>LR990937.1:13270052-14520052 GCA_905163415.1 Noctua fimbriata
ATACTTTGTGATTTTTCATGATACAGTATTGAAATTTTGTACATAGATTCTTTACATAAAAATACTAGACACGTGTTTTAGGTTTCTCATATACTAAAACTAATGTTGTATATATTTTAGCCCGTTTTTTGAAAATATTTAGTTGGTAGGTTGTAAGTAAATAATGTATTCAGTTATACGATACTTTCTATTTACAAGTTTAATGTTTATTTTTTCTTTGAGATCCATTCTTAATTTATTTTAAAGTAACAAAATAATAACGTCTCTTGAAGGTGTTTGAACAGCAACAATATTTCTCAAGGAGATAACATCGTGATCCGAAATTATAAGCACACTTGAAGCTGTAGAGAACTCGGGAACATCTCCAGGTTTGTGTGTAGGATGTTCCTTAGATTTTTGAAATGTGGATACGAAATTATAAAAAAGAAGAAGTAGAATATTTATAGTAGGAATGATTGAAAAAAATATATATGGAAAAACAACAATTTATTTTTTATTAATTTGGTATTTTTTTTGTGAACTATCCAGTCGCAACTACTGCCAGGCAAAGTTGTTCTACTATTTTAGTTGTACCATATTTCACTTGTTTTCTAAAATTAATATTCAAATTATCACATAGGTATATTCAAATAAATTCATTCATCAATATATTAAAATGTAAAGTAAAAAAAAGGAAAAGTAGTAGTTGTGGTGGTGGTGTGGTAGTAGTGTAGTAAGTAGTAGTAGTAGTGTTAAAGTAGTATGATTATTATCCTCATGCACTTGAACGATATATATGTTTATTCCATTAAGAATTTAAATGAGTAACAGTATTGGCATTCAATAAATCCCTAAAATAAAACCATTAGTTTCCTTTTCTGTTCTTATCTTGTCCAGTGCATTTACACGGGTCCACTTTTGTAATTTTTTTTTTCTTTTTTTAAAAATGATATACATCTGTAAATGCTAATTCACCAACTGAAACTCTTGAGACTCGTTTTGGCAAAACGCTGTCTTTTTGTAAATTTGAATCAATACTTGGTACAAATGATAATGTAGAATGCAAATGAGATTAATAAAATTTATTTTCTGTTATCGTATATTTGCGTGTAAGCTTATGGACGCGGGTGCATAGACCTTTTATTTTAAAATATAAATAAATCAGCTTTTATCCTAATTAGATGTTTATTGCTGCGTGATTTATACAACGTTATAATTATTTTAATGGGTGAGTCAAATATCTTACATGAGTCAGTTTGATAAAGGTTAATATTTAGGCATTGGGTTTTAACATGTGGTATTAATTAATGTTAATAAGTAGAGTAATTATGATTAAAATTGTGAACGAAAAACTCAAAGAAACTTTATTGGTATCAAGAACATGCACTAAAATCATTTTTGGAAATAATGTGTGTTAAAGTTATCTTATTTAGGAATAATCTGCTTGTTAAAAACCCTAACAGCAACCGTACTTTAAAGTTTAATATTCATTTCATCTAAAACATAAACTAATATTTTATATCAAAACGACTACAGACGAGTGTATTGGTAATTTTTGTTCAAACAGAATATAACGTCAAGTCTGTAATTCCCAAAGGGATAGGCAGAGTGTACTTAATAGTACACCCATATTTCGCAAGTTATGTTTAAGGCCTATTGCCATCAACTGGGCTCAAATTCAGACTCCGTGGCTGCTACTGAAAAAATCCTGATGGAAAAACTCAATAACACTTTGCCAGACCCGGTAATCGAACCCAGGACCTCATGCTCAGCAGTCACACTTGCGATCACTAGACCCATCGAGACAGATTTGTTCAAACGTGAAAAAAAAACACTAGGATGGCATAATTCCCGATCCAGAATATTAAAATCCAAGCCACTCTAGTCTCCAGGCTTTTGTTCTAAGTTTATGCAAACAAATTAGAATGCAGGCAGTGTGCGTCCAACGCAGTGGACAGACGCTGCTTCTAATTTCTGTCAGCCTAGTACCTTTTTGTAACGGTACGGATTAAGTGCAAGCGATGTTTGAACAAGAAACTCCCAAGCTTTCTTCAATACTTGTGCTTTGTTAAAAATGATAATTGAATTAGTGAATTGAGGTTTTACTAATGTTAACTTACATAGTTGTTCTTACCGCCTACTTGACTTGAGAAGTCTTGAATGTATGTTAAATTGTATTGTGTGCGGATTATTTTAATGATTAATGGTACGTGTTAAGTTTGCAATGAATATTATTATCATAGGTGTCATCATAATTTACTCACATCATTTACTTAATCACCTACATCAAATAAACATTATTTGTGTCATAATTAAGGAAATAATAAAAGGGTTAGGCAGAGGTGTGCCTAACAAGTACACCCACATTTCGCCAGTTATTTTTAAGTCCAATTGTAATAAGTGGCAAACCTATTGCCATCAATCGGGCACAAATTCAGACTCCGTGGCTGCTACTGTGAAATTCCTAAAAACACTTTGCCCGACCCGGGAATCGAACCCACGACCACATGCGCAGCAGTCGCACTTGCGACCACTAGATCAACGAGGCAGTAAGGAAAAGGAACGAATGAAATTATTTTATTTATTTATTATCAAACTTAGGAAAAGTTACTTCAAGACGTGTCTTGAAGATGTGAAAGTTTCTATCGCCCAAAGCATAAGCACCTGAGAATAAACGACGCAACGATGACGCAATTATTAGCTATGGAACCCAATACTTCCGATTTCATTGAAAAGCCTGTCACGTACACACTTAAAGCAATATTAATTCAAACAGATAATATCATACGCCACTTAAATAAAGAAATAACAAGGAGTTACACACGATCAAACGATAATAAAACTTCGTGGTCCAATAATCGTTGAGGCGACCACCCGGCTACCTTAGAACTACTGGCCCTCTCAAACATCGTTTATTTAAAGAAATAAACTAACAATTTCATTACAAAACAAAGATATGGATTTCCTACGAATGAAAGCGTGTGGGCAGCTATCCTGCATCGCGTTTTGTGAAGCTAACTTTTAACCAAACGGGACTCAATCATCGAGCATATAAAATACATTTTCCTATTTCATCAATATTCAAATCGTCTTCATTTGAAACAAGACCTTAATGTATTAGTTCTGAAGGTAAATTTTGTATTTTGCCAACGCCGGAAGAAAATGATTAACAATATCACGGTGAGAACAGGTGGCAACGATTTAGTAGGTTTTGCTCTTGTAATTGCTCACTACTGCGACACTGTCTTGATAATAAACGTATTTCAGATGAAATATGAAGCCTTTTGCTTCCTGTCCTTTTTATGGTACTGCCATGCTTCTCTAGGGATTTTAGTCTTTAGAATATTGTAAATAGGGTTCAGAATCCAATGTTGAAACTGATGGAGAAATATTATATTGGGAGTCTGTAAGAACTTATGAATGAAGTACGATATGAAGTGTCCTTTGTGTTGAATGGCTGTGTGGAATTAGTTTAGTTTATGGAAGTTATATATATATATTAGTTTCTAAATCTAATACAAATTTGAAACGTTTCATACAGAGTTAGAAACTCGCTGTTTCCTGAAAATATATATTTTTTTAAATTAGTTAGATTTCTTGCTTTAATTAAAACTTATTTTTAGCTTTAGACTTTTTTTTCTTTAGTCTATATTGTCTCATATATAGGTTTATAAAATAATAATATAATATATTGTCCCACTGATGCGCAAAGGCATCGCCCATAGCCTTCCACTCTTCTCTCCGTGCAGTTATCTCTGGCTCTCTATTTGCGTATAATTTGAATTCCAATCAAGGATGTTTAATTTTTTGGAAAACATTTTTACATAGTTGAGACTTTCCAATCAAATCATGGTCACCCTTCAAACCAATCCTAAAAAACGGTCTCAATATTCCTACGACAGGATAATTTTCTCCCAGATTTCATATTGCAACCGGAAGATGTAGCCATGTACGTCACGTGGGTGGTATCCGGCACCCACGGCTGACGTCACTGCCGGCCGCACGGTATCAGGACGGTTTTACTGCAACTGAATGGGCTAGCTACATGAATTATGTTAGGTACGCTGGTGCATGAATTATGGTGTAGACTAGGTCATGTAAAGGTTTTGGTGGAGTCTAGACTTTGAGAGAATGCAATCTGAAGCCCTAGCACGAGCGCGCGGTGTAAATGTAACGTAAATACGTGTTTTTTTTTAATAAAAAAGATTTTATTTCAATTTTACACGTTGTACATTATACAGTTGGTGGCGTTTAAGCATAAAGATGCTTAAGAGGAGACCGCGAGAGTGTCAGGAGGCGCCGCTCCTTTATATCTCACAATTAGTGCAACATGTTACTAAAAAACAAAAAAAAAGTTTAAAAGTTTAAAAAAAAATAAAGTTTAACAGTTCAAAAGTTTATTAATGTGTATATTTAAAAATTAAAAATACACATTTTCATATTTTCATATGTATGAATGATACTGATAGTGCTTGTTGCAAACAATTTAATTAAATGCCTCAGAATAATTGTATTTTCGTTTTAAAAATCGACGTATTTAAATATCCCGTTTGATAACGCAGAGAGCATTATCATACGGGATATTTACCATGTTTACTAATTGATTTGAGTTCCCGATATTCCGTCTCTGAATTGTTTGAGTGAAGTTTTCAAAAGTTTGAATACACAGTGAATTAAGTTTAAGATGCAAGTATGGAAATTTACTTTTACTACATTTTTTATTTTTACTTCATAAAATCGAAATGGAATTAACAGAATTAATGTTTCAAAGACAAAGATGGAGCTGGCTTTTCTTATAAATGCCAGCAAGTCTATGTATATTAAAAAAAAAACAATATTTTTTTAAGAAATAAGAAAAGAATATTTAAAAAAAAAAAAATAAGCTTTAAAAAAACGCAACGTGTTTGGAATAATTGCTCGAGGTAATCATGATTTGTGAATCATACATGACTCAAGGAACATCAAACTGGAAAAAAGCTTATAATATGACTTACTATAAATATATCCCAAAAAGATTTAAAAAAAACCGGCCAAGTGCGAGCTGGACTTGCGCACGAGGGTTCCGTATAAACTTGTAGGTATTTTGTTATTAAACTACATAATTACGGTTTTCAGATTTTTCTTTAGTGTAAATACATAGCTTCTTCCCAAGTTTCATGATTCTAGGTCAACGGGAAATACCCTATAAGTTTTAGTTCCTTTGTTAAATCGCAAAATATGCGACATAAACGGTCATAAATTTTAATCGCGTTGACTTACAAGTTGATTTTTTCACTTCTCAACGGGGTTGCAGACTTATAAATATTTGATATTAATTTCAGCTTGATCCCTCTACGAGTTCCTCAGAATATCGGTCTTGACAGACGGACAGACAGACAGACGCACGACAAAGTTATCCCATAAGGGTTCCGCTTTTGCCGACTGAAGTTCGGAATCCTAATCAACAGATGGGTATTGATCTGCCAGATTGACTTCACGAATGCTTGACAGTTCGCACCCTTCCCTTATAAAGTGTCACTAACAAATAAAATGAATGCTCAGATATTCCCATAATGCCTTTACAAAGATTAACAACAAATAATTAACGTATCTGACCTTTTACTAGATAATTGAATTGCTTCATGGCTTTAAGATTTATTATATTTTAATCTTTGCTATTAATACGTCTAAACTCATAATGTGTTCGTGCAACGGAATAACTATTGCCTATAATAATGAAACTTGACAAGATTATTTAAAGGATTTGAAATTGATTGTTAAAGTGACATTAATATTGGAGAGAATAGATGACCCATAATGATGTGAGAGGCTTGGTGTAGGAATGTTATCATAATGTGTTTTATGTTATGAAATAATGACACAATGTTGACCTGACGCTTCTCATTTTTGCTTCAGCTGGTCGCGGTCTTATTTTTATTTATTTATTTAAACTTCATGTACAAGAATGGTACATAGGCGGACTTAATGCCACAAGACATTCTCTACCAATCAACCTTTGGGTCGAATAGGACAGCATTGTGACAGAGTAAAAAAAATAATAAGAAAAATACCATCCACCTTTCTACCATTTTTTCTTGCAGGTTTCCAGTTCATCGTACCAAGCATTTAGGGCAGCTGTAAAGCTTCGCCTATGGTTTTGTTATTCATTATTTAAAACTAAAGCATTAATAAATATATGTTATTAGAGCTCATTTTTGAGTTAATCTAAGTATGTGCAAGTCATCATCATCATTCTTCTGCTCTTATTCCAGTTTATTTGGGGTCGGCGCAGCTTGTCTTCCATACTTCTCTATTACTCATCATCTTCACAATTACCTCCTTTCTACATAGTATGTGTAAGTGTGCCTAAGGAAAAACAGGTTTGTACCGTACGTGAACAAGCATCATCATCATCCTGCCTAGCCTTTTCCCAACTATGTTGGGGTTGGTTTCCAGTCTAACCAGATGCAGCTGAATACCAGTATTTTCCATGGAGCGACTGCCTATCTGACCTCCACAACCCAGTTAGTACTGGGTAATAAAACCCCTTGGTTGTCAGACTTTTTGGGTCACTGACTACCTAACGACTGTCAAAGATCTACGTGATCTAAATGACACCCGCGACCAAAGGCTTAACGTGCTTTCCGAGGCACGGAGGAAACTCGGTATGTAATGGGTGGTCACCCATCCACAGACCAACCTAGGCAAGCACGGCTTAACCTTTAAATATTTAATTCTTTGAATACTAATTAACTAACTTTTGATAAATTATCCAATTTATAAAATATTCAGGTAACCACTAAAATGTGAAAATTAATGTAAATACGATGTTTGTTTGGCTACGTAGCTAACAACGAAAAACAACTGCCATCTTTATGAACCCACAAATGAGTTACAATAACTCATAAAAATAAATAATTTAATACAAAATAATAATTATATGTTTATTGACGTATATCGTGACGTATGTATGTCGTTGAGTCATTTGAGGAAGACTACACTTACCAGCGCCTAAATTGCGATAGCGGGGTTGACATTGAACACTGTGTACGTGACAACATCAACGTAGTACTTAGGACCTATCTTCATAGACTTTATCTAAGATTTTGAAGGGGCTTTGCAAGCTTACCCATTTAATTTTCAATGCATTGAAAACAATTTTACTTTCTTTATTATAAATCCTTTTCACCCATATCAGCACAACAATGTAAAATCTAACAAAAATGCACTCGTACACAAATACAAATTGTTTTATTTCATATTTGTACATCTTGTACTTTCCCATAGCCCTAAAACAAAGGGCTTAAATCAACAATCTCGGGACCCGTCGCCGTACTATCTACTCACGTGGATCGGGCACTGACTTTACGACATATCTGAACATTCGTGTTCACCTTTATTCCTTTACTGTTTCATTTAAATACTTGGACATGAAAACCTCGAAGACACTGTTTTGGCATAAAACAGGAAGACTTACAAAGGAATAAAGACAATTTATTATAAAAATATCCAGTGACATTATTACTGTTGTAGGCGCCCATAAATATGATTCGATTACTCACCATTTTGCTACAATATATCGTTTTTTAGTGCGCAAACACAGCGACCACCTCCGACTATCGAATCACAAAGCAACGATATAAAGTGTAAAATAATAAAGATCCGTAAAGAAATAAAGTTTTACAGCGGGTATCAGAATAATGGCGTCTCGGGTAAGGATAGACAATGGTGGCGCGAAATGTAATATTATATGAGAGTCGATTTATGATCACCTACGCTTTGGTGGGATCGCTCTAAAAATGGAAGGCTGAGTTATAAGTACTCAGGATCGACTCTGAGTTGAGGTTATCTTATTGAGATGCTCTGTGGACGTGATTATACTAGGAAAACTTACGAGATACGGCCTGTTGTTTCTCTGTACAATAGACAAAAGGATTTTTTTTTTACCAGTCTGTAAAAGTTACGCCTGATGACATAATTTGCTATTTAATTCAACATGTAAGAATATGTACATATATATAAGAAGTAAAGCATTAAAGGCCGTCAATAAAATCGACCACATCGCTGTCAACAGATATAGTGGCCGGAAGGCTGGCAGCGTTGCCACGTTGGATGCCAATGCAGATTCTTTGGCCAAAAAAAGGCCAGTCCTCTGGTCATGAGAACAGTCAATCAACCGCTTGGCGATGTCCCCAAAGACTGGGTGGACACTCGGACCCCATGACTCTAGTGTGTAAACCCCGTTATTACATTAGCAGCGTTTTCTAAGTTCTCAGTGAACGTCAGAAAAGTATCTTTGCAATCTACCGCGACGTCGTCATAGGCGTGGGTGATCACTTTCCTAATTAAAGGATATCGTAATTGGTTAGACCTCTCTATTGATGAACTTTCTATTAGATATGCATGTCTTTATAGATCTTTATTAACTTACACGAATTAATTAATGGGTACATGTAGATTATGTCTGATGAGATGACGAGTAATAGAGAAGTATGGAAGAAGAAGACAAACTGAGACGATCCCAAACGAATTGGGATAAGTCTAAGAGAATGATGATGATGTATGTATTAGTGCGATATTTGGTTTGCAAAATAAGTTGCTATTGGTAACTTGAGAATAAAATTAGTATGAAGGAGAAAATAGGGACCACCAATGCAGATTCTTTCAGAGTTCCAAACCATTCAAAACAAACTCTGGACATTTTTCTCCATTTTCTTAAATACAGCAAAGGAGACCTAAGTTTTAAGAGTTTAAAGACGGAGTCTCACCACACCACAACCACCCAGGTTTAAACAGAGCAGTTTTTTGACCCACCAACACCAAAGTTAACATACTTAGTAACCAGGCGGTCATTGTTACACAAACTAAAGGCTAGTCTACATGAATGGGACGCCTGAATGAAACCAGTCTGGCCATAACTTACAGGCGACGTATCACCGGTCTTACGGCCATAACTCACTAGTTGCGAAATCAACGCCTTTGCACACTGAACGCGTCTGGACTCCAATTACTAAACAGTAGCATCTTGGTTTATGTTTCTCGAGATGTGGGAAGGTTTTAATAGGGTTTTATAGGTCCTAATAATAATAAGGTAATTCTATAGATGTGAAACTGAGATTGATTTGCATGTTTGCTCAAGCGTACTGATCCAATTTATAGGATTTTGAGCTGTCAGCTTTTCGGAACTATTTCATGAAAAAGTCATTCAATGGGATTAAATGAACTAAGATGGTTGTATTGATGATTAGAATGATTCTCACTCAGTAAAGTCATATTTGTTTATAAGGTCTATCTTTTCATACACGAAATATTTTAAGAGTAACTTCTATAAGTCGTAAAGTCGCCATAGCAATGAAAAAAAAAAATAACTGCGTGTTTTTTTTTTACGAAATTATTACAATTTCAAATCAAATCAAATCATCTTTATTGTGGACCATAGGTATACATCATAAATACAGGTCCCAAACAATTAAAATAAGTTCAGCTATGTCCCGCCGTTGAGGCATACAATAATAAAATACAAATCAGAAGTTAAAACACAATTAGTCATATTAATCTCGATACATTATTAAAATATTCCAGATTATAAATACATACAAATTCAATTCCAAGTCATATTAGTCATAATTCATTATTACAAAAAAAAAGAGGAAAGACACAAGCAATTTAAATGGTATTCAAATACAATTCACAATATTATCATACATATGTGGGAGAAAATGATACTTATTTTTCCTTTCTTGTCATTGGAATACAATATTTTTGTCACACAAGTAATCTTTGACATCATAATAACATTTGTCTATTAACAATGAATGTAGTTTCTTTTTAAACTGGAGGATTGGTAATTGTTTAATGTCATCAGGCAATTTATTATAGATTAATGATGTCATGCATAAAAAACTTTTATTTAATAGTGCCGTTTTGCCATAAGGTATTTGTACCTCTAACCTTTTTTTATCCCTTAATTTTCGTTGTTTGTTATAGTAGCTTAGATTTGATTTTACAAAAATATTTGATTCGTAAATGTATATGGAAGGCAATGTAAGAATTTTTAGATTTTTAAAGTAAGGTTGACAGCTAATTGTACTATTTATTTGGCACATTGCTCTAATGCACTTCTTTTGAGCTTTAAATATAAATTCCTTGTCTACCGAATTACCCCAAAATATAATGCCGTATCTCAGTAATGGTGCCACCAGTCCGTGATAGGCCGTTAAAATCGCTTCTTTGTTAACTATTTTGGAGAGCATATTAGCAATTCTAAAATTTTTTGAGACTTTTTGCATAAAACCTTTACTCCCATATTCTAACAATGACAGTAGGTAAATACGACGTAGTAAACTAACGTAATGGATGTTTAAAAATAAGGAGCCAGTATTTATTTTGTGGGTCAAGTAATTTTAAATTAAATATTATTTAAAAAAAAAAACACGGATAAAAAAAAAGTCCGTTAAAATGACTTAGCTATAGCCGTTAGGTACATGATTCTCTGAAAATATTTCGTGTATGAATAGTTAGACCTTATATACAGTAGCGGATCATATTTTAATCAACATACAACATGACACTGACCTGCAAATTGCAAAAAACGTAAAAAAATATATTTTTGCGGGCTACCTCAGCGCACCTCCATAACAGGAGTTAACATACACGTGTTTAAAACATAGAAACTTCGGAGTTGCAAAGATATAGAAAATCATTTGTGAATTTATTCGTATTAAATAAAGACTTCATTACAGAGCATAAAACAAAGTCGCTTTCCGCTGTCTGTCTGTCCCTATGTATGCTTAGATCTTTAAAACTACGCAACTGATTTTGTTTGTTTTGTTGTTCTGTATGGTGTCCGGACGTAAAGAATAGCACCATCCCATATCTTCCCGTGGGTGTCGTAAGAGGCGACTAAGGGACTTACCAGAGAATGGGCAGCAGCGTTCTCTGTGATTTTTATAACAAACATACTGCGATCGCCAACCCGCCTGCCAAGCGTGGCGATTATGGCAAAACCCCCCTTGGGGAGGCCTATGTCCAGCAGTGGACGTCTTTCGGCTGAAATGATGATGATGATGAACTGATTTTGATGCAGTTTTTTTTAATAGATAGAGTGATTCAAGATGAAGGTTTATATTTATACGACATTATTTTTATTATATGCGAAACCTGAATATAGTTTGTTCAGAATAAGTAACTGAATCGATTCCACTAGTTTTTGAACCATGTTATATTTTGTCCCAAAAATATTTAAAAAAGGCTACAAGTTGGACACCGAGCGATACTATGTACCTATCGCAATCATTTAGGTACCTACTGCCGAATTATTATTATCAATAAGCTCACGACGACGCTGGGAGCGAACGCGCACCGCGTGGTGAGCACGTTTTTGTGCGGACAACCAGGTAACAGTACAAAATGTGATTTTTCATGATACAGTATTGAAATTTTGTACATAGATTCTTTACATAAAAATACTAGACACGTGTTTCAGGTTTCGCACATACTAAAACTAATGTTGTATATTGCACCCGTGCGAAGCCGGGGCGGGTCGCTAGTTTGACATAAAATACTCAGAGACTTTGTTTTATTTAGAAAATAACTGTTTCGCTTATATGAATATTAATTAATCAAAAAACAACCCTTAGATTTTAATTGTTACATTGTTACCTGTTTGAATATGTCCTCAAAGACTAGTTAAAACGTTTGTGCAAAAATTCAAGTCTGAAAAATTTTTCATTAAAAAATTTTCAAAGCATGTTAGAAATAACATTTATCTACTAAAATGTAAAGTACTCCTATCTAAATACGCTTCGCAACAATCAACTTTAAATACTAATGTATCTTTGTACATTACGGTTTATAGATTTTTGTGGGTGTAAAATATTAAAACTTTTCGACTAAAATATACGAAACCGATCAGTTTTATATCCATCGATTTCGGTGTTTACGACTGATAAAATTATTATTGCACAGAAAATCAATTATGCTAATATGTATTAAGTACTAAATGGGGTTTAATAGTAAAATTATAATGAAATATTAAATGTGGAAGTAGGTGTTTAGTTATTGCAAAGCGTTTTGAATTTATTGTTTAATTATTTCAATCGGTAAGTCAATGATTTATCAATCCAAGTAACTTTAAGTTAATAGGTAATGAAGTTTATTGTTGAATTTCAGGGTGTATTGTTGAGTGAACCAACAACTCTGTCTGTTAAGATTTAATTAAGAGTTCTATGTTGCTTAAGTTTTATGTCTTTAAAGACTTGAAAATTGACTGTTCTGAAGCGTGTGGAATAACAAACTGTCCATAGGAGATAATTTTATGGTGCACTTCTCTATGCTGCAGTGCATAACTGGCAAAAGGTACCAAAGGTCATCACACCATCATCCATAGCCCCACTTCGCCCACTGCTGGGTATAAGCCTCTCTTTGCTTGTGCCAAGGTCCTCGCTCTGTGTCAATATCATCCAGGATATCCCGCGTATCATCCAGGATATCCCCACTTCTCTTTCCAGTCCTTGGACGCCATTCGGTCACAGCTTTACTCCACCTGCTATCACCGCGCCTTGTAAGGTGTCCTGCCTAATTCCGTTTGAAATCCATACCGCGATTTCCAATATCGAAGACCTTCGTACTTTTCCGGATACTGGAACTCTACTAATTTTATGAGCATGGAACGCTCCATGGCTGAAGGGCACTTCTGCCTAACTTGCACCCTGCAACAACATTGATTCGATTTAAATTTCGCTCGATTGAATCAAGCCACCACATACATCCATCATCATCATCATTTCAGACGAAAGACGTCCACTGCTGGACATAGGCCTCCCCAAATGTCGCCACATTGACCGGTACTCGCATCCAGCGGGTCCCTGCAGCCTTCACCAGGTCATCGGTCCACCTAGTGGGAGGCCTTCCAACGCAGCGTCTTCCGGTTCGCGGTCGCCACTCCAGAACTTTTCGGCCCCATCGGCCATCCGTTCTGCGAGTAATGTGCCCTGCCCACTGCCACTTCAGTTTGGCTATTCTTCGGGCTACGTCGGTTACCTTGGTTACCACATACATCCGTAGGTTTGAAACTAAGCCGTCTTGCTGGTACACAATCTACGTTGTTACATAGTCAATTTTTATTCCTGATCAAAGTAACAATAATTTACAAATTATAACGCGATTAAGCCTACATGGGTTCTGTATGGTGTCCGGACGTAAAGAATAGCACCATCCCATATCTTCCCGTGGGTGTCGTAAGAGGCGACTAAGGGACTTACCAGAGAATGGGCAGCAGCGTTCTCTGATTCTACAACAACCATACTGCGATCGCCAACCCGCCTGCCAAGCGTGGCGATTATGGCAAAACCCCCCTTCTTGGGGGAGGCCTATGTCCAGCAGTGGACTTTTCGGCTGAAATGATGATGATGAAGCCTACATGATCTTTTACCTTCTACCAGCATTCAACCACAAGCCAAATTACGATTTCCTTGTCGAATGGCTGTATCTAGTTATCTACACTATCCACAGTCACCACTTCGCTATTACCATTTACCCCACTAACATAACAATAAAAGTTATCGTTTCGAGTTCAATTTGCAAAACGATAACCACTACTGAGGATATGTTTATTGAGATGTAACTGAGGTTTACGACCTGGCTGCGCGGGAGCACTTTCTTTAGACCGCGGACCGCGTACGACAGTTATATTTATTTATAACGCCTTGAATATTCCATTCATGACATCAACTGGGAGCGGTATGGGGTCCTTGTGTTGGATGTCCTTTGAGACAGTCCTGTTTAGGGATTTAATTTTGCGGAAAATATATTTTTGTTCTTTCTGTGGAGAGGCTTAAATAAAAGTAGAAGAAAATTGTCTGTTTCAGTCAAGCAACAAGTTTGTGTAAAAAAGTGGTATTTTGTTGTAGTCTGTGACGGGTGACAGATGAGAATGAAAGAAAAAAACCGGCCAAGTGCGAGTCGGGGTCCCGCATGAAGGGCTCCGTACCATCGTAGTAGGGAAACCCCTTTAATTTTAATTTATTTTTATTATTTGTTGTTATAGTGTAGTAACGGAAATACACATTCTGTGAAAAATTCAACTGTCTACGTATTACGGATCATGAGATCTGTCTGTCAGCGGACTGCCCGCTGTCGGACCAACGGTCAGCGGAGGCTTAGTAACCCCTTCGGCCTGTAGTAGGCCCTTCGGGTACGGAACTCTAAAAACGTGTTGCGCCGACCCAAAGTAACAGGGACAAGGGCAGGCAGACGATGACGATGACGATGTCTGTTATGGACAAAAGAAAGAAAGAAAGAAAGAAAATATATTTATTTGCCGCAGGTACATGACGTGCATCACACAAAATTACAAAAAATAAATAAATAACAAAACACAAATAAAACAAATAAATACAACAGGACGGAACAAAAAAGAAAAAAAATTAACAGCTTGCACGTCGTGACTGCGACAAGCAGGTTACCACTCAGCATGATGCTGTGCTATGGGGGGCCCACAACACAACGCTGGTTTTCAGTGGTCACCCGTGAAAAAACGTACGGAAGCCAAGACAGCATAAATATTTTTACATAAATATGATAATAAAATAAACAGTATTTGGGTTATACTTATAATATAAAACAACTACCTCTAGGAAATATAATAAACACTACAAAAATATAAAAGTTGAAATGAAGCTGAAAATATTAAATATTCTACTTACTGCATTGAAACTTGAAAACTATGGAACTGAGTAATGTTTATGCTGAATATTGGTTGATGTTGATGTTTGTTACTTTTGCTTCTGATTGAAACGATTTGCAAAATCCACCAACCAGAAAATTTTTTTTTTTTCATGTGGTTAACTCTCGGAAAGAGGTAGCCCGTGTCCTAACTGTGGGAACGTTGTAGACTGATAAAGTAAATGTCTTGACGGTCATGTCAATGTGAAGAACCTTTTGTGCAGTGAACTTTTATGACCACGTATTCAGTACATCATTCCGAACCCCCCACATATAAATTTTTAATCGATAATTTAAAAAAACAACATAAAACAGCTGTTTCCTACAAAAGTGCAAAGGACAAGGTTAAAATTTGGTAGGCGTGGTAAGCGTTTGTGCGTCGTGTCCCTTCCATCCTGTATTTTGTATTAAAATTATTCAGTCCCATATTGCTTCATAGAATGTTAGCCACTCTACATCCTCGCAGTAGGTAGAAGGTAAAGCGGTCTTCTATTGTGGCTACAGTGTAAAGGAGCACAAAATATTTCTCTGTTGTACTGACCATTGAGGCCGTTGAGAACTTAATATTTTAATCTTATCGCCCAGTACTGCTCCCACTGACAATGAACTAGTTACGGGGACCATCCTTTATTCAACAATTTTATACCACTTTAAGATTATGCTGTCTATTTTTAGAATACAATACACACATTATTAAGTTATTCTATACTAGTCATCACTAAAAGCAATAGCAGCAGACACTTTTAAAAATATTTCCTTCTCAATTCAAGTTTTATTCGATAAATCTTGCACTTTTGTTGAACCGAAAATAACCCTGGGCGGTCTATAGTAAACAAATAAACAAACAGTTTTATAAACATCACCAACTTAACTGGCATAAAAGACAAAACCAAGATATACAGCCTCTGTGTCAGCGAATAAATTAAAAATTGAAATTTGAAAAGAGAACAAAAGCGCAGCCGCGGCCGCGGGCTGCGGTTATGACGTCATAATTAAGGGGCCCAACACACGACGAAAAGCAAGAGAGCGACGTGACTCACGTAGTGCCGTGAGAAAACCAAATTTAATAAAAAAGTAAAAGTGCTTTCTTTGTACAGGGGCATGCAAAATTGAAGTTCGATTATCGGTGCCTTATTTTGGTACATGATTCATTTTGGTGAGAGGCTTGAAATTTAAGATAACACGTTAAGAATTTTCGATTAGCGCGAATGATGCAACCGGTGCGAATGTAACGGGATGGCGAACACGTTAATGTGAACGACCCTTTTACTTTTAATGCTTGTGAGGTGCATTGTAAGCCGTTAACTTTGATTTGTTTATTAATCATCATCCGCCATCATCGAGACACGCTTCATATTTAAGGAAACAGTTATCGAATCTCATTAAATAAAATAAATACCGAAAGGTCGTAATTTATTGTAATCCCTGTTAATCTACGTAACGGTGTGAAACATCATACTTAATTCAAAACAATTTAAAAATAAAACTAGTCAGGAATAGTTTCGAGTTAAATTCTTAGCTCAAATTTCTTATGCAACTGGCTTGGCCAACTATATCAATGCAATTTACGCAATTCAATGAGACGTGCGACATTAGAAAATTTTATTCCGCAACAATGAGTCTCACTACCTACGCCTTTTAACAAATCGATTCATTGCACATCAAAAATACACATCGTAAATCGAGTTACTGTTCTCGAGTCGAGATGACATCGATGCATCGAGTCAGCGAATCGCCGAATCGAGATGCGTCACTTTTTAATTGTCCCGCATAAGGTGCGACCGTTACTGCATTCAAAATATTCAAATAAAGATCGGATAATTAACGGTACAGGTAACGGGTCGGAGGGCAAATGGGACCGAATGAGAGCATATCGATAAAAATTTGGAGCTCCTTAATTTTAATGCGAGTTATAAATATTGGCGGAATTAATTGAAACTGTGTTTTGGGTGAAGTTATCGGAAAGTTAAGATGGTGATTTAAGATTGGTGAGGTAGTAAATTCGGGGATATTGGTTGTTTCGTATTTCCACATGTAAAACTTTTTGAAATAACGGTGCGATGGCTGATATCATGATTTGAAGAACATTGAAGTTGAACGTGTAGAACTTGTACAGTTAGGTGCAAAACATAATTAGCCTGTTGGAAATTTTCCTACTGCTCGACCACAGGCCTTTTCTCCGGTAAGAGTGGCCATATTCCATCACGCGTGCCCAATGCATTTACATGTGCAAAATTAGTTGGTTCTAAATAGAAATCAGAATCAGATATTCAATCCTTCCCAAGACCAACGGAAAAAGACAGCTACACAAGAAAATAACATACAACATCAATCCATCAAGCTAAGTCTTTAAAACAACACAGCCCATCACATCACGAGACTCCAGCCTATAGCATCGTGGCGGTACAGTTGTAAAAATGGAATAGTATCATTTAATACGGAACCCTCGGTCGGGTAGCCAATAAACGGTAACTGCGCCGCGTGGGCGGAGTCGCTGCGATTGTCGCGAATGTTATCCAACACACTTAGCTTCGTTTACGTCGGATTGTGTGTAATGGGTCTTTGGATGTTGACGTTTGGTGGGAATTGAATAGGTTAGCAGTGGAAAGTTAGCTTCGTTTCGTTTAATACGTAGGTATACAAGGTGTAAACGGACCCTTCACGAAGCCGTCAACCAAGCATTCTGTACATAAAACTAAGTAATTCTACGTAAATAATATTGCTGGGATATTACTTTTTTGTGGTTAAAAATTACGTTTAACGGCAGGACTCAATGTCACGCACTCAAACATTGTGATCGTGGAGGTATAGGTTTAAGTAAAGTTACAACATTAAAAAATGTATTAATAAAAATCTCGTGAAAAAGTTGAAACTTTAACCCACAATATCTCCGTAACAAGAAGGTTCCCAGTCTAAAACAAAAAATTATTGCAATGACTGGGAGAACAAATATCTTTATAATAATTATGCAGAGTACATCATCATGGCCCTGCCATGGAGTGTGAATGTGGTGCTGTTCCAGAAAGGATGGGGCACTTAATATTGTGTCCTGATGTGTGTTAACTTAAACTGATGGACGCTACTGAAGACATCAAACTCGTGGCTCAGTTCAGGGCCAACACAATTTAGATTGAAGAAGAAGAAGTTTAATTCTAGACCTCTGTGCAACTGCTACGCTAACGAGCCACAGTGAAAATCTTCGCTCAATATAGTTTCACCTTTCGCCTTGCTTGCAGAATTGATTAGCCGTTTCTGGTGCTAGACAAAAGAATTCGATCTTGTTGAATTTATAAATCAAGAAAGCATGTAACCATATCTTATTTAATTCTCTTAATCCCAAATCTGCGTGGAAAATATATTTTTAATCAGTTCTTTTTGGATTAAGGCAATAAAATGCTTAATCGGTTTAATACGGTTACATAAAACCGTTTTTAATACGTAGGTACATATATCAATATGAGCGAATGTTGACTTTCATAGTTTATTGCCTTCTTTAGTTTTGCTTTCGTCTTTGTTCGCGCGACGAAGTTCGTGAAATATTTTCTTCATAGGTTATCGGAATATTTTTATTGCTTTTACAAATTGCGCTGAAACTCGATAATTTCTGATTTTGTTTTTTTTTAGTCTATTCTTTCCCACTTCTGGGCAAAGGCCTCCCCCATTCCTTTCCAAATCTCTCGGTGTTTTGCGTGACGATTTGAACTCGTATTTTGTTCATTAATAAAAACATCATCATCAGCATTCATCATTTCAGCCGAAAGACGTCCACTGCTGGACATAGGCTTCCCCCAAGTGTCGCCACATTGCCCGGTCCCGTACGACTCGCATCCAGCGGAGCCCTGCAACCTTCACCAGGTCATCGGTCCACCTAGTGGGAGGCCTTCTAACGCAACGTCTACTGGTTCGCGGTCGCCAATCCAGAACTTTTCGGCCCCATCGGCCATCCGTTCTGCGAGCAATGTATAACAACATACTCGAAATTTATTCAGGATAAACGTAGGTTAGTGTATAATCACGAACGCTAGTAACATTATAAGATTTTAAACTAGCATGGTCACTAGCAAAAAAAAAATAATCTAAAAAAGAAACAAAATATGGTAAATCTATGGTAAATATCGGGAACTCAATAGAACAGTAAACATGGTAAATATCCCGTTTCTAGTCTATATAATAATGCTAGTAACATTGTCTAATTATACCTAACTCAATACGTATGTACTGAAAATCTACCTAGCATAAACAAAATATGTAATACACTGACAGACGCTTTCCACTAGGCTGTTGTCGATATGCAAACTATCGGTAAGTGGTAACGCAAGAAGAAACCGATTCATAATTACGAAGATAACATGCCTAATCCGTCGCCTACTAGTTAGGAGGATTAAGATACAGACGAGACACATAATTAAATATCCATTTAATTAACTTTCACTAGCCACCAGTTTCCAGATGATGTCATCCGAACTAAATCAGACATTCGATAGGAATACCCGTTTTTACCAACAGTAGGCAATGCGTAAATTAATGCTTAAATAAAAAGGGTGTCTGTTGAATTTTCAATCCTCGGATCAGCGACGAAAGTTGAAAAAGCTTTTTTATTTGGGCAATCATTTAGTTGTCACCTAAAGTTGGTAAGAACGGTCATAAAGCTAATATTAAATATTGATTTACGTCGACAACGAAGAATTAATTAGTTTTATAGTCGACCATAAATGTATGCAGATAAATAAGTTTAGGAGTGTATTAATTAGGATCTTTCTTAATTGACTTCATTCGATTATGTATTTATTTGTCGCATCACGAATAGATCATCAGAAAGTTTTATAGGAACCAATAGAAGCTAATACCAAATTAAGTTCTAGTGATATGAAATGGTGACATAATGTTTCTATAATATTTGTTAGTTAATTATTAAGTAAAATATGTAAGTCATTATGCTCATTCATTTATTTTTTGTACATATTTTACATTTTTTAATATTTTAAAAACAAAACCAACTAATTAAACATTTAAAAAATAATAGCCCATCAGCATCAGGCTGCCGGTGGTCAGGGCTCCAGAAGAAGGAACCTCCTCACTATGTGTGCCGTGTCCAGGAGTACTGCTTTCTGAATCAAGCCCTCGACCCTGCAATGTGAGCTTTCTAAAGTGCAATTCATTATATTATTACCTTATATAGCTATAGTAACCGGTGTAGGTTCCAAAGCTTCTTATTTCAAGAGACCTCAACTGCTCTGTGTACTTACACTTAAAATGCCCCGTGTGCATCACACCCTTCGGAAAATGTTCAGACTTACTTACTTAGTATTTACGAATGTAAAATTTCGTAGAGTACTGAGCAGATACTATGCTAGTAGATTTATGTAAGAAACATGAGTATAAATCAACCATATCATCATGTATTAGTATATGCGAAACCTGAAACACGTGTCTAGTATTTTTATGTAAACAATCTACATACGAAATTTCAAAACTGTATCATGAAACATCACAAAGTTATAAGCTTGTTCTGTTACCTGGCTGTCCGCGCAAAAACGTGGTCACCACTCAGCGAGCCCGCGCGCGCGCCTCCAGCGTCGTCTGGAGCTCATTGATAATAATAATTTAGCAGTAGGTACCTAAATTATTGCGATAGGTACTTAATATGGCTGGGTGTTCAACTTGTAACATTTTTAAAATTTTTGGGACAAAATATAACATGGTTTAAAAATGATTGCAATCGATTCAGTTACTTATTCTGAACAAACTATATTCAGGTTTCGCATATACGAAAAATAATGTTGTATACTGAGTGTCAGTTTCTGTTTCCGTGCCTCGAAAAACAAGTTAAGCCGTTAGTTCCGGCTATCATTTGTAGATCTTTGACAGTCGTTACAGGTAGTAAGTGGCCCGAAAGTCTGACAACCAGTCTTACCAAGGGGTATCGTATTACCCAGTACTAACTGTGTTCTGGAGGTCAGATAGGTAGTCGCTCCATGTAAAATACTGGTGTTCAGCTGCATCCGGTAAGACTGGAAGCCGCCCCCAACATAGCTAGGGAAAGGCTAGGCAGATGAAGAAAATTCATTTCATTGTATCAACACACGAGTATTGTGCTAGTATATCACTGAAAAACTAAAATTGCTTCACCGCATCACCGCCAAATATGACAGTTCTATAATTGGTTTAAGTTTTATTGTACACATTAATTAACAATTTGTCCAGTTTCTCATTACACTGACAAGTAGTAAAAGTCAATTAAGGATTCGTGATCACATGTAGGCGTTACAACAACCTGTTAGATTTGATGACCATTTGTGGATTTTATTACTTGCATATTCTTCAGCCTTACTTTTTCTTTAACTTTGGTCAGTCATTTGTGGGTTACTGCCCTACTGGGTATGCATTTTGTTTCTGATTCTGGTATAAAGGGTGTAAAAGTGCCCTTAACGCAGCCGAAAGGCACTTGTTCTCCGCGATTTTTTTTTCTGTTCTGGACCATACCTGGGAACCTTTTAGTTACGGAGATATTGGAGATCAACTTTCCAACTTTGACACAAGATTGTTTTTAAATGCAAGTTCTTAATGTTATGATGTTACTTTAAATACCTTCCTGACCCCTTTATTATACAATACATCCATCAGCACAAAGTTTTGAGTGGGTTTCATCGAGCCCTACTATAAACCGTCATGTTTTACCCAAAAAAAAAGTCATTTCCAAACATTTTTTTTTATAGCGTTACCTAGTTTGATGTATAGAATGCTTAGTTGAGGGTTTCGTGAAGGGTCTGTTTACACCTTGTATAAAGTATGTACAAAATTCTGTTCGTTATCCTTTCGAGGATATTGAAGACGGTAATATTAAAAAGGTTTGTCCAAGAATTTGTTGTTTACAGTCTACAATAAAGAATCGTTCTTGAACTCTCTTGCCGCAAAAGTTATTCTGAAAGGTGAAATCTATGTCATCCAGCAAGGTTCAGGTGATACACACAAGGATAAAGGTGAAGTTCTTTTTTCATTGATAATTATTTTATTGATAATTAGAGAAACAAGTAGACGCCCCCTTAGTTTCCTAATAATCGATTGTGTTTAAAAGGCTGACGTCATGCATCAGTGGCTCAAACTGGTGTGAATTTAAACGGTGCTAAAAGGTGCAGTCCTAAAACATAAAGGAGCTTGAAATATTTGTATTTAACTTCAATTAGCGTTAAATTAAAAGGCACTGTCAGTTTAATTACATCTCGATTCACCTCAAAGAATCGTTGTTAGTCACACGAGCTAAATGCCTTCTCCACACTCTTCAAAGTGATATTATTCTCGAATTTCATCACTTCTGAACTCTTTAAGGGCTATAAAACCGCAAGTGGCAGCGGCCGTATCATCATAACGACAATAAACGACCGTCCAGCGATCAACCACCGACAATTTCAAAAAACAAGATCGTTCGAACTCGTTATACACATTTGGAGCTCCAAAACTTAACACTACTTATCTTACGATCTTTTAAAAGTATTGCTCATTATCCGTATAAGACCAGGACACAAAGCACGTATATCAAACGGAAAGCATCCACAGCTAAATCAGCTCTCAACAAAATAAATTTTCGCATTGACATACATCGGCCCAACCATAAATATTAATCTCTTTTTGTTTCCTACAAACATTTTTATGTTGATAAAAAAATACTTCCCAAATAACTCTGGACGCGTATAAATAAAGTGTGGTAGTAAATGTCAATAATATGCAAAATAATGGATGTTAATCTCCGAGCGGATTTGTGATTTGCGAGCGAGCGCGCTTCAAAGATTAGCCGACGGATTCCATGATGGCGTACGAATGCCGTGTTTTTATAGCCAGCGAGCAGCGTCAGCGGTTGTTCCTCGACTTATATACGAAATGCTGCCTGTCAACGTAATCCATTTACATAACGTTCGAATTGCTTCTTTGCTTCTTGTCATTTGGAAATCGATATAGTCTTTACACAAGTAGGTAATTTATTAAAATGACGAAGTAGTCCTTGCTCGCAGAACGGATGGCCGATGAGGCCGAAAAGTACTGGAGTGGCGACCACGAACCGGAAGACGTTGCGTTGGAAGGCCTCCCACTGGGTGGATCGATGACCTGGTGAAGGTTGCAGGGATCCGCGGGATGCGAGTCACACGGGACCGGTCAATGTGGCGACACTTGGGGGAGGCCTATGTCCAGTAGTGGAAGTCTTTCGGCTGAAATGATGATGATGATGATGAGCTCTTCCTTTGTCACCAGGCATGGTATGAGTAGTTCCATACATCAAAAGATGGATGGGATGTGGCTCTTGATTTGAAGAGAATCAAATTTTGTGTAAATGTTTCTCGATGAGAAAATCAAGAAAATCTTCTGTCAAATTGTACAAACTGGATCAGGTTAATTCCTACTCCTAGGTTAATAACTACTTCTGAACTTGAACTAGAAATCACAGAATACATTTGTAGTCTTGTGGCTCACAACGAACTCCAACTGTGTAAGTGTAGACCAGGCGTGTGGGACGTGGCTTTACACAACAATTTAAATCTCAAACTGCAGACTAGTAGGACACTGATAAAGTTATTGAATGTCAGAGCACTATTACTTACGCAAAGTCAGATTATACTGAACTAGGTAGGTACATAGGTAGTACATACATCAAGTGGGTGACAACTGACATCCCTGCAATGCTAGTTCTTCACCAATTAGAAGAGTTACCCTTGGAACCTTTCAAAGTAAAATCAGCCAAATAATAAATTAAAAATTGGCTTCATGAATTGTACCAACGCAACCTACTCAGTAGTCAACCGTGCTGATGATTGATTGATGTTTTCATACGTATTTATACGTTATTTCATATTTGTATTTTGGATCAAGAGGATTATATTCTACATATTTTTTTTTTGTTATCCTTCATTATGCCCCACTGCTGGGCAAAGGCCTCCCCGTTCTTCTGCCAAACTTCTTGTGCGATCTCTGGCAATGTTAGCCGGTAATCAAGATCACACACGTTTATTGTATTTTAAAAACTTCATTGCGTTCTGGCACCTGTGCTAGACGTGTCACACATAGTCATAGGAGCCGGGAGAAAAAAAAAAAACATCATGTATGTTCTGGATTAAAATTAAAGTTCTGCGCGATTGCGCGAAAGACTGGAGGCTACACGCAGTTTCACATTCGTCTCCATGAATAGGTCGCCAGCGGATAACGAAAGCAGCGCCCACGCGCGACCCGATGACATTGTTTATTATTTTTGTTGTTGCTCGTTGCGAACTGTGCAAATAGTAATTAATTCCTACACACTTTCTCTCCTGAGTGCAATTAACCGACGCTAATTCGGACGATGACCTGTCTACCTACTTTTGTTGAAGGACGAAAGTTATGATTCGGTTTTAGACGATCTCTTCCGCCTACGGGGGTAATGTAATGTTGAAAAGTATAATTATACTTGAGTTTGAAGACTCTTGCCTTAATGTGTGTTGCTGTTTATTATAATTCGTTTTTGAATGACGTAATTGTACATAATTATGTTATTGATTCCTTGCTGTTTTGAGTTCTAAGCTTATTCCTTTCATCGTTTTGGTGTAAAAAGTTATCAATTAAATAGGTTTCATGCAGTATATTTTCTTAATGCGCAAAAGTGTTTTAACATTTCAAAACCACACAAAGTAACCATCATGTAAATAGAAAAAAAAACATGGCAAAACCAGTTTTTTTTTCAAGAAATCATTTTCTGGTATATCTGCAAGGTTTTCACAAATCAACGTCGCGTTCAATCTTCATGCTATCCTTACTTCTAAGTTTTCATTGAACTCCAAACAAAAATATCAATATAAATATTAACCAACACCAAAATTTTTGCATGCATTGTAAAACCCGTGTTCAAATGAGTCAGGAATGACCACATATTCACTGAGCCCTATGACACCCTAATTCAATATAATCTGCTGACATTTTTACGTGTACAATTATGTGGAACCGTACGCATTTACAACTGTACTAAAATTTATCATAAATATATTTTTAAAGTTTTATGACACTGTAAGATGAGGTAGTTGTACAGTGTTGCCAGACAGAAGCAGTAAGTAAAATGCTAATGCGTCATTGTATTTGCAAAAAATATCAAAGCTGTCTTATCAGTCGTTCGTTGCATTGGTTGCAGGACCTTTTTGTTCCTCCTGCTGAAAATCTCCCACCTGGTTAACCTGGATGTCATTTAATAGGCTCCTGACCCATTGGCCGATGCAACAAAAACCTGTTCATGTGGAGATTCCAATATGACTCTGCCCTGAAGTGAACAGGGTGTAAACAGACCCTTTACATAGCCGTCAACCAAGCATTATGTACATCAAACGAAGTAACTTTACGCAAAAATTATTACTGGGAATCGACTTTTTTTTTGGGGGTGAAATATCACGTTTTACGGTAGGACTCGATGGAAAGCAGTCAAAGCATTGTGCTGATGGATAGATTGAATAGTACGGGGGACGTGGAGGTGTGTAAAGTAAAATCTTACATTAAAAACATGTATTTAAAAAAAAACCTCTTAAAAAGTTGGAACTTTGACCCCCAATATCTCCGTAACTAGAAGGTTCCCAGGTATGGTCTAGAACAAAAAAATGGTCCCAAAGACGGGGAGAACAAGAGTCTTTCGGCTATGTTAAGCGTCTATTTACACCCTTTATGGACGACGGGACACTTAATATCGTGGGTGTCTTTCCTGCACTTAGCTTACTTAAGCCGCTAAATTCGTAACCAAGTTCTGGGCCACCACCGTTTTAGACTATATTGCGTATGTAATAAAAGAACAAATATTTTATCATGATATATTTCGCGAACATATTACTCAATAATAAAAAGGCCACTTTCAGTCTGGCAATCCGCCCACATGCATCCTGTCGACAGGATGTTCAGATGTCGCCTGTAATCGCCCTAATTGCGGCACCGGTCTAATTTGACTCGCACCTTAATGTGTAGCATGTAGGTGTGTTAACGCCCTTACATTTCCATCTCAATGCAGGTTGATTCTTTTGTTTCCATGTTCTTTTTTTAGCAGACAGTGATTTTATTAGTAATTATAGTTTTCTTGAACAAAAAGTGTCTGTGCATATCAGCACATTTGAACTGCATTCCAGAGCTGTCATTATTGGTATAGAATATTGACGTGAAAAGCTCTTGAATGTGGTTCTGATGTGCTAATCGCGTTCGAAATTTGCTCTTAGTTTTATTCATAAAACGATGGCAAAGATGAATAGTAGGAATTACAACTCATTGAGTAATTCTTTGGTTCAATCAGATACAAAAGCAATTAAAGAATTTATTTCTCAACTCGATCAACTATTTGACAACAATGTAGATTCAAAGCATTACATAACATATAACAATTTTAATTATCAAAAATTGTATCACACAGGAATTTTAATGTCTATTAATTGGAAAATATTAACGAAACAAGATTAACATAAAATCATAATTCTATTTGGTCAAAATTCGAAAACATTGAAGACGGTGAGCGAATTCCAGACATACACGCGGTGGCTTTTATGACTGTGAGCATTTTATGACCATTACCACGGGCACCCATAATTTAAAGGTGTTTAATGTTAATATTTTGCGTTCGACTCGAGAATTCTTAATAACGTATAAAAAGCGATCATGTCCACACGAAATGACCAACATTGAGGGCTCGCCGCCATACGAACGCGTAAATGGAGAAATAATTGATTCTAATGATTAACGCGATGTGAAGTGATTTCATTGCACTTGCATTCGCATGACATTACGGCCTGAATAATGATGTTACAAAAAAATGAGAACACGCGTTAACTCATCTTTGTTTGTGCGTGCATATTGCATTTTTGTTAAATTGTACTTTTATGGTGGACTTGCTTTTACACGTGGATACGTCCACTGTTGAATATTGATCACCTTCATAGATTTCTCAAAGGGATTCTTCTGTTTTCTTCTCAGTCTGTTTAGGCAAGAGATTTTCAAAAGTAATTCAACCTGTAATGCAAGGATAAGCCGGTCAGTAAGTTTGTTTGTTTACGGAACGAATGGTGTTATAAACACCATTATTTTTGACCGTACCGTGCCGTGAAACAAAACTCGAATAGAAGTGAGTCAAAAAAGACTAACAAAATTGAAACAAATCGTCTCCTCGAATCAGCCTTCGCGGTACGCGTCCAAATCGTCTCGAGGAGGCACGAGAAAAGAGCACATGGAAGGAATTAGGGGAGGCCTTTGCCCAGCAGTGGGACAGTACAGGCTACTAAAAACAAAAAAAAATAAGTCGTCGAAAAAGTCTATTTGCCATGGCGTACGCAAGGAGAAATCGCGGTTCCTATTAATTAATCAGTACAATAGTCCGTATGAAACAAACAGACAAACATAACAGTCTTCCAAACGTGTATATTAGTATAATCGACGGCGTCGTTACGTCGTCGGAGAGCGCGGTGGTCTCAACATTTATCGTTTCGCTGTCACTGGAAAATGAGAATCGTGAACACTCGCCACCATTTTAATATAAGCTTAAACGATCGTAACATTATTTATAAGTGTGATCGATATTGACTAAGTATTCTAAATATAGATCCTGTAGTGACATTGTAAGCGGTGAGTGAGCTTTTGATTAAATTAATAAAGATTTACTCTCACTTTATCATTTTATATTTTTATGGGGTAGTTGCCAATCGCGTACAAAGTGATATCGAATTACCCAGTACTAACGGGGTTGTGGAGGTCAGATAGGCAGTCGCTCTATGTAAAATACTGGAATTCAGCTGCATCCGGTTAGACTGGAAGACGGCCCCAGCACAGTTGAGAAAAGGCTAGTCAGATGATGATGATTTATGGGGTCATCGTAAAAAGTTTTCTAGGGATTGAGTAGGTAAAGGTTTTCGTTTCGAACACTGTTTTAAGCTTTCACGGTTCACAACTAAACTTATACTGTCACATACGGGATATCTTCCGTGATTGTTCATTATTTTGAGCTCCCGATATTTCGACGACTATAGTATAAGTTTCCGTTTTCGACATAGTCGCAACCTTATTTTGGTAATGAGACTTCTGACTGTTTTACTGAATTGCTTTAATTTAGTGAATTGCCAGAATAATGTTGCGAAATTTCATATTTTCATTCCCATATTAATTAAACGATATAGCTTTTCGACCCTACATTCTTTAATTTTCTCCTTTGTTTAACTTTTACATAATAATATACCTCTCCCATGCTCTGTAAGATGACATCATCAGTCCAGACGGATGACATCACTACAAATACAGCCTAATTCAAATTAACTTGAAGGAACCTCCGCCCATCATGTCTTCACGTCAGTCGCGCATTCAAACGATAACCGGGCGAAATATTAATTAAGGGCTCTCCCACACTGACGCGACGCGACTTCTCGAAACGACTTTGTGATAATACCCTTAGAAGGTTTCTATGAGCTCGGGTGAGACTCGAGAAGGAATCGCGGTGTCTCATACATGTCGCCTGAAGCCTTTCGCTCCGTTCACGACCTCAGCTGATACGATACGTGCGTGTTTCACTGGTTCCCTTGGCGCGAGTAACGTCGGACTAACTCGTTCCGAGCAATTTCTTTCGTTTTTATTATAAACTTTTATTTAACCTTGTTAGTTACTTAGTTAGTTAGCTTGGTCAAATCTTGCAACTGAATTTCAAACCAGTTCCCTCGAAACGATTGAGCTGATATTTTGCACACACCTTTGGTAGGTTTTAGTTTGGTATAACTGGCGAAATGTGGGATAGCAACACGTCTGCCTAACCTTATGTTATGTTACTTTTGGTTCTGGTGGCAATACATTTTTATGTCAGTCATGACTTGATCCTGCAGCAAGGATCGCCTCCTCACGACAGAACTCCTCAACGGTTAATAGCACGGACACGAAACTTTGTATACATCATCATCATCATCATTTCAGCCGAAAGACGTCCACTGCTGGACATAGGCCTCCCCCAAGTGTCGCCACATTGACCGGTCCCGTGCGACTCGCATGCAGCGGATCCCTGCAGCCTTCACCAGGTATAACGTAACTTACTTTGTATACGCGTTCAATGAAACCTAATTTTCTTCTTTTCACTTTAATAAAACCTGTTTGAAAAACAAAACTTTTTTCCACAGTTGACGTCCCAACACGCGTGTCGCTTGAACGTGAAGTTCGTGGCCAAGTGGTTAACTCTAACATATTATTGTGACCGCATCCCATGTGTATTTGATAGTCATCTGTGTTCAACTTATGAATGGACACTTTAGATTACTGATAAAGCTTGCCTTTATTTTTGGAACCTGAATGAGGTAAAATTGGTAGTTTATGAAATATTTTTGATTGAGTTTGTTTAATCTGTGTTTGTAAATTAGTATGCGGTCAGCCTTATGAATAATGTCTTTGATAGATTAAAAATAGATTTTGGATTACCACAGGAAACTAAATGAGGCATAAAATTTGAAGTCAATAGATCATAGTTTTAGAGTGAATATTTACTGATTATAATAATGCGGTTAGGCAATCCCAGAATGATGTATTGATGACATCTTAAGTTTTTACACAACATAAGGAAAATTGGTCGTTCCCCGAAAAAAACTTTTTTTAGAATATCGAATACTATAGGTATTTACCGTCTAAACAAATTGTTCTTTGTTTGTGGTTAGTCAACAACTTAGGTAGTATATGTTCAAGAGATTTCTAATGAAGAGTAAAATTATAGTGAATCAAAATATATTTTAACAGCTGTTCAAGCTTATTGGTATCGAATATTGTAGTTTTTTGTAACGTAATGTTATGACAACCACTTAATTCAAGAACCTGTCAATAGTCGACTTCTGCTATTACATAGATTAAAATACTTTCCAGTACTTTATAGTCCATAACCGTTATTAATTAAATTATTATACGACGTATTCAATACAATTTAATTTAAGAATAATTACTTTTAGAACCCTCGTCACATGCTCATCTCATACTAAAACCTTTTGAACATTTGCTTAAAACATGTAAATTTGAATATGTAAACATATACAAAAGTGTCGTGGACGCAATAGCGCATCGCGTCGGAGTCGACGCGTATAAATTAGGTGCAAGCGAGCGACGCAGGCGCAACAAAACTACACGCCAACGAATATCAGCTCAAACATCTAAATGTGCTTTTATACTTTACGATTGTTTTAGTTAGAGGGTTGGGGAGTGGTCGTGAGGGTTTTTAGAGGGTATTTTTATTAAGATGAAACAGAATTGTATCAGGAATATTATTTAAAAGCAAATTAATTTCTATTAACATCTAAGGTAAGCTAAGCACCGTTTAGATATGTTATAGGCTGGTACTTGTATTATCTTGTTAATTAATAATAATATTTTTTTAAGTTCATTTGGATTAGGAATATTGTTTGAAAACAAATTAATATATGTAACTTAACAGCCAAGGAGTATTGAAGTAATATTGGTAGACGTGAAACGATCTAGCTATGGTATACTTATGTGATCTTTATGGTAAACTTAAGAATAACACTATAAATGACATAGCAATAGTATTTTTTGTATGGGCAAAAAATATATAATAAGTTACCCATAGACATTAAGAGCATTCATTTAATTGGTATTTTTAAAAGAAAGTTAAAAGACTTCTTGATTAAAAAGGCATTTTACTCTATAAAAGAATTCCTTGGAGAAAAGTAATTATTTAATATTAAAATAAGAAGAGAATGATTAATGTTGGAATAATGTTAATTAATATAATATAATGTTAATTGTAATATTAAGTAAGTATATTTTTAAAACGATTTAAATTGCAATGCCTTAACAGGCAACTAAGTTCTAAGAACCTATCTATTGTTACCATTGTCAAAATACTGTACACTTAGTTCGCAATAAAGAATTTGAATTTGAATAAAATTTGAATAACTTTATCTGATTTTTTTACTGAGACTTCAAGTTCCTGATTAGTTTTCGGAACCAATGAAACTTCAAATCAGGTTTTAAAAATGCCTTTAAAAAGTAGAACTCCTCCCTTTTACATTGCGGCAGACTTTGGCTCACCGTGAACCCCAGCCATCATAATTTTGCACCAAACTAAATCACAAAGGAATGTCCATTCTTTATAGCCCTATATTTAATTTACAACCTAACATCGTTCCGATCGTTTGTTATAAAACGTCTTACATTCACAGACGCCGCCGCGGCACCCGCTAGGCGCCGTTCGGTAACCAACTGTAGTCTTTTTTCCCCTCCTTATAGTCTTTTTTCAGTCTTTTGGGGGTCCAGACTTCCTTTTTTTAATGAATCGGTGTTAACCTTCGCGTCGAACGAGAACAGGGTGCCGATTGGAGATAAATGATCATTTTCGAACTTGTTGTTTTAAGAAAAAACAAAAGTTAAATGGTAGAAATGACAGTATATTCGGCGTTCCCTTTTGTTGGTGATAGGCATCTGTGGATTCTGTAGGAACCGTTTTAAATTAGGCTTTAGTCCTGAATACGGGATTAGGATGACGACTTTTAGAGATTGATGCTATCGTTGCTACATCTAAGCTAATGTTAGCTTCTTTAATTTTAATAAATATCGAGTTTCTGATTTCGCTTAATTGATACATCATTTTGATTTGAATGGCAAAATTAAGTGATACCGACAGGTCGGTTTAATTGAATATATTTTAATATTTTAGTGCTAAAATATGTATCTGTCTATCAACTAAGAGCTGTAATAATTGTAAATTGTAGTTCAAAGGTCAATAAGTGATGAGCTAAACTGATCGTTAAACATTGATTGTCTATGTAAATATAAGTAACTCCACGTTTATTAGTAATAAAAGGTAAACCAATCGATTGTTATGGACATGATAATTGTTGTACAGTAGCGCCATCTATTATGCTATTACGTAAACAGACGTTGTTGGGTTTTCATGAAACTATGATTTTTTAGAGAATTATCTTAGAAATTATATTTTACTAACAATATTATTAATATCTGAATAAACATTAGATGTTTTTAGTCGTTGTAGTTTGACGATTATTGATTTATAGATCAAGCTTCTGCTAGTCTCGCTACTCGCCGCTAGATGGCCTCGCAGGCGTTGCCATTGGTTTATTAGGAAGTTATTGATTTATTTGAAATTCAAAGCAGTATTTACTATATTTTTAATGACAAAATTAATTAGTATCAAAAAGGTGTTCTTGAATATAAATTTAAAAGTCTATTTATCATTTTTTTTTGTATGATAATTGACTAAAACCATGATTTATACATAGATAGATCGTTCTGCATGATTTTCAAGATTATTCAGATCCAATTTCCATGAACTTTACCTATAAGTTTCACATTAATCAGACGAGATGGACTCTGATTTTAATTTTTAATTAGCACGGATTTGCACTTCACGAAAATTCGTAAGTACTGCACTCAAAAGGACAAATATTTAAACGCTCAACAAAATAATTGATTCCAAAAATAAAACCATTTTAAAATAAGAGCTTTTAACACTATAAATCTTACCCTCCTTACCGAAGCTAAGACATCTCTATCTGTCCCAAAAAACCATCCCATTAAAACCTTATCTAATCTAAGAGTGATAATTACAAATGTTCCAATAATCTTTACATTGAAAACTAACAAATTAGCAAAGTGATAAAACAAGCTACCGATAAGGGAAGGGTGTGGGCGAGTCCATTCATGAGATTGGGCAACAGCAAATTATTATCTGTGGTCTCAACAAGGCACTAAAACTTCTCAGTGGGTGCAGGGGTGGACTTGGGTTTGCAGAAAGTTAGTATTTATTTTACGCATTTTTCTAACTTACTTTTAACTTTTTTAAATATTCCTGTATAAAATCAATTTTTCAAATAAAATAAAACATTTAAAAATAAAAAATAAAGAAAAATAATAATTAATAGTATTTAATTTAAGTTATGGGGATTCATTTACTTTAAATACTTACTGCAGAGTTAACAATATTTATAGATATTGTCAAGCTTCAAGTTCTAATTTACAGAAATTAGAACTTGAAGCTTCAAAGAAAGCTTCAGAGGAAACTGACATTATACGCAAATACATGTGCGCAATAGCAGGTGCTATAAGTTACTAATCAGTTACTACTAAACGTATTCCTTTCTTTAACAAAATAATAAAATTAACATTATGTTAGGCTAACACAATAATCTGTTACCACAACCAGCCACTAAACAGCGGAGGATTTACGACTTATCTCACCGTGATGGACAGAGACGAATTTGTAAACTTGTAAATAAATAAAATGTAAACATTACCAACTCATTAGGAAACATTTTTTGGTATAGGTATGCCAGAGATAAACAAGTAAAGAGTATAAGTGTACAAACCTATACTTATCCGGATAGAGTTATTTAACATTACAAATGAATTTAAAGATTAAAACAGAACCAAAGTTTAGCAGTTGTTGTTACAAAGATATCTAATATTAGCAATAAAAAGATGCTTGTCTTGAATGTCTCTACTTTTGATTAGAAAGTAAGTAAGTGCATCAATAATCACGCGTTCTAAGTCCAGCCCTGTACAAAGCTCTAAATCGCCGGCGCCTTTTCATGTCTAACCGCGGGATTATAAACCATTCGTTAACTTCACATTATTAAATATTCCAAGCGCCACCGGATGTGGGTGGATTTCTTTACGGATTAAAGCCTTCCGACGCCGCCCTAATTTTCATATTTCAGCAACATGTTTATGTGTGAATTTTAGTCATCAAAAATTGGTTCTGCTGTAGAATGTTGGTCTCCCATGAAGATGGGTATAATGATCACTTCAAAATGGTGAGTGATGGATGAAAATAAGTAGAAATTGGTAGTTTGTGAAATATTAGTTCGATAACGAGGTACAGTCATCTCCTTTAAATATAGCAACAAATGGTGATCATTGGCACGATCTAATAACATTCCAAGAGGGTGATGTATGTGGAAAAATGTATGTCTTCCAAAACATCTTGAACCACCTTACCTACCTTAACTATCTGACAGTGACGTCCACCACTATAATACCTGGAGTTCCCGAATTGAGCATGAAACAGCTTCTAAGATAATCACCAAAACCGATTACATAAATAAAGCAATACCTAAATATAGATAACGCTGTATTTAGTTTCATTTTAGAGGTGGTTTAGTTATAGACATAAATCCAAACTTAACTTTTATTAAAAATGTGAAAAGAGTTTTTTGTCTATCTTTCTTTTTATCCCGATGTAGTACATTTGAGCCGTATTATTTTATGATCTAGACACAGGCGAAGCCACATCCAGAAGTTGGTTAACAATATAAACAAGTGAATAACGCATTAATTATCAAAAAGTATTATTAAATTTGCTGTGCCCGACAGGGTCCACAATTGTTTCTATTTTTTTTATTTACCACCTGTAAGTGTACATTAAGGATATAGCAATAAACGATTTGATTTGATCTATTCATTATAATGTTGCAATAGGCTCGCCCCCTATTACATGGAACTTAAATATAACTGGTTAAATGTGGGTGTACTATTAGGTACACCTCTGCCTAACTCTTCAGGTATTACAGGAGTGATATTATTTTATGTTATAATGTTGAAAATAGTATGAAAATTAAAAGCGCTTGTCTGTTGTATTAAGTTGCAGTGTAGAACTTTTAGGACTCGTATTAAATAGGCTGAAGACATGATCAATGCTAAGTTGAAGATCGTTCATCAAGCAATTATTTTGCATGACTTCTTTCTTAAATATCGCGCAATGGTCTTACTGTTGAAAAATGACGCACATTAGCAAATTATTTTTAATTTTAGAACGGGATTTGCGGTTTCTTTGACGTTAACCAGATTATTTATTTTATTTTAGTTAATAAGGCCGCAATTTTGACAAAGAAGTTTTTGGTGGTTATGTCTTTGGATCGGAGCTCAAATTTAATCGGAGCTGATTTAATTAATAGTTATATTTAAAATCTCTCGTCAGCAATTTTAGTTTACAAAATCCATTTCAAAGCCGTCTTGTAAAGTTGAATATAATTTATTAAACTGATTTTAGTCCTACAATACGAGTGAAAAATGGGATAAGTTGCAGCTCCACGAACATTTTATACAAGGAATGCCTGGTAGTCTATAATATCTGTGAATACTATAACTATTTACTTTGCTACGCTAAATATATTTTAATTTTTGGATATTGTATGTGCAATGAATTGTAAGTACACTTACACACAAACACGCGTGTGTTGACAACATTTAAATATAAAAAAATAAAAATATTAGGTGCCTGGAGTTCTAAAATACAGATTTAGGCTTTGTTTAAACTCCCACAATTTTACTTAATCCTACTACTGCTTTAACCTTGACAGCCGATACATGTATCAACAAGTATTCAGCTGTGCTGCTCCTGACTAAATTGCCGCAGCTAGTCCCATGAGTCGAACCAATCAATACGTTTAAGTCCACAGATTCACAAAAAAAAACCCTCGAAAACAATCGAGAGATATTGATCTCTGTCATCATTAGCCGCTCATTCACTAAACCATTCACACGCCCACAACACCAGAACATTTAACACCAAGACCCAACATCCTTAATCCGTAAGATAACACTCGTTTCAACAAATAGGTGCAAACCGCGGCGGCTCAAAGCGACAAACTCTCAAGATACAAAGATAAGGGAAACCTCGAAAAACTGTCAGTTTGCAAAACTTACAACATTGTTTTACTGATAAACATCTGTGCAGGACCACTCAATGAATATAACTGTACCTGCTTCCTAACTATTATGTATTACAATGAATGTAATCTGTTAAAGTAGCCGACAATAGCAAACAAAATGTTCTGGGGTTCATTGTTGCAAAGGGTTTCTAAGCTGCATAGAATTCAATTACATTATACGGGACTTGCAACGCCTTGACGCTTCCGAACGCGTTATAAACGTGTTCAGTGATGTAAATAGAATTGTTTCGGGACTTTCATTGAACGATTTGGATGTGGTAAATGGATTTTCCGATTTATTTCACTTGTTCAATAGTGGTTACACTAGTCGTGGTTGTCTTTATGTAAACGTGAGATCCGTTTTGTGATGCTGACATTTTGAACAATGTTCTTCGTCCTTGCGTTTTTCCATCTTGTTCAAGACGTGCTTTACCTAAGGATATAGTTTATTCTATACATAGAATATAATGAAACATACTTAGTAGAAACCAATACCATTTCTAACACTTATACTTACTTGGCAGGTGTTTGAACACATTATACTGTAATGTATTTTTCCCAAGCTCGCTTAGCCCTAAAAGCTTATAGTGTGATGTGCAAATTTTAGCCTATGTGTTAATGATATGTATTATTATGATTTACATGTTTCAGCGTACAAAAAAACAATTAAACATATAACTGTTACCCAATTTATTGTAAATCTGTAGAACAAGATAAACACAACATTTTTCCAATTCAAGTTTCAAATACATAACTGAACATACAACCAACTTCATACCAACCGTCCTCATAAGCTCGCCTGTGCAGCACAATACAAGTAGGTACAAACATTCCGCACGCAAAGTAACACCATATCCTTGGGAATGTAACGCTCTCCCATCGAAATATTTCAAAACTCGATCACTATCTCGGCGACTATGCATCGAGTTATTGAATGAGACGTGAAAAATGATGAGCGAGGAGCAAAGGCTTCGCCGACGATTGCTCCTCTCTTTTTTGTTGCTCACAAACTCGACAGGCGAAAAGGGAAGGCGAATTTAGGTGGACAAAGCGGTGTGATGCGACAGTGTGTTCTCGTGAGGTCTTCGAACAGCGGGGGGCTACCTTGCTGCGTCTTCTGTAGACCTTCTCACAGTTTTGTTGTCACGTAATTAATTTATTGCACTTAGGTAGTGCAATTAAGTGACGATTCGTGAGCAGCTGGACCGTGGGGCTATAATGGGCGGTGTGTTTGCCCTCAGACGTAGGTCCGTTCTCGAAATTGAGATATTAGCGGTGTCTGCTTTTGGCGAAATTAGAGCGGCAAGCTTTGTGTGTCACGGGGATTTATTGGAGGCGTATGTTATGTATTTTATGATGTATACTAATGATCTATGTATCTATTCTTATGTATACCGTCATTGGGGTGGTATTCAGCACTAATTGGAGGGAAATCAACATTTTCTAAGACTATTAGAAATAATATAAAACTTTGTGTATGATTTTTGTGGATACATTGCCGAAATACTTAAAAGTTCGTTACATTTAACAAAATTATAGGTTTATATGTTCTATCAGACTACTTAAATTAATGGTTATCAATACTTATAAGACAATGCTTCAGAATTACCTATATATGAATACTTTTACACCCGAATCGAAACTAAAAATAGAGCTTCCATCATTGACCCCATAAGTCGAACAAAGGTAGCCCATAAAAAAATGTCAGTGGACAAAAACTAGGCTATAAATAGATAATCTCAGTTATTAAATCTAAGGTCAAGATGGCTGTGGGAGAGTTTATTATCAGGCAACTGGTTCTGAGGACATTTTTATCACAAACCTGTCTGTAGTGCGTCATTAAAAAGAAGGAATAGCGCACAGTGATGTAATTATGGTTATCATTTCAAAATTAAATAAGCAGGAGGCTAGCCCGTGGCTAAATAATAACAGCCGGTCGGATCGATCTTTAAGCCGCGCTTGCCTAGGTTGGTCTGTGGATAGGTGACCACCCATTACATACAGTTTCCTCCATGCCTCGGAAAGCACGTTAAGCCGTTTATCCCGGCTGTCATTTTTAGATCTTTGACAGTCGTTACAAGTAGTCAGTGGCCCACAAAGTCTGACAACCAGTCTGGGTTGTGGAGGTCAGATAGGCAGTCGCTTCATGTAAAATACTGGTATTCAGCCGCATTCGGTTAGTCTGGAAGCCGACCCTAACATAGTTGGGAAAAGACTAGGCAGATGATGATTTCAAAATTAAACAAGCAGGCCATTTGCAAAGAAATCGGAACATATAATTTTTTAAATCTTTTTTTTCTACAAGAAATTTCGATAAAATCAAATCGATTATGTCTAAACTACATTAAGGCCCAAAAGCTACGTCTAGAAGAATCTAGACGGCTGGTAACTCTAGATGTAATGTTAGACTAAATTCCAGTTCCTTTCTAGATGAATTTGTTAACGTTATGTAGTGCTAGATCGACGTCAAATTTTATAAAGTTATTCATGGATTTTCTAATATAATCACGGGATTACATTATATAAAATTGTTCAACTTGATATGTGTCGGCCATTTCAATCATAAAGCCGCGTTTACACGGTCCGAGTATTATCGGACCGAATGAACTCGGATACCTACTCGGACGCAACTCGTATTGTGGATTTGTGGCACTCCATACCAACCCATCCCAGTGCACTCGGATTATGGGTTGCCGCAATACGATTTGCGTCCGAGTAGGCATCCGAGTCCACTCGATCCGAGTATGCTCGAATCGTGTCAACACGGCTTAAACATTACTGACTGATAGAGAAAAGAAAACACCGTGCCAAAAGCTGGCTTTATATTATTCTTAGTGTCAAAAATCGCCAACACGCATTAACGACGATTGATCTGCCAATTGGACTGCCTCGTCGGTCGACTGGTGGGAAGCGCGACTGGTGAGCTCGAGCACAGATAATATAATACTGCGTAGCTCGAGGTTCGAGTCCCGGGTCGGGCAAAGTGTTATCGGATTTTTCCATGAGGAATTTTCTCAGTAACAGCCACGAAATCTGCATTTGTGTCCATTTGACGGCAATAGGGTCGCCCCCTACTACAGAGGACTTAAACTTAACTGTCGAAATGTGGGTGTTCTAAATTTGGGTCCACCTCTGCCTAATCCTTTGGTGATTACAGGCGTGATGTTATGTTATGTGTTATGTTATGATCTGCTTATACCGTCTATGTATAAAAAAACAGTTATTATTTAATAACACCACGATAGAGTGGTAAGATTATAAAATGGACATTTTTTAAAAGGACCGGTGTCATAGTGATATTATATTACTTTTAATGTTCTCTAGTTGTACTTTATGAATTTATGGACCATTAGATTACGTGATACGCGTGTACGGTATAATTGAAGTAGGAAGTGTTGAATGCATTTGAATAATTATTGGGCTATATGGGTGGTATGTGCTCGTAGCTAAATAATAACTGCCGCTCGGGTCAATCTTTAGGTTAAGCTGCGTTTGCCTAGGTTGCTCCGTGGATGGGTGACCCATTACATACCGAGTTTCCTCCATACCTCGGAAAGCATGTTAAGCCGTTGGTCCCGGCTGTCATTTGTAGATCTTTGACAGTCGTTACAGGGAGTCAGTGGCCCGAAAGTCTGACCACCAGTCTTACCCAGAACTAACTGGGTTGTGAAGGTCAGATAGGCAGTCGCTCCACGTAAAATACTACAAAATAGTTGGGAAAAGGCTAGACAGATGATGGTGGGTGCTATGTGCATCTATTATTTTTGTTGGGTGGGTTGGTTATTGATCTGTATGACAAAGAGAACGTAGCTAGGTAACCACTTTCAATAATTTAATATATTAACCGCAAGCTCAAGTATTAAATATACCATTCATTGAATATAATTATTATAGACATACCATATAAAATAATTAAATAATTATCCCTAAAACATTATTCTCAAAGTAGGCAAACTTTCAATTCCGCAAACGCATGTAAGTTGCGGTTACATAAAAAAGGTCACTATAACAAAATATAAATAGCTCTAAAAACCCATTTTGAAATACATTTTTCACAACATACTTTTGAACACAAAGTGGCTAAAAGCTATAAACCGAACGAACCGAACTCACGCAATAACATACGTTTCCATAAAAACATCACGTTTGAACACGTCGGACCGACACAAAACACCAGTTAAAACTAAATCTCGAGTTATGTCCTCCGCTGATATGAAACTCCGATGTGAAAGGCTTCCTAATGCACAATTTCATACTTTACTGCCAATAAAAACGGGTGTGGTAAGATATATGCACCATAAATAAACATATTCGTATAACGATAATAGATCGAATAATTTCGTGTATACTAAATGGAGTTCGCCCCGTGTGAAAGGGGCCGCGCGTTGAAGCGCGAGCCACTGATTGGTTGACGCTTCAGCGGTGAACATTGTACTCGATTTGTTGAGCCAATTGTTGGGCTCACACGTAGGGGTTTTACAGCGAGGGGTGAGATTATTTATTCAAATTAATTTTATGTGTACGTAGGTATTCTAATTATTGAGTTATGTTGTAATTATACGGGATGATAATTTTAAAATAATTTGCATTTTTTGCAAAGGACATAACATCACAGTGACAACTAACAAAAATAATTAAGTAATAACATCACTTACAAGCGATTACAAAGATTAGAAATTCCAGCCCAAACAACTTAATTAGCCGTATAAATTTGACAGAAGTGGGTGAATAAACCTCTAAAGTATTTCGTCCCGTGTGCACGGTTTAAGCTCCTCGATGATTATCTCGCGTGATAAATGGACCGCGTCAGAATTTATTGTGGGCTCAAACCCTCACTATTGTCTCAATGAATACTTTTTTATTGTCATAATATTATAGAGTTCGTATGACAAGTGGCGTTTAGGATTATGATGTATTTTTCTCAAATAGCACCCTCAGTTATGACCGTCGAGAGTTATTTCATGTCCTGTCGTAAATTGATTTTGATGTCTTTTTTATGGTGTTTCGGAATCGATTTTTGTATTATATTGGCGATGCTTTTTCATATGTAAATATATTAAATTATGTGGCTGATTCAGTATTTGGCGGGAGTCGTAGGAATTTTCTATTTCGCTTTAAGTTCCGAGTCTAGATTCTAAACCTGTGTTTCAGGAGTCTCGGGGCAAGGTTGTTGCCTTTTTTACCGTCTCGTCGTATAAATGATATCTAACATTAAACGCACACTTTTAATTTATTGAAGGCAACGTTTATAACGTGTTCATACGTGACGTGTGCCTTAAACGAGCGCTCGCCTTTTAATTTTTAACAAAAGAAGTTAAAATGACGACCATAATCTTTTTATAACTTTTATTCTATATGAATACAAATGCGGTGTGCCGATTATACTATATATTATATCTGAATTGGTTTTATGATACTAAATATTTGGACAGGGGTTTTATCGGCGCAGTAACATGATATTTTTGAGAGATGATCTTTTGTTTTGTGGTTTTATGATTATTAGTCTATGCGGAAAGACTGCTAAAATTGATTTCGTGGGAAGTGAGAAAGTGTAAACATAAAATATATCACTTGATATGTGCTTGGACAGTTTTGTGTGATATTGAGATAATTATCAATATAAAAATGACAATTAATCAAGAAACTTAGCAGGTATTTCCTTAACTTATTTCTTAACATTTTAAAATAATCCATAAAAAAATACACTATAAAAAATTGTAGCCCATCAGTATCGGGAACAGAGTCTAAGCTACCAGCGGTCAGGGCTCTGGAGAAAAGAACCTCCTAACAATACGAGCCGTGTCCAGGAGTACCGCTCCCATTTATTTTATTATTAACAGTTCCTTATACATAACCCTGTGTGTTATGTCTGTCTTATATGGAACATATTAGTTTTTCTTTTGGGTATCAACAGGGATCTATCGATTTTGGGGTTGTATGAAGTGAATAAGTTTTAAGTAGGTCCCTGAATGATGATAAGGTTATGAGCTGGGTTGGTTTTCCCCAAATATGTTTCGATAAAACAACGGATATTTGTCATTGGAGGAAGGAAATGGCGGTTATAGGTATTGATTAATTTTTACGAACGCTTTTGAAGTTTCCGTATCCTATGACACATAATATCACGCCACATCACACCTGTTATCCTCGAAGGGTATACATACTTATGAAATCCTAACCCTTCCGTACTGAACGTTCTGTTAAAATTTGTGTCTAACCAAAGATATCCAAGCAAAAAAACACTGATTGAAGTGATTTTATTTTGACCTAAAATAATGATTTTTAGTGTATTTTCTTTAGTTGATTTTTTTTCTTGTTAGTATCTAATGCGTTTTTCTTATTTTTTATATCATTGTCCTTATTTTGATGGTCTGAATGATTTCTAAAAGTTTGTCCATCTATTTTAATGGGACCTTACACAACATAAGTTTTGAAAAAAAAAAAACTGATACACGTGTCTAGTATTTTTATGTAAAGAATCTATGTACAAAATTTCAAAACTGTATCATGAAAAATCACAAAGTTATAAGCTTGTTCTGTTACCTAGTTGTCCGCACAAAAACGCGGTCACCACGTAGCGCGCGCCTTCAGCTTCGTCTTCAGCTTCTTGATAATAATAATTTGGCAGTGGGTACCTAAATTATTGCGATAGGTACTCAAAGTCGCTCGGTATCCAACTTTTAACTTTTTTAAATATTTTTGGGAAAAATACAACATGGTTTAAAAATTATTGAAATCGATTCAGTTACTTATTCTGAACAAACTATATTCAGGTTCCGCATATACTAAGAATAATGTTGTAGGTATATGTATTGTATATATTACGTATATTATAGAACCTAGAAATCTAAAACAGAAAGTAGAAATAGATCGGGCAGTTCGCTACCAAAAAATTGAATTCAACATTATCGAAACTTGCAACTGTTAAATATATTTTAGTTATAGTTTGTTTTTAAGCACTAATTATACCATGGTTTGAGAAATAACACTACTTTGCCTAAATGTACACTTTTTTTTGGTATTACTTTTTAAATAAATTATTCTTAAATTATTTCCTTTATTTATTTCTATACAAATCAATTATATTTTTAAATATTCCTTAAAAAAAAAACAATATTCTTATTATATTGTAGTTGATAAAATTATTTAGTTAATTTAAGTAATAAAATGTACTGTTAATGCAAATAGGTACATCCTCTACCTACTGCTTTCGGTATCAAAATAAGGTTTGCTATATTGTATGTATAGTATAATCAGCCTATAATGTTCCCACTGCTGGGACACAGGCCTCCTCTCTATGAGAGTGAATGGGCTATAATCCACCACGCGGGCCCAGTGCGGGTTGGTAGATGTCACATGTCTTCGAATTTTTGGTTCTACGACATGCCGGTTTCCTCACGATGTTTTCCTTCACCGTTTTGAGAGCAGAGGTGATGAAATAAATTACACAAAGTAATGCGCCTGCCTGGGTTCGAACCCAGGACTTACTACTATTGTATGTACATAAGCTATATTATTGTAATTTGTATGTATTTTTTTGTGTGCAATAAAGAATAAGGGTTAGGCAGTGTACCTGGTACATCCACATTTCGCCAGTTACATTTTCTAAGGCCCGTGTAATAGGAGGACAAGTCTATTAGCATCAACCAGGCTGCCACTGAGAAATTCTTGATGAAAAACCCCAATAACACTTTGTCCGACCTAGAAATGGCACACAGGGCCTCATGCTCATCATTTCAGCGTAAAGACGTCCACTGCTGGACAAAGGTCTCCCCCAAGTGTCGCCTCACTGATCGGCCCCATGCGACTCGCATCCAGCGGATCATCGGTCCCCCTAGTGGGAGGCCTTCCAACGCAACGTCTTCCGGTTCGCGGTCGTCACTCCAGAACTTTTCGGCCCCATCGGCTATCCGTGCTGGGCCGGGCCTCATGCTCAGCACACATATAATATAAAGTATGTCGGTACAAATAACTTACCAAACTGGTACCCGTTGTCATAAACCTAAGTAGATTACTCTTTTTGATAGAAGCCAATGCCAAGCAGTTTCAGCAGTGTAGAAAAAACTGAAGTTCTTTTCAACATGTGGTTATCATACCAAACGATAAAATCACGCCCGAAAATTACCAGATTGGGTCTTAAAGATCCACAAATCTCTTCTATAAAACTACAAAGCGGTGTGCACACCTGTCGGACGCTTGCGCCTATCCGCCCGACAGCTGTCCAGTCGCGCGTCGCCAATTGTTCGTGTGCACCCTGCCTATACGTGAACAGTAATGAGATTAAATCACTTTGTGACATATGGGTGTTAAGATGATTACCAGGTGCTTATGACAACTAAAATGATAGCTTTTAAATAGATTGTTATTTAAAGGATTTCAATTATGGAACTTCATACTTATTAGAAAAAAAAATGTTTATTTAGAACCTAATTTCGATTTTCCGCCTTAATTTAATTCAGTATAATATGATTAGAATAGGCCGACCCTAAATAAGTTGAGATAAGGACAGGAGAATGATGATATAGTTCAACTAGAATAAGATAGAAAAAAAAATCTTATCAAATGATAATAGACCTTTCAATGAAAAAATGTCATTTCAGTCTTCAGAAGGTAATTTAAAAATAGTTTTTCGTAAAATAAATTTTTTGTGTCAATTTTCAGTAAAAGCAAAGCAAACGCGCTCGTTGAAGTCTTTCCTACGCACGATAAGAGAGCATGCGTTCACGCGCTCCGCCCGAACGACTGCAGCTGTACTACAATGTGTTTGTAACAACGAAAATATTAACGCCAAAATATTAAGATTCAACACAAATCATGCAACAAAACAAATATCATTAATATTCACACCATTACACGCAAATTTACACAAGCAAGTATTGTTTGCCAAAAGTTTTCTCGCATTACCATTTTACCTATAAAAGAGCCTTTATACAATAACGGAAATGCCACCAACGAGCCTCGGCACATCGGCATCAAAGTCGCCGCGAATTCCTCCGCATATTGTGCGATATCCTGCCAAAGTCATAAATAAAACTGAAATGATCGCCACGTCACCCGAACCGCACAAAAACCGTATTTGACGTCTAAATTATTGCCAGTAAGCATTTTCAGCAAGCATACCGCCCCCTAAACAAATCGCCCCCGTAGCAGATGAAGCACCCCCAACAATAGATACAGCAAATACATCAGATAAAAGAATTTTCAAAACAAACTCAAAATACTTAAGCGTTTGACACGAGCATCCGCTGCTGAGCAAAAAAGCGTGACCAATCGTGCAAGTAAATTGGACCTTATGTCAATATTTTGAGAGCCTATTTCGTTATGGTGCCGCTTCAGCTTTGATCCCGGGATAGATCTCAATAGTGGTGATTAAAGGCGCCTGTGATTTTAGTTGAATGCTTTTTTTGCGGCCTTCATCGGCCATACAAAATAAACGGCACACTACTGTAAAAGAATATACAATTATTGGGCTTTGAATGGTTACAGCGGGGGTGAAGAGACCATAAATTGTTATTTTTTTTCACGTTCGTTCGAATGTTGTGTTGTGTTGAAAATCTTTTAAAAATCATAAATGTTAGTGGATTTATTGTCAGGGCAGTTGGCTCATGTTGACGGTTTGGTGTTGGACTATTTGCTAATTATACGCTTCGATATGCAGAACTAATGCAGATTTGTGGTTTATTTGTGGCTTTTTGTTACTATATATTAAAGAGACAGTTTGACACTTCCAAGTTATTGTCGATTGTCATGCTTAATTTGATGTCGAATTGAACGAAAATTTTCGTTTATATTAAGTGGAATTTGTCTAATACGAAGACAAGTTTTATGAACAGTATCTGAGACTGACTATCACTAGGATTCAAGCTGTTATAGCTTTTATACCCAGTTCGTCAAGGTTCATCTGTAAAATTATGTCATGCAGGCACAGAAGTAGAGCCAGAGACAGCAGACCAGAGCTATAGTGCTGCCAAAAACTAATTTGCACTTGCAGTAGTATATTATTTTGATATTTTCCTTAACTTTTAATCTTTTGTAAAACAAAACAAAACAAAACAATTTTTTTCCCAAAAACGTAATCTAAGCGTCTTCTTGTCTCCTAAGTTTATTGTTCTACCCGAATTTCCTCGCCCCCATTCTTCCGTCACTGTGCGATTTCCTTACATCTTCATTGAGCACCAAAAGGTGTTAATAGCTGTGCTGACGCTCATTATGTGCGCGCGAGGTGCTATCGTAAATTTGTTTCGTCAAGGACACACAACAAAAGAACCAAGTGTCGTTGAAGCCCAAAGTCGAGTTTACAAGAGGCTGCATGAGACGCGCGTGTGGGCCTCTGTGCGAAAGGAGTAAGGTGGATAAGACAGATCTTCGTTATGACTGTAGTTTCATTAGTATAAGAGAAGGTTATTTTTGACATTCTTTCAAGTTTTGTACGGGCTGTCGGCTCTACTTCATTTTCACAACTTCTCAAGTTTCTTCTTCTCTTCTTTTTATTTAGGTATGCACTATTTTATAGCACAAACGATCAAAATCTTGTCGATTGGTCATCGTGGGCTGTGTTGCAACTGAAATAATTTATATATTTTCATAACGCATCTGAAAATCATAGGAAACTGTTTTCCGGAAGCGGTTTTCCATATCTAGATATCGTAGGTGAAATATACTCACATAAAAATAAAGTACTTATTAATGAGACCGAGTCATGTCCACAATATGCTATCGGTCTCAAATCTCAATAGGTCACCACTGTCCTCATGAATGGGTGGTATCGTCGGGGGCTCTTTACAACACACGTTTTGTATGGAATGCTGTAACAAAAAAGCCTTAGATACACACCGTGATAAATTTACATTTACCGTCAATAGCCACACCAGCCATTGGAAATACAACCTTATAGAATTCAGACAAAGGTGTGGTTAAATTTCTTGGGTGGTAATTTTATGCTGGTAAAAAGAAATAAAATAATCTAACATGCAAGATCGGTCGGAAGGCTGGGAGGAGTTTGTTTTAGACGCTTTATTAATTATGTCCAATTAATTTTGGAACGGTTCGTCTCTTGAATCGCCATTTTCGTTACGGTGGTCAGTTTTAGCGGTGCGTTTGTTGATACACTTTTTAAGTTATGACTCTGTTAATTTGTTTGGGGTCTTCGAACGAACTTTTTTTTAGGCTTGATGAGAAAGTGTGAAAATGGAGCCATTTCTTTTGAAAAGGTGTGCAGTCATCTGATTGGAGTTGTGTGACCACTTATTAAATCTTGATTTATGAAACATAGAAATTTTAATTACCTGTTCATTAGATACTTTAAAACAAAGTAGTTGACAAGCTTTAAATTATTGCTATGAAACAGTCCCATAAAATGTCGGTGTCTTTTCTATAAAAAGTTATCGAACTTTTAATTTATGCAAATTCGCATAACGTTATTGTGTAACAATATTTAACTTTTCCAATAAAATCTTTTATAGCTCAAAAGGATGCCTCAAATTGCTTTATTAGTGCGTGATACTGCTCCACATTCGAAACTTAAAAAGTCTCACTATCAGGCCACTTATAAAAATCTTTCTAACAAGCATAAAACGTCCAATCAATATAAAAATTAATCGCCGATCAAAAGAAAAAAAAAACAGTTCTCGAACGAAAACTTTTGAATATTTTTTCGATAACGTTTTTTTTGTGTGTTCTGTGTCGCCATGATTTCACACGTCTATAGGTATGTCTTTTATAATATTTTTCGTGGCATTGTGCTAAGCGATCGCCGCTGCGGCGCCGGCGCATCCGATTATGTTATTGTTAAAGGACCGAATTCTTTTATTTGACCTACGCGACATTCCTCCCAGGGTAGTGTTTTGCGGTTCCCTCGGATGTTTGGACGTGTATTTGTTATACATTGATGTTAGATATGATACGATAAGCTTGGATCGAGACTTTTTTGTTTAAAAGTGATTAAGGATCGGGTCCCCTAGTTTTGTGGTTATTAGAATGTTTGAAAAGGTTAACGACATTTTTAAAGTTAATGAGTGTATGTTTGATAAAATTCCTTTTGGAATTGTATTAATTGAGGTTTGGATCATTCGTTTGTTTAAGAAAAAATCGAGAGTTTCTTATTGAAGCAAGGAAAGGATGCGTCGGCAAAAAAAAACCTTGAACAAATTATTAATTTAATTTTAAATAAGTAGAAACATATAAAATATCAATTACCACATTAGAAACTAATATACCTCAAAGCCTACTTTTCCGGTACATTTCATTCATAAGGCGGTGCGCAAACGTAACTCGATACATACAAACAGATCATTTAGCCGTCGGTCTGTATTTGAACTTACAATGAGAACATCATAGTTATAATATCGGATTACCTTCCGGATTCGTTCACTTGCGGTTTTTAATGTGATGTAGTAATTTTTAAATTTTAGATTTTGAAATACTTTCACATGATTGGTAAAAATATTGGATAATTGGATTTAAATTAGAGAACACTAGCTGAATGGAACACATAATCATAATAATTTATTCATTTGCGAATATGGAACACATGAGCGTGTAACCATATATACAATAAATGGGAGCTTTATGGATTGGTATTTTTTTTCTAAATATGATCTAGATCTAGTACTAGGAGCTCGTGGCTAAATAATAACAGCCGCTCGGGTCGATCTTTAGGTTAAGCCGTGCTTGCCTAGGTTGGTCTGTGGGTGGGTGACCACCTATTACATACCGAGTTTCTTCCGTACCTCGGAAAGCAAGTTAAGCCGTTGGTCCCGGCTATCTTTTGTAGATCTTTGGCAGCCGTTACAGGTAGTCAGTGGCTCAAAAAGTCTGACAACCAGTCTTACCAAGGATATCGTATTACCCAGTACTAACTGGGTTGTGGAGGTCAGATAGGCAGTCGCTCCAAGTAAAATACAGATATTCAGCTGCATCCGGTTAGACTGGAAGCCGACCCCAACATAGTTAAGAAAAGGCTAAGCAGATGATGATGATTGTTAAAAATGTTGGATAATTGAATTTGAATTAGAGAGCACTAGCTGAATGGAACACATGAGGATGTAACCATAAATACAATAAATGGAAGCTTTTGGAGTAGTATATTTTTTTCTAAATATGATATAGATCTAGTTCTAGGAGCTCGTGGCTAAATAATAACAGCCGCTCGGGTAGATCTTTAGGTTAAGCCGTGCTTGCATAGGTTGGTCTGTGGGTGGGTGAAAACCTATTACATACCGAGTTTCTTACGTACGTCGGAAAGCTCGTTAAGCCGTTGGTCCCGGCTGTCATTTGTAGACCTTTGACAGTCGTTACAGGTAGTCAGTGGTTCAAAAAGTCTGACAACCAGTCTTATCAAGGATATCATATTATCCAGTACTGACTGGGTTGTGGAAGTCAGATAGGCAGTCGCTCCATGTAAAATACTGGTATTCAGCTGCGTCTCGTTAGACTGGAAGCCTACCCCAACATAGTTGGAGAAGGCTTGGCAGATGATGATGATCTAGTTCTTAATAGATTAAAAGACCAAACAAAGCAAAGAAGACGGCAATATCTACCAAGTAAATGCAGACTATGTTAACGATGAGAATACTCCTGGAGATCAAAGTTAAAATTAATGTAGGTCTGAGGCGGTGAAATAATAGCAGATTTACTATTTTAGACTTTTATTAATTTAAAATTACACAGAGTACACGTTAACGGTTCTACGGTTATCGCCATCTTAACTTTTCCCCTTCCATCCTTCCTCTCTCTCACACACATATGTCGTCTCGCTTACACTCACTCATGCTTATTATTCTAACTACTAAGTACACATTTTAAAATCCCACAACTCGGCTGTCCTGATAATTTGTCTGCCCTCAGACAACCTTAATTACAATTTCAATCTTCAGCTTAAATAACAAAATGAACCAACCTCTTATCTTAACGTTAAGAAACAATGAACGTATCATACATCAAGAATTGTTCTATACTAGGTTACAATAATACCAGTTTAAAATAGAAGTTACTTTGCTTTACAACATTACAGATTTATATGGAACTCATTACAAACAGAATATGGTTAATTGGTGTACAAATACACAATTTATAAAGTGTGGACAATGATAGATCACATAATATTATATCAATACAGAATACACACTGTTTATGCCAATAAACATTACAGTTGATAATAAAAGGGTTCTGTTTTATTTACTTAACCTTTCATCCATCTACTAATAACAAAAATAATTAAAGAAAATACCTACTGCGGCCATGGCTTCATTTGGTCCGCGGAGCTAGACGTTTTAATAGGCCCTTCGGTAGCACGCTCAACCTTCTCCACATCGTAGCGATCATTTCGCTTAACCTTTGATACTCGATACGGCCCTAGAAACTTGGGCTTCAGCTTCATCCCCGTACCAAACTGTGTCCTTTTTATAGCCACTAAATCTCCTTCTTTATATTGGGTACTTGGCTTCCGCTTTTCATTGAATGTCTTCTTATTCTCATCTTGTACTTGTAGTATTTGCTTCTTGGCTTTGATTCTAATCTCTTCTCTATTTTCTTCATATTGATCAATCTCTTCCTGTTTTAACAATTCCAATATGTGTAGGTCTTCCTTACATCTCATATTTATGCCAACCATAAGGTGAAACGGAGTTGTGTCTATACTTCGTTGGTATGTACTATTTATAGCCCTTTGCACTCGACTGATATGTGTATACCACAATGATGGATTTTCCAGACATAGCTTGGTCAATACAGCTAGTATAGTCCTGTGCAGCCTTTCCACTTGGCCATTTCCCCTCGGGACTCCTGTGGTGATGGTAACATGTTGTATGTTCTCCTCTTGGCAGTACTCTTGGAATTCACCTCCAGTAAATGCAGTCCCCCGGTCGCTTATTATCCTCACAGGGTTTCCATAGTGCTGTTGATGTATCTTTAGTTTTTCAACCGTTTCTTTACTTGTTGTACTCCTAGTAGGGAAGATCCACGTGAATTTAGTGAAACCATCCACTATTGTCAATATGTGATTGTACATTTTCTTCGTGTCCGTCAGTGGTCCCAAATGATCTATATGTAGAGTGTGTAATGGGGTACCTTCTTTATCAATTGGATTCAGATATCCCTCTTGCTTGCCTGCCTTCTTCGTAGCCAGTAGACATGGTATGCAAGACACCACAAACTCTTGTAGCTTCTTATCCAAATCTTGGATAAAATAATCTTGTTTTATAATTTCTTTCATTTTTTTCATAGAGAAATGCCCCTTACTGTGAACTTGCCTTGTTGTTGATGGTCTTGGATACCTCATGACAGCATCTATCTTCTCAGTAGAGGGTCTCACTTCTCCGTTCTTCACTAAGTGTCCCAAGTACTCTATTTCTCGGGAGATCAATTTTGCTTTCTTCCAATTTATCTCTAAACCATATTGCTCTGAAATCATAAGTACTTTCTTAAGCCGTTGCACAGCTTGGGCCTCATCTTTTGCCGGTATCAATAAATCGTCAATAAATATTATGACTTCATCTTTTGCTAGTAGTTCTCTGAAAATAATTGTTATAAATCTCATAAAATATTTTGGACAGATACTTAAACCAAAAGGAGCCCTCAAGAATTCATATTGTCCATTGTGTGTGACAAAAGCAGTATACCTGATGGACTCTTCGCACACTTTCAGGTGAAAAAACCCATTTTTTAAATCGAGTACACTGTAGACCCTAGCATCCTTTAATTTATCAATCAGATCTTCTATTACTGGTAATGGAAATTCATCTTTAACCATTTTTCTATTTAACAATCTATAGTCAACACAGACTCTAACAGAATTATCTTTTTTCTTAACCAATACCAGCGGGCTACTATATTCTGAATGACTCACGCGTACAATGTCCTTTTCTAACCATTCTGCAACCTGTTTATCCACTATTTCCTGCTCCTTCAGCGCCAAACGTCGTGGTCGTTGCGCCACCGGAACGTCATCCTTGAGCACGATTTGCAGTTGCAGCGGTGCTTCTTTCGTTTGATGAGGCTTGTAGTTTCGTACACAATTTAGCACTTCTTCTCTTAACGCCGGATCCTTCATGTGACCTACAACAGAATCAGATGGGCATACTTCACTCACATAACATCCCAGTCGCTCCCACTCTTTGCTATAAAATTTCACGCAACCCCTTTTTAACACAACTGTAACGTCGTTAAGAAATTCCTGACCTATTATTACATCGTACGGTATATAGTCTTTACATAGAACGTGAAATATAACATCTGGGTAGCACTGTTTGTCCACGCACAAATTCAAACGACACTTTCCCATCGAACGCACTGTTGATTGTCCAATGCCGGAGAGTAATAATTCGTCCTTTTCGTATTCTGGTTTTCCAATCGCATCATAAACATCCGCCGAAATAATGTTCACGTCGCTGCCCGTGTCTACTAACGCTTTTAACTGCACGTTGTTTATTTCCAACAAGACAACCGGCTTTTTCTCTTTTGTCAACATTGACATTGAAACTTCTTCGTCGTTGTAAACAAACGCCGCCATTTTCGATTCGTCGTTCGAAAAGTATCCGCTTGGGGCGCTGTCTTCTTCGTCATTCACCGTCGTGAACATCGCTCGCTTTGTGTGTTGGTAGTCCTGCAGTTCGTTACACAGGAGGTCGCTAGAGGCGCCACCGTCGTCTTGTGTGACGTCCGCCGCGAACATCGCGCTCTTCGTATGCTGCTGTTGGTAGCTCCGTCGTGTTTTACCGATCTCGTCCGATGATGCACGATGGCTGGGTTTCGGCGTCGCCGACGCCGACGCTAGCGCCGCCGCCGATGAAGTGCACGCCGATCCAACATGTCCGAATTGGTTACATTTAAAACACTTCAATCCTTTGCTTTTATGCGGGCAATCGGCTGATGCATGTCCAACTTCACCACATCCATAGCACCGAATCCATGGTTTGCCGCTTGAATGGGGTTTATTGCTACTTGTACTCACTGCTGAACGCCTCTGCACCTGCGCCGCACTTTGCATCTTTTTGCTTATAGCTTCATAAATCTTGAGTTTTTCTTTAAGGTCGTTATACGCGGTGACACCATACAACATGATTTTATTTGTTTCGACATCCACTATTCCATCCACTATGTACTTGATTGCGACGTAGTCAGGCATCTTACCGCGCTTTCCGAGTTCCTTCATAACAAGCATGTAGTCTAAGCAGGATTCACTCGGCAGTTTCTTTCTGTTGCTCATTAATTCATGGATGGATTTGATGTCGACAGTGTCTGGAAATTCTTTTACCAGCGCTGCCTTGAGCTCTTCCCAAGTCTTGTGTGGACGCTCCGCCCGTAACCATAGCTGTGCTGTACCTGTCAGCGCTCGTTTCGCAATTAGGAGCTGCTGAAGCGGTGTCCACTCGAATATCTCGGCGTTGGATTCTACTTCGTCTATCCACCGCGTCACTGGATAGGTGTCGTCGCGGCCGCTAAAGCTGGGTATCAGCTCGGCCGTCATCTGAAGCATGTTGCCGTTACGCTTTCTCGCATCGCAGTCGTCCTGGCAGTCGGTGTAGTCTTCTTGCCGACTTTTCCTGCGATCTTTCGCGGGTTTGGACATTTCGTCGTAGTCGTTGAGACAGTCTTCTACCGCAGAAACCGCCGTCGTTCGCGTGTTCCTGTGCACGTGGTAGCCGATCTGCACACGTCGTTTTTATTTCACCGGCCGTACTATTCCGCCTTTCTTTTTGATATCCCGGACGAGCCCCCAAATTTGTAGGTCTGAGGCGGTGAAATAATAGCAGATTTACTATTTTAGACTTTTATTAATTTAAAATTACACAGAGTACACGTTAACGGTTCTACGGTTATCGCCATCTTAACTTTTCCCCTTCCATCCTTCCTCTCTCTCACACACATATGTCGTCTCGCTTACACTCACTCATGCTTATTATTCTAACTACTAAGTACACATTTTAAAATCCCACATTAATATCTACGTGTTCATAAGACTGAAAAACCACCACTATTAATTTATTTAACACTTCAAGCACAAAGTATAGAGGCGGACTTAATGCCATAGACATTTTCTACCAGTCAACCTTACCATTATGAACTCTTTACTTTAATTGATTATATTATCTGTATTGTCAGTAATTTGATTTCAGAACCTGAAATAGAGCTTAAGAAAAGGGTACACTGTAAAGCGACCCCACTTTAATAAGGGAAAAAGTATTCTGAACAAAAATAGGAGAGCCAGTCATTAAAATAGTGACAAATCATCGGATCAACTTATAACAACACTCCAACGGCGTTAGTCGGTGGTCTTCCGACTTAAATGTGCCAAACGAAGATAAACATAGAAAAAATCGGTAACACAGAAATAGCACACGGCAGCCTAACACAACAGTCATCGACGCCGAACAAACACGGGTGAATGTGGAGGATGCTAGCTTCAGACCGCGGTTTTACTCACGTGGTGGCTGTTTTATATTATTGTGACTTGGAACTTTGGGGAATTAAGAAGTATTTGAGTTTTGAAAATGAAATACGGTTTTGTTTCCCAACATAAAATGGCTGCAGACATATTGGACCGAAAATGATTTGACCAATAATAACTAACTGATAAGTTTTCAGACCCCCTTTTCAGTAGTCAGATTGTAGAAATCATGAAAATCAACAAATGGCAATCGCTTTCTAAGTGTTTTCTATTTCTACAACAATTGGATTGGAGGATTGGCATAAGGTTTAATTTTTTACTTTTCTATCATCAAAAACTTAGAAATGTTTCTCTCGTCTAGAAGATATGGCTAGAAAGGAGGTGACTGATGAGATGACGAGTAATAGAGAAGTATAGAAAGAAGACATGCTGCGCCGACGCCAAATAAATTAGGATAAGCGCGGAACAGTTATGATGAATTTAACAAACAAATTAACAGTTACTTATACCGAAAGAAATTGACTAAAATCGAACATTTTCGATAGTATTTCGGTTTTTCTCAAACAGACAAAAACTCCAATTTTCTTCTCCATAAACCCCAGCTTGAAGAAACAACGTATTCACACGAGACATAATATTACGAGTCAATTATCGCGGACTGAGCAAACTGAGGCTCGCCGCTATGGGAACCTTGTCGTGCACTATTTATTTATTTTCCCTTCTCACTAGCCGGCGTTGTCCTTTAGAGTCCTTTTGTCAACGTTGAAGCTGTTTTTAAAAGGTGTTATGTTTGAGGATTTGGGTTTTCATAATCGTATTACGTAATAGGTATGTGACTTACTAATTACACATGTTTAATATGTAGATAAATTGTAGTTTGCCAAGCCTCTGAATATTTTTTTATATATTAAGAGTGCATTGGAAAGAGGACGTGCGGTTTCGCGAGAAATGGAACGAGTGGAGGGCCTTTGCCCTTTGAGTGGGACAGAGGAGGCTAGGAAAAAAAGAGTATTGATCAATGGAATAAAACTGAATGGATGGAACAAACTTTTCAGAAGCAAGACCCGGTTTTTGAAAAGTTTGACTTCAACCTAGATTAAATATTATGCATTGTGTAGTCCCCGGTGACATCCAGTCTTAGTAAGCGGTATCGTATTACCAAGTTACTGGGTTGTGAAGGTCAGATAGGCAGTCGCTGCATCCGGTTAGACTGAAAGCCGACCCCAACATAGTTAGGGAAATGGCAAATGATGTGTAGTCCTCGGTGAATTTGATAATAATTACCTTATTTATTTTTAAACTATCACAAATCAACCAATTTACTTTCAGACAGTCATTCAGTTTACTTTATAAACACGCGATACGCTCATACTCGAATATAATCCCAAAATACATGACATAAACACACAAAATTAGCATGGCATTGCACAACAAGCAAACATTACGCTACTCACTCATTCAGCAAACAAGCGAGTCAATGGGCTACGGCCCGGCTGAGCAACGTATTTGCATACACTGAATCACACTACTGTTATATGTCTGCGTATCCTAGACTTAAGGGCCTGATTACACTAGCGATGACACGCGAATGGATTTGCGGCGGCCATGATTGGCGAAAAGGCAATTTGACGATGTTCAATTGTTTGTGTCTTGGGTCGTGCTTGCTCTGACAAACGCGTAAGCAATGCGGTCGCGTAAATGTAACGCTGCCGCGGTCGCAAAGATATGTATGTAGTTGAATTGAATGCACCAGTTTGACGTATTATTGCCACACCACAATTGAAATGTAATGATTTAATGAATTGTAATCATAATAAGTAAGGACTGTGAGTGTTTACTTCCGTTATTGACGTTGAACTGTCGAAACATTTAAAATGCGAGGTTTGGACGTTCACGTCTCAACACGCGAAATGCACTCGCGCGTCGCCTCGTCGCGCGTCCCCGCGAATGCGCTAGTATGATAATGCCCTTATTATACTACTAGGTATATAATCCAATTGACAATGCGATCTGTGAAGGTTCAGGTGAACATCTTGTGTGACTCATAATGACATTATGTATGAATCATTGTGTTCAGTGTGTGGAACACGGGAAGTTTATGGTGTATGGAGAAGGAATGTGAGCCATCAGCACTACCTATGGGATGACGAATCAAAGGTTTCCTTGTGAGTTTTTTGCACTATTTTGGCCATGGGGTTTTAATGGGCACAAAGTCTAGTCACAACCATCATCCGGTCAGTTAGTCAGAGGTGGTCTATAAGTCTCAAATGCACCTACTGTGTTCTACCTACATGTTTTAAATGACAATAATATTGTCTCAGGTTAAGTTTTTTGATTATTCTTCTGACGTATGTACTATGTCTAAGAGAGCAGCTTAAATGCTGCTTGTTTTGAAATTATTTGCAAGAACAGTAGACTACTACATGTAAGCCTTTTCAATACTCCTGCCTCGAAATCTATACTAATGTTATAAATAGGTAAAAATGTGTTTGTAAGTTTGTATGTAGGGGGTAATCTTCGTAACTGCTGAGCCAATTCCGATTTTTTTTTCACTGACGGGGAGCTACATTATCCCCGAATGTAATAGGCGCAGGAGTGTAATACATTTAAGACGTTCCCGTGGGTTAATTTCCATACATAACGGAAGCGAAGCCGCGAGCAAAAGCAAGAATTAAATAATTTATTAAACGGAAGCTCCAGCGAAATAAATGCCTAAGGACCTTAAATGCCTTAAAGCACCTTTTGTTGTACACAAAACAATATCACATTTAACATAAATACGAGTGACATGCAAAGTACGGGTACACTGAACTGTCCTTTCGGTACAGCTGACGACCTACAACTAAACAATCATGACTACCGACCCAATAGGCACAACGAATGACTAAACTCCACAAACAAATTAAGTTAAGGATTGTGGTTACAACTGGTTTAGTTAATTTAACCTAAACCGCATAAAATTAGTTATCTCCACAGGGAAAACGTCATTTTTCAGGCGCCTCGTCATGTTTACATATGCTACCGAATCCAGGAATAAATTCTGGAAGTTTATGAATCAGTAATTGAAGATAAGACACCGCAAGTTGGTACAGAATATCTTTTTCCAACAACCTGCGTAAATCATCATTCTGATCATTCTCTTGCACTTATATTTTCCTCTTGTCTTCTTCTTCCATACTTCTCTATTACTCGTCATTCCATAAAACACTTTCTATCTTGCCATATCATCCGTCAAGGTCCATCCATCGTTTGTTTGGTCTTCCTCTACTCTTATACCTATCCACATTCATACTCAAAACTTTCCTCACGACATTTTCCTCATGCCTCCGCAATGCCCATACCATGACAACCGATTACCACACAATTTTTCTGTCACCTGCTCCACTTTAACGTAAATATTGGTTCTAAATCGGAAAATTCTTAGGGTGTTTACAGATTGGCCTGGATTTTAAATTTTCGTCGATAAAATTTTTTTTATTATTGTAGCTCGTCGTCTAAATGCCTTTTTTTTGTCTGATATTGTTTCACTTCACACTAGTTTTTTTCATTATTTTGGTTGTTAATTAAAATGAATCATTTTCTTTTCAGAATTGTCTGCCTAAATTATACCAAGTAGACTTTTGGTCCATGTAGTCACGGAGGATTGCGTATGCTGAATGGTGCTTATCAGTACGTACAGTATGGAACAAACCTTCTGTCTGAAGTTCACGGTCTCGTCTGTATGTTCCCAGACTGAGTATATTTTGTATCTCAAACAGTTATTGAGTTACTCATCAATTTTGCAGCCCGCGTTCCACTTGTTTGGCATGATTCACGTTTAAGTGGACTCCATTCATTTGGTTGTAACCTTGGCGTATCGGAACTAGAATACAATGATGAAAGAAATTTGGGAAACACCGAGATGATTTGCAATTGTATTATTTTATTTTGTTATGATTAACCCACTGATAAAAATACTGGTTAATTGTAAAGGTATAATGTTACTAGCAATTACGAGTAGGATTCGGGATTTTTTATTTTAAATGTTAAAATGATTTGACCACAGATTGTGGTTTAATTAAATCGAATTCACGCTACGTTGTAAAATGAGTAAGGCGTATTGGAGAAACTTTTGAACGAAAAAATAATGAGGAAAATGAAGAATTGTGTCATAATCAGAGTCAATGGAGCTCTTGAACGCCGCGCCACGCCGTCTAGATGGTTGTGGTGATTGTGTTCAATTTCCTTGATGCAAATCCCCCAAAATAAACTATCTATCTTGGTTTGCCCGTCTTAATTTTCTTGTTTGATGAATGAAACTCTTCGGTGAAATCCATTCTTAGATGAATGCGTCCGCAGTTAAAGCCTACTTGATACTGTTTGTTTTGCAAGGCAACCATCTGGCAGTAAATTATTTGACACGACTGTTGCGAGCTAAGTTTTTTCAACTCCTCACAAATTAGTTCCTGGAAAGTAATATCGAACTTACGCAATCAAATAACACGCCTATTTAAAAAATATTTTTTGTCAAACAATCGTGTACAGTGTGTGTCTCCAAAAAACCCAATGACTTTTTCGCAGTATACCTTATAAGACATGATGATAAGTTTTCGCCTTATTATAGCGTCATTAGTTCTAAGACATAGAAGTATTTTTTAGACGTATGTGGGTTCTGTTTTCCTTACTCATCACTTAACGTCCCCAACGTCATAGTTCATTAAAGGATTCCTGTAAAGAGACTTGCGTTGGCGTAAAAAACGAGAATTGTTTGATTCTGACGAATTATAAATTCGACGACATCTTGAAACGGTGCGATTCGCATCGATGAAATCGAGGTCGATTACTATCGATTAACACTTAACTTTTCCGATCGACCAAATCGATCAAATCTGTAATCTCCTTTACTTAAGAGTCACCAAACTCGATCGTAAAGTAAACAGATAAAGGTTTCATACTTATTATAGGATACTAGTATACTTCGTCCCTCTTCGGAAATACCTATACTACTATAGAAAAAAGTCTACAAATAAACCGGGAAGCTTTACATCAGAAAAAACCGCCATTGAGAATTTCCCCAGCCATTCTAGGCCACGATCACTTGGCGATGTATTAATGTGCAATATCTCGAAGAGAGTGGCGAAGGCATGAGTCAGAAGCCATCAGTGTCGTGTCACGTCGTGAGAACTGCTTGCAGCCTCCGATACAAATATGTCCGGTAGTAAGGAATCTCCGTATTTCCGGACTAGTGCCGAAATTAGAGCAGCTCTTTAATGGATTTATTGTAGGTACTTCTGTTAGTCATGCTGTAATGATAATGTTTGAATGTCATTGTGGTTAAGTGCTTGAAGGCGATTCGGTTTGTTGAGGTTGTACTAACAATGTTGATTTTGATTGAATATTAAACGTTTCTTTGTAAAATAGGTTCTTTGCTTTACTTCTTAGGTTCAATTTTGTATCAAACTGTGTAGTTCTGTTCAAAGTTATTACGCCACTTTCATAAGCCCCTTAAAGACCACCACTTATGCAACAAGATAACCTTTAACTCATACTTAGTATTTTCTATTTCCCTATACATTGAATAAAGACATCTTCGTTTGAAAAGGTCTTCTAACTCAAACCTCTATTACTTTAAAACTATGAAGGCTAAGCCGTTCTAAGTAGACTTGGCAGTCGTAAGGTACTCGTACAACGTTGACAAACAGCAAAAAACTTCTACATGCCTTAAGAATCATTAACTAAATGTATTGCCTACGTATGTTAAGACGAGTTTAAAATAGAAAGTAGTTCGTCTAGGCTAATAGACACATCCCTCCCCGCTGGTAATCAGGATCTCGTTTTATCAACGTTTAGAACATGCAATGTGTCTTATTTGACGGGTTCGATGTTGAGAGAATTTTCTTTGAGTGTTGAATTGAGAATTGTATAGTGTTATTTGTAATAATGAAGATATATAAAACATTATTTTTAGTATATGCGAAACCTGAATATAGTTTGTTCAGAATAATAACCGAATCGATTCCAATCATTTTTAAACCATGTTATAAATTTTCCCAAAAATATTTAAAAAAGTTAAAAGTTGGATACTGAGCGACTTTGAGTACCTATCGCAATTATTTAGGTACCTACTGCCAAATTATTATTATCAATGAGCTCAAGACGACGCTGGAGGCGCGCGCTTCGCGGTGACCGCGTTTTTGTGCGGACAACTAGGTAACAGAACAAGCTTATAACTTTGTGATTTTTAATGATACAGTTTTGAAATTTTGTACCTAGATTCTTTACATAAAAATACTAGACCCGTGTATCAGGTTTCGCATATACTAAAACTAATGTTGTATACTTCTATTACCAATAGTATTATAAAGTCGTAAAGTTTGTGAGGTTGTATGTTTGTTGATGTGTAAAGTTGAATGTATGAAGCAGTAGTGAAGGTCAATTTTTTTAAAAGGTAAGCCGGAGTACATTTTTTTAATGTGATTTTATTATTTGTCTCTGAAATACTGATTGTGCCAGTTTCCAAAGGGAAGCTGGTAGGAATCGAGTTGTTAGGAACCTTCGCCACTGGTATGGAGTAATCATCGGAACTATTGATCCAAATTCGAAAATTCTTTCAATAATGGGAAGCTACATTGTCCCCGTCTGACATAGGCTACACTTATACAGAATGTTCCCTTGCGATATAACGCGAGTAAACGCCGAGGGCAAAAGCTATAACTTCAAAAGTTATTGCAAACAAAAAAGGTGAGAGAGAATTCACTTCAGAAATGAAAAGAAAAATTGCCACTGTGAAATGCTCCCAGTCTTTTAAGCTAGCTGCAGTAGTCTGAGATGCAAAGGAAATTCCAATATTTCGTTTTGTATTCAATTTTTATTAGAATGTAGCGTATTTTTAATGATCTTTTCAATTCTTTTTTTTATTTAGTTACAAAATTAAGTGAAAGTGCCTAGATAGTTTTTTTTTTAAATTATGGATACTAATTACGACTAACTTCCCAATTTATTTTATATATGAGAATTTATTTCATCAGCTTCCAATGTAACCAAAACATCTTCTGGTTACATTGGTGGGAAATATTACGGTGCTAGCTACCAGTAAGACTTCCGGTCATAATAAATAATTATATAAGTAAGGATGCGTATGAACTTAAGTTGTTTATCATTAAGCTAACTATCTGCGCACGCAACACTTTTATCTATGTAGAAATATACTTGCAGTATTTCAAAGAACCCATTTGAAGAAGTAATATAATTTTGTAGACAAACAAAAATGCATTTGTTTTTTATTTTTGAATCATTTTCATAATTTCTTGTGAAAAGTTAAACTTTTTTTTTATTCAAATTATTCAATATTTTTTTTTTTTAGTTTGCCCGTATTGTCCCACTCCTGATCAAAGGCCTCCCCCCATTCCTTCCACTTCTCACGATGTTGTGCTTCTTCTCGTCAATTCGCGAGGAAGCCATCCAAGACGTCCCGCCATCATTATATTATTAGAAAAAAAAGTATTTCAAAACAAAAATGTTTTATGTTATGGTGGTGGTTGGGGGAGGATGTACAGCACTGGATATCCTCGACTTAGATAATGTTAATAAAAAAAAACTATTTAGATCAAAAATGTTAAGTCGTTAATGTTGTGTTCCACATTTTGCAAAATAAACGAATAAGTAAGCTAGAATAAATATATTGTACAAAAAAACGTGCAAATACGTCGTGAATGAAGTAAGGTGTTGCGGTAATTAAACTCAATAAATGTTGCTACAGTACTGCATCATAGTCAGGGGCTCATAATCCAAAACAGGTTTACATTTACAAAACTGAGTTTCTATTTTAACTCTGAAACTTTGGAACTTAAGCTTCCAAAGCTAGTTGTCTCAGAAAACCTATTTATTGATTTAAATTGTTTTTAAGATTCAAAGATCTTTGCTATGCAATAATTCCTGTTAAGTCTAAAATTTTCTCTTGTAGGCACTCATATAAAACAACTACGATTGTAAACATACGGAACTGAATTTAAAAAAAAGGTAGACATTACTTTGTTATTAAGTCCAGTTGCGTATGTTTCGTCGTTATTTCAGAAAATTGAATGCCTTTGGACTTTAAAATTGCAAAGAAAATATAACCAAAGATTGCGAACGCCTGAAGAAAGGCATGCGCCTCGCTTCCGGTCATAGTTTTGAGAGCGTTGTCACACTTGAGATAATACGACGTAAGTCAATATGGAAATCCATAAACTTATGCCCTTTTGCATCTTAGGTAGTACGAGGTCATATCTTTCTTAAGCGGAACGTGTATGACCTTAGGAGACGAAAAGATAATTGCTTGCAATCACTTGTCTCCAATCCCGTCTGGGTTTGATACGTTTGTGTCTTGAGACGAATTAGGTTTTACGAGGAACTGTTGGTCTTGAGTTTCAGTTTATGATCTTCATGATGAACGACTTGACGAGTAAATAAAACTGATAGTTCCGCTTGGTTTGTGGTGAATCAGACTTTAATGTATCAATCATCGTCTTCGTGACTTTTCTTTTATTTGCTTAGGGATTTTTTATTTTTATCCTTGGGCAACCAGCTTTGAATCTCTCGCTCTGGTATAAAGCAAAAGCGTTGAAGACCAGGGAGACTTGCAGTCATCAACCTGCTTATCCAGTATTTCCAAAAGCAGCTACATCTAAAGTAGGATTGCGATGCACTTGGTGTGAATTACATGTTTTTCATTCCTGACAAAGGAAATGAAAGTAACACAAGAAATGAACAAAACCGTGATTTATTAGGTGCATTTTAATGAGTATTAACAGCAAGCATGCGAACCCTTTAGCACACATAACCAACCAGCCATGAAAGTGCATAATCCTTTATTTTCCTTTGACGTAACACTGTCAAGCTGTTCGTTTACATAAGGGCTTGCAAAGTACACAGATCATGTCAAACATGGACTGTTGGTCGTCTTTTGTTTTCTGTTTACTCCTACTCGGTCACGGCAGACCTGTGGTTTTACGTAGGTCAAGTGCGATTCCAATCTCGATCCTATTTGCTATATATTTTAGTTCATTCGATCATAATGGTTGGGTATTTCAGAGTCGATGAAGTCATGCTAGGAGCAGCCGATCACTTTGTTTTATTAGGTTTTGCAGTACAGTGATTATGGCTAAGAATTTGTTTGATGGACATCCGTGTTGATTTATGGATTCAGGATTCTGCTTTTTGTTGTAGCTAATTATGTCAGTTTTTTATTATTAGTTAAGACTTTAGAGAAGCAAAAAGACAAATTTGAGCAAATATTCGTACATTGGCTGCTCATCATGGATTCACTTTGGAAATCTTTGGGAAACTGGAAAAGACATTTGTCGATCACAGTATATATAGCTTTTTCCAACACTTTTGGTGAATATTTTAGAAGAAACCAATCTTAGTAAAAGTATTCCCAAGGTAAATATTTTTTCGAGTCAAATCGCGAGCTTTCCACAACCTGTGTGGCATGAACTCAATACCTTTCCACCTTCAGCTGCAAATTAATTTAAACATCTCGCAGAACACACAAGAACAAATAAAACGTATCAATTAAACAAATACAGGAAATGAACATTCGCTTACGAAGTTAATTATGAAGTAAGTTGGGCGATCAAAAAAAAGATAGTCACGTGGAGGTACACATTAACATAGCCTCGTTTTTTCGTCCCAGATTCGTGACACATCGTGTGTGAGCCCTGTGGTAAATAATAAATCTTTCTAATAAATAAAACAAGGGAACGTGAGCGAGATAAAGCGTGCATGCCCGTTCGGTGCGCCCTAAACGCCATTGTGGACGCCGACGGCAGATCGTTAAACGAAGGTGAAAATATTTTGTGCCTTTTTTAGAGATCAACTGGATGCGGTGATGTTTTCATGTTTAACTTGCGGTTGGAGTAATTGCTTGATGTCTTATACTCTTGCGCAGGCTTTGCTACCTTCTCTTTAAATGAGGTTTATATCAAGCTGTATTTCAATGGTAATTGATAAACCGTTCTGTCAACTACAGCTCAATCCTTTCACAATTATTAGGGCCGGACTCCACCAAAGTGGAGACGAATGAAGTGAAGAGGAGACGTGCGGAAACCGACCAATCACATTGGTTAAAATCTATACAGGGTGTAAGGGACAGCCCTCCAGAAACTGATGGAGTGAATTCAGTATATCATTCTAAGATGACCGGTACAAGAAATTATTTCAGGAATGTTATGGGAATCCAATAAATTTTATTTGTTTTATTTCCTCAAACGCAATGCATCGGTACCGAGGCAAAACGCACGTACCGAACGGCAAGCGCAATGACGAGTTCGATGAACTTTGCAGCTAGGCAGGAAGGGAACAGCTGATTTCAGGCGTCGTTCGTTAGAGTATTTCAACATCCATTGTTGGATTTTTTATTTTAGCCGTATTATTTACATATATGGAGTGCTGCTTACAGGGAATGTAATTTTACATTGAAATAAAGGAATAGTAGCTGAAAAAAAAATTATAAAAAAAACCGGAAAAAAATTCCAGTGGAATATGATTCAAAATAAGGAGCTGAATCTACCCTGTCAGTTTGTGGAGGACTGTCCCTTACACTCTGTGTAGTGTCTCGCGTCTCTCCGGTGATTGTTCGCATCTTGCACATCTCCTCGCCGCGCCAGTCCTCTCCGCTTCGGTGGACTCCAGGTCTTGTGCCTGTGGCTGGACTGTAGCTTCAACTTCTTGTTTTTGTCTATTCAAAAGTGTCTGTAACTGTCTTATTCCAAGTAAATGTTTGAGATTTTCTGAGTTTGTTGTAATATAGGATTGTTAATGGATAACTTGTGGTTGGAGTAATCACTTGATCTCTTATGCTCTTGCGCATGATTAGCTTTTCCCTTTACCTTTTCTTTCAGGGAGCTTCCTATCCTTTCCATGGGGAGGTGATGCATAAGTTTAAAAGCTGAATTGGTTAAGTTGTGTGTTTTTCAGAGAGGTACGTTCGTCGTGCTGTAATGTCTATGAGGAACTAGTCTTTCCAATGATGGAAGATGACGATGATCTTGGTTTAAATATGTCGTTGTATTGGGGCTAAGATGCCTATGTTCAGCAGTGGATTGCTGTAGGCTGATAATGGTGATGATGATGTCTAATGCACTTATACACCTTGTTACCTTTTCGTTGAGATAGCTTTATGTGAATCTGTATTCGAAAGGTCGGTTGATAATATTTCTGTATACTCATGTGGATCACTGGTAGTTGTAGTGTAGATGTAGTGGAGTGCTTTAAGTTTGGAACACTAATTAATTTTGCCGTTAAATTACTATGACTACTTAGTTCAATGTTTTAATTATAGTTTAGCTTTCAGCAGCATAACTTGTGCTAGTTTTTACTAACACTGAGCAGAACCTAAATGAATGCCTAAATATTGTTGGATTATTGGAATATCAACTGCAGATTCTAAAAAGAGCGCTGAAAGTCTAACAGTGTGCTTTTATATAGAAATTCGTTTAAGCGTCGCTTACTATTAGTAAACACGGGCTTTAGTCGGCTATATATTGAAGACTAATAAGGGACTAACCACACTTATTCAGCTCTGTCTAGCTTTTGTCCATAGAAAACAGCGAGCTTCCACGTCTGTTCAGATGCGTACGTATCTCCATACAAAATCGTTGTTTTTTATGGAAATAGCTAGACAGAGCTTAATAAGTGTGGTTAGTCCCTTAGACTTCGACGGATAGCCATACTTTTGGAGATCATTAGAAGCAGGAAAGTCAAGTTTTTGTTGTCAAATAACCTTTCCCGTGAGATTTAAACTTCTTTTGGATATATTATTGCATAGTACCTATAAGTTTTCTGTATTGTATAGTATAAGGACTGCCTCGTTGGTTTAGTGGTCATAAGCTCTAGACTAGACTGACTAGACTGCTCAACAAGAGGTTCTGGGTTCGATTCTCGGGTCGGGCAAAGTGTTTTTGGGTTTTCCATCAGGAATTTCTCAGTAGCAGTCACGGAGACCCGGTTGATGACAATAGGCTCGCCCCCTATTACATGGGACTTCAACATAACTGACAAAATGTGAGTGTACTATTAGGTACCCTTCGGGGATTACAGGCGTCATGTTTTCATTTTTGAATTTGAATCACATCATCACAAAGATGATATTTTTTTGCTTTATCTTTTGGTTCAAAACATTTGTTCCCACAACGGATTACGGAACCCACTCATAATCCTACCAATCAAGATTGTTCAAACAATTTTTTACCGAAAAAAATTGTGACCCAACTCTATACACAATGTGGTAGGTCATTCTCAATGAGCTTCGGTTGTTAATGTGTAAATATGTGTTTCACATTTACACGAGCGCGCCATCCACGACCATTGTGGACGGAATGTTGCTCCGGCCGTGTTCAGATAGCCGCTTGGAGGCAAACTATTGATATTGCCGCCAGTTTTGCTTCACTCCTAGAAGACTACTTTCGTTTATTCGTCTATCTAAATATTCTTTTAAACTTTAACTTTTTAAATTAGTGGTCCACTGGTGTCGGTAGCAGGGTCCAAGCTACCGGTGGTTATGGCTCTAAGAGACAGGAATCTCCTCAAACCGAGCCGTATCGAGGAATAATGCCTTCGGAATCAGGCCCTTGATCCACCCTCCAAGCGAGAGCCTCGAAAGATATTCGTCGACAGGCTATTGGCTGTAACAACACTCGGCACAATGATAGCTGAGCTCACATTTCCACTCCAGATTATTTATTCTTATTCGTGTAGGAAAAAAAATCTCCACAATAACTACTAAACCAAGCACACACAGTGAGAGCGAGTGTGAGCTGACACAGTGAGTTTCGTATGTCGGGAACAGAATCGAGTTGCGAGTGACAGTGGTAGCGGTACTGAGTGCAAAAAACGAACAAGAAAGAGGGTAGACCGATTTGTCTGCTCATAAACACCCACCCGCAATAACTTCAGTTTATCCGTGATCATGGTGCTTGCAACAGCGCCGAAATATCGGGAACTCGACAAAAATAGTAAACATGGTAAATATCCCGTTTCCTGTCTAAGTAATAACTACTAAACCATCTATTATTTGTACAAGTTTGTCACCAACTCATATGCGAAAGTAAATGTGTTGCTAATTAAGCTGTTACTAATCGTTTTCCTAGTGCAATTAGCGTAAAATTACATCCATATTAGTTCTCATTAAAATCTATTACCAAATGGTTTGCAATTACCTACAATCAACTTACCTTTTATTAGTTCTGGTTTTACTAATCAGGTACAATTTCGTAAGTTTATTTGCTTTCATCGCGTTATAATAAAAAGCTAATGTTTTCGTATGATCAGACGACTCCAAATCTAACACCCGCGGTTTTTTGACGACTTATAACGTCGTCGTCACAACAGATTAAACAAATATGGCGGGAGCCGTTTGACAGTTCGCTTTGTGATCAGTAGCGGGACGTGTTACACAACACAAACAAACACGCACATTTGTTACAAAAAAATAAACAATTTTGAACTGTATTGCTTTGAAATAAAGTTGCAACTGTGAAAAGTTGGGAGTAAAGGTAGTGTTGTGCGGTGACTTTTTTATTATTTTTCAGGTCCCATCGTCTTGGCCGTACTAATTTGTCGAGACCAAGTCACCAATGCAAATATGGCGGGTGTTGTGAATACCTTGTGTAAAGATATGAAATTGTTTCCAGTCCCGACTCATGGGAACATGAGCGATCCGTGACTGCGGCTTAGAAATATTTTAATGAAATATTTGTTTTAGATCTTTTTATGGGATATTATGTGATGTTATTATCATTCATGTGGGTGGAGTGAAATCGCTGTCTAGTAGAAAATATGCGTGAAAATACATATTTCTCTTTAATTTAATTTTTCTTTATTTCTGTAATATGAGTAAGTTTTTGAACTTTAATACATAATCGTGCGACTTGCTTGCTTGTCTAGTAAATAATTAAGCTGCATAGGGTGCCTAACTGATAATGATAATGATTGGTGGTAAAGGTTCCATTAAAAATATAAATAAAAAACGTTGAAATAAATGTAATAATAATTTAATTCCACAAACATAGAAGCTATGTTTGAGCCGCAGTTATAAATAGGTACTATTTGAACTATACAAATAATGATTAAGTCATAAATACACTGGCTCTGTATTTTTACAATAATATAATTAACAGCTCTATTAAAGCTAGTCATATTTCATTGGATTTCTGTAACATATAAATAGTTAACAAAGAGTCAAGTAATACTAAGGAAAGTAGGAATATAATGTACAATTAAAATTATTCATCTCAGCCTCGAGCTACCATGTCATAATGTAGATCATTATATTATTGACATCAGCAGAAAAGAAACTGTTCAGATACACTGTTTACGCATTCATATTCCGACTCAACAATTTCACAACAGACCAAGTGCTGGAATGAAGTCTAATACTAAAATCTAAATTAAATAATACGAATAATAAAGAAATTGAAACTAAGTGGAGTTAAGCGAGAAATAAATAAGACCTTGACTAGGATAATCGGGAAATTTAGAATGTTAATTAGCAGACAATAAATAATACATTTTAAATTCGTCACTATTTACAAAAAAGGAACTAATTCGTTCTAGACCAAAATGGCAATGTAATGGCAAAGACAGTTTTTTTTCTATACATTAATTCGCTATTTAACAGCCAAAGGATGCAAATAATTCACCTCAAAGGATTGTTCTTGGGGCTAACTAATACTGAAGAGTACTGTTTCGCCTCGTGGTGCGAGCACCAAGATTAAGTAGACAGCCAAAAGTTACATGGGGTGCGCAGTTTCTTTGAGTCTCATCGTCGACTCGCGATCACTTTGGCAAGTTGTACAGTTTCGTGAACACCTGCGAAAGGTACTCCAAGTAGTTCAGAGTGTCTCTGTATAGGGAAACGCCCATATCGTCCTTCAAGTTGGGGATTTCAGAGTCTGAAAGTTTCTCTATTTTCAGGTTGCGAATGTTCATGATTTCCTGCAAAAGAAGAAAAGACTAGGTTAGCAAAATTTCAACAAAAAACATGGAATACATCGAGGATGTAATATGTGGATACTTTGTGGACATGCAACTCGAAACTTCAAATATGCTTTTTTTTCGTTTTGACTAAAATTCATGGCTTTGACTCTAATTTTTAGGATTTAAAATGCAAACTCGAAACTTCAAATATGCTTTTTTTTTTGTTTTGACTAAAATTCATGGCTTTGACACTAAATTTTTGGATTTAACATGCAAACTCGAAACTTCAAATATGCCTTTTTTTTTGTTTTTACTAAAATTCATGGCTTTGACTCCAAATTTTAGGATTTAAATTAAGTTTGTAAAGACTTGGTATACTTACATTGAAGTAGCAAAGTACAGCCCGCACATTATTCATCGTCACGTTAAAGTTATCCTTCAGGCTCGCGTCTGATATTATGTCGGGGTTCAGTTCCTCGTTTATGAAGAAATGCAGCCCCGCAACTATCATCTTCAGCCCCTTGTACAGCCCCGGTAATACCTTATCGATATCTGCCTGTGAACAAGAAAGATGGGATTTAGTACTCAAGCTTTGAGATCATCAATTACATTGACATAAAGTTAGGATCCTTGCTTAACTATATGTGGCGAAATATCATTTGATGTTTCCCAAGTTAGCCCTTTCAGTTGCAAGTTTATTGTTGCAACCAAAAGTTGCAAAGTGTTTATTGCCGAATTTACTAAAACTAAGATAAGGACAATCGTAATTGTGATAATCATCCTAAATTCGATTACATTTTCGATTGTTAGTATTGCGAAACCATTGTGTTCTCACGTAAGCGATAGCCGACCGACAACAATGAGCGCCACCGACGATGTCGATTCTTTGAAATCGATTGAAAAACTCATACGGATGCACGTTTTTGGCATCAGCGAATTCGCCGCCCTTCGGTGATTGTTTTCGTTTAGGAAACGTCAATCTGGCAACGTCCGTATTATCAAATACGAAATGGTTTCTGAATATTTCCTAAGGTTGTATGAGCACAATTTCAAGCCTTAATAATCATATCATACAAACAGACTAATCCAATTAAATTTGATTAAACACAAGAAAGTTCTACTGACTTTAAGAAAAAAGAAGTGCCGAAGAAGAATTCTGTTGATAAGTTTAACAAAATTCGATGCTTACCTCTGACGGGATATCACTATCGTTCATATCCTGGTTGAGGACTTTCTCCTTAGGCAGCCATTCCTTAGGGAGGTATTCAGATGATTTCCACGAGACAAGAAGTTCGTCGAAACTGTTAAAACTATGAAGTTTCAACGCCTGAAACAAATTAAAACGTATCATTAGTAATGTAAAGTAAAATATCAGGTGAACAGATGAAGGACTTAATGGACAATTTAGAATGTCTAGTACCAAATCTCGTTTATTAATAGCAAAGACTTTATAGTAGCTAAAGGCAATGGAAAATACTAATAAATTATGTACAAAGTAAACAATACAAGACACTAATGTCATTAAACTATAGAATGACGCGTATGTTTCACGGCTAAACAACAAAAGTAAGGAACATCGTGAATCAACGCTAATAGAGAATAGTTGCATTCTATGAAAGATTGAAATAGATTGAGTTAATACAATAAGTTGATTGACTTTCATGGAAAAGGAAGATTGAGCGGGCGATGAGTCCTAGCGGTTTCCTGGATTGATGGTATAAATGTGGTTCAAGTGGGGAGAGCTCTGCAGTGGCCAGTCGAGAACTGAGTATTGGATAGCTAGATAGAACGTTTTTGAGTATTACTTGGTGAATTATCTGAATAAGGTATGTATTTTTTGTTTGTACTTCCATTGATTTTTATATATCGTGAATGCCATTTGAATTTCCAACTAGTCTTAGTTTTACTATCCTGATGTAAACTTTAATTGGTGTAAAACGATTCAAAGTTTTGTAGAATGTACGATCTGATAACAAGAAAAATGTGGAAGTGCCTAGAATGTAAGAAATCCCAGATGTTTAGAGTAGAAAACAAAAATATGAGCAAACGAAGTTAAAACACCCACGTTGATACACGCGTTACACAGTTGCAAATTGTTCCTAGAAATGAGAAACGTTTACTGCCCTCAAGAAAAACAAACCATAAAAACAAGACCTATGAACTAGTGACACTTTTTCAAGTTAATAGATCAAGTAACACTGGACCTGCATGCGCTACTAACTGCCATCTCTTTATTTCAAGACTCCATCTTTCAATTAGATAATCACAAATAAAGACTACACGATCCCTATCGATATTAATAGTCAGGATTTGTTGTTATATAATTGACAAATGGTTTTTCTAGCTTCAATGCGAGTCATAAAGTCTAAATTTGATTGCATCAGGTTCGATTCAATTCGATATTTAGTGCACACAACACTAACCCATATGATTATCGATTCAATTGGCAAGCGAAGGTTGATGAAAGATGAGATCGAAACCGGAGGTTTGCGGCCGCCGCCGACATTTCACGTAACAAAAACGTTTGGCCGTTAAAATTTGACACTTTGTCTATATCACAACGTCACGAAAGCGGAATTAACCAAAATTGCTCCTGTTTTATTACACGTAGAGTCCAAATAGCTTTGACAAACCAATCAAACGGGGACGGACTGGCAGATGTATCGCGTTGTAGTTAAGTATCCCACACAGAATAAAAATATTGTTGGACAACAATACGGCTAATTAAAACTTTGCAGAGTCCTACAAAACACCAAAAATATCGTTGTGCAACTGGTTATCGGTGAGGATCAGAAAATTTTGTCCAAATATTAATTTGCTTCATTGAATTGAGATACCGTTGATATAAAATTCGCTGATAATACGCGCAATGAAATAAATTTACGATTATTTCTTTGGACATAAACCGAGCCGCGGTGTATGAATGGAGTCAAAGCGGAGATATTATCCGTTGCCGAAGTGGCAAGTAATTGGCAGGAAAATTAGAGTTTACAGACCTTTAAAATTTTTTAAAATAAAATTTTGAATGCAAATGTATCGTCGGCGCATGAAAGTAGTGCGAAAGATTAAACAAAACAAGAAGCTGAGAATGTTTAAGTAATGCTATCATACAGAGGTGGAATGTGCTATGTAGTCGCTGGCACACTAAATGCACAGGTGTGCGTCCGGTCCATCGGACCATATCCGAATCACTGGCTACTAGTAGTTGCGTCCAAACTGAGGCGTATCTACTTGATAGGCTACTATTAAGAATGTTATGTATTCCATCACTTTTATGTGTTAGTTACGACGGCCGAGGAAAATGATGCAAATTCTGTTATTGCGAAATCACTTGGCAGCTTTATATCTTTAGCTTAGATGGTATTTTTATATTTAGATGGTAGTTTTTTTTTTAATCTTACTGTTTTTTATGAAAATGAAGCAAGAACTTGAAGTAAATTGATACGAAATAGAATGATCTGATTATTTAAATTCTATTTCAAGATGGATTTAGATATTATTGAGACTACAAATAATATTTTCACATGATATGAAGATGAAAAAAAAAAAACAGGGAACAATTTGACGGATTCAGCGCTTTGCAATTGTCGTGGGTGGGCATGAACTGAGAAATTCGACGACTTAGCATCCGAATGCCTAGCTCGAAACATCGGAAGCTTATCAAATAAACATGCACCCACACAAGCGCGGACATTGATATATTTACGGCACACGTACGCACCCAACGCCGCAGACAGCCTGTCGCCCGTGTGAACAACGCTATCGTACTATGTACGTACATACATATTGTATGTATGTGCTATGTAATTCAATGTTTATATAGCGTCGCTATTGCAAAGATAAGCGAGCAGATGCACACGAGTTGCGAGAGCCGTGCGGCATGCCGCGAGTCGATCGCAATCACCGATCGGGTTACATCGCGAATACACCACACATTTGTTATCGTAATTACTTTCAAAAGTTTACGAGCACTTTTTTAAGGAAGCGAGTTGAATTCCAGTGTCGAAAATGTGATGCGATAATATGACACCGGTGTAGTCAAAAGCACGAGTGTTATGACACATTCACACGGTGGCCAGTGGCGAGTCACACAGTACCGGTAGAGTTCGTTGAATTTGTTATTGCGTTCTTAGTACAACGCGACCAGTTATTATTTATACGGAATGGGCTTGACGACAGATGTAGCAGCCTGATTTATTTAGGATATATTGTCTCACAGACGCAACTTAGACGTTTATCTTGCTTTAATGTGATGATGACTAATATTAACAAGACGAGATCGAAAATTTCGATAGGGATAAAGTTTCTGTTGAAAATGGAGCGCAAATAAAAAAACTTAGACGTCCTTGCCATCAAGCAACAATGGCGGTTTATCGCCACGATTTGCGTGTAAATCGCAATAAATATGATACATTAGTAACGAATGACCGACATTAAGGGGAGAGACAGAAAAAATCGTCGGGCAGGTGTGTCGCGCAATACTAATGCGCAATCAGTATTCGACGCGTACGCGCACCGTCCTGTACCTCGTTCCGGCTACTGTGAGTCGATAATGTCGTTTTACGAGGAGGCAGCGGACAGGACGTCGCCGTCGTTACGACCGTCGAGCCTATTACAATGCCACCATACCTCATACGCGAACATCACACTCGATAACTGGACACATTCGACATAAACGCTTCCATTGTTCCGCTACCATTGACTGCCCAACTCTCAATAAATCGATTATATTGACAACAATCGCCGAAATGTATACGAGTTCCCTTCGGTTATCGAGGTGCTACTGAGTACATTGGTAAAGAGTCAGCCATAAATGATTCGAGGCGCGACTTCGACATCGCATTATTTCTCGTTGATCGGCCCACCTTACTTCCGATTCGGAAATTATTATATTCCTAGGATTGGAATGATAGAGCCTTCATATGAATTGTTGTATTAACATGCTAAACGTTTGTTTCTAATAATTCGTGAATGTTTTATGAATTCTTGAATGTAGGTTGAATTGTCTGCGATTCTCGTGCGACAATATTACCATCTGATAAGCTAAATAGGTGTTTTGTTTTTAATACAAACTGTTTTGTTATAAAACTGCATTATATTTTATGAGCAAAAAGGCGAGCTTGCGAGTATTTTTAGCGTACAGAGAAGATACTTCATCATTGCATGCGATTTGATCAGTTACATATTGTTATTTGATGTGACGTGTGCTGTTTATAAAGCATTTTATCGACAAGGTTGTCGATACCGACATGGCGTCACAGAAATGCAGTGCGAAATTATAATTAAAAGGGAGGAAGCGGTCGGCCGGACGTATAGAGACGCGAAACGGCGCCCGGCCGATGCAATCTGTCCACCACGCCTGCGCCCGCGCCTGCCCACGGTGAGAAAACCGCGCTAAAAACGTGCACGCCGTGAATCTTTAATGGGTCAAATTTAGCGTGAAACTTTTTGGCAAAAGACCTTAAGAAATTAAATTTAAATTTTAGTTGCCTTAAGTTTTTTTCGAGTCTGACATAAACATTAAAAATGATAAAACAACAGTTCAAATATTTACAATAAATTAGGATCATTGACTTTGCATTAAATCCCAATAATTCAAAAGAGGAAGTACGAAAAATCAGTGCTAACCATTTGCAGGGTTTACGAGCACGTCAACGGAATACTATAGCACCTCTTACAGACTCTCATACATAAATCAATAATATCTGCGTAGATACAAACGCTAAAGGCATGCGTCGACGTTAGGCTTAAGTTTTATTGGTATTGGTCGACCGCAAGCTCCGTCCGTTCATTTAGAACGACGCGGCGGGCATATAGATGTGGCCGCGAATACTACGCGATCGCCTCGTGCACAATCAATGAATGAAAGCGAAGAAAGGCCTTCGGAGCAGCACTCGCGCTTTTGTACTTTGTTTTATGCTCTGGAAATGTTCAAGCGACATTTGTCTCGACATTCTAACTCTGATACTGAATGATGAAACGACTATAGACGCTAAAGTCTGCCACTCTTCTAATTTATCGCTGACTACAGGGTTGAAGGGGACGAAGAGTATTTCACATATGTTACCTAAGTCCAAATTTTAAGCGTTCTCATCTGGCTCACTGAGATCGAAGTCCACAGACCACTTGAAAATACTACACATACAAATCTTTAAAGATTTGGCAACAAGGTAACGAATTTAGCTTTTAGAGTAATAGAGTTGTGTACTTACAAATATTTCCTTGTAATTCGCGGTAGATGTGTAAGTGTTCTTTGCTTGGTTAACGAGATTCTCTGCGGCCTTCTTTTCTTGATCTGGTGAGTAGTTTGGTTTAGACTGTAAATAAATTGATTTGGTTAGATAAGAACACTGTTTGCTACTTAATTTGCGGTCATATATCACTTAAGCGGTCACTTAAGCCAACCGCAAAAGTTTGACATGAATACAAAAGACCTTCTTGTTAATCTATCTTTATCATTATCTAAAGCTTGAGTCTTCTGTTTTCGAATATTGACTTTATTGTTATAAATTTGAAACACATTCTTCAATTAAGCTGTTTTGTACTTGTTGATGCATTCCATTACAAGTTTTCATGTTCAATCATTGTGGTTATTTTTTACTACCACAACTATCAAACATTGCTTGTCTACATATAATAGCAGCTTTTTCTTCGTCGTTTTCTTTTGCTAAACTATAAAGTTCTATATTTACTAGTTTATAATTATGTTCTTACGTGAAAATCTGTATAATCGCAGGGGTTAGCCCACAGGCTGTTCTCCTCGTCCGCGTCACGTCGTTCTCGCTCCATGCTGGCCCTGCTCCGGTGTGGCGCCGCCGACGACCGCGGTGACAGACCGCACACCAACAATAGCAGGCACACCGCCGCGCAGACGTTGACGTATCCTGGGTGAGAAACATGGATTAGTATCGAGATATTGATGTAAACCAGGTTTTGAAAAATTACAGTTATAGTAAAATTGTGAATCCGAATTTGTTTAGAGGTCATGGTAAAAGATATTTCCTTTATTTCGATGTTATTAGTTCATTGATTTAAAAGTATACTAAAATAATCAGAGTACATGTTTCAATTTTACATATTGTTAGAAACTGAAACTGTAATATTCCAATTATTTATGATATTTTTTTTTTATGTAAAGACATCATCTGCTGAAGCTACCATGCAAGTAAAACGTGCATTCGTTTCTTCAAATTGAAATCCTGGCAATGCACCGAAGTGATTCATATTAATTTCTGAATGAAAGCTCTCGTATCTTTTCAATGCATCTCATTTAATGAAAACGCTCAAGAGCCACTTGTTCCGTATGCGGCACGCGCGATGGTATCGATTATGGTAATCGATGAACATCCGATGAATAAATACATCGCGGCCCAGAGGTGGACAGCCTTTGCTAATTGTCCAGTGAACCTGTGTGAATCACTAATGCGGCTCTATTTAACGGTGGCGCAGTAATCGGACTCACATTCTTGAGATCGGTTACTTCATCGATAACTTAAATCGATTGTTATCCACGCTGGTCTCTTGCAGTTTTCTACGGCAAAAATAATTGCTTCTCTAAGCATGTCGCGTGTATTTACTTAATTGAATATTATGTCACGGGTGGTATGTAAATAATAGTTATTTTCAGTTTAATAGATAAAGAAATATTAATTGAAACTAACAACTGTCACCAGCAGAAGGTGTCCATCGATTTCGAAGAAGTATTTATTGCGTTGACATTCGTTTTACTCGTTAAAATGGAATAATATTATCTACGTTAAAGGAAATAATTTGATGTGTGATTGACGTAATTTTTTATTTAAATGTAAAGTTACGCGTATCACCTGTCCATTATACCCAAAAAAATATAAATTTGCAAGCTATTTGAATAATTGGATATTGTTAGTATGATTTTTTCAAATGCGATCATTTTAATAACGTTCATGTTAGGAAATGTGTCGATATGAATTATTATAAGCTGTCATCGGAAATGTCATTGGAAAGATCGAGGTGCAACAGTGGGTGCATGGAAGTTCACACACCCTCCGACTGGCTGATGTGGTAAAGACACGATAACCAGTCTTATAATAATGACAATATAAATTAATTTCAACCCTATTCTGATAGCTGATAGCATTCAATTACGTATACTGATAAAACATTACGTGTTAAAAAACCACTATGATGTCAAATCAACAACAACGCATACCCCTGACGTTTGACGAAGATAAAACAATTTGCTCATTATAACAGATAATGAGTTGACTTCGTTCAACAATTAATTAAACAAAAGTAATCAGGTCTCCCATTGTTTATCTGTTTATATTAATCACGCGGTTATCTTCGACATTGTGCTTAAAGTGGAGAAATTATGACTTAATTGATTATTTTGAGGAAAATGAAAGCGATGCCTTTGCAGTTGCACTAATGATCACCTACATTCGTGATTATTTTTTAATTAAAATCAATTACGAGAGACGTTTTAACATTTAGTATTCGCGACCATCTACAGTTTCTTATACAAAGAGAACTCTAATGCATATTTAGCTTAGCCCCTTTACTGATACCGCCAAGGAAGTAAGTTAATCCAAACTTACGAAAAAATGGCAACAAGACTGCATCCAAAGCAGACCGACACAGTAGAAAATCAGTACTGACATTAAACATTAAATCAGTTTTATCAAATCCCTTCGATCAATCAAGGGTATTAAAAAAAAGAAGCAAAATTATGTCAGAAGGAATAAATCGACACAATATCAAAGTTGCACCGACTCACTCACATAGAATGTTATTTATTTTTTCAGTGTTTTGACTCAAGGTGTGAATCACAAGTGTTATGTCTGGCGGTTAGTGACTAACGTAGGTAAAGATCTCACTGTTATTTGCAATGATATTATAATATCTGAACTGTGCGAAGTTCGTTTTTTATATTCTAGTTTGGCCAATTACTTTTTTTTTAATCTTGGCTTATGTCCATGATTTCGGTAATAGTTTTTGAGGATTCTTAACGAATATTTTGTATCTCACTCGTGAGGTAAATAATGTGTTTTTGTGCAATTTCACCTCTTTGCCTGCGTTGAAATTTGATCAAGCGCCCCAAAGCTCTAAACACCTCTAAAGTTCAACTGGAAGTTATTAATATTCTGAACGACAAACCGTCGCACGTTCAAAAGGATTTAAATGCAGATTCATCAATACACTCACACAATTAGCACAAAAGTGTGTGCGTGTGATTTTTACATCATCTCGTTAGCGCTGGCGGTTTCGCTCGAGGGCCGCGGGCACCGCGGACAAATAAAAGAAAATTATAGTTATAGGGCGCTCAGTCGCTTATTATATAACTAGACCCTGTGAACTGATACCGATTACCCCCTCCTTGTAAAAAAGACTAACGTACTATCTCCGCACGAAACATAAACGAACAATTTGCATAAACAAACCCCACTCATTTAGTATGCAATCCTTATAACTAGCCGTGATTTAGTTGTAGGTTATATTGCCCTCTAATTGACACGATAATAATGTTGTACCAATTGGGTTACAAAAGGCGCCCGCAAAGGTGGAGTCGGGCAATAACGATCATGTCAAAAGGAAGGTCCGACACACACAACACGCGTTAAACACACGATCATAACATTTTATTAGTGCTCCGGTCAAAAGCAACCGCGAGACCGCCGTCAAAAGTTCATGTACAAAAAAACAACAGGTCAGCTCGTAAAAGACGTAGAGTCACTGTGAGACAAATATTTTCACTGAGTAACCATGAGATGGAGATAAAAATATAAAGCTAATTAAATATTTGAATCTTGAGGACAGTAAGAGAAACGAAAGGTTTTAGTTAAACAGTACAGCGAAAAAAAAACAATTACAGATGGTAAAAAAAAATGTTAACCGATGTCAGTAGCCGCCTTGATTTTCAGATAAGGTACTTAACTATAATTAAAACAAATGAATGTTTTTTTTTCTAAAGGGACGGCGAGTAATTGATATCCTCTTTATATCCCCAACCACCTATACGTGGAGATATTTGAGATGAACAATGAGACTCGATCGAATTCCTTAGCCCATTGAAGAACTGACCGGGCGACCATAAAAACCGTAGATACCTACACGTAGGTAATACACAGGTTATAAGGGGGCATAAAAAAGTAGGGACCGCGTCGGAGGTCGGACCGACTACCCGAGAAACAAAGAGTTCGTTTATTTTTTAACAGCTCGCCCGTTCACAAAAGAAGGCTTCGCGGCACGAAAAACGACCCAAACGAGACCATCTTGTTAACCTTTTTAAAAAGAAATCGCGCGCCCGCTAACTAGAATTTCGACTCGAAAACCGAGAAAAGTTCGCCGCGGCGTTGTGCGCACCGGACGTCGCAGGCGCCTGCGCAATCATTATGTAAATTCTGATTATTATTGTTATAAATGCGGTAAAAAAATTGGGATGAGAGTCGCGGGCATCATCTTAGCGGCTCGTTACAAAATGCCCGTCAGTATAATTTGACGGGTTATCTTGTTCGAATATCTGTGTTGTTTACTTGAGAGTGGAGCGCGGGCGCGATGGGGTTGCAGCGCTAGATCATTAACGGGATTACTGATACCCGTCCTCGTGACATTAAATAGAAAAAGGCGTCATGTTTTAGCTATAATAGAGGTTTAATTTGAGTCCGTTCATCATTTTGTTAGTAGCCGGCTAACAACCGATGCGCTCGTAAAATTTGACTGCGCATAATAAGGGCGATTATCGCTCAGAGACGCGCGTGGCGGCGCGTATCACAAGACACGCGGTGATACCACTCTTCATTACCTGAAAATCGCTCTAAATGGTAATAGCGTCGCAAAGAAGATCGTTGATCGACCCCGTCCGTTCGAAATTAACGAAACAAGCGCAAATTTTTCTTGAATTAATTTTAATAAGGTAACAAACTGACATTATGCATTTTTAGTAACTGTTTTTTATCGGTCGAACCTAAATGGAATATCTTGTAAAGTACTTACAGCGGTGTCATTTCAGTCCTTATCGGCGAACCGGTAAGGGCCTATGTATTATATGTATTGTGCCGTAAAAAGAGTTAATTAGGCACGTCTTAGCTTAGGATCGACATCTCTCACTAAATGAGTGACAGCTAAACACTGCAATTATGAGGTTCCCGTCTCACTGAAATAACTGTTTATAATTGACGCGGCTGCCTTACTCTGCGTAAATGAACAACGTTTTATGTGAAAATGTTGCTAATGAGTGAGTGGATCGCAGCCTTAATGATGCGGACATAGTTCATGAAATCGAGCTTAGTGCGTGTACTTTGCTTTAATTATTACGACATAGCTTTCTTATGGATAAGCCAGACAATATGAGAAACATTGAGGTATGCTGCGTTTACGCATTGTTGGAAGGGAATTTTATTGTTTTCAATCTTTGATAAAAAACTTGTTGCTACTTTGTGAATGAACTTTTATATATCATTTTTGCAGGCATGCACGAAAGTACATTTGAGTCGTGATTAAAAAAATATTGATATGATTATTCTCTTGATTTTGACACCTCAAAAAATCTTTGATGAACTTGTAACAATTACAAGTTCCGGGATAATTTAGAGCACATAATTACACAGCTCTATTTGTTAATATTTTCCGCCATCGTATCAAGAATAATCGTTATTTAATCATTTAGATAGCTCTACGGTTACCGGCAGTAAGACAATTTACTCTATATTGTATCATTAAGGGATAATTCACCTTAGTTGTTAACTTGTTTTCTTTAGGGCTAGGGGCAAATCATGGTCAGTTTTTTTTTTAACTAATGACGTAGATGAAACCCATGTTAATTATATAACCTCCTTGATTGCAGTTTTTTTTATTTTTTTCTTTAATTCTGCATGCATTTTGGAGTTAGTTTTCAAATCTAAATTAAAATAATATCGACTTTTTTACTGAAACTTTTTGCGAAGTTTTTTTTGTGGATTATTAGATTTATACAAAGAGGCAAATTACAATGATTACATCAATCTATTAGTAAAATAAGAAGACAACATCAATTAGTTGAGATTCACCTACAGGCAATATAACGTCACCGTTTAAAGCCAGGATATACTTTTTGTTGACATTCTTACTCATTAAATATAATTTGGATAGTCCTAGTCTTAACGATGACGAAGTCAAATACATCATAGTGATTATATCATATTCATGATGTAATGTTCAATAGAATAGGAATCGACTGCGTTTTCTTCTTCAAATCGATTTTGCTTATTGGAAAAGCTATGTCGTGACGTCAGTTGATGAGGATCGTCTGGAATACTTTGGTTACCCATATTTTTCAAAATTTTTAGCGAATTAACTGGTTTCTGTTATTTAAGTAATTTAGGAAAAATAAATTTTGTTAAGTCCTATAATTATTAACTGCTGAAATCTTGAAATCATACCAAAAGAACGAACAAATGATCAACCTTCATGAAAAACCTATTATTATGCACTTGTGTATAAAAATGTAGTTCCGGACGGAATTACCCACCACTTCTCGTAACTGCAGCAAGATTTATTAGAAATAGAAGTCATCAACATTACAAATATAAATAGAACCGCAACACGTACAATGTTAAGAACCTTTCCTGCCCTGTCAATTAGCTCACTCTTAGTATTTACTTTTAATCTGTGTAATGACGGATTACATTCAAGAACAGTTAAGACTTTTTCATCTCGTTAAGAGGTCGTAATATGCATACAAAAGCGACGAAAGAAAACAATCTGATCACAAAAAGAGGAGTTAAATGTTCCCTGCAATCTAATAGGCTTAGGTTTTTATAGCACGTCACTTAAATCATTTCTTGGCCCTATATAGAGAGCGACCAAGCGATAGTACTAATTACGAAATAGCCCTCTGCGTGCCGCTTGAACGTAACTGTCCAACTCTGTAAGGCTAGAAACATTTAGTCAGATATGTCATTCCGGTAACAGTACGTTACTTTAATTACAGTTTAAGCCTAGTTAGTTAGCTCTGATCTTCGTGTTTAACATTGTAAAGGGAGACTGAGCCAAGTTTTTGCGCGTAATAAAATTGTAATCTCTATTACCGCGGTGGACAAGGCAGTACCGACAGTCCGACAATGCGACGAGGATGTGAGACTAGGCGTGCGTTCGTACGGACCGGATACTTAGTTTATAAATAAATAATGCTTACTCTATGGCTAGCTTTTATTATGATAAGGACTATTTATCGTCGCGGGACTCTACCTGTCCTATTGTTATTACGCGCTGTGAGCTTTCATTGTCTTCTGAAGTTTGTATCAAAGAGTTATTGAGCACTGGTTCGGGTGACATTTTATTACTTCCACAAGTTCAAGTAAACATTCAGTGGTTGATTTTTTAAACTAAGTTTAATTAATTTATACAACTTGTATGGGTAACAAATTGAAAACTTTTATGTTTTGTAAATATACTTTAGAATGCATGATGGACGATTACATACTTTTTGGAATTTTCTAAGGGCTCTAAATCAATTATTTTTATCACTATAAAGTTCGATTCCGTTAAACAAATATTTATGTCTGTAAGTTTAGAAAAAAGTATGCCAAATAATTTTGCATGACATTAATAAAAAAATATTTTTAATGTCATGCAAAAATGTAAAGCACTTAATAATTGTTAGTAAATAAAAAATAATGCTTACTACTTCTGGCAGAACTCGATCTGTATGGACGACTTTTTACCACAATATCACTATCACAGTCACTATAATATTGGCTAATTAATCTAGTCCTAGTACATTGTTCACATCCGGACGGCCTATGCACCAGCTCCGGACACCCGGACGCCGGACACTCCTCACGCTTGCAACAACTGGTGCTCACTTCCATCTTCAGTCTTACTATAACAGTGCCTGTATTATTACAATATAACGGACACGCTGGTTTACTACTGTGATCCATAACAGAAGATCGCACTTGACATTCCCCAAAAAGCTACGATGTCGCACGCGTCGTGTCGTGTGAGAGACTAAATGAATTTGTGTGAACGCGCGTAAGATAAAGGCTAGTGTACACCGAGCCACGTGTTTAAGGCAGTGGGGCAACGCCAGAACGTATCAACGTGGGTTTCTCCCATGTCGGCGCGTCGCAGCCAATGGTGGGCGGTAGCGAAGGGAGGCGGGGTCCGATCCCACCCAGTTGCACTACTAATATGTATGCCGAGGGATCCCTTTTGGATCGCGTCCCAGTAGATAAGGGTTGACTTTTATTTTATTTCCATTTTTATATACCATCTGATCAGTTAGGAGCTATTAAAAATAATTTAACTGTGAATAACAAATATAGCTATCCTGACCATTTCTCATCTATTCCTGGAGGATAAAACGGTGTTAGGGAATTTATTATTGGCATCGTTCTATTCTGAGACAGTATGTAATTAGTTTTATCCATGGTGTATTTGTGTGATTTTTATTTTAACCTTGGCTAATATTAGCGACAGCACTTTCTGATATTGATCAATATTTTTCTATTTATGAGTCATATCAACACTTGTGTAAACCGTAAAAATATCTTAGTGAATTGGGAAAACTGCAAGAAACAATTGACGTCATGACGCTTACGTGATCAAATAATCACGAAATAATACCCGAATGAATTAATAAAAAACAAACAATAGTAGATAACACAGAGCATAATATGGAACTTGATAGTACGTAGAACATTTTTTCCTAATTCATCACAACACTTGATAACCTAATTATTAAAACACGTTACTTGATTGATTACTTTTCGTATCTGGATTGATTTATGTAATATAAACTTTAAATAACTTTTTTTTAAATCGTTTGTGGTTTTTTTTTTTTCAAAACTTTTATTTCTACTATTAAATATTACGCTTATTTATTAAGGTCTTACTCTGTTTTTATTTCTAAATGATTATGTTAATCTTGAAGTCTGATCACTATGATAATCGAAGCACGCCGTAAGATCATAGAACGATAAAAATGTTAATATAATAAGTTTACATATTATTATATCATTGAAGTCATTCAACTCAAGATAAACACTGATTTCCTTCCCCTACATTTTTCTTATGCCCGATTGATTCTATAATTAAATCTTAAAGTTTGTCGCCGTCGAATGTTTGTCAAAATTGGGGAATTAGAGAAAATGAATTGGGAAAGCGCTGTAAATTTTTCCCGCCAAGTAATTACGAAGATAGATCGTAGCTTCTAAATTCATAAAAATCCCATTACTAAGATTTAGTCATATATTATTGGTTTCAATCAAGGTCAAGTTTGAATTGGCATCAACGAAAATTTTCTCCAGCGTGTTTCATCTTGACTCACCCGCGCCACACTTCAAACTAATTACTCATTGATTTTCAGTTGAGTCAGATCTCAGCGGATATAAAGTAAATATCGATAGTAATTTTCAAACTTTTCCTGTAAAGGAAAACTCGGAGTATAGTAAATATTACTGTTTTATTAATTACTAGTTACATGAGTCATTGGAATTTATACAGAGTAGGCAGCTCAGGTGTCCAATTTTTTCCACTACTGTGTAAGGTTTTTACTTTTTCATTTAATAGTAAATGTGTGTCATATTTTCGGTCCTTTTTTGACAACGAACGTTGAACACGCCCTTCTTGTAATTCCTCTAATGTTTACAACCCATTAAAATTAACATAAATTATAATTATGGTCAAGTCTTTTGTAATAGATCAAACGCAAAATAATTATTTAATTACAGTTTTAAACAAGTTTTTTTAATACTGCTAATTTGTAAAATCTAACGAGGTTCTCGCAAATGATTAGCGGTTGCTTCGGCAAATAATTGTTAAATGTATATCCAACTTTCGTTTTAAAAATCTAGTAGCGACCTGTTATTCTTAATGGGTTTTAGAACAGTCATTCCTAAAAAGCGTGTTGAATAGGCTTTTGTGTAATATTGGTTGTAAATTACATTCCCATTGAATGTTCGGTATAATTCCAGAAAGGAATAATATTCCATGGCCTAGTCTAACATGGTATGTGTAACACACTAAGCAAAGGGCGTTGGAAAAGTACAAGAAACTACTCGTAATAGAATCGGGATGACGCTATGCAATATCTTTCCAATTAAGACAGTCCAAGTAAAACCCATCGCCACTGAACGCATGACTCATGACACCATCCACATTTCAATAAGGTCCAACCACGTAAAGCATACAATGATCAACGGATCTAGTTTTCGGTTACAGGATATGACATGACGAGTTCCGTGTAATGTGAACACACCTGTGCTAAATCAGCGCGGAGTTTCCTGTTGATATCACGGGCATATTATGTAGGAGGTAGCAATGTATGCTGATAAGAACTTGGAGTCGTGCTGTCTGGCATGTTCGCTTCTAGTAATTTTTTATCTTCGGATTTCGCGAATTGATGGCGTGAGTTCGGAAGTCAATAAGATAAAATTTGTTAGTAAGAGAAAGGGTAACAAGGTAATCAAAAGTATAAAAGTATTTAGAATTCAAAATGAGAATAAAAAATATGCTCTATCAAATCCATTGATTTCTTACTTTTCAAGACCTCTTTTATCGGCCCTTATTTTTTAAATAATACCGTAAATTTAAAAATAAAAAAGTTATTTCAGACCAAATGGCTGAAGAATAAATTCTTGGCTTTAGGAAGAGCTGGAGACAGGGCCGTGGGATCAAAACCATGACGAAGAAAGAGGTATATCCCTAATATCTTGGATACACCTCTTTCTTATTTTCAGTGACTATGAGTGGCTCCTGAAATGTTTTCTAGAAGCTGGTGAGATTTGAAAATAATACTTTTTAGAAATAATAAAAATCTAAGCCATTTGCGTAAGCAGATAAGATGAAACAATGATAAGGTAAACAAGGATGTAATAAATGAGATAACATTTTCTGCATAATCTGTAAGACCGTTCTTAGAAAATATCTGTCAATATACTTTTACCCGTAATGTTTGCGTTGAAAATATTCCGGAAACGCTCATGCCGAAGTGGAATGCATTCGATTACGTATTAGGTTAAAAATCAAGTTAGCAGGTTGAGTCATTGGCACCTATTAAAGTACGATTACTGCTATTAACTTGTAGGTATCTATTATAGTTTAATTTACATAATAAAAACTTTTTATCCATTTATGTCATCAACTCATCAAGGAAAATTTGTGATCTGTTATATTTTTCCGACTATGCTACTTTACTCTAAAATATTTACGGTACGTACTTTTGACTTACAACTTTATTTTCCTTGTTGTGATTCTGTTCTCTTACAACAGCTTAGTAAGAGAATACTTACTAAAATGAGTATAATTTATTCATGAAATTAGTTCGAAATATTCAAAGAAATAAATGACACGAGTTATATGTTGCTCAATATTTTTTTCACATAACCATGAGGTAGGCACACAAGTAAATAGGCAAATGCATAACTGCAGTACTAGGATTGATATTCTGGTTTACTTAAACCAGAATAGCAATAGAATAGCCTAGTATTGCTTCTGGATACCAGCCCAAAAAGTGACAGTTACAAAGTTAGACTGGTACCCGACCCCAACAAAATTGGGAAAAGGCTATACAGATGATGAATTCTAGTACAAGGTCTAAAGCATAGTCCATCTTAGAAGCGATCTCTTTTGCATACGTGACATATACGGGCCACACCTCATCCCAAGCGAATTTTATTCGTCACTTCATACGTAAGCGTATTACTATGAACCAAAGTCGCATGATCTTGCAAAAATATTGTCATCCGGACGGTACTTATCCCGACTTACGGTCAAAGCTATTTTGAGAAGGAATAACAAGAATAACTCCTGATTACGGAAAACTAAACTACATCACAATGTATGACGCTATTGACGCATTAGTACTTACTTAGGTTACGAGAATTTGAGCTAACATGCAGTTACGTTTGTTCAGCACTGATAAAGAGTTTTTATGCTGTAATACCAGTTACTAGACATCCTGTGTATGTAGGGTTTCCCCCATAGATCAATAAGGCGAACTGCCTACGGGATCTTCATGACAAACCATGACTGGGAAAGATAAGGGTTTCTTGATTTTTATACTTTCAACTACGTCATTACTTACAAAAGCAGCCACTGTAGTGTATTTTGAATCACCAATATCTTACTCGGAATATTTTTACGGAATACAATCGTCAATAAAAAAATCCATACCTTCGAAAATCAAAGGGTAAATGTAGGAAAAAGTTCTCGTAAAGTATGATTATACATATTTTATGCACTTGGATAATTACTTAATTATATAAACTTAATTGATTGACATTTATCCTATTAGTACTTGATTGTGCTATGAACATAAAAAATATCATAGAAATATTTTGCCTGCGGCCGCGATCCAGCAGCATATCAACGTCAGTTAAATTGCATTATCATGCGTCACCTAATTTTATAAGAAATTAACTATTTCGGAAAGAAACCACACGTATAAACCCATGCGATTAAACAATGTGGAAATAAGAATGTCGATAATAAACAAAAACATTTACCAACTACGTCATTTTATTTCGTAAATTCGTAGCTTGTTTGCTACGAACGCAGTGAGGACGCCGTAGACTTACGTAGCAAACAAATCTATGCCAAAAAAAATTACTTACGTAATTTAAATAATATCATTTTAATCTTCTACAATACAAATTCGAGAAGTCCTTTTGGGATAGTAATTAACTACTCCCTGATTTTTATACACCCCAAATGAAATAAAAAATGATGTTACATTATATGTAGGGGTATCGGTTAGATCTCTTACTAAAATCTGCTCTTAATTTAAAAAAAAAAAATGAGATGAATTCATAAGCACGAGTCTGACCTAAATGCAAAATCCGCTTTAAATTATTTAGATTCATTTAAATACATGCTTATATTCAAATGTAAGTCTCCACTTAAGTAAAATACCAGAAAATTAAATTCGATGTCCTGCTCTTAGCATAATTAGCCCATATCGTTCCAACTGGCTGGTTTAGAGACCTCTGTGTGAGAGGAAGTGGACCATAGTCCACCACGTGGCCGCGAGCAGGGTTGGTGGATCATCATCGGCCTAGCCTTTTCCCAACTATGTTGGAGTCGGCTTCCAGTCTAACCGGACGCAGCTGAACATCAGTATTTTAAGCGACTGCCTAACTAACCTCCACAACTCAGTTACCCCTTGGTAAGACTGGTTGTCAGACTTTCGGGCCACTGACTACCTGTAACGACTGTCAAAGATCTACCGGGAGCAACGGCTTAACGTGCTTGTCGAGGGCACGGATGTAATTATATCATCACTTTATTGTTCTCCTGCCCTTAATGTCTTTCAATTATCCAATGAAATATAAGCCCTAATTAACCAAAAATAGGCTATATATTTGGATAGTGTTTTTAAAGTCATTTTACACCCATCAAAATTCTTTTTGCAATTCTAATGTGTTGATGACTCAATTTGAGCATGGAATATGCAAACAGTTAAAAAAGAAGCTTCAAGTGACGAAGAACAATATGAATGTATTTGTAAAGGTGAAGGATGGGAATACCTGCTGTGACAAGATTTCACGGAGAACTAGCATAAAAGGTGTGTTTTTTGAAAGGATACTGACTGATAATTGAGTGTCATCTACATCATTGAGGTGTTTAAAGAAGCTGATGAGGTTTCCTGGTGGTCATTATAAGTCTAATTATAATGTTGGAAGTTGTGTTTTTTATGCTACGCGATAGCTATGACAGTTTGACTGCGAAACATTAAAGTCGATATTGTTATAAATAAAGCCCAATTTGAATTTAATTCAGATTAAGATTTAAAAGATACCGGCATTTTAAAATAGGTGTTTGAAATATACGTCTGGAAAAATAACTTATAACGAGGACAACCCGTGAAATTTAAAACGCGTTCCATTGCGTTCCATAAATATAAAGTCCATAAAACGACCATTAAAATTTTGCAAACTGTTTATTGGCTTTAAAATAGGCGACTCCCGTACAAGGACGAAACCTTTGTCTCGTCGCTGAATCGTTTTGTTTTACCGTTAACGAATCAATAGAAACAATAACGCGTGCAACTTTCACTAAGTTATATATGACATAATAAATTGTATTGTCAACTTGGGCCCATTTAAAAGGTGCCAACTTAAAGTTTTGTTTTCATCTTAACGGTAGTAGATCTCCGACCGCTCTGAGGAGGTCCTAAAGTGACAAAAAATAGCGTGCGACAGCCTTAAAATTTACAATTGTGACATTGTTTAGCGTGTGCGGCGGCTCTATAAAGACACGCGCACAATGAGCGCAGTTCGTACTCAACACAATTAAACTTGCAACAGAGGATAGCCGTGAAATTTCTTTTTGTGAAATTTTGTTTTGTGTAGACGACGCATCATGGGATGTTTGTGTTTGATAAATAGTGCGTCAACAATACGCCCCGTTTTCCGGTGCTACAGATAAAGGAAAAAATATAACGCAAGTTAAGATGTCAAACTTGTTACGACATGCGGCGATAGATGTCATGGTTAAGGTTGAGCGGCAATTTCAAGGCTTTTACACCTGGCACCTCCTACATGCAAAAAATCACGCTTTTGCATCAGATCACACAAGTTGCTAAAAGCGGAGAAATGATGGTGACTATTAGTGACTCGTCAAAATATCCCATTTACAGTTTCGAAATATTTTTTTTTTGGTAGTAAAAATATGCTTTCACAGTATTGCACGACGTGGTGTAAGTTGTGAGACGATCCGTGATAATGAACTTGTGAAACCAAAGCAACGCGGATTGAGGAAATTCTCAATTAAATTGGGACGGATGCCACAATTATGCAAGCCTCAGTCACCTTGTGATACAACTTGTTTGCTCGTAGTACGCATATTATTCGATTATTTAAGCGGCGATTACTCAAACCGGATTAGCTTGATTATTGTGCGTTGGTTTTTACTTTTATTGTGTCATTATTTACTTTCACGCAATAATTTACTACGAACTGATTGATGAGGTTTACGTTCATGCACATCGTTTTCAATAATAATTCTAGAACCTTCGCGTCTCGTTTGTAAGTTTGTAAATAGAACAGTTATTGTGGATCGTTACAGTTAAACTTTAACTAACTATAATACCATGGTCTGCTTCATTAAAAAAACATATTTAAAAAAAAGACTACGATCACTAAATGTCAAACAATTTATTAGAAAGAGACAGGCAACTCAACTGCACAATCAATCGAAATCATTCCGAGGTGAAAATAAATAAATATCGATATGAGGTCAAGTGACTGACTCAGCGGCCGGAATCCGCATCTCAATGAACTATTATAACATAACCTGTTACTACGCTCGGTGTGTCACGTACCGTAACAATCCAAATACATTGAGACTATCGACCTCCTTCAAACACATTGCGCAGAACACTTGATTCTTTATTCAAGACTCGAATTCTCAAGTGGCAATGTATTACGCACAAGGCAATTATACTTACTACGCTTTGTCTATATTGACACAATTGCTAATAGTGACGTCAAAATGGAGGCTGGGTATTGCTCAATTTAGAGGTCGTGCTTTAAAAAGTTTTAATGTAAAGAGTTTGTTAGTCACCCGTTCATGATTATGCAGGATATATTCTGGTGTTTCCCTGCTTGGCGAATCTTAAGAATCGTCACGGTTGTGGGTATGAGGTAATGCTTCTTACGATCATATACATGGAACTACTCAATAGGCAATCGTCATTACCGATTTAACATACTGGTGATGAGTTATTTTATGATGTGGGAATATTTATCTTTCTGATTAGCTACTCATTAATAATTCATTTTCATCTTCAATTGAATGATTCATTATACATAATGTTAAATCATTATTGATACGTCTTACATAATGGCACGTGCGATTTTTTAGGCAAAAAAAAAATCTGTCATATTAATTTTTACGACATGTTATGAAAATGCGAGACTATTTTTAAAACATCTTAGAATGACATACACAATATTGGTAACTAATTATATACCTCCATGAGTCAGATGCGTTAAACTAATTATACTAGCACAACGAACTCTTGGGCCAGTGATCCATAACCAGGATCGCGAATGAATCAAGATCTTGTATGGAGAACCTTCTTGGCGTCACGTATACTTTTGGCGGCCTTGATTCACCTAATGACCCCGAAAACTATGTCTTATAGAAAATGACATAGGTGTGATGTAAAACTGTGTTAACATGTCGTAATAATAGAACGGTTTAATAGCCCTGCTGTAAATCATTTTTAACACGACGTCAGACGTGATATTGACGTTAATTTATTTAGAAGCTAGTTAACACGGACTAATATTAAAATTAAAAGTAAATTCATCGAAACACGACTTAGTGGCATTCAAAAGATAATTTAATTGCTCCTTGTAAATGAGCCTCAAGTTTAGGTACTTGTAATTGAAACATTTGTATTACTTCAGTACTTCAGTACCAATTACAGCTCTGCTACCTCAACATTACTTTAAGCTTTTTTTCGTGTGTCTTTAGAGATTTACAGTACCGTTTTAAGTAGCAACAGAAATGAAAATTCTCGTAAATCTTTTGCAACAGAAGAAAATATTTTTAAAGAATCCATTAAAGGAGAAATCTCACTTGGGGGTATCCACGTAGGTATGTACGACACAAACATAAGCGTACGCTATTAAACAAGATATAACAGCATAATTTCGTTTGATTTGACATGCCGAAACAATTTAATCATTATCTCTGTTGGAAAATTAGTCGAAACGTTCGCAAGGGAATTTGGGTTTAAAACCTGGGGGTATAAAGTGGAGATTGAAAGGGGGTCGGCAGTGATTATAAGCCTTGTGGGCTAGGGAGAGGAATGGCGAAGGAATTGGCGGTATTCGCCAACGACCGCGGTGGAGCGATGTAGCGAGCCGGTACCGCCGCCGACTGGGTGGGCACGCCGCGGCGGTTGGCCCCTCTCCGTTCTTTTTGCCTTCCATTTTCGAATTTTAAATTTTGAACTGTGCGAAAACAATGCCCGTTCGGGAACCTTTGTTCCCCAGGATGCACGCGATGGTCCAGATAAGCGCCATACTACGATCATCACGCCATTTCTTTAAGTTTAAAAAAATAAAAAACTATCCGATCAATAAGTTCTTCTCAACAAGTTTCCTAACTGTATAAGCACAGATGATATAATAATTAAATCCTAATTGGCAAGAAATATAAAATATAAAGAGAAGGGTGTACAATTAAAACATTACTTTGCCATCGTCAAATTATGTCGTAATTAACTGGACAATTAAAATCGAAGGTCATTATGGTGGTAAAAACTGGAGTGGGAAGTGATCCTCTTTTTGCTGTTATTATAGATGAGTTAAGATACAGAGCGAATGAAGTACAATATTTTACCTACTGCTCAAGTTAAAAAAAAAGCTATTAGTGTTTTCAGTAGGCAACTATCATTAGAATACAATAGAATAATATTTATTTGCTTAAAAACATGGTAAAAAACAAAAATGAAAGAGAGCATACATGTTTTTGCTTAACAGTAATAAGCGTACAAAATTTTCACGAGAATATTAAACATTTATTGTCACAGAAGTCTTTGGCACTATAAAAACTATGACTACACAACCATTCATGAAATTTATTTTTAAATAATCTCTAGTTTAGAGTCTTGAGATTACTTGATATCTTATTATACAACATTAGTTTTAGTATATGCGAAACCTGATATCTATATCATGAAAAATCACAAAGTTATAAGCTTGTTCTGTTACCAAGTTGTCCGCACAAAAACGCGGTCACCACGCAGCGCGCGCCTCCAGCGTCGTCTTGAGCTCATTGATAATAATAATTTGGCAAAAATAAATTATTGCGATAGGTACTCAAAGTCGCTCGGTATCCAACTTTTAACTTTTTTTAATATTTTTGGGAAAAGATATAACATGGTTTAAAAGTTATTGGAATCGATTCAGTTACTTATTCTGAACAAACTATATTCAGGTTTCGCATATACTAAAAATAATGTTGTATATACCTACGTACACACATAGATATACAACTTTTATTATATTAAGAGGGTCTCGTCGGTTACGAGGATATAAATCATTTGCATTATTAAACAATTCCTTATACTTCCTCACAAACATACATGTTTCGTATATATGTAAGGCATAATTATTTGAGTTATGTGCAAAAAGTTTACACTAACATAACATCACACTTGTAATCTCAGAATGTAAGTGTAAAGCTACTTGTATTCACTTCAACCCGAAAAAAACTTGCCGTATAGAGTTTTTGCTTAAGTTCCAACTAAGCAATTACATTTACAACTAACACTTAAACTTTTATCAATAAACCACCTCATTTGTAAGATTAATCACACGATTTACCTACATCATTGATACAGGAAACTGTTGACAAAAAGTCGTTTCATCGTCCAAACGGAAAACACGAAGCAAATCACCTAATTTTTAAGCCTCAGCAAACAAGTCGAGTTCCGTTTCTAGCCGGTGTTCGAGGAAATGTGCACTTAATATTAATATTCATAGGAGCAAAATAGTCAATAAGTATGAACGCTGCTTTATTGACCATTGTTAGAAGATTCGGGATATAAATAAATTAGTTTATTAATAAATTGTTTGTGACATTTAAATAGAGCTGAAACGGCTCATTTGTCGTGTTCAGAGGTGTGAATAAGCTTTGTAGCATGATTTATATCAAGACTGCTCAACTTAGTTTAAAGGTGGGCTAAAATTTTGATTATGTGTCAACCGGCGGGCCATCTTGTAAATAAAACTTGCTATAGTTACGGTAGATACCTACCTACTTAGCTTTTAACTTTAAACTTCAGTTAGTTCTCAGCTCGTTGTTTGCTGGATATTGGTACTGAGTATGGGTTTGTAAGGAGCAACAATTTATTTTTCGATATGGTTTGAATCATTTTGTCGGTCCTGAAATCTATTTTCAGAAGATTGTCTTCAGCTGATCACTTTTGGCGCGCCAATTCAAATGCGTTGACGGGGGACATTATGGCCCGCGGGCCTGGGATTGAGCAGCCTAGATTTATATGGTTCGGATGTGTAATAGCACAAAATAGCGATTTAATTAATAAGTAGCTTAGTAAGATAAGGCTAGAATGTAGATGACTGTCGAGTAATAGAGAAGTATGGAAGAAGAGACCATGTTGCATCGGCCCCAAATATATTGACGAAAAATACCTAAAACAGCTACAAATTCAAGCTATGCTGAATACGTTAAGAATTACTAAGATCGGTCGGAAAAACGTTGGACTGGAAAAAAATTTTTAAAGCTTTGAGCAGTTATAAAAAAAATGAAAATAAAACAATTATCGCATTAGTTACAGTTAGATTAACTACAAAAGTGACTTCATTTAACTGACTATTCCAAAGTTTTAACAGCTAAAAACTGTTAGTTGTTGGTTTTTCAAATTTTTCAGAAAAAAGACCATTTGACACAATGAACGGAACGTTCTAGACTTTACAAGCAGGATCATCGGCTTCGTTTATCAAACAAACATTGTAATCGCCTATTTATTGAAACTTAATACAGTTCCGATTTACGGGTTTTTGACTATCAGTAAAGACTGTCAAAGATCCACAAATGAAAGCAAGTACCAACGGCTACTTCTACTACTCGAGACACGGAGGGATCTCGGTAAGATAGGGATGGTCGCCCATCCATAAACCGACCTCGTTAAGCGTTGCTGAACTAAGAAAATCAGTTTGTGCAGCTGTCACTTTTTAGCCAAGAGCTCTTCTTTTCATCCTCACAACGTGTAACGATTTATTCTAATGTAGCCTCACGAAGGCTTATTCGAGATGGCGTAGGAGAAGAGTCCCTGGGAGAATATGGCTCTTTTCCCAGCAGTGAGACATACAATGCTATTAAAAAAATGTAGCCTCTGTCACCAGCATACTCTATGTTCTCGGATAGCAGAGCTGTGTGAAAATACCCATCGGTTGCCTCGCTTGTCGACATGTGTGGTGTCATTACTGTAACGGTACCGGCCCGGGAAAATACCCGGTTCTCCGGCTGAAGCGCTGAATTGTGATGTTAATATTAATTAGTACTCAATTAAATGTTGGAGAAATTGTGTGAGTTTTAAAGAGGATTTACCTGTTGGATGTTGGTTTTGAAATTATTTTATCTAATAAAAATGACTAATCTAGGTATATAATTATATATGGTAGGTATTATATAATTATACTAAAATATCAAAGAAACTATGGATGGACTGTGTGAAGAAAGATATGGCTAGAAAGTATGTAACTGTCTAAATGACGAGTAATAGACAAGTACGGAAGAAAAGACCATGCTGCGCCGGCGCCAAACAAATTGGGATAAGGGCAGGAGAATGATGATAAATGATGACTGTTAAAGTTCTCTTTTTAATTGTACATTCAATAGTGGTTGGAACAACAATTTTGTATTATTTTAGAACGACTATTAAATAAATGTATCTTATTGGCTCAAAAATATTCGCGACGCAACTTTTAAAACACAAATTCCACTCTGACTATAAAGTAACAACCACGTTTCGTTTTAGTCCAATAACGCTGAATAGGAAAAGCAGTTTCTGATAGCTTTCTATTTTCATAGATTGCCTGAATTACAATGCTATCTTCGTTTTCTGCTTCGAACCTTTTGAAACGAAGAATTAATCCCCAAATTATAAACCGTAATCAAGGGCTTAGTTCAGAAAGCGGTACACTGTTTGATCACCCAAAGGTTGACTGGTAGAAAATGCCTATGGCATTAAGTCCGCCTCTGTACTTTATGCTTCAAGTGTTAAATAAATAAATACTCCTGGAAACGTATCGTATTCTTTGTTAGGAAGTTCCTTTTTCGGAAGTCCTGACTGCCGGTATCTTGGGCCCTGTTCCCGATACCGGTGGGTTACTATTTTTTTTATAATTTATATATTATATTGATTTTTAAAGGAATATTTAAAAATGTAAGTAGAAGTTACTATAAATGAATAAACGATGAAAATACCTGAAAATGCGCTATGTAAACTTCTTTTATTCTTCGCTGAAACCATTCGTTCAACATGATGACAACACAACGATCTCCCCGGCGCACCTAACCAAAGATCCACAGTCCACTGTTTCCGTTGACAATTTATAACACATGATATTTTACCATGACCTCACATAAATAAATAATTTCTTCAAAAATAGATGCACGAAAAATATTAAAAAATCAAATTCGAAATTTCACATTTACATAAAGTGATGTGAAAGCAAATAAAGTCAGCGTGTTATGTCAGATTGATTTAGTCCATAGACAAACTAGATGGTCTCAAACCGATTAATATCAGAAAAAAAAATTGTTTAGCAAAAAGGATGCATTGCAGGCTGAAATTTTATTTGAGAAAGCGTTAAGTTTTTCTATGAATATTTTTCATATGGGTTTTATTTGTGCCTGTTTTTTTTTAATTTTTCGACGGTTCTATTTAATTGATTTAAAATAGGTAATTTGAACTGAATATAATTATTATATATTCTTAATTTTATGCGTTGATGGTATTAGTGTATCGTTTGTGATGCGAGAGCAAGTAGTACTCAATGCAGACTCTGCCCTGGATTATGATGATTATAAAAAAAAAATATATAATGATAAAAGTTTAATTTTCGAACTCAAGCTTTGAGATTGCAGACAAAAATAAAAAGTATATCGAAAAAAACTTCTTACCTTTAGATTACGGCGCCTTAGAAGCCGCACCGTCCAACCTGAAAATAAAAACAAAAATATTAAACAAAATACTCATGACTACACAAGACAGTGCCGCATTTAAAAATCTACAGTCAATTTTATATTTTAAATAATTTTTTGCATCCTCAACTAATGATTAGTCTGCATTTGACGATAATTTAGTATTTAGGTCCGATGTTTAGGCCTGGGGGCTGCAAGCAATGGTTTTCGTGACCTAGATCTTTTTGAACATACAACCACTGTACTCAGACCTCTGGCCAAATTGCCTTCGTCATAGGAGTTTAGGGATATTCCGCCTTATGTGGACTTGTTATAAGATCGCATATATTTCGTCAATTATGGACGATGGGATTCTTATAGTATTGGTCAGTAATATCGAAATTACAACCTGTCATATTGCAGACACGATCATGAGGAACAAGAGAAGGTCATAACAAATAATTGTTACTACGAGACATGAAAGAAAAAAGTAAAAACAATAATAGTTTTTACATATTTAAGTCGCAAAAAATTACATGTGATATTGATTCTATTACGTACCAACGACACAAATAGAAACTAATAAGTGTTTGTAAAAAAATACAAAAACTCTATGGTAAGTTATTATAAATAAAGAGGGAGCAATTACGTTTTTGTCCATTATTGTCTGAGATAAAAGTAGATACTCCAATGAGAACAAAAATAATTCAATAGATAACCTATGTATGGCAGATCCGTGAGCCAAGTTTAGAAATGCATTTGCGTGCTTTAAGCTCTAATGCATGGATCATACTTATCTAACAGATAAGTAAGTTTATTGTTATAGAAGAATACGATATCCAAAAACAAATATCATATCTCTATTAAGACTGCACTTTTTTTTATGTCTTCTCAGCTATGATGGAGCAAGCTTTAAGCTCACATTTAGACTTCCCTATTTGTTAATGGGTAGCAATTAACGAAAGAGACATATTATACTTCATTACTATATTATTTTAGGCGATATTTATCTTAAGGGCATTACATGGCTCAAATCCCAAAAACAGCGTATGTTCAAAGAAATTTGTTGATGAATCCCTTCGTGCGTTTTCCGTGTAAAAGAGTATGTTATAGTTAAGTTCATCACAAATAAATTGTATTGTTTAAAATTTTAATAAACCTTCTCAATTTTTTTTGGTTAATCGTAGAAAATAAGTCCTTTTTCAACTCTAATTGTAAATTATCTCTGTAACGGCTGAATAGATCGGCATGAATTTTGTAACAACAAATACGTAATGATATACTTAACAATCTGTATTGTTTTTTTCTGTTATTTCTTTTAATATTTTTAATAATAAATAAAAACCGAAATTTATCGAAATGTGCGGGGCAAGTCAACAAAAACCAGTACAGGGATCAAATCATCAAGGTCATCGAGCAATGTAATGCCCTTAAGGTGGAAGCGTCAGGGTAGCCCGCGAAATTCAAATTTTCTTATGTTTTTTGCAATCTGCAGGTCAGTGTCAGGTTGTATGTTGATGAAAAATGAGTCGCGTAAGTAACACGTATATAGTAACAAAATTATAATCATTCATACAACCCTCATCATCATCATCATCATTTCAGCCGAAAGACGTCCACTGCTGGACATAGGCCTCCCCCAAGAAGGGGGGTTTTGCCATAATCGCCACGCTTGGCAGGCGGGTTGGCGATCGCAGTATGGTTGTAATAAAACACAGAGAACGCTGCTGCCCATTCTCTGGTAAGTCCCTTAGCCCACCCATACAACCCTATTCTGTAACAATTTCATGAAAAAGTCTTAAATGTACTTAGAGGGTTGTATTGATGATTTTAAAATAAAAATCTTTCTTGGGCCGTTCTGGTCCACGGTATCCCTGCCAGCGCGACGATATCATCTCGCCATCGTTGCAATAGTCTGCCGCGGCGTCTGTTTCCGTTTCGTGGATACCAGTGCAGGACGTAATTATATAACATTAGTTTTAGTATACGCGAAACCTGATACATGTGTCTAGTATTTTTATGTAAAGAATCTATGTATAAAATTTCAAAACTGTATCATGAAAAATTACCTAGTTTTCTGCACAAGAACGCGGTCACCACGCAGCGCGCGCCTCCAGCGTCGTCTTAAGCTCATTGATAATAATAATTTGGCAGTAGGTACCTAAATTATTGCGATAGGTACTCAAAGTCGCTCGATATTCAACTTTTAACTTTTTTTAATATTTTTGGGAAAAAATTTAACATGGTTTAAAAATTATTGGAATCGATTCAGTTACTTATTCTGAACAAACTATATTCAGGTTTTGCATATACTAAAAATAATGTTGTATAATATTAATTTAGTTAGGACCACTCGTTATATTTAATAGGGAACGGCGAATGAGGCTTTTAAATTTACTTATTGTGCAATTGAAGATGTCAATGTTTACAAAGGTACTGTTGTATGTGTCAAACATACGGCGGACAAGTGAGCGCAGGGCTGAATTAGTTCGGTAAGTGTTCAAAGCGAAAATAGTACCTGCGCGTACCTGCCACCTGTGAATGGTTATAGGTAGGTACAGCATAGCAAGTCATACTGTCCAGATTTGTACAGTTAAACTTTTTTCTAACAATTTTGTATAGTACTGTGGCTGCGAGGTAATTCCTTCGAGAGCTAAGGGGGAGAGCTTGTATTTGCTGAGTAATTACTCAGCAAGTACAAGCTACTTATCATATTCTCAATTGAGAATATGATAAGTAGTTTTTTATGGCATCTATAGTGCATATAGCACGCAAAAATTTTTACTGTACATTTTCTACCATCATCATTCATCAATCATTCATCATTCTCTTGCCCTTGTCCCATTTCATTTGGGGTCGGCGCAGCATGTCTTCTTCTTCCATAGTTCTCTATTACTAGTCATCTCATCAGACACCTACAACCATTTCAGAAAATGTTTTGTCTTTGTGTTTAGCTTGGACTATTGAACTATTCTCAGATTGAAGTTCTACAGAACAGCTGCTCATAGTGAAAAACGTCATGTTCACGTTTAAAACGTGTGATTGTGTAGTAAATAAAGTAACATGATCTGTTTTTCATTTCCAGATGGACTATCTCGGATATACTGGAACGGCGCAGTGATAGCAGTAATTAACGTCATACTCGGTTCAAAACAATATTTGGTGCCAGGCACCGTTGAATAGGTATTAATAAAAAAATCTTAATTATATACATAGTTATAGAAGCACTTGTAGGTAATGTTCGTTTCTAGTTTAAATATAATTTGAAGAAAAACGCATATTATCTTTAAGTTGATTAATTTACCAATAATTTTAAAGCATCAAAAGCAGTGTTTTAGTCAAAACGTCTTATTAGCGATAAAGATCAAATGGTGCCATGAAGCATTACAAAACAGGTAAGTACTTCCATGTTTGTAACAACTCTATATTAGATCTCATCGTCGCTTGTTCCTATGCCCGCATTGCCGAAGCAAGTACTGGCTGAAATAGTAGGTAAGTCTGTTTGCATGAACTTCAAAAGGGGGCCAACTAAGCGCAATTAAATTATTCCTCGAAGCGCAACCATTAGTTGCGCTCTCAAATTCAAATTAAAAATATTATATGATTATACTTCAAAGCGCAACCATGATTGAAAAAAAAATAAATGAATCCATCCCCTCTCTAGTTTTCAGCATGGATGCGCTTTGAGGAATAAACTTATAATATTTTTAATTTGAATTTGTGAGAGCAACTAATAGTTGCGCTCTGAGGAATACCCCCTTTCGAAGTTCATGCAAACAGACTTACCTACTATTTCAGGCAGTAACTGGAAACAAGTACTACATAAATATTATACTGTGTCAATGACATTGTAATGTTATGATATCAAGTTATTATCCGATGCTGTGCAAAGTCCGGCAGTATCACGGCGCCAACACTTATCGCCACGTTTTGTCTCCCAGCCATTCGCTGAGGTAGGCAAAGTGCAGTACAATATTGTATGCAGTTGTTTATTTATAGGTTTAGCTTATGGATAGTTTTACGTACCAAGTTTCCTCCGGACCTCGGAAAGCACGTTAAGCCTTTGATCCCAGCTCTAATTTATAGATCACTGACAGTCGTTACATGTAGTCAGTGGGCCCGAAAGTCTACAGCTCTTACTAGAGGGTACCACTGGGTAATACGCACAGTAATATCTGGGTTGTGGAAGGCAAACGGGCAGTCGCTCCATATAAAATACTGATATTCAGCTGCATCCGTTTGAACTGAAAGCCGATCCCTACAAAGTTGGAAAAAGGCCAGGCGGATGATTAGGTTATGGATGTTTTTATGGAAATTAAAGATCACATAAGATCTATTTTTGGACCAATGATAAGCCGAAAATCTACAAGCCTTTACAAAGACTCTACAACACTGTTTTAAGCGTTCACGGTTTACAACTAAACTTATACTGTCACTTACGGGATATCTTTCGTGATTGTTAATTATTTTGAGCTCCCGAGTTCCAGTAGTGCTGTAGTGCGCGTAGCAAAAGACAAAGAAAGAGGGTAGATAGATTTGTCTGCTCTTAACAATTTATTCTCCATCCACCCGCATTCTCCAGTCAACCCGCGATCATGGTGCTTGCAACAGCGCCGAAATATCGGGAGTAAGTAAGTGACAGTATAAGTTTAAGACTCTACAAGTCATTGCAGTGTTGACGAGCATTGCGGGAACTAAACATAATATCCTGCAACATTTAATTTAAACTCAATGCAAATACAAAACACTGAAACAATCGATCATTAGGCAAATCAATGTCGTCGTCGATACGATCAGTTCCCGCGCGCGTGATGAACTAGTATGAACCAGGATTTCCGATGACTTAAAACTCTTTAAGCAATCAGAGCACAGTGTGCTTTATGCGTAAAGCCGTTTTTTTGACTCGGCATTGTTCTTATTCAATTAACGAATTAATCAACAAAAAGTGAGTCCAGTGGCAAGAACCTGCTTACGGATCTTGTCTGGGGAGCCAGTCTGCACGCCCATTTTGCCGTTGTCGCTTCCTATTCCGGCTATTGTTGAGCGTCCTGTCACCAACAGGCATGCGTATACGCACACATTAACAGGAGCGCTAGAAATTAATATAGAAATGTACGCACGCGCACGTTTCTATCGCACACATGCGTGCAATCGCGTATGCGCGACGCAACACGTACACTGAACCGCGTGCGTGTACGCACCCACACTAACGCAAATCATCAATGAACTTGACGTATCGCTCAATGAATGAGGACCTTGAGTGCGGTTGTTATCGAGGCGCTAACGTTCGATATCGAGCATTGAACTTCTGAATGAGAATAGCTATTTGATTTGTTAATGGGGGAAAATATTCCACTTATAGTTTTTTGTTACGTGTTTACGGAAGTGCATACAGCTTTGACGCTAGTGCTAGCGTTACAAAAAGCTAATTGAGGACCTACTTTTAATTTATATCCTTCTACGACTGTTCCCTGTCAAAATGCCACGTAACTTTTAAAGGAGTAAGAACAGACAGGATACGATTAAATAAACTTATGTCAGTGGAGCCTATCATATCACAAATGTGTGCCAAAAATGTGGTGAGAACAAAATCCTATTGATTCACGAGTTCGGAATCGTTGGACTGAAAGTATGGCAAAAATGTATGCGCGTGAGTCATTTTTGCGCAAACAAGTGATATTATATTATAGAGATCGCGGCACGAGCCGTACATTTGTCATCGCGTGAACTTGAAAATATAATACAATTTTCTAATAAACAATTTGGTGACTGTGTTCTTTTCTATTTGGCAAGTGTTGGATCAAGACGCTCTTCATCTGTTTATCTATGTGTCTTATCTACTGCGCAGGGGCATTCCTTTAGTCTATTTCATAGAATCTTTGTGAATTTCAATATTTTGATGTTTGTTTTTGATGACTAAGCTGGAAAGCAAAACTCAGAAATTATTTTACGAAAGTTTACAGATTTTTGTTCTTTTTTTGTGATTTTGCCAAACATTGTAATATTCAGTGAGTAAACAAACACTAAAAACACTTTTTTTCTCAAATTCCATTTCATTGATAACTGCATTCCAAACTCGTGAATCCAACGGCGCCAATGCCAATTCCTGAGCCCAATTCTTAATTTAAAAATTATGAACCTCACTTATCTTTTATGAATGTATAATACATACCGATATTCGTATCTATGGAATAATACATCACTAAATAAGGCCGCGTACGCAAGAGCATCGGATATGACGTAAATAAGTACCAACAGTTCCGTGAGTCGAATCCGCTGGACTTTCGCTGTTCGCACACACATACACACACGTATGTACGTAGGTATACATATTACGGACAGTTATCTAAGTTAACGCCTTATAAAGTATTGTAAACATAAAAACGTCTGGCACACGGCTCTGTTTACTAACACTCCTATAGGATTTCTGACGTCATAAACTATACATTTTTGGCTATTTTTAGATTAACATAGAAATTAAGTCATGGAATTTTTGGCGTACAAACCCAAATTGTAATCACCGTTAGCATATGCATTAAGTGTCCAGCTCAAAGTTTCATGCTTCCATTTCTTCAGAGGAGCTCATGGTTAAGCGAAACAGCGGTACGTTAGGAGCTTTATGCTTCGTTCATCATCTGTCTTTTCCCAACTATATTGGGATCGGCTTCCACTCTTACCGGATGCAGCTGACCAGTATTTTACATGGAGCGACTGCGTATCTGACCTCTACAACCCAGTTAGTACGGGGTAATACGAAACCCCTTGGAAAGTTTTTGAAAATGGCCCCCCCAATCTACCCCTACCGAAGGCTAGGTAGATGCCAGTGGCGAAGGTTCCATAGAACTCGATTCCTACCGGCTTCCCTTTGAAAAATGTCACCGTCAGTATTTTATAGACAAATAAAAAGATAAGATATGTACTCCGGCTTACAAAAATTGACCCTTCGCTACTGATAGATGCTTCTATTTTCAGTGGTTAATACTAATCAATTAACCAGGAATCCGTGGCTTAATAAGTACAGAAGATAAAACCGATTGCTTCATGGTTTCTGTAAAATTATATTTACAATCATAATGATAGCACGTTATTATCTCAATTAGAATTTGCTCACATCAACGTTTGCTTTAGATAAAATTCCTTAGAAAAACGTAATGCTTCTAGGGATTTCATTGTTCTCTTTCATTGTATTTATAAATTCCCATTTAAGTAATAGAAGTTTATTAATGAAAATAGATGGAAATCTATTGAGAAAATGGCAGAGGTGGGTGTTTTGTTAAGGAAAAAATTATTAGTGTTGCGTACTAATTAAAAATACGTATGAACGCTTCTTCTTCGTTCTGTATGGTGTCCGGACGTAAAGAATAGCACCATCCCATATCTTCCCGTAGGTGTCGTAAGAGGCGACTAAGGGACTTACCAGAGAATGGGCAGCAGCGTTCTCTGATTCTACAACAACCATACTGCGATCGCCAACCCGCCTGCCAAGCGTGGCGATTATGGCAAAACCCCCCTTCTTGGGGGAGGCCTATGTCCAGCAGTGGACTTTTCGGCTGAAATGATGATGATGATGATGATTAACGCTTCTGATGTAGAAAATGTCCGGCCGGAACACCGGCCACGCACACTTCCTTTTGTTCCACCCAAGATGACCCATATTTTCACACAAGCCTGTTACAAATACTCCCGCTGTGTGGAGAATCTTACTTATTGTTATTACTCATAATATAATATATGTATAATATTATAAATGCGAAAGTTTGTGAGGATGGATCGATGGATGTTTGTTACTCTTATACGCAAAAACTACTGAACTGATTTGGATGAAATTTTGCACACATATAGTTTATAACCAGGATTAACACATAGGATACTTTTTATCCCGGTATGATCCTGTGGGACAATTATCGAACTCCACGCGGACGAAGCCGCGGGCAACAGATAGTCTTATCATAAATCTACATCATCAACATGAATAACTAGTACTATTGACTAAATGTTTCATTTACCTTTTGAAGTTTAAACAAAACTTATAAAGCAAGTACAGGTCAATTATTTATTATAATATTTTTTTTATTTTGGCTACAATTGAATACTGATACAAATATGAGATACATCCAATAGACTTATAGACTATAGTGTACCATTACTTTTTTTGTCGATTGGTGTTGAGAAAATATTAATTTTAATTAATATTAAAGATGTTATTATAATTAGAAGTTTATTAAAATTAAATGAGTTCATAATTTCTTACCACATTGATTTAACGTTGTAAAATTTATTTTTAAGATAAATAACATTCTTCTGTGTAGCAGAATACTCAAACAAACTCAAATAATCAAACAATGATGATGATGATGCATTTATTCAAAAGAAAAAAAAAAATAATGAAAAGCTCTGCAAAGAAAAGTTTATAAATAAATATCGAACTAATCAATGACAACAACAAAAGGTCAAGTACATTTAGACACACTTCAGAAAGGTAGTGTATATAAATAGATAGTGTAACAATAGACAATCAGTTATTTTTATAACACATACCACTTTATTGACCTATTGAATAAAGATTTTCTAAGAAAATGTCGCAAGGTCAAATGCATGGGCATTTAATAAAAATGCTATGGTTTCAATTTTCTGGAACTAGGGGCGTAAAAAAACTACCTTAGAAAATTCTGCGGTTAGTACCATGTATGTTGTTATACAAGACGGAAAGCATTTTTACATGTAAACTGTACGTGGTCGCATACGCTTCCTGTAAGTTAATCAGAACTTTGCAACGTCATAAAATCAGATTTTCCAATGAACTCAAAAAAAAGCGAAAAACGGGAATTTTGTATCAAAGTTTACAAAAAAACGATAAAACATCCGCTTAGGTTAACAATAAATATATCGCAAACCGTGACACGACATTACTGTCCGCAACGTACTAACAATGACGTCAGTTTATGTATCGAAAACTCACGATATGGGGCACCCTGAATCTAAAAAACCAATGACGCAAAACCTTCGATTCAGAAATCACGAAGCTATTCCATTCAGTTCCGTTCCATGAAAACTATAGCGATATGTATCTGAACTGAAATCCCCGGTAGACAATAAAAGGTTAAAAAAATGGTCGAATTTTTTGGTAGCACGTCATCAAAATTGGGCCAGATGACGCATTGGTCGTGACTTGAGAGAAACGGATAAATGGTGTTCCCATCAAAACTTCGTTGAACTAGGATGTACCATTACCAGACTTATATGATCCAAATATTCCTTGAAAACGAATGTCTCATCTTCTCATAGTATATGAATATGTCCTCGAAATTTTTTAATCATTTCAATCATTTTTTTTCCACCGACGCGCACTAGGACTGCATGATGCATCATTGGGAATTTGATTGCCTGATCCTCATCCACAGCAGATTAAATCGCAAAGATTTAGGTTCTTTTGTAGCAGTCTATCTACAGAGAATAGAGTCCACTCAACAAGGGGCCACTACAGTCAATTGAAGTATACGCAAATTAATCGCTCGAGTTAGTATTCATTGCTCTATCGTGGACGAGTCGCCTTGCACTTGCACATATAGAAAAATATTTTGAACTGTAATTTTATGAAAAGTTAAAACTTAAAAAAATGTGGTAATTATTTTGTTCAATGTGTGGTTTGTAACGGCTGCTCAGTGTTTGCATCACTCCGGCACTTCAGCTCGTCTGGGCTAGGCGTCTCTCATTGTTCGTTGATCTTAAGCACTTAGGTAAAATTGTGCTATTAACACAATAATGTAGTAAGTAGTACTTCAGTTAACACAGTGCATTAACCCCATCATTTAAAAACATTAGGATAACTACTAATTTCACAACATCAGTAATAACTTCATGGCTTTTTGCCAACATCGGGCGCTTGTTTAGAAGAAAATCGTCAAAGACTGAAACGCATTGTTTGCATCATGTGGATACAGTCATGATATGCAGGTTCATGAATGTTTTCAATTTAACTAAGAGGGTAAGTAGTGTTGCCATCGTATGGGCAAAACTTTTAAAAGTCAGATCTTACTTATGTTCCTCATATAGCAGGTTCCAGTCCTGCAGGAAGTCGTGGGCGCCCTATTCTGAGCCACCAGCAAGTCTACTTATTACTGTTATACTTTCCCCGTAAAAAGACGTGATATAAAAACACACTTTTAGACGGAGGTGTACCTTTCAAATTATTTATTCAACCAGAATAAGACCGGCGGCGCCCTCATATTATTAACTCCTACGTCCGATCCGAAACTGTACTTGACATGCGGACATGTGCAGAAAATCTATCATTATATTTGCGTTTTAAGGCTAGTAGTACAAGGAGATGGAGTATCTAGGAATGCAACGCAGTATCTACAGAGGCGACATATTTATTTAGTTCATATCATCGTAAATGCTTGACTAATGATATCATTGTTAAGCCAATTAAAGTCTGTGCCAATGGAACCGTATTCAGATCAGATCAGATCAGGTCTGAGTCACGCGTGCCAATGTTACATTATAATTATTTGTTTTTGTATGTTTGTTCGGTCGCGTGGCGAATGTGAAGGTCACTTTCTAATGATTCACCGCATGTTATGCGGAATGTTATGAAACGATGTATAGAAGCTAGAACCTCACGCGCACTCCACGTGGGTAATTGCACGCACGTATTCGGACACTCGTGTTTTGGACGATCATCGAACTTCTGACACAAGCGCGAAAATTGTAACGGGTCCAATTTTCTTCCTCTTGCTCTACTGTTTTAACTTAGCTACAGATGAAAACATTTATTTTCTCCTATGACCAATAGACCATCTTTTGAACCATATAGGGTGGATTTTTTAAACAATGCAGTAAGGGCAGGTTTTGCAGACTATTTAAAATGGTCGACGTATTAATAAAAGTCTCCATTATTTTCGTTCCAGATATGAAAAACAGCCAACCACGAAAGACATCAAAATGAAATAAGGAAGACGATGCTTTGCACAACACTTGCATGCAAGACCCTGAAATTTTATGTAGGCTAAGTGATAAATCCTGTACTTACCACAAAGTGCAAATTGACAATACACCAAGGTTAAAAGTACACTCGACGCTAAAGAAAATCCCAGAGCTTGCATACAATCTATTTCTGAACATAATAATGGTTTATACTGTTTATAGTGACAATTTAATTGTAATTACACATAATTATTTCCTTGACAATGTTGTTTCACATTTCTATAAACTTTCCAAGTGCAACCTTACGGGGTTTTGCAAAGGAAACGACCTTAAAAAGGAACAAGGAAAACCCGAAGAAAAAAGTACCCAAATTATGAAAGAATGTTGAACGAACTTTCATATCCGTTCAGAAATTGTTCTCACACAACTTGGAAAATTTTGTGTAAACACGACGACTTATTAAACTGTACCCCCCAAAAAAAGCTAACCTCTCATTGCACCAAAAGAATATCGTTGTAAGGTCAGGTTATACTGGAAATGCATAGCTTGGTATTTCGTTGTGTGTACGTGCAAATAAAGTTAGTCAAAGCTCGGGGTCTAATAAGGCCTTATGAGTTGCTCTCAAAATATTTTTTATGACTTTTGGAATTCCCTGCTCTGAGTAATTTTGGACATTCTTGAACCCTGAGCCCCTGCTCATCTAAACGGTTTGCGGTCGAAAGTCTACACTGACGCAGCTTCAGATGAATCAGGGAAGGTGATATTGTCGCCTTTTACTTATTGCATGTTTAACTAATGACACTTGTTAGAAAGCTCTGACGGGGAAGGCAATGAGTGTTCCTGCCGCTTTATCAGATGGGTTTAATGATGTAATGATCGGATCTTATGGTAGTGTAATGATTAGTAGTATAGCAAGAGCAGTGGATAAAATAATTATATAAGTTTTAATTATTCATGAAGTCAGTCTTACCTATGAATAAAGGGTGTAACAAGATCTTTAACGAAGCCGAAATCTCCCCGTCATTGCGATCATTATTTTGTTCTAGACCATATCTGGGAACCTTCTAATTACGGAGATATTGGGGGTCAAAGTTCCAACTTTTTCACAAGTTTTTTTTTTAAATACATGTGTTTAATGTAAGATTTTTACTTTAAACACCTCCACAACCTCTGGTCTATCATTTTATATTATATTTAATCCATCCACCAGCACAATGTTTTGAGTGCGTACCATTGAGTCCTACCGTAAAACGTTTTTTTTTCACCCCAAAAAAAAAGACAAGCAATAATTTTTGCATAAAGTTACTTAGTTTGATGTACATGATGCTTGGTTGACGGCTTTGTGAAGGGTCCGTTTACACCTTGTATTTCTTTGTTGTATAAGTACTATCATGATCTGGTGTACAAGGTTTTTGCATGAGTTTGTCTATATTTTCCCACTGCTGGGCATAGCCTTCCACTCTTCTCTCCGTGCGGTATTCTCCGACCAATCTCGCACAAACGCCTCTAAATCGTCACTCCAGCTTTTTCTAGGTGGGAAACCTACAGCGCCGACATTTTATTTTAACAGATAAAATATTTGATCCCAATATTGTTGTATAAAAAGTAATATCGTATCCCCTTTCTCAGCCATAAGTCAATTATAATTCCGTTTCTTACTGATTGAACTCGTGGCTATATAATAACAGCTGCTCGGGGTCGATTTTAAGGTTAAGCCGCGCTTGCCTAGGTCGGTCCGTGAATGGGTGACCGCCCATTAGATACCGAGATTCCTCCGTGCCTCGGAAACTACGTTAAGCCGTTGGTCCCGGCTGTCATTTGTAGATCTTTGACAGCCGTTACAGGAAAGTCTGACAACCAGTCTTACCAAGAGGTATCATATCACCCAGTACTAATTGGGTTGTGGAAGTCAGATAGGCAGTCACTCCATGTAAAATACAGGTATTCAGCTGCATCCAGTTAGACTGGAAGCCGACCCCAAAATAGTTGGGAAAAGGCTAGGTAGATGAAGATGACTGGCCTTACACATTGCAAAGTTAATACTTTCTTTACATAAAGCAAGCAATTAGTGATAACAATAGCAGCAACGCCGTAGAAATAGATTAAAAGAGCAGAATTTTCCTTATAGCAAAGTAAGATATTATTGTCTTACATTTTAGGATACCGTGAATCAGAATTCTCATTAACACTTGCATAGGATTTATGTGAACTAATCTGAATAAAGACGAACGCAAACCCATGACGAACGCAAACCCATGACGTGATTGTTCGAAGTTTATTCTAAGATGAAATACATCTGTGGGTACAGGCCCTGTGCCTTTCTGCTTTGTCACGATATGGAGACTGCGGTCATTCATGACGTCTGTTCTCCGTCATAGTAACTACGAGTAACCGGAATAGGAAATACAATAAATTTTTCTGTGGTTTAAATATCACGACGAAAATAGGATTTTTCGTTACTTTGTTAACCAGTCATAAAATTCTTGTTAATTGATTGGCTTTTAAGTCCGTGTCAGAGGTTACGCATTATTTATGATGACGTTTTGCGTGGGATGTTTTAGAGGTGCTGCATGCAAATAAGGCATGGATCAGTATAAAATAATTGTGGATATTTGAAGTCGTTGCCAAAAGTCGAGATAGAAACGGTTTAGTAGATAAAATACAAATTCAAATTAGGAATTACTGAAGAACTATCTTACGTATAACGCCTTTTGTTTTTTTTTTAGGATGGGCCACGGTATCTCTTTCGTCACACAGTCACAGTCACAGTCCCGCAGCCTACGGTGGCCGGGGGCCACCACGTGACCCCCGACGCCCAGGGCGTCTCCCGCGGCGGCTGGGACGTGAGGCTCTTTCCTTCTCACGTCCCGCCACCTCCTTCACTAGCATGACTGCTTCGCAGAAGGAGGTGACGGCTTCCCATTGCCTCTCGCTCCGGACCATGGCTTGAACCAGGGCCGGGCGCGAGAGATCGCCGCCTACGTATCACGCCTGTAATCTCTAAAGTTAGATAAGTGTACCTACGCGTGGTAGACCCGGATTTTGTCAGTTCATCATGATATCAGCCCAGAATCACCCACTACTGGTTATAGGCCACACCTTTTTCAGTCACACTTCGCGGTTCTGTGCGTCCCTTATCCAGGGGGGGGGGGGGGGGGGTTACTATGACGTTTTAAAACAGGAGTAATTCCAGTGTGGGAAGGAGACATAGCTATTCAGGTCGTCTAGCCCCATCTCTTTCCCACGCTGGAATTACTACTGCTTTCAGACGTCATGGTAGGTCACCAGGTGTTTCCCGCGACTTTGACCATATCGTTGACCCCACGAGCTTTAAGACGGCCCTGGTTTCTTGGGCCTCACCTTGGCCTCCACTCGGGTCAAAGCCTTGCTCCATCGGCCATCTCCGCGTCTAGCCAGATGTCCTGCCCATTTTGTCAGTTACGTATGTTTAATGAGTCTCGTAACGCACACAAGATAACATATTATGACTTAACCACGACTACCACAACGACGACTATCTATTTTTGGCATATTTGCCAATAGTATAAACGTAAAAACCTAACAGCTTCCGATTATATTATTAGAACTAATATTAGCGCAAACAAACAGAAAGATAAATTTTCTTTCATAGAAAATCAAGGAACCATTAAGAGATATTCATTTTACTTCTATTATCATTTCTTATTTTACTGAATACCTATTCAGCTTTGATCAGGAAAACAGACCCAACAGTCGATTATTTGTAAGCAATAATAAGTATTTCCGTTTACATTTTTACGCAACGCACGTTTACACGTCTTTTTTTTTAGTTTTTATTTTTTTAATTTTTATTTTTATAAAGAGCTGCATGAGCAGTTCTGTGTTAGTGCCAATTGAGCAGCAGCTTCTATTTGAAACCATATAAAATATTATCAGTTTTAGAAACAAAAACGTGAAAAGTGTTCAGAAAAAAATAAACAAAATGTCGTTTTTCATGATACTGATACGAGCAACCACTCTAGAAATAATATTTCCAAAATTAGTTTTTAGGTTGGGTTTTAAACAGAAAAGACACCCTGCCTTATAACGTTCTATGCAAGGCATCATGGGATTTTACTTCATGACAAAAAGGCTTCCAAGAAGATCTTGCAAAAAGGTTACAAATGCAACATATTTTGAGCTAAGACGTAATTCTAACAAGCTTGTATGCAATTAAACGTAGGTATTTAGTTTCCACACGAGCCCCTTGTTTCTACAGTTAGTCACAAATTACATAAATATTTGTCACCTTTGCGAGTCATGACTTCATCTTAGGAGATTTGCGTGCCATTTTCACGTAGCCATTTTGTACCTTGTAATTATTTTGCAATATCAACGATCTTATCTGATACGGGGTAAATAGAACTGTTTTTTAATATTTATAGATTCTTACTAACACAGTGTACTTCTCTGTTTTTGTATGTATGTGTTACTCTCATAAACTCACGCCTTTGTCCAATGGGGGTAGGCAGAACTTACAGAACGCCACGATCTACTAAGATCCTCCATGCTCCTTTCATCTCGTCCACGTTCATACACCAGCCGGAAGAATCGACAAAATGACAGATAGTGCAAAGAAATCTGTCATTGTGTCGACACAATCTGTCATTTTGTCGATTCTCAAAGAAATCCTTGTCTACGGTTGTCATGCTACGGGGGCTGGACGTACACTCACGCCAATTGCGAGTGCTACGCAACTGACGTTTCTGAAGAACCTCACTAATAACATCAATGTAGTTTGGATTCATTTGACAAGTAAATCGACTGTTACGACCGGAATGACATTAAAAGTCATTTTGTTAATTTGATTTGCTAACATAATTATTATTAATCTTGCACACAAAATTACAGTATACAGAGTGTAAACGGACCCTTCACAATGCCGTGAATAGAGCATTATGTACATCAAGCTAAGTAACGTTAACCAAAAATTATTGCTGGGAAACATTTTTTTTTTGGGGTGAAAAATCACGTTACACGGTAGGACTCAATGTAACGCACTCAAAACATTGTACTGATGAATTGATCGAATAGTACGGGGGTCGTGGAGGTGTTTAAAGTAAAGTTCTCACATTAAAAACATGTATTTAAAAAAAACTTTTGACAAAGTTGGAACTTTGACCACCAACATCTCCAGAACTAGAAGGTCCCCAGGTATGGCTCTAGCTAAAACAAAAAAAAATATCGCAATGATGGGGAGAACAAGTATCTATCAGGTTCGTTAAGGGTCTTGTTACACCTTTACTGCTTATACAACAGCGAGCTTAACCAGAATTGGGTTTTCTTACAGCACACCTTTCTTCGTTTGCGAGATTTGCAGAAGAGGATATACCTATGTGCACAAACAGTACATTAAAAACTTCATTCTTATACTGCAAATCGGGCAATCTGGTTTTTCCATCAGGAATTTTTCAGTAGCAGCCACGTAGTCTAGATTTGTGCCCGGTTGATGGCAATAAGCTCGCCCCTTATTACATGGGACTTAAATATAACTAGCGAAATGTGGGAGTAGTAATGGATACACCTCTGCCTAACCCTTCGCGGATTACAGGCGTGATGTTATGTTGCGTTTTCTTAAACTGCAGGTGGTTATTAATTTATTAAAATAATGGACCGGAAAAATGCTTTTTTTTCCTTGTTATTAATTAATTTATAAAATCATTAATCATCCTCATCGCTTCATAACTTTGTTATGTAATAAATAACCAGTTTGTAACGTTAGCTGACACATATCACAACAGTAATTTATATCATAACAATTATTATGAAGTTTCATATTATCCTTTTTTATAAATGTTTATCCAAACATTAATAAAAAGTTTTAGTTAACTTATCCTGTAAATAGTTTCAAACTATAATGCAGTATTTATTTATTTAGAAGACAGATCATTAAATCATAACATCACTCCTGTAATCCCCGAAGGGTAAGGCAGACGTGTACCTAATAGTTTCGGCAGTTATGTTGTTATGTTAAAGTCCCATGTAATAGGGGGCGAGCTTATTGCCATCATTCAGGCACAAATCCAGACTCCGTGGTTGCTACTGAGAAATTCATGATGGAAAAACCCAATAACACTTTGCCCGACCCGGACATCGAACCCAGGATCTCATGCTCAGCAGTCGCGCTTGCGACCACTAGACACAGAACACAGATCATATCCGTTGAATATGGCTTGCGTACTGCAAAACAGACCCTAAACATCGAAGCATTTAATTTTCTCAACAACATTTTTTAACCGCACCTTGAAACACTATCTTAAGTAAAATTTAAATATCCGAAAACGTAATTTATTATCTAAAATCTGCAAATATTCTATTTCAGTAGTGCCGTCAAAAAATATCGCGTTACAAACCGGCTTACGTTCTCATTCAGAGCCAGAGATGAATGAATGAGTCAAGTCACCTGAATCAGAGAAACGGACTTTGGAACCATCACGTGTTAGTGTTTACCTATAGCATGGTCGATGACCAATGTAAGGGAACTCTCACCGACGGTGGTCCGCGAATGGATGACCAATTGAACACCCATCACATGGAAGCCTACCTCAACATAAAAAAACAGCCAAGAGTCGGACTCGCGCATAAAGTGAACTGTTATAACAAAAACTACCATTGTAGTAGAGGAAAATTAAAAATAAAGGGTTTATCGACTTTTATTTTTAATTTATTTTTATTTTTTGTTGTCATACTGAGAAAAAAAGTGTGTTGAAAAAACATTAACAATAAAAGTCGATTATACACACCTCCAAGTGAATATTCATCAAACAAGGAAAATAATCAAATTGAATTGAGTGACATGCAGCACGTGGCAATCATATGGCATGGCATTCTAGACTGTCATTAGTATTAAACATTAATTTTAATGAATAATTTAAAATTACAGTAAAATGTTTACAACCTAACACGTCAGATAGTAAGGTATCTGACGTTCTTATACGTCAACTTTAAAATTGAGACTGTATAATATTCTTATTTTACGAAAAGAACTAAAACAGAATGTCTAACTGCTTAAATACATGCAAATAATAAAATTGATTGGATTTTATTATTTTTCAAAATCTACACCATAAAACTCGTGGTAGACTGTATCCGAACAGTAACTCCTCACCTCATTACGACTTGCGGACTTCAATCCGAGGAGATGTCGTTCAAAAAAATAAACTGTTAGGCTCGAGTTGAGGTTATGTTAATCCCATGCAGTGCTTATAGATGTGCGTTGACCTTCAATAGTGAGAAGTAGAACTCTTTCCACTCTTGTCTTCTCTCTTATGTTTACCGACTCTAGTTGTCAGATATTTATAATGGGTGTAAAAATACCGTTAGCCGAATGGCATTTGTTTTCCCATCGTTGCGATATTTTTTTTTGTTCTGGACCATATCTGGGAACGTTCTAGTTACGAAAACATTTGAGTTCAAAGTTACAATATTTTTTTAAATACTTGTTTTTTATTTAATGTTATAACCTTACTTTAAATTACTCCATAACCCTTGTACTACTCAATGCATCCATCAGCACTATGTTTTGAGTGCGTTACATTGAGTCCTACCTTAAAACGTAATTTTTCACACCAAAAAAATAACCGTTTCCCAGCAGTCATTTTTGCGTAGAGTTACTTAGTTTGATGTACAGAATGCTTGGTTGATGGCTATGTTAAGGGTCTGTTTACACGTTGTATAGGACTACTACACGCTTTTAAATTATCTAACACCATACCAAACCAATGATTCTTTACTTGACGCATGCTTCTGAAAACCTAACCCATTCATAGTTTCAGTAGCATCCTGAATGAACTAGTAAATTACTATTTTGTACGGGAAAACCAACCTTACGATACGATTCGCGATAAATCACCATAAGTAGTTCACTGTACCGTCACGGTTGTTTGAACAATTAAACATACTCGTATGATGATGTTATGACGTATGACTAAGCAGCTACTTTACTGATTTCTGTGATTACACTGGTTTTCCCTGATGAAATCACTGATTACGTGGATCATGGTTCATTTTAGGGTTAGATTTCGCGTTTTATTATGTTTCTGCTCTGGGCGGAGCGCAAGAGAGTGTCAGACTCCTACTGACTAAAACCCATCCATGTTCCTTCTTTGCCCTTTGTGTTCCAGAGCCGCGGTATCTCTTTCGAACAGTCCCGCAGCCCTGGCAGGCATCGGCCCTTGCGGACCCCTTCCTTCGTATCGACATCTCTTTCTACTTTGCCCCTCACTAAGAATTTCTCCTGTATCGTAAGTGCGTTTATAAACTCACATATACAAACAGCCAGACCCGGAATAACTACCCGTAGCTCTTTCAAATATTATTTCCGTGCGTGGATCGAACCCGCGACACGCAGGTAGCAGCCCTTAGCTACTGCGCCAACTATGCTGTCTTTTTTTGCCGTCATTTATTTTAATTTAATTATCACTCATTTTACACTTGAAAAATCGTTCTAAGAAAATTAAAAACATTTAATAAACAATTACTTGTGTTTATTTCCTGTTATTGTTTACTAACATTTTTTTTAAGGACAATGTTACTTACAATAGCGCCTACAAATATTGAATTAATTAAAAATGCGTAAGTTTTTTTTATGTTACGTTCTCATTTGAGTTTTTGTAAACAATTGTATGGTGGCATTCTGTTGTTTTTGCCTGTAGGCATGGGAAACCCCTATGGGAAAATAATTCCTAGATATTTTGTTATTTCTATCTTTGATGCATTTAATAATAATTAACCGACATAGTTTCAAACCACATAAAGGTTAATAAATAGTTCTTATTATTATTTAATCAAACCTACGTAAATGTAAAGAGCATGAATGAATGACATAACTTCATTAATACAAACTGATAACTTCGACTATGTTTTCCTCATTCCATTTAATAAATAGAGTTATTTTGTTTATATTTCCAATGGAAATATTGTAATTTCCATTGTTGTAGTCATGCAATATTTTACCAAGACCTACTTGTAGTTTCATCTGTTCAGGTAAGGCAAGGTAAAACTAACCCGATTTTAAGAGCGTTCATCAAAAAAGTTGGCAACGTCGCAAATAGCTGTCAACTATTTACCTGTTTTTTTAATTTGGCAATAATATTACTGTATGGAAATAAGAAATATGGCTAACTAGTGAACTATAATATTAATAATGAATTGCAATTAAAATACTGAATTTGATGTTTTAACCGTTTTAGGCGTAAAAAAGGCATTTGGAAAGTTTCCAAATACTTTTTTTTACATTTAAAACTAAATATTCGGTATTACAATTAATTACTGCATTTGATAATCATTATTTTAGTTCACTAGTTAGCCATATTTCTTATTTCCATACAGTAATATTGCCAAATTAATCAAAACAGCGAAATATTTGACAGCTATTTGCGACGTTGCCCACTTTCTGTAAAAAAGCTCTTAAGTATTGTGTATCTATATAATAGTAGTGCACCACTGACTACCCTCTTTTTATTTAAAGTTCGTATAGTCCATCCAAAGATGGTCTAGAACATTTCGCTATCAGCGATAAAACCGCCGCGCCGTTGAATATAATTGCCCATAGAATTAGCAATATTGTAAAATGCTGTCTATTAATTTTGGTGTGTATATTCTATTCCATCTATGTATCAGTGGCGAAGGTTCCAACAACTCGATTCCTATCGGCTTCCTTTTAAAAACGGGCACAATCAGTATTCCATAGACAAATAATAAAATCAAATTAAAAATAGGTACACAGGCTTACCTCTTAAAAAAATTCACCCTTCGCTACCGCTATGTATAATATAGCTCTTTACAAAAATCTCTCTTTTGTTGTCCAAAAATATAAAAACGTTGCAAAAATGTGTGTTCTGAAGTTATATCGTAGTCCCAGTTTGAATGTGTAAGATTTTCTGAAAATTGACAATATTAAATATCACACAACAATTAGTCGTATTTTGTTGATCCTTTGACCTACTGCCTTAAAAACTGAAAACCTTGAGGCTAAATACTAGAAAACATAGGCTGACTAAGCGATATCAGTTTTGAGAAGAATCTCATTCAACTTTATATAAATGAACTTTGAACTTCATAATGTATGTCATTAATTACGTAGGTAGTATGGCAGTACGTCATACAATTTATCAATGGAGACCATTGGTCCGTTCCGCTGCAGCTCCTCATCGCATTCTAGAAGTCGGTCAATGAGGTACTTATGACTAACAATAATTTTCAATATTTTTCCACTTGTGGAAATATTTGGTTTTCATACAGCGGGTATTTTTTGGAATTTACTTAACAAAAATGATTATTTTAAATGACCGTTATCTAGACACTTGCAACACCAAGAGATCCGCTTGATGTGTTTTTATTTGAATTCAATATGCACACTACTTACAAACTACAAAAAAATCCAAAACAATAATAAAAATATGTACAAGTATCAAAATGGGAACAGAATTATAGGGCGTCAAAAAATTAGTCTACATCGTTGCCCAACTTACTGACAAAGTTGAAACATCGCGATTGCAGGCACCACACAGTACACGCAAACAAACTACAAAAATAATATTACTATCAAAACATTTTTGTAAGAATAAAAGTATTTCTTTTAAATACCTACTTCCTCAAACACCATTTCAAAACAAAATATTATTTATGTAATTGCCTACACAACAATTAAATTGGCCTAATTATTTACCTGGTAACTTATAACAATACAAATATGAGCAAGTTTCCTGTCAAGATTGGTTATTCAATTGATACGGTGACAACTCATTGTAGTCAGTGTCTGATAATGGCATCGATTAGTGAAAACACAATGATATTGTTAAGTACAACTCGTTACTCCACTATTAGACTTCAAAATTACTGAACATTTACAATTTAACATTTCATAACATCACGCTTGTCGTCGCACCTACATTTCTCCTGTTAAGGTTAAGTTCCATGCATGGTTGAGCCTATTGCAATGACACTAGTTCAGACTCCATGGTTGCAACTGTGCTATTCCTCGAAAATGGAAGATCCCTAACACTTTGCCCGCCCTGGGTGTCAAACCCAGAACAACATGTTCAGCAGTAGCGCCTGCAACCGGCAGACTAACGAAGCAGCGATATGATTCTAAACTAGATCTGTAGCGAGTAGAATGGTCTTCGGATCATTCACAAACTTCACTTGTAAAAGATACATGAAATTCTTCATTAAAACAACAATGATATTAAATGACAACCTATTCCTTCGATGTTTTAGCCAATTTTATAATTTATGCAAAATAGATACTTATATATTATAATGAAGAATGACTGCAAATAACGAATGCTTAACTTTTGTAAGTAAACACGGAAAAGAAATTCGTCAAGAATTATTGTTTCTTAAAAGATTAATTGTTCATTAAAAAAATCTCATAAATCAGAGAAAAATAAATAAAAAGAGAATGACGGCATTTGTTTCAAAATTTGTAAAAGTATTGTAAAATTAACACTAACAGTAGTTTATTCTAAAACTTTCTTGACATAAAAATTTTACCGAAGCATAAAATTTCCACATAAGTACTGAATTTCGTCATAAAATGCCATGACGTCGTATGGAAGCTTTACAAAATAATTCCAGGACATCAATTACCATGTAACAGGGCATAGGTTAATAGAGCAATGCCATTAAACGCTTAAAACCATCATTCATCGGAATGACTTGCAAATGACTAAGGTTCTCAAGTCGTAAACGTAAATATATGAAATTGTAGCAAAATAATATCTTCATTCATTGCAAAATATTTCCCTGTATGATTCACTATGATTTATGAACTTTAGCTGTAAAATAAATAGACAACTGAAAATTCATTCGTACAAAGATCTCATGAATGAACAACTAACTAACTAGGTAGTACTTACCTTCCATGAAAAAAAAACTAATATGGCAACTATGTATTCCCGAACATAAAAAGCTACAAGGATAACCTCCTCATTTTGTTCAAGTCGGTTAAAAACCTACGCAACTCCTGAATTTCTAAAAAAAAATTTTTTAGTCCCTTTTTGTCCTATTGTCATATCCTTTATCATCAGCCTATAGCAGTCCACTGCTGGACATAGGCCTCCTCAATCGCACGCCATTCAACTCGACTTTCAACAATTCTCATCCAGTTGCTACCAGCCACCCTGCGAAGATCGTCACTCCACCGAGCCTGAGGGCGTCCCACCTTACGTTTGCCGATTCGCGGTCTCCACTCAAAAGTGTCATATCCTACTTCCTACTTATTATCCTACTAATATTATAAATGCGAAAGTTTGTGAGGATGGATGGATAGATGAATGGATGTCTGTCTCTTTCACGCTAAAACTACTGACCGGATTTGGGTGAAATTTGGCACACATGACACTATAACCTGGATTAACACAGGATACTTTTTATCCGGGGAGTACGATCCCGTGGGAGTGGGACATTACCGAACTACACGCGGGTTAAAGCTAGTAGTATCTAATCTAATGTTTCATACAGGAGAAGAAACAACAGCTGCCAAGTCAGGATGATATAACGAAACTGACAAGATTTTGTCAGCGTAAAGGTTTCCCAGAATCAGAAAACAAAACTATAATGATTATATATTTCAGTAGCTGAATTTAGGTAGATTTGGGGAAAACAATTTTACATTTTAAATCTTACTAGCGACCCGCCTCGGCTTCGCGCGGGTGCAATATATACATATAAACCCTCCTCTTGAATCACTCTATCTATTAAAAAACCGCATCAAAATCCGTTGCATAGTTTTAAAGATCTAAGCATACATAGGGACAGACAGACAGCGCGAAGCGACTTTGTTTTATACTATGTAGTGAAGTATCTGATCTTCAAAAATAGTGTAAAAACTCAACAATGATAAAATTATTAAATTTTATCATTGTTGAGGCTGTGTTTGAACGCAGTAGTGTGTCAACGATGTATTATCTACCTAATAAAGTGTTATCGCCTTAGAATATGCATAACCAATTTTCAGGTGAAAAAGATGACACACTCGGTTTTCTACTCTAGGTTTTCTATGTTTCGTTCTTTCCCTCATGCCTCATGCAATGGCTTTTCCTGCCATTGATTTATGTTACAGATTATAAATAGTTCCGTTTACCACAGTATCCGTCTTTTTTCACCTGTCTTTGTGTAAAAATTCTTTACATTTTTAGGCCCATTTCTGTACAATAGATTAAATAGAAAACTAAGTACATATAAGTTAAATTATTTTAACTGTAAAAAGTCTATAATTACTTTTCTACAACCCATATCTTATGCACAGACAGAAGACTTACTTGTTGTCTGCAAGTAAACTGCTGACACGCTGTTTTTTTTGTGTTTGTTTATTTTATGTAAGTTTTAATTTCAGTACTTTACTTTTCATTTAATGTTAATTTATTTATTTTAAGTAGGTACTTATGGACCTTGTAGCCTGAAACACAGGTTCACCCTAGTTCAGGCAATAAACGACTGTGCTCTATTTTATTTGTTAAGATATTTGATTGTAAATGTGCCCCTTTTTATAAATAAACGATTATTATACATGGCATTTTGAGTAAGCGATGATAGGTATATACCTATCATCGCTAACTCAAAATGCCCCATTAGGAATATTACTAGCGACGAAGAATTCCACAAGGTGTACAAGTGTGAAGAAAACCCGTCGAACGTAAGATTCCGTTGAATTCTACTCACTAATGCAAATCTTATTGCATATTAGGTATATGAACTATAATCACACGTGAGTCACGGTCGTTGGCCTAGACAGCCTTCGTATCAATTTTATATTTTTCCATTGTTGGTGGACCGCCTCGTTGGTCTAGTGATCGCAAGCGTAGCTGGGCATGAAGTCCTGGTGTAGATTCCCAGGTTGGGCAACACTTAATTACAAAGTGTCTCCACCAAGAATTTCTCAATGGCTGACCGGGATTTGGGCCCGGTTGATGACAATAGGCTCTTAAAAATAACTGGCGAAATGTGGGTCCTGTCTTAGCTAATCCTTTGGGGATTACAGCGGTGATGGTATGCTTTCTATTCATTACGTTCATACTTCTCGGGGACTGATCAAAGGGGTCGGTGATTTTTTTTAATCTTTAAAATCCCAGTGAGGTTACTGGGTTTTTATATTCTTAAAAATGCGCAGTCATGCCAATTCCTTTAAATTGATTTTTCATGTTTGCGGATTTCATCATATAATATTTTCCCAAGCACAACCACTAACTAGGTCCACACTGCCCCGAAATATACAGTCATGAAATATTATAAGTTTCATCCAAATTTTTCTGTGAAAACCTTTTGAAATAAATACTGATAAAAATAATATTTTACCTTAAGTAGGTTAAGCATGGGGATTTTACCTTTTACCTTAGTGTCCGAAGGTCGAAGGTTTTTTTCCACCGATAAAGTGCGTCAAGTATACAGTTGACTGGATTAAATCGATAATTTTCAAGGCGTATAATGGTCCTTAAATCTTGCAACTTTCCTTAACATTAAATTCCTAGTAACATTATGGAATGCAATGCACTAATTGTGTCATAATATAGAGGAAGGAAAGAGGTGAAATTATAGTTGGTTTATTTTTATACCATTATCCTTATTTATATAACTCGGGGCATTGACCTTTATGCTATTAATAAATCCATTCATCTTCACCTTCATAGGCAAGATATTAAATACCGAGTTCAATGAAATAAAATATAAATATTGATGATGTATTTACTATGCAGTCTTCTATAACATCCATTAAATATTTTAGAAGGCGTTTTTTTTTGCAATTAAAATTAAAAAAATAAAACTTTTTTTTGACTGTGTTGTTTTTCCAATCAGAGCCCCAAAATAAGTAATTCATATCCCATAATTGTAAGAATCAAAATTTTACGATTTCCCAAAAGATTAAACAAAATATTGACACAAAAGTTTTTTTGCGTCATCAATGAAATCAAAAGTCCAAAATCCATTCGGAAATCCAACCCAAACATTCAAGTTTAAAAATAAAACTACAAAATTATGTAACGTAACCGCATAATCGTAGTATACTGTATAATCGGCTGACCTTGGCCACTACGTCACCGCAACACGTCATGCAGTACGTTTCGTTGTCGGCGGCGTCATTTTCCGCGGAATCGAAACGTCACGGCTACAAGAGCGCCGCCCGTGGGGTTTTACGGTATTAACTAGTTCACCATCATCTTGATTACGATTCCGTCACGCTTCGATACTGAGAAGTTATAGAATACCATTGACTGGGTTGTGGAATCTTTTTGAGATTTTGACTCATTCATCTTTTAAGGTCTGGGGGTCCCCTGCCCCCTTCCCCCTTGACCTTTTTCATTTCCTTTGCATTTCTTTATAAGATTTACCCAGAGATGTTGTACCTACCTAAGTAAGCGAGATACCGACCCATCGCTGCTATCAATAATACAACATTAGTACCTATCTGAATGTGTGAAGAAAGGCGACCTACTTAAATTAATTAACCGTTATAAAAAAAACTTCGAGTTGTGTAAATTCCATTTTAAGATCTAAATAAACTTAACAAGACACTATTTAAAACTGGGCAAAAAGAGGCAGCAAAGATTTAGCTTTATTCAAGTTAGTTATCAAACTATTTATTACTAGCAGCCCGTCCCGGCTTTGCTCGGGTCCGTAAGTTATTCAGGAATAATGAAGCATTCTAATGGTGAAAGAATTTTTGAAATGGGTCCAGTAGTTTTTGAATTTAATCGTTACAGACATACAAATTTTTCTCTTTACAATATTAGTATATTTTATGTAAACATTCTAAATACAAGGTGAACTTACTTGAAAAAGTCTTTTCTCATTTTGCAAGTTAGTAGCGACATCTACCTATAACTATTTCAAAACAAAAATTTGGAATGCCTGGCGACATCTATTAGCGAGTAGCTACAACTCATCGAAAAAGTTAGGAAATCGTGATATCAGAAATAGTAACCTTTTAATTGAATTATAAATGGTGTAAAACCACTATCTTGAAGTAATTATTAATGAGCAATTAAAGTTAAACAAAAAATCTTGATACATCTTAATCTTAGCACAAAATCAAATACTCACTAGCGACATCTATCGGCGAATAGCAAAACTAAAAGTAGCAAACTCGGCACGACGACGCCGACTTTGCCGCCTTTGGTGGCGAAACTTATTTTAATTTTAGCATTGACCTACAGAGTACACTAGTAGCAGACCTGCTTCGTTTTTTACCAGCCTTTTGGTTATGATAGGCTTGAATGGGTTCTTTCGGGCTCATAAGTTAGATCGATTCATGCACGTCAAGCATTCATCGTCATTCAGGCACGTCGATTGAAAATAGATATTCATTTAAGTTATGGCCGTATTGGCTGTTTTGTTTTGGTATCGAGCTTTTTCGTTTCATGTTTTTTTTGTGTTTATACCTACCCTGAAATAAAGATCACTAAAAGTAAATTATTTCACCAGATTCAAATAATGTGTCAAAAAAAGCTTTTTAGACATTTATGTAAGTACCTTGAAAGCTAACCGGAAAGTAACTATTTACACTGACGGCCTAGGTGGGTAGATACACCGCTAACACATCACTCTATTATTCTATTTCATCGTATCGTTGGCATGACAGTGTTTAACATTTCGTTGGCCTAAAACTTCGAGACAATCAATGAAGGACGAGTTTATTAGTTTGATTCAGAGAAGTAATTAATGTCAGTCGAAGTTCTTGGTCACTAGACAATCTTAACGGTACATGCAGCCAACAGAAGGCTTGTTACAGGCCCTTAGTTGCGATTCATTCTCATCATAAGACCCTATTATGAGAATGAATCTTCGACTGTTTTCACCAATAAAAATGGCGCGCTTATGTTACTGACATGACATCTCTTGAATGCGGTTTAGAAATATTATGCTGATCGCGGTTACATTTGTGTCGTTCTAAGATGAGGATTTAGCTGGACTCTAATTTATAGCTACTAACTTTGTGAGGCAACCAACGCCCAAATTTTTTTAATCATCCGTAAGTTTATAACCTTGATTCGCCTTGAATGTGTGATGATTGGTTATGATTATAATAATGAGTTGCTAACCAAATTGAGATCTTCTACTTACCTTATGGTGCCGTCAAATAACAAACAAGAAGTGCTAAATTTACTTTGACTTCGGATTACAATAGTAATTTATTATCACTATACAAGGAAGCCATAACATATAACTACAAATAGCATAATCATTTTCGTTATTTGAAAACATAAATCTAATAGGTATAAATCATTTATTTAAATATGCATGATAACTAATATGGAGGTAAGTACAAAATACTTTAAAACTAATCTTAATTTATTGACGATTTTTCTTAGAACCAGTTTTACCACTACCAGATCGTCGCTATTTACTTGGGAAACTGAAGGAGTGGAGGATGACCTCTGTCGGCGCGACAACTCCTAGACTCGCCGAATAAAATGAACGCGACGGTTGCGTCTACGCGCAACGATCGGTTTGGTGACTGTGATCTGCAGGGCCGCTCAACCGTAGGTCACGACTGACCGCAATGTCGCTTACACAAACACTTCTGCAGGTAGAAGCTGCTGCGGAAGCGTTTTCAAAGAGTTATACAAAAACCAGCAGTGTCTTGCGGTCTAAGGTCGCCTTCGGCATTTTACCTTCAAAGCTACAATGCAAGATTGATGTTTTAACTAAATTTAAATAAGCAAAAAATCAATCAGCACACAATAATGTTCATGTGGCCTCAGATACGACAGGAATAAAAAATATTGGCGTCATCGCGGTTATTATCCTAATCCTAATAAGTATTAAAAGTTTGAACAAGCCATGTCTAGTCTATTTACTAAACTGGATTTGAATATTTAAAATTAAGGTGTCTGTTTTTGAATGTATTATTTACTTCTTACTAATATTATAAATACGAACGTTTGTGAGGATGGATGGATGTTTGTTACTCTTTCACGCGAAAACTACTGAAAGGATTTGGATGAAATTTGGCACATAGATAGTTTATAAGCTAGATTAACAAATAGGATACTTTTTATCTCGGTAGTAAGATCCCGTGGAATAGTTATCGAACTTCTCGAGTTGGCCCTCGAGAAGTCATGAATACATTATATCATTAGCACGTGTAAGAAAAAGATCATGTAAATATAACTAGATATTAACCAGACCAGCTGGGTCCACAGGTGTGCGACCCAGCTGGTAAAACAATTGAAATTTTCAATCGCAATTATGTCCGATAATTTATATGCAAACTCGAACACTAATAGATTTCAATGTGCTCGGTTACTCATTCCACACATTGTGTCTAATTTATGCAGTGTTACCTACTTCAATATTGAAGTTCGACACTTAAAAGGAGAGACCTTCAAGTATTCTTCCTATATTGACGTGAGTAGGTAGTTATAATAACGATCTTGTAAGTATGTGTTTCAATTTTGGAACAAATGTGGTTAACATAAAAGTCTTAGAACAGGCTCAAATTTGGCTCAGATTCGACTCACAATAAAGCATTGAAATGTTAGCTTTAAATAGTACACACAAACTATACTTATGCCAATCTTGTCTACTTACCTATGTTAATTATGCAATTATTATTTTTCTTTCTTTTAGTATGGAAGAGCAAAGTCTTCTAATTCAGGCATTGTTTGCTTAAAAGAAGGCTCCAATCACAACCTAATTGTTGAAAATTGCCCCAAATAGAAACGAAATTATTTAACTAATTGTGCCATAAAGTAGTTCAATCTTGAAAGAAAATCACTACACAATTTTAATGTTAACAAAATGAAAATCGGGAACATGATGGTGTGTAATACAGTTTCATCGAATGTTCTATCTGTTTATGGTGTACAGAATGTTTGATGATTTAAAGAAAGGGAATCCCAGGCCGTTGCCAAACATTGGGACACAAAAAAAATAATAGTAATAATGGAATGTCACAATAGCCTGCTTTAAAAAAAAAATAAAAAAAAATACAGCCCTCTCAATTTAACAAAAAAATAGCTTCTTCAGACTAACACTCAAACTCGACTCGGCTCGAGGTAATCTTACAGAATTTTGTTTAGCTCCAAGACAAACAAACTGGGAATCCGGCGTGAGGAATTCTACCAGAGATCTTCTTTCATCCAAATCAAGAGCTTGTCGGGATATTTTTGGATAGTGAAACGCTTCGTTTGATTCACGTCAGGGTCGTTGGCTCAATTTTAGTTTAGCCTTCAAATCTGCCTTTCGTTTGTAAGTCTTAATAAGAGAACTGTAATTAGTTCTTGTGAATTTTTGAAATTGAAACTTGTCTGGCTTTTTCCCAACATAATAATTATAGCGGTGATAACAGTGACTGTCTCGACTTTTGAACTATTCAAACGAATTTACATAAATTATTTTTAAGCTTATTATTTAACTAGCTGTTGCTCGCGACCTTCGTCCGCGTAAAATTTTATAGCCTATAACCTTCTCGATAAATGGGCTATCCAACACTAAATGAATTTTTCAAATCGAACCAGTAGTTCCTGAGATTAGCGCGTTCAAGCAAACAAACAAACAAACTCTTCAGCTTTATAATATTAGTATAGATAACACAAATTGTTACTAAGTCCGGTTTGAAATAAAAACTTTCTATCCTAATATACCTTTACAGGTATTTAAAACCCAAAGGATAAAGAAACTACTTTCTCCATATTACCATTATGTATTTTGAAAACGAAAACAATTCCGAGAATTTCAAAAGATTTTCTACATATGAAAATTTTACACACTTTTCACAACCACGTTCTATACATGACATAATTTCCTTCACTTTAACATTTCATAACATTGAGTAATAAAAGAAAAACTGCTACAATACATGCTCATTACTCTGTTTATCTTACATGGCAATGAAAATCCATTTATCGTGAAGGACATAGCACCATTTGTTACATAAACCTTATTTGTACAGTTAATCATTAAAGTAATCGGTGAAGATACAGATAAGAATATTGTACAGACGACTGTTTAGAACCTACATGCAATACATACATAATAGTGATAAACAATCCGATCCGACACTTTACAGTATCGATAAAACATGATGCAATACTCCGATTTTTTTAATCGATATAAGTGGTTATGATACAATGCTTGGATCGATACAAAAGCATGAATGAATCAGATCGTAACAAATTGTTTTAAATAACATCATCTGCCTAGCCTTTTCCCGACTATGTTAGGATCGGCTTCCAGTCTATCCGGATACAGCTGAATACCAGTATTTTACATAGAGCGACTGCCTATCTGACCTCCACAACCCAATTAGTACTGCGTTATACGATACCCCTTGGTAAGACTGGTTGTCAGACTTTTTGGGCCATTGACTACCTGTTACGACTGTCAAAGATCATCGGGACCAACGGCTTAACGGGCTTTCCGAGGCACGGAGTAAACTCGGTATGTGCGTGGTCATCCATCCACAGACCAACCTAGGCAAGCCCGGCTTAAAGATCGACCCGAGCGGCTGTTATTATTTAGCCACTGATGAACATGATCAGACTAGTTAAAAGAAGCACACAGTACAGAGGGAGTAGATAAGAATTCTTGGAATGCTGCATAAGAGGAGTTTTCAATGTAAATATAAGTTAAAATTTAACATTTAGATTATTATGTTGCCATTTTAAATTGTGTCATCATCATCATCATCATTTCAGCCGAAAAGTCCACTGCTGGACATAGGCCTCCCCCAAGAAGGGGGGTTTTGCCATAATCGCCACGCTTGGCAGGCGGGTTGGCGATCGCAGTATGGTTGTTGTAGAATCAGAGAACGCTGCTGCCCATTCTCTGGTAAGTCCCTTAGTCGCCTCTTACGACACCCACGGGAAGATATGGGATGGTGCTATTCTTTACATCCGGACACCATACAGAAGCAAATTGTGTGTTAGTATGTAATTGAGTTATTTTATTGGCTGTTTCTGTAGTTATCAATGTAGATTTAAGTTATCAATTGAACATTTAGATTATTATTATGTTGACATTGGAAATTGTGTGTTAGTTAGTACGTAAGGAATTGTATGTTATTATGTAAGTAATTGAGTTATTTTATTTTAAATGTGTGTCAGTGGTTTCGACACAACTAACTTTATTATTATTTTTATACTCTCGAGTAAAATGTAGCGAACTAACCATTTTATTATAACATCATTTTGTAATGAAACCTACATTTACGAATAAATTTGATTTGATTTGAAATAGTCTAGACTCTTAGAGCCTATTTCACGATGTCCGAATAGACAATAGTTACCGAATAAATTTAAAAATGGAACAGACTTTGTATGAAATTATGTGCCAAGTAAGTTAACGGGAACTTAATCGCACGTGGTGAAACAGGCCCTTAGAAGTATCAATAAGGACGATATGACCCCAGAGAACCATTAGATATGATTCGATATTTGTCAATCGATTCGATTGTAAAAAATATATCGGATAGTTGCGTTCCGATTGGATTGAAATACAAGTATCTATCGTGCAACCCTACCACATGGTAACTATCTACATATAAATGCTAATCTAAAGTTGAATGATTATCATTAGTTCCACCTATTGCAATATTATGTCGAGTAAAGTATGCATAAAATTGTGCATATAATCTATAGGATCATATACCTAATAGTTACTTAAAATGAGCTGTTTCTGGGTTTAGTAATTTACAATAATATTGTTAGTGACGGGCAAATAAAAATGAGACAGTCGATATACAGCGGCATGAATGGTATAATCATCAATTTGTCGCTTAAGTCGCTAACAAAAATATCACTTTTACACTTTAAAAACGTTCATGTTATGTATGTATAGCATAATTAACGTAAATAACATCACGCCTGTAATCCCCGAAGGGGTAGGCAGAGAGTAATGCACCTTACAGAATACCTGTGGGTATTCTGTAAGTTTCACTAGTTATGTTGAAGTCCCGCGCGCCATATAGGGCGCGAGCCTATTGCCATCAACCGGGCACAAATCCAGTCTCCATGACTGCTACTGAGAAATTCCTGACGGATAAACCCAATGACACTTTAACCGACCTGGGAATCGAATCCAGGACCACTTGTTCAGTAGTTGCGCTTGAGACCACTGGACTAACGAGGCAGTCACTAGTGGTTATCTCCTTATAATATTATTACTATAGACCGACCGCTTTAATGAGTACTCGCGAAGGTATCAATTTCAATGGAATATTCTGAAGGTTGATCACGCATTGGTTCAGTTAATATCGCAATACCTACGTGGATTATGGTTATTTTAAAGCAAATAACCTGTGGGATATTGTTAGGAATTTGTGGACGCTTAATGTACCTTTGATCCAAGGCGGAGGAGTCTTTAAAGCGGTCGGTCTATAGTACTAAAGCGTCGGGGCATCGAAGTTATATCAACCTATAATGTTCCCACTGCTGCTGCAGGCTTTCTCTCTATGAGAAGGAATGGGACTCCAACACGCGCTCCAAGTCCGGATTGCTGAATGTCTTCAAATGTTTGGTTCGAAGATATACATGGCTTCCTACGATGTTTATTTAGGCGTTTTGACAGCAACATAGCTATTCACAAACGCTTCGATTTGGAAAGTCGTATGTCTATTTCGCTCGCTTTCGTAATGCCAAAAAAGGATAGACGTATCGAATCGAATGGAAGCGTTTGTGAATAGCTACGCAGTTCTAGTAGGTAGTGCCTTTCTGCGTTCATACCTACGACCCACTACATGAAAGTCAAGGCCATTTCCATCTTGTTTGAAAAAAATTTGGTGACCAATCGGAACAGTGACGAGTCGGGAATAACAACAGGCAAAATATTTCGCAGTTTCAGCTATTATCAACCACTTTTTTTGTTTTTTAATTGAATATACAACATTATTTTTAGTATATGCGAAACCTGAATATAGCTAGTTCAGAATAAGTAACTGAATCGAATCCAATCATTTTTAAACCATGTTATATTTTTAATATTTAAAAAAGCAATTAGCTCAAGACGACGCTGGAGGCGCGCGCTGCGTGGTGACCACGATTTTGTGCGGACAACTAGGTAACAGAACAAGCTTATAACTTTGTGATTTTTCATGATACTGTTTTGAAATTTTGTACATAGATTCTTGACATAAAAATACTAGACACGTGTATCAGGTTTTGCATATACTAAAACTAATGTTGTGTTTCTAAAAAAATATATTTTATCGAGGTCTTAATACGTCCATACTCTAGGAATTAGCTATGTCATTTGAGGAAGTGCTATTTACCTTGGTTGTGAAATCGCATAAGTAAGATAAATCGCAGATAGTATTTGTTATCTTTTTTATCTTTATGCATTGTAATTTTAAAGATATATCTTTATCATCTACAATGTATACTATATAATAATATTATAAAGCTGAGGAGTTTGTTTGTTTACTTGAACGCGCTAATCTCACAAACTACTGGTCCGAATTGAAAAATTCTTTTAGTGTTGGATAGCCCATTTTTCGAGGAAGGCTATAGGCTATAACATCACGCTACGGCTAATAGGAGCAGAGCATTTATGAAAATCCCAGCGCAGGCGACGTTGCGCGGGTCAGCTAGTACCTAGATATTATGTAAGCACCATTTGCATTATATTATAAAACCTGCTTCAACAAACTCAAGACACACTGCACACACAGCTTAACATCAACCAGTCCTTTACATGAAGCGCCTGCCTATCTGACCACCACAACTGTTGGGTAACACGATACCCCGTGGTAAGACTGTCTGGCTTCTGACTACCCGTACATAACAACAGTAAAACATCTACAAATGACAGCTCGGACCAAAGACTTGACGTACTTTCCGAGGCACGGAGGAAACTCAGTATGCTCATATAGGGTGTAAACGGACCCTTCACGAAGCCGCCAACCAAGCAATCGTACGCACGGCGGCCAGTCAAGCTATGCAAAACCAAATTAAGCTGATTTCTCATCGTAGGGGAAGCTCATACAAAGCGAAGTCAGGTTATACTGGTTATGTATAGCTTGATGTGCCGCCGTGTGTACATCAAACTAAGTAACCATACGCAAAAATTATTGCTGGGAAACGACTTTTTTTTTAGGTGAAAAATCACGTTTTATGGTAAAAATCAATGTAACGCACTCAAACATTGTGCTGATGGATGCTTTGAATAGTAAACAGGTCATTGAGGTAATTAAAGTCCATTTCTAACTATAAAAACAAGTATTTAAAATAAAACTTGTGAAAAAATTCGAAGTTTGACCTCAAATATACAAAAAAATAACAAGTGCCTTTCGGCTTCGTTAAGGGTCTTTTTACACCCTTTATACCCATTCACGGACCGACCACGGTAAGCGATGCTAAACCTTGACGATCGACCCACGACGAGCCCCCAGTAGGTACCTACTAGGTAATACTGCCTACAATCGTATACATATAGTATCTACTTATGTCATGATCATGATTGAGGAAAACCAAACGCAAATTATAAATCGCTAACTTAAGTAAACATTGTTTAAAAAAAAACCCATTATGTTCAAGATAATCATCACGGTATTGACTAGGCACTCATTCATTGTTCCAAATACCTATGTACATACAGATTGCAGCAAAAAATCTTCAGAAGTTGCGATGCGGTGCCTATAAAAGCAGCTGCCGAAAAAAGCTCAGTCTACACATCATCATCATCATCATTTGCCTAGCCTTTTCCTAACTATGTTGGGGTAGGCTTCCAGTCTAACTGGATGCAGCTGAATACCAGTGACTGCCTTTCTGACTTCCACAACCCAGTTGGTACTACAATGGGTACTACGATACCCTTTGGTAAGACTGGTAGCTCAGTCTACACATTAATCTATAGGAAAAGCAAATTATATATGTATATAACGATCCTACTGAGGTGACACAAGCCTTCTCTAAGTATACCGTTTCGTACACACGGCGACATATCAACATTATATATTTCCAGTATAACGTAGCCTCGCTTTGTATAGATTTCCCGTAGAATGACATATCCGCTTATACTGGTTTGCATAGCTTAATTGGTCGTAGTGTACGAGATCTACCACGCGGGATCAGAGCCTGCTGGTGGTTCCAGATTTTTTTGGTTCTACAGCGGGATTCTTAATTATCAGTAGGGGTTACCAATTATGAAATAATTATACAAAAATCTTAAAATACTAATATTGTGAACGAATATCTGATTTCTTCAAATTCTTTCGCATCGCTGTCAATATTAAATGTGCTGAAATGGCCCCAAGTGCAAGTTCTATCAAGAAAATTTAATATTATTTTCTTAAGTTATGCCTTGACCTTCGAGTCAATAACTGTATTTTCTTTGTTGACACAAAAAGCCACAAAAAATATTCGAGTAGCCGTTAGGTAAAAACCAACTCGACAATTTCGACGAAACATCATAACAGAAGATGTAAATAAACTTCAAGATCTTCTGGTTGCTATGCCAGTTAATAAAAAAACCGGCCGAGTGCGAGTAGGACTCGCACACGAAGAGTTTTGTACTTCTGTAAAATGTTTAACACCACTTGATACGTAATTATAAAACGCCGAAAAAAACACGTTTCTTGTATGGAGACGCCCTTTAATTTATAGCTTTATTTAATTTGGTGTTAGAACGGCAATATTAATACACACTGTGGAAATTTCAAGTGTCTAACTATGACGGTTCAAAAGCTACAGCCTTGTGATAGACGGGCTGACAGTTTCAAAATCAAAACTTAAAAAAATAACAATTTATTGAGGAATTAAGGTTGGTGAACATGAAGAAGATGACATGATGCTTTGACTCCAAATCAATTGGGATAAGGACGGACTGGACAAAAATGTTGATGAAAACAACATGGAGTTTAATTAGGTACTGTGTATTTAGTCAGTCTCTTAGATTTCGTCTCTTAGTTTCCCCTGTGATAAGAGTTGAAGAAGAAAGAACTAAAATGGATAATTTGTCATGTTTCTCGTAAGCGAACTAATAGATTAATGGAGATACTTCAGTACTGATTTCAGGAATAAGTTAAGTATACTTTTTTTTAAACTTAGCTCTATTTACACTTTAAGTTTTGTAACACATTGTAATTTGTGAGTCAGCTCAGTAACCTACATAAATAAAATTAACGGTCATGCAGTCGAAAGGAGTGACGCGATCCGTGGAAATAATTTTAACGGATCAAAATAAACCTGTTTTTAATTATGGCAATAGGAGGAAATTGGTGATTGAAAAACCCATACCTAATAAAAAATTCCGGCTCAAGAATTTATCATAAAATGCTTAAATAAGAATATTAGATTATTCAGGTATTTATTTATGTATTTTATGATTTACATGATGATTTTAACAAATACGGACATAAGTTCTATGCAATTTTTTTTATACATTAAGAAAAATTGTACCACAAGTAGCTAATTCATAGGTAAATATACGCAACATGTACTGTACTATTCAACAAAGTTTCTCTCCCGAGTTCATAATTTACAAAACCATGAAGGCTGAATTATGAAAAGGTTTTCATGATTTTCTCCAAGAATAAAATGAAAATATGTGACATACCTTTTATCGTACCAAGACGAATTGACGTAACAAGTCACTTGCGTTAATCACTACAGAACATTAACCATGATGAGCGCCCGCGCCGAGTCTTCAAATACATCCTTCTTCAGAGGCGCGTGGACTTTTATATTAAACACAAACATCGAGTTAGGCGGTTCTAAGAATTTTACCATCGGCTATTCTGGGAAACCATATCGATGACTCGATGAAAAATTGATTGTGAATCTTAAATGCGGGAACGCAATGTTAATATTTGCGTGCAGATATTTTCAGAGTTTCGTAGCCAAATGGCAAAAACGGATCCCTTTGGGAGTCCCCTAAAAAACGTGCGGGTGCTGGCGCGGGCGCAAACTAAGTACGCATGTCTGTGTTGAAAAATTGTATGATCAGCGCTAAATGGCGCAGGCGTTTGCTTTGGGTTTTCTTCGGGTTTTCTTCTTTTTAGTGGACGCCCTTATAAAGAACGTGCTGCATAATCGACGCGTCGTAAACTTCTTTCGAGTAAATGTGGATGATTCTACCGTACAGACCACGATTAAGAGCTCACATTCCAATGCTTTACTGTGAACCAGAGTCGGCGTCTAGTCTGTGTAATGTGCGCAGTCCTTAATTTCAACATGTCCGTCTCACGTCTGCCTGTCTGGATAGGTTGCCCACAAACATACTACTATATCTATCTTCTTAGCGTGTCGATGGTCAATTTTCATTAAATATATCTGATGCAGTCGTTATAAGATCGTCCAGAGCGCAGGTGCCAGGGTATCAATGCAAGACTTAAGAAGGGCCATTGTAAGTGGTGGTGCCGCATACACACTTGAGATCTGAGCCATCCCTGAACCCCCATCTGACGAGATTGTCCTTACTATGACCAACTTGGGTTCGGAGACTCCGAACCCAAGTTGGTCGTATTTAGAGATTTCTAAGTCGGCCATGGCAGAGTATGCCCAGGTGGAAGGAAGGCTTTCAGTCTCAACAATATCAATGAAAATTGAGGAGAAGTTGTATTATGTGAACCGCAAAACATTGTAAAAGTACATAGTTATATGTAGGTTCCAAAACGGGCATAGTGGACGTTGGCAAAAAGGCTGCTAGACTAAAATGGGATTGGGCGGGTCACGTCAGCCGTATGCACGATGACCGCTGGGCAAAAGTCTCCACACGATGGTTGCCGGAAGACGGACGGCGCCGCCGAGGCCGGCCCTGAAAGAGAGACGACTTGGACGCGTACCACGGGGGCTAGCCTGAAGAGGCACGGAAAAAGAGTATGGAGGGAATTGCGGAAGGCCTTTGCTCACCAGTGGGACAGTACAGGCTATTAAAAAATAAAAAAATAAGTAGGTAACCTTGGGAGGAAAAAAAAACAATTCGACATCGTTGGATACCTTAATTCAAAAGGTGATGTTTTTATAAGACTTTTTTATGCGTGGTGTTTTACTCATTTTCATGTCGTTCTTTGTTTTACAGATAAATACTATGAAATACAAACATGCATGCGTAACTAATCATCCCGACTACAGAACCCTTTACTGTACGTAGTCTGTCTCTCACTTGGCCGGTCTTTTTTTTAATTCAAAGGCTTGGTCGATAGCGCGAGGGCTTGGTTGATAAATGTTGATATTATTGGCATTATTTTTGCGTTGATTGCACCTACCCACTTCGTGATAAAATTAATGAACTAGTTGGTACTTACTTGTATGTTTGATAATGTTGAATAACAAGGGTAATTTAATCAGTAATTTTGTTGCCACTTATAAAAAAATAATGCGTTTTCCTTGTGTGTAACTATTCTGTAATAAGTTCTTAGCATTTCGTATTTTTGCCGGATTAGGGCGAAGCCGGAAATGTCCCTCATTATTTCAATTATTACCTAACGTTATTTGCTTGTAGGTAAATGCGTGCTGAGTTTCTTCGATTTGTGATTATTGATACAATCCTGTAATTTTAAAATGCTTGTACCTAATAGTCTCATTGAAGATCATTGACTCCTTGGAGAAAAAAAAAAGTATTTTTCGCGACCAAATCAAATGCTACAGACGAAAAAAAGAAAGATTTGTCTATACTTTGTAAATTAATTATCTTCGTCTATGCCAACAGACGTTGTTTTGTTGAATTTAGAATACGATTTAAAAATAATTTAATTTTTACACCTATGCAGATTCACTTTTGTTTTATTATATAGAATGTTTTATCAGCGTTTAAAAAAACCCACATATAAATACGTATATTTTATGAGAAGAATCGCAGTATTCTTCCATAGTCGCTAATTATTATTACTAAGGCGCTCCCTCACTTGGAGCATTATCTCGTAATACAAAAACAGTTCAGTTTCGAGCATCACATCAGTCAGTGAAGAGAACCGAGCATTAAAGTGCGCAACCTGCAATGATACAATTTGTAACAATCACTTGTTTCTGTACAAAAGAATCTTGGATTGTTATATTACAAGCGAATGCTCCAGTGAGGGACCGCCTTTAGAATAGGACATTATAATGATGTATGAGTATCGTCATCATCTGCCTAGCCTTTTAACAACTAAGTTGGGGTCGGCTTCCAGTCTAACCGGATGCAGCTGAATACCAGTACTTTACACGGAGCGACTGCCTATCTGTCCTCCATATCCCATTAACTGGTTTGTTAGACTTTTGGGCTACTGAATATTGACATAAATCTACAAAATATGAAAGGGAAATTATTAATCTGGCGAATAAAAATTTAACTGGCGACCAATATACTGAATGGGCGACTATTGTAGCAAGTAAGTAACTATTTATCCGGTCATTGCGGCAAGGAGAATATAGGAAGCAAGAGCGAGCGAAGGCTGAGAGAGACTTGTGGCACCCCGACTCGGACAGTTTAGGTTCGAAGGGGATGGCGGGGTCTAGTGAGCGAGCGAAGTGAACGAACTAAGACCCCGGAATCCCTTTCGTGTTAGGTTACTTTAAACCCAGCAAACAGAAATAGTAACCCCGCGCAGCGGGGCTACGTCGGCTACGCCTTATCTACAATCTAGTGGTTAATTGTAGCTGCCAACCTATTATTTTTGCTACCCATTTTAATTATTTTGAAAACCCTAAATCAGATTAGTTTGTCGCCGCGTTAAATACATGCCAATATGAAATTTGACAGTCATGGCCCGTAGGCACAATAAGCCGTTGTTTATACTGCTAAATACTTAAGGCGACATTAAGTGCCAGCGACCTTGAGCGAGTATTCGAGCCATCGCCCGCAAGGGCTCCCGCTTCAACGCGCACCAAGTTTTTTCGAAAAAACAACCCTCCTTGATTTATCAAACACAATACAAATAAAAGTTGTATACTAAAATATGGCTCATTAATTGTCTTTTAGATGGTCAAATTTTCATGCAAATACGCCCTAGTTTTTGCGTGATTATCGTTTTTTTGCCCGTGTTAGACATTACTTTACAAATTAATTACACTATGTTATAAAAATATAATTTCACATTTTCACATATCAAATTATGAAGAAAATTGTCTAGTATAACATATATTTTTTTCAAAGAAATAAGACTACAAGTTTAGACGTGATGTTCAATTTAAAAACGTTAAAAGTCGTATATCTGCGCCTTAACGTGAACTCGGCAAGCATGTAGGTATGACATTATTTAGCCACGAGCCATATTTACGAGCTGTATTTTACGAGAAGAATCGCAGTATTCTACCATAGTAAGCAATAGTTCAAATTCTTATTTGAAGAGGGCAATCTAATGTCATATAGTGATATAGGTATTCTTGACTATTCAAGTTACCCTACTGACAACTGAACTGGAGTTTGACCTTATCAACACTGGTAATTATAATAAATTACTCACTGACACAGATAAACGTATTCTGGTGAAATTGATAATGCAGTGCAATTAAAAAGATACCGGTTTGCGTGATTTAAAAATAATCGGAATTGAAATTATTCTTCAAGCATTTGGGGAAAAATATGTTAAAAATATTTATTTTTAGTAGATTTGTATAGGTACATTTTAATACTAATAAAATAACCTCGATCAGGGCCTTCAAATGTTTCAGGTTTCTCGTTCAAAATCTAGATTTAAAATAGTGTATAATTCAATGTTTGTAATATCGAGTTGTTATATACCTATGTATATTACGGAATAACACCAAATTCCGTTTTCGAGACAGCCTACTAATAAACACTGTTTTAAGCTTTCACGGTTTACAAATAAACTTATACTGTCACTTACGGGATATCTTCAGTGATTGTTAATTATTTTTAATTTATTTTTTGTCAACCCGCAATCATGTCACTTGCAGCAGCGTCGAAATATAGGGAACCTAAAATAATGAACAATCACGGATTATATCCCGTAAGTGACAGTATAAGTTCAACCTACTAATAAGTTAATAAAAAAGAGAGAATTTCTCCACGACTACAGAGAAAGTTTAAGGAAAACTGAACCTTTTTCCTTAAAAGTTCAGACTGTTAAGGTCAAGAGTATTAATGGAACTTATCATGGCAATATGCCATCGATAAGAAATAGACAATTCTTTCAGGAGAACTTTCGACCATCAGGAGTAGGTACAGTCGCCACATCAAGTTACCACAAACTGTCAAATTTCTCCAAATGATTTTAAATCATAAAATGTTGACGGTTCAGTTCAAAATCGAACGAGAAAACTTGACAGTTTGTAGTAATTTGATGCGCTTGCATAGACAGGTATTGTAGTATCACGAAGAACGCCTAGTATGAACTTTGAGATGAATAAATCATAGTAAATGAAAGTCTTGCCCCAGTTTGTTGATCATACCAACCTAAACAAAAAAATCGGACTTGAATGTTACCGTCAAGTGTTGCAATCAAGTGTTTGTTAGGCACAGTAAAATTACCGAAATATGGTAACATTTTGTGGAAAATTCAATCATGCGGAAGATATTACTGCTGCTTGCTAGACATAGGTACATCAAAATTAGTACTTCATTTGACCTATATTCAATCAGACTCAAGTCAGTCGGCACATTAACAGCTGTTACAGATAAGGAAGCCAGACACTTCATTTTATGCAACATTTACGTGCAAAACGTGAGAACATAGTAGCTGTAGATAATGCGATAATTTATTCATGTATGTACCTACACAGTCCGCGCGTAACTATCATCAGTAGTACATAGAATAAACAAGTTTCTTACCGTTGAGAATCAATCACTGATGATTTCGATGCAAACGGTTCACTTGCAAATTACACGCACAATTAAAACTATTTAACTGGCTTCTTGAACTAGCTTAATAGCAGGGCGTAGCGTGTTCCTTCCTTTATGTATTATTCAAATGTCGGATTAGCGATATCGATTTCAAAACACTTAGTATATAAAGTACAAAATCTTACGTGTGTAGTTTAAATACTTTCACAAATCCTTATCACTGTTGCGTGGCACTGATAAGATGTTCCATTCACCGTATCTAGATCCAGTTTCACACTGTCGAGGTTAAAAATCAACCTCTCACAAAAACGCACACACAACACTACAACTGTCAAACTCGAAAATCGAATTGGAGAATGTCAAATTCGAAATAGTTATCACTTCGCGCGGGAGAAGTGGTTTTTCCGAATCAAAATTTCAAAACACGTCGTCCGCGTTTTGTTATCGCCGTTGAACTAACATAGGCGTATTAAATTTACACTCACACGTCCGTAATCTTAATGACCGACCACAATAGTAGCGAAAATAGGCGCCAAAACCAGTCTTATTGTGTCTCTGTTTGTACTTTTGTTAAACAGATTGTTACGTAATGCAAACGAGAAGCGGTCTGGGCTTTCGTACCAATACTACCGGCTCGTGGCACCCGCACTATACGTCATTTATTTTCGTCTGACCGACTATAGTCAACCTATAGTGAATAAAACACAGGTTCGAAGCGCTCCGCGGTCGTTAATATACACCGTGTAGCACGACGTTGTAATTTTGATCCGCGATCCGTCTCGTCTAGCATACTAGATCGTTGTCGCCACTTGAGTTATGTTTTAAAGACAATTGAATTAAGTTCCTTCGTAATGATTTATCTGTCTCATATTATGTCATTTTATTTTGAATTTTATGCTTCTTGTAAATAAATTGTTTATTTTCCCCGTTGTGTTTATTTAGTATGCGTTCTGCAGAAAAACAACATAGTAATACTGACTGAATAATTGTCTGACTGACAACATAAAGTTGCCTAGCTGAAACAACTAAAAATAATAGTAAAAATAAACTGAATTTGCTACTTATTATTAAAGTATCACATAATTATAAGACACAGTCCGGTTTTTATTTCTGAGATCTTCCTCAATATAAATCTATAGGTAATAATTAAATTGGTACCGATCGACAGGTTTAGCTTATTTTAACATCTATAGTGCATGGCAACCAACTATCAAACAAGCTTGGGTGCTCTCATGTATAAATAACCTATTATTTTTATAGTGCTAATTCTAGGAACTACTGCTTTATTTTCGCTGAAGTATGTAGGACATGCTTCAAATATAGATTTTAAACTGTTCGTTCTAATTTGTGAGGGCTTAGAAAGTTTGGCACATAAGTGTGATTTGGTTTCCTATGGCACAATGAAGCAATTAAATGCCGACATATATACATAAAAACAATCTTGTAGTAATTTGCGTAATTTCCTTGAACTATGTAAATGTGATGAATAACTTGAATTTCAAGTTCAGGTTATTCATCATGGAAGAGCGATAAAGTGAAACCTATCTTTATAGAAGAGCGATAAAGTAGTTCCGTCTAAGCACTCTTCATTTCGATTATACAAAACATACAAATCGAAACTTCAAAGTTGACTTCCAATAGTGAATAATAAGAATATGCTATGACTGTATCAAATCAATAACTTTACATTTTTCAGAACTGACTCGTATCGCTGAATTAGGTAGGTACTAGTAGTTTTCATACTACATATTATTGAATCTATTTACACGGTTTTAAACCAGAAATTCTTACAGAGGAAATAGCTTGTGAAAAATCGAGTCATCTATTTTTAAAGCCTCGTGTCTACAATGAAAATATCACACTAGCTAATGTGTACGTTGAACTCACAGACTATATTTATAAAAATTACATAACGTTATTGTGTGAAGTTGATTCCAGGGAATGTAAACAATGTCAAGACCGTTCAGTCCAACAAAAGATCAAGGCTAATTTTAATCCATGACCACACGATCGTACATGTCAAAATTACGTATCAAAAGTCAATATATGCAGTAGGTTCAGTATGTGGTTATCAAATATCCGTGCGTCCGCGCTTAGGGAATTATTTGTGAATTTTGGCCCATAATTATAATAATCATTAGAAAAAAATATTAAACGGATACCCGTTTAATATTTTTTTATTAATTTACATAAGTTTTTAATTTATAACAAAGCAAATACAAATATTTATGAGATTATGAGCCATTCCATAATAATCAGGACACATGACCGCAATATATTTTGGGATAAATTCAATACGTAATTTTAATTTTCTAAACCGGGGTCTATCAAGTATCAAGTCTGTCAAGTCGGTACAGAGGTGATAATAAGACAAAGCAGAGGCCTTACAAGGCTGAATGCAAGGCTGTCTATAATGTAGTGTAAAAAAATAATAGGAATAATTTGCAGTAAGAATCGATTTGATTGGCATTCTCATTTGAATATCGATTGTCACCTGTTTTTGTTTCGATTTTTAGAAACCGGCTGGAATATGATATTTAATTTGATATTTAAGGTGATATTTAAATCTGGCTGTTTATTTTATTTTTTATTTGTTTTTTATAAAAGATACAAACGACTTTTAATAAGTATTCGTGATTGTGTTTTATTACTATTCTTATTGATAATAGTTCAGCTTGCATGACAGTAACAAATCTATTGCTTGTAAATTATTACCTATTGACTCTGTTATTTATTATTGTTACTTGTGTTATTTATTAAAAATACATATTTATATAAACTGCATATAAATATATTGTATTATATTTTTTCAGATTGACTTAGATCGTAATCATTTTGCATAAAAATGTAGTAAATAAATTACAAGTATGTTACCAATCTATTCAAAAATTCAACACTGCGTATGTTACATGTTCCTTTTTTTTTGATAATGATCTTCTTAGCCTCATGTTAACCGCAATGACTTAAGAATGAGGTAACGCACTACTATTTTGAAAACATTTCCTTGTCAATTGAACTTCAGCCTCCCAGGATGTAAGTAAACCGCAAAATAGAGGTGATTTCCTATGACACAGTGAAGCAATTAGATGCCGACATACATAATAATGTCCTCTTACTTAATCAAGAAACATTCTTGTATTAATTTGCGTATTTTCCTTGAACTATGTAAATGTGATGAATAACCTGAACTTGAACTTGTCTTTCCAGAAGCGATAAAGTAGTTCCGTATATGCACTCTTCATTTTGTTTTTAAAATACTTACCTAGTACCTACTAATTCCATGTATTCATTTATTTGCATGTTATGAATCTTAATCTTCCAATTCTCTTTTTGAAATTTATTTTTTAGCTGCTGAGTGGCCAGTTTCGACACCATATGCATAATATTTATGTTCGAAACTGTTGCCTTGTGTGTTTAAGAAATTTTTGTTGGATTTCGTTAGCATGATGATGGAAGAAATGCTGCACCGACTCCAAATTAATTGGGATAAGGGCAAGAGAATGATGAGAATGGTGATTTCGTTAGCATGATATAAATTATGTTTGGATGTGCCTTTTTCTCCTATTACGCAGTATGTGTTTTCAATGGATTGAAATGTCAAGATTGGTACTCGAATTATGTATCACATGATAAACCATAACATGGTAGATACTTCACCGAGATAATGCAGTCTTAAGAACGTTTCAAGTGCTTAGATTGTGTATAAATATCACTGCATTTACCTACTTACGACAAGCAAAATACGGTCAAGCAAGTGAGTTATTTACATCAATTCTACATTCTGAGTTCCATTGCAAGATATTCGAAGACATTGTCTTCATTGCAGTTGCGATGCAGTAAAAGTGTGGATGAATCTAAATAGTTCGTTCGATACTGGAAAAACCCAGTTACTATAGCAGATAACTTCAGTTAATTTAAATATTAAAATATGTTTATTTTGCGAAATTACTTTCTCGTGCTTCTTTTAACTCTTCAATTAAAATCGATTCAGAAAACTTGAATTTTAAATGATTTATTAAGTAGATTTCTATCCCTAGGGACCTACCTTCATTTTCTGCATACCAATTTTTTAATATTAATCATAATAACTCATATAGGAAATGTCAAAACACAGCTATGTTAGGGGTGGACAAAGATTATAGGTACCTATACCTACATAGTAAAAAAAAATACTTGCTCTAGTTTTATTTTCCAGGGAGGGAACGGCGCTGCGGGACTGTTCGAAAGAGATACCGCGGCCCTGGAACACAAAGGGCAAAGAAGGAACATGGATGGGTTTTAGTCAGTACAAGTCTGACACTCCCTTCCGCTCCGCCCAGAGCGGGAGGGGTCATTTCCCATCCTAAAAAAAAAAAAAAAAAAAAAAAAAAAAAAAAAAAAAAAAAAAAAAAAAAAAGGGAGGGAACGGCAATACGTTTCTATGGGATCAACGCCGATAGCTTTGCTTCCTAAATACTTTGAAAGCAATACATTATTTAAGTTAAAGCCTATCCAATTTTGTTTAAAAAATAGTACCTACTTCTTACATGTTTTAAAAATTTACCACGATTTTTATTTACCCTAACATTATATAACACTTACCTATAAAACGGTCACACACGCGAATTAACCCCCAGGTCATGCAATGAGGCTAACAGCATATAGGTTAGGTTAGATTAGAATCGTTCCACGAACGACCTTCAACGCTGCTTTCCACTAAACGGTCAAGTGCGAGCGTGTTGGTGACGTCATCATAAGTATAAAGAGGTGGACTCACGCGATATGAGGCAGAATTGGGTGTATCCGTTGTCTGTTATTCTGTATGATATAAAAGCCAATCGGTGCTGTTAATAAGCATTTTAATACGCCTTATTTCACGTCTTGTTAAACATTAGGAGCTTGTTGCATGAATGAAAAAATAAATGAATGATTTAAATAAATAAATGTAATGTAATGAATATACGTATTTTGAAATCATAAATATAATTAATTTTTGTTTTGATGTTGATTAATATTATTTATTTGCTTGTATCCATTGACAATAATATGAATAAGAAACTTTTGAGTATGAATATGGAAGGCTATACAATTAGAAAAAGACCAAAGAAATGATGGGTGGACTGTGTGAAGTATGACATGGCTAGGAACCCTGATTGCTGGAATGACAAGTAATAGAGAGTTATGAAAAAAGAAGCCATGCTGCGCCGACCCCAAATAAATTGGGATAAGAGCAGGAGAATGCTGATTTTCTTGAATCAATTAATATTTTTCTATTATAATCTTTCTCTAAAAGGTTGCGGGATTTACGTGGCTTTTCAGTGGCATATACCCAACTAGCTAAATCAGTACTTATATGTTGTATAAATTGTTTGTAGCATGCTACAAAGCTGGATTTCGGCGCAGTTACAGGAGCGTTTATTTCTATAACTATCTTATAATCAACTTATTAAATGTTACTGAGCCCTATAATATACTTGACGAAGCGCAATAGCTTCTATAATGATCTGAGACTACACAATTACAAGCACGAACGCTCTTATTAGTATCTGACATAAGTATCTTACTAACGCAATCTTGTTTATAATGCACTAGTAATTAGTTATTATTTATAAGTATATTTTAATAGAGGTTTTCTTTGTTGAGTTTGTTCCGGTTGGTTTGTGGTAAAACTTAATAATAACGTAACTTTCTATTACTATTATTTTGTATTATTGTAGAATATTTATTACAAAATATATATCGTAAAAATAGTGTATGAACTCGTGGGGAAGTCATTTTTACTGTAAATATTTACCGCACAATCCCCTCCGAAAAATAGCACATTGGTATATTGTTGCAAATAAAATATTTCATCAATCTTTTGAATATTCGCCATAATTTGAATTTGCTCTTCACTAAGTACTTTGTAGAACTTTATAAGTAAATTAGTACTTGTAGCGAGCAAGTAAGTAAGTACTTTATAGGTAAATTAGTACTTGTAACAGTTTCAGTCCAGATAACTCGCCTCCATTTTAAAACAAATTAGCATTCCCTTGGAATATGCCTGTATAATTTTTTCTCCTGTAACCACCACTCCTTTTCAATCGTTTCCAATCGCTTAAATTCATGTTCAACTTATTTCCTCGAGACGGAGGGAAACAACTGAGTTTCAACAAAATAGCTGAGGTTTACTAATAAAGTTATTGATCTAGTAGCTATAAGCTACTAGATCAATAAGTATCAATAAGCTTTTTTGATCATCAAGCGCTCTTATCAAGTACTATTAGATTTAAAAGAGTCTTGAGCAAAACTATAACGGCGCAAACTTATAGTGATCTCAGCTAATAGCTATCTTGTTCACTCATATAATGCTACTATAGGATCAAAATGTTATTCTGGATTATTAAGTTTCACTGTAAACAATTATAAGAGACTTATTCCTAAAAGGGTCATAAAGATAATCTCATAAAGAATATCTACGCTTGTGAAATGCTATTACTAGTGAAAGTGTCTTGTACATGTTTTATAGGTAAGTCTTGTAGCGAACTATAAGACCGAGATATAAAAACTAATGCGCTTGAGTATGTTAAGGCTTGGCAAATTCTATTATAAGTTAAATAGTCTACCGCAATGACTTTATAAGAACGTTATTAGTAGTGATAGACTTATAATCTTTCTTTGTAGGATTACTTCGCTAGTTGGGATTAATTGTTACACAAGTTGGTTAATCAATTTACTTTACAATTTTGATTCCTCTAGTGTTGTGCCGTTACGTATTTTGACAGATATTGTAAGACACATTTATATATTGTCCTGTGCATTGTAGAAAAAAATAAGATTCAAGTAACTACTGAAAATGAAAATAAAACCAACAAAAAATTTATTGCTAATTTATGCTCTCGCCAATTACTTACCGCATCTTTTTAATAATCAATTTGAATCAATTGGCAATTGAAGCGTTAAAACCAATTGTGATGAGTAGCTGTTGATTGATGAACTCATTCGATAAACCACCTTTTTACCAATTTCTAATTGACAGCACTGGCACTCGTAAAATTATGGACGAATCTATTAGCGTAAGTATACTGAATTAATTTGTGGAAACAAAAAGTGGAAACTTTAATTTTCCAAGTTTATTAAGTACTTACCACGTGAAACCAATTTATCGGTCTGACCGATCTAATGGTTACACGATATTATGTGAAATAATATGTTGACTTGAACTTGTCTCTCAAGGCCGTCTCTGATTGGCTGATTAAGCTCAATGCAGCCAAGACCCAAGTGTGTCTTTTCTCCGTCAACAAGAAGATTTTCATCCCGAAATATATCCAGCTTCTTGGTGTACTCCGAACTCGACCCTCAATTGCGGGTTATGTCCAAGGCCCAATTAGTCGCTAGAATACTGGGTGTACTCGCAAAGGTATGGAAGTACTTCACGCTGGAACAGCTGCTTACCTATTTTACTTATATAAAAGTAGATAGATCTCCAGCTGTGGTCTGCCTCTTTGGTCTAGTTGTCCCAAGCGCGACTGCTAAGCATGGGACACTTGGATCGATTCCCAGGTCAATCAGTCTTGTCCGGCTTTTCCAACGGGTATATCTCAATAGCAACTGTAGGTGTACTTTAGGGACACCTTTGCTTAACCTTTCGGGGACTACAGGAGTGATGTTATGTATTTGCAACGTGTTCTATGTCCATTTAAAATTAGAACGTTGATCATATCTTATATTAATTAAACTTTTGGCAAATGTACTAGGAAGTGTAGAGTGTGGCCGAAAGTATTAACACTCGTATTTATAAACAAGTCAAAGAGATTACTTTTTATTATTTATTTATCAAGACAAGGTTTTACAGAAATCTTAACTTAAGAACTATACCCCACAGAACCGTTTTCACGGTTTGTCTGAGGGAACGGAACGAACAGTATACAGAAAAGTTTACTATTTACTAATTAACAAATTTTACTAATTTACTTATGTTTACTAATTTACTGAGTTTCTTTCAGATGTTTCTTCTCAGAGTAGTCAGATACGAAACACCGGCCCCATCTAGTTTTAAAACAGAACATGTTATCACATGTAAAAGAGTTTTGTAAACCAATTTACAGCAATAAATATGATTTATGATGACTTATGATTTACTAATATTACTAATTACTAATAATAATAAACTAATTCGCAGTTGTCAAACTATTTTGACAACTGTGAAGACCTCACCACAATCCTGTATTGTGCGGCTGTAGCGGCATGTCGTGTAGCTCATGTCAAATTTTCTGATGACAGAGCGCAGTACCGCCATGGCAATACAGGGTTGAACTGTTGGGGCCAGAGCACTCATCGGCAAACTGATCTGCTTCAGGGAGGGCAATACTCGCCCTAGAGTGATGCGTTTTGTGAGGCGGGCATTCTCGGGGACTGATATCAGTCCTCGAGACTACATGTCCCGTATCACAGAGCGCATCGACTTCCTGAAGCAGAAAGTGTATGCATGGGCAAACCGTATTCGTAGGTGTAAGCGGCGGGTGGACCGATACACTCAGAATCGCACTTTCCAAAGAGACGAAAGGTGGGTATACAGAGCTTGGGAGCGACCGGACCAAGGTGTGGCTGACACGCGCCTACCGGATGATGATGCCATGTGTTCGTTCTGGCGCAGCATCTGGTCGGTGCCTGTTAGCCATACCGAGGGTGAATGGACTCGGGAGGTCGAGCGAGCGTGCGATCTAGTACCAAAAATGGGGGCAATTACTATCAGCCTTCTTCTTCTACTTCCTGATGTCATGTATGGAGCAATGGAGGACAGTCCTTCGCTATCCAGGATGTCGGCAAATCCAGAGGAATAGCGAGCCGATAAGGATAGAGCGAGGTATATTTCAGGGCGATAGTTTGAGTCCACTTTGGTTCTGCTTAGCCTTGAATCCTCTTAGCACGCTGCTGGAGGATTCAGGTCTAGGCTATCGGTTGAGGAGAGGTGGTCAAGTTATATCTCACCTCCTTTACATGGATGACCTGAAACTCTTTGCCCCCAACGACTTGCAACTGATGAAGCTAGTAACTGCAACTTTCAGTAGCACTATCAAGATGGAATTTGGTGTGGACAAATGTGCGGTCATGCATGTAAAGCGAGGTGAGATTGTGGAATCTGTGGGAACCCAGCTCTCGGATTCCATAAATCTTAGATCCCTCTCAGCAACCGAAACCTATAAGTATTTGGGTATGTCGGAAGCGCTGGGCATCAATGTTGCTGACATGAAGCAATCGTTGAAGGAGCGCTTCTTTGGCCGCCTGAAAAAAGTATTTAATAGTCTTTTATCAGGTGGCAATAAGGTACGTGCCTTCAAAGGTTGGGTCATGCCGGTTCTGATGTACTCCTTCGGCATACTCAAATGGACTCAAACAGAACTAGACGCTCTGGATAGGAAGGTCCGTACATTGTTGACGGCATATCGAATGCATCACCCGCGTTCTTCTGTTATGAGACTGTATATCCCGCGGAAGTGTAGGGGTCGAGGCTTTTTAAACGCTAAGACTCTCCACAATCGCGAGATATGCAGTCTCAGGGAATATTTCCTTGAAACCGACGTGGGGATGCATCGAGATGTGGTGGCGTTGGACAAGGGGCTCACCCCGCTCTCCTTGGCTAAAGAGAACTGGCGCAAACCTGTAGTGCTTGACACTAACGACCGCATGGAGGTATGGCAGAGTAAGGAGCTTCACGGACGCTTTTTCCGGACCCTGCATGGGCCCGATGTAGACCTATCAGCGTCCGTAGCCTGGCTACGTTCCGGGGACCTCTTCGGAGAAACCGAAGGTTTTGTCTGTGCAATTAAGGATGAAGTTATGATGACGAATAACTACCGGAGATTTATTGTGAAGGACGGTACGGTTGACATATGTCGGGCATACCACCGTCCAGGCGAATCAATCCGTCACATTATCTCCGGGTGTTCTCGTCTGGCTAACGGAGAGTACCTGCATAGACACAACATTGTAGCCAGGATTATCCATCAGCAACTTGCTCTAAAATACAACCTTGTGGAATCGGAAGTGCCGTACTATAAGTATGTGCCCGACCCAGTTCTCGAAAATGGCAGTATCACATTGTACTGGGATCAATCCATCATCACTGACAGGACTATTGTAGCCAATAAGCCTGATATAGTGGTGGTGGATCGATCAGAGCAGCGCACAATGATTGTTATAACGGTCCTGCATGATGAGAACCTCGTGAAAGCCGAGAAAGATAAGAAAATCAAGTATCTTGACTTGGCTCGCGAGGTTGTCGACATGTGGGATGTGGACTCAGCGATCATTGTGCCGATAGTCGTATCAGCCCATGGCTTAATTGCCAAGAGCCTCGACCAATACCTGAGGAGGCTCTCGTTAGGCAGCTGGATCAAGGGCTTGATTCAGAAAGCGATACTTCTGGACACGGCTCGTATTGTTACGAGGTTCCTCTCTCTGGAGTCCTGACCGCCGGTAGCTTGGACCCTGTTCCCGATACCGGTGGGCTACAATTTTTTTTTTTTGTATTTTTAAATGTTTTTTTAATTTTTTTTTTAAGGAATATTTAAAAATGTAAAATAATTTGTAAAAGTTTAAATAAAGGAACTAATACTAATATACTTACTAATACTAATCATTCAATCAATCATTATTCATTCATTATTAATTAATCAAATAATTAATAAATACTAATCAATTGTAAATTAATTAATTAATTATCAATGCGAAAGTAAGTTTGTTTGTACCTCGTCTTACAAAGTTGGTCCGCACAATGTATCCGACATAAAATACCTCTAGGCATGATTAATTTTTATGTACCATTAATTAAGATAATTTATTTATATAAATAATAAAGGTATATAATACAGATTAGGGTTCTTATGTAGGTAGGTACCAATTACAGGATAATAGATAATAGGTGCAAAGAAAAATAAATACGGACAGCGCTCGCTACAGGGTGTTTCTAACTACGTCATAATAATGAATAATATTTTTATTTTTTAATTATTCAAATCTTATAAATACCTATCTTTTATTATTAATGTTTTGTAGTCAATGGATACATGAATTACAATAATATATATATTTTTTAATGTCAGTAAATTATGTTTGTGTTTAGATTTGTACTGTTTATGTAAGTAACTATGTTATGCTGTTTTGTTTTTTAATGGTGTAATAATTTAATAGTGTTGTTAGTTTGAATTTTCTGTAATTTGTTTATTGTAAGTATATAGTTTAGTATATTAGTTTAAGTTCTTAACTGTCGCATTAGGGTAAACCCTGTAATGATAGTCTAAGCCGTTAGAAATAAATAAATGAAGTAGGCTGCCGTTGTAAGACGACTAACAACCACTAGGAGGTTACCACGAATAAGCGCTTTTTCATTTTTCATTCAAAGTCACGGTGTATTCTTACTTCGTTTAAATTCTTGTCAATTGCATATAAATATTAGCATAAGTAATTAGTTAATTACTTACATTTAAGTTTTTTTTTTAACTTGACTATAAGATTCACAATTGTGTATGTATTGCTAGACCATAGTACTTTAAGACACTAATGTGCGTTTTGAAAAAAAAAGGTCTTGGAATTTCAACTTGTCGAAATTGAACAATTGAATGTTGAAAATCCTGGCAACAATTTTGGTGTCGCTTAGTATAATTTAAAACTAGCATGAAGCGGTTTTGAGCATTGTTTGTATTATAGTTAAAATAGATTTACAGGATGTTTTTTTCAAGTGGGCGTGGATGGACGAAAAATACTTAAAAGATCATTGGATTTTTGTAGAAATGAATATTGCTAGCCAGGAATCGAACCCGTCGATTTAGAAAAAAATAACACCATTTGATAGCGTCGCTAATAAGGATCAACTTCTGGTAAGTGGCATACGGCAAACTCTCTTTGAGTATTTTTCGCTATTCCGCATAGATTCCGATATAGCCATCCCACCACCCACTTGGAAAGCTCAACCTCACCAAATATCATTTTATTTCACAGATTTAATAGGTTCAAATGTTCAGATTCAAACCTATAAACAATCTTAAAAAAAAACTAGAAATTACCTTTTGCAGACTCCTTCGTCGAGTCTCAAACCAGTCATGAAGGTCACACAAAACTTCGATCACATTTTTTTATAATTTTCCTTGTTTCCTTTTTTAAAACTCGGCATCACATTAACATACTACGCAGATTAAAATAATTAAAACAAAAACACTATGGAAGTGTTCTTAACAAAAACACGAAATGCCTACCTACGCGAACACTTCACATTCTAAGGTTACAACCATTCGATACTATTAAACTTAATTAAGAACGGAGTATTAAAAACAACCGTAGATTCACATTAGCAATTAACACTCATTAGCTATGATTCCTAGAATGAATGATGCGCTGATACTTTCAAGTTTGTGTGCTAAACATATAATGGATGACTTGTTAAACGCCGGTAGTACTTTAGGGGGGGTGTAATACTCATGAAAATGAATAACAAAAACAAAACATTAAAAAAAAAATCAACTACTCTACATATCACTGGTTGCCTAACTCGAAAAAATGTAGGCAACAGCAGAGTTTTTTTTATCGTATTTTATAGTTAGCAGTAGCGAAGGGTCAATTTTTGTAAGAGGTAAGCTGGAGTACATATCTTTACTGTATGGAATATTATTGGCTATAGAATACTGACTGCCATTTTTCAAAGGGAAGCCGGTAGGAATCGGGTTGTATGGAACCTTCGCCACTGATAGTTAGTCCCTTAGTTGGAACTAAATATGAAAAAATCTCCCTGTGGAGGTTAGAAAGGCAGTAGCTCCATGTAAACTGCTGGTATTCAGCTGCAACCAGGTTAGACTGGAAGGCAGATAGATGGTTATGCTAGTTAGTCCCTTAGTAAAACTTGCTCATATTAAACTTTATGAGTTTTCACTCCCTTAACGTTAAAGCAATCACCCTGTAGATATGTAGATGACCTATAGTAATATTCTAAAAGAATAATATTGTAAATAAAAATCAAACAAAATCAAGTGCATTTAAATTCAGTTCTCAGCTGGAATGACAGTGTATCGTCTTAACGACTTTTACTTTTTTAAGATACTTATACTTTTTTCATGGCGGTAGGCAGAGAAATATATGCGCTAGTTGTCAGTACTAACACCACTCACCTGATATTGCTTGTATTACCTAGGGTGTCCCTTTTCGACGTTTGCATTTTTTTTTAAGAATTTTGGTTAGGTACTCCCCAGTGCTATCTTCCTTATTCTGCCGTCCTTTAATATGTTATATAAAGCGATAGAGTTCAAAATTCTGTATCTTTCTGTCTAAGAAACATATGTAGAATATGAATAGTTCCAGAGATATAAAACTTTGCAGGCCGTTAAGTAATAGTATTTATGGTGTTTCCATTACTTGAAAGCGTCTAACCCGCACTTCTTCGCTAAATGTACGTTAAAATACCTTAACTGTCAGATATATCGATCATTTTCTGGTCTCCTACTTGCCACCTTCACATCTCTTGGTCATTGTCTTCCGTGTGGAACAAAATATTCATTTGTTTCCGTCCGATCTGTCGACATGCCAAAGGGACGCCATAAATCAAACCATTTAAATCCTTTGGACCTCATCAGACAGGGTGGCATCACTAAAAAAAAAGCTTATCTAATCGACATTAAATACTTGTATCGATCGCAATCAAAGTAACAATAGAAATGATTACCAACAGTTGCGGTAAAAAACGGGTTCATAGTTGGTTCATGTTGATAGTAAGGTAGTGGGTTCTTGGAAACTGGCCTCACTTTCAACGGTTGGCGTCGACCTGTCTGAGGAACTTTGTAACAATGGCATCGTAGCTCGTAATTATGGTGAAAGAAAATCAATATTTTGTAAACTGTTCAGTTAATAATAGGTCATTTAGAATTAATAAGGGCAGTTTGTTTTGTGACTCAGCTAGAATTGTACCGATTGATTAGACGTTAAAAGTTTGTAAAGACTATGCAGACTCGTCTTCTTTCTTTCTTTATCGTGTGGTTGGTACCACCTGTTGTCAGAGTTTTTATGCTGCCCATGGGCCTCTGACTTGGCTTTACATGCCGCCGAGTAATTTTATTTTATTTTATTTTATTTATTAGGGAGAACAAACAATTACACATTAAGGATAACAAAAAAAATATAAGATACAAAAATGATACAAATGTGAAATCAACCACGTTTTCCACAGATAAACAATGAGACAATATGGTAAATAACAAAAAAGATTAGTACAAATAGTGAAGCATCAACAACACCAACAATGAAGCTATTAATAGTGTTGCTCAATGAAATTGCAAAGTCACATTAGTTTTTTAATAAATCAAGCAACATTTATCTAAACTTTCTTTGGGGTAAAGCAAACAGATCTAAGCTGCATAAATTCTTATTATAATTGCTCGTAAGGCGACGAATAGGCGAACGCAAGCCGGCATTCGTACGACTGGTAGTAGTGGCGAATACAGATCGTCCCCGCACCTGTCGTCCCTGGCATGTCCTGGGAACTATATAACATAGCCTGTTACTAATATCTAAGCAATCATACAAGTTATTGCATAAGTCATACAAAAAAATTGTTTCAAGATAAGTACGCCTTGAACTCAAGGAAAGCAGATTGTACTTTTTAAGTAGCTCACTATAAGAGAGATAACAACTCTTTAAGCAACGGTAATGCATAGACTTCAAAAATTTGCGCTGTATGCTTTCTATACACTCACTGTATTTATTGTAGTAGGGGTTCCACACAGGTACTGCATACTCCAATTGTGACCTTACCAGTGATCGATACAGATATAAACATGTACACGAGACAATACTAATTGATTTACAGATTATATGTGTGGGTGAAGTCATAGTTATGCACACAAACACTAAATAAAACGAGCGAGCTCGGTTTTTATTAGTGTGCGTGTGGCACATCATTTACCATATACCAATATATAGTTATCATTCACTTATGGTACTGAAGGAGGTATAATATTTTGCATCATATCACTATAGCAAGCTTGGCACAATGGCTATCGTCTTTGGTCAGTAAACAAGAAGCCGTAAGTTCAAACCTTGTATGCAACAATATATTCTTTTTCTATATGTATTCATTCTTTTGTTAAAACATTACTTAAAGTAGAATTTATAACGATTCGATCCCGTTCAAGGTTGGGTAATGAAGTTTCCAATGTTTGAGATAAACACGGAACTCTCAGGTCATTTTATTTTGACTGTTTAGAAAAAAACTACCGACAATTTAAAAATATTGTTTTCAAACACCTTCATTTATAAAAATGAGCGTTCTTAGTTGTCAATCTACGAGTATTTGCATTACTGAGTTTATTGATTACTACTCATGCGATTTATTTCTGTGGATCCAACAATGTAACATTTTATCAATGTTCAAAAGGGTAGAAATCGTTGTTTTGGATGAGCAAAACATATCTATATGTGAAATTGTGAGTGTAAATGTGGTGCTGCCCCACAAACGATGGGACACTTTATATCGTGTCCTGCCTGTCCTGTTGTTTGCTCCTGCGATGTGCATCACAGGACGCTACTGAAAGTGCCAAAGTCGTCGACAAATTTTGGACTGACTCAATTTGAATTGTCATCGACACGCTAAGAAGATGCGAAATTGGAAGGCGCTTAATGATATCGGTGAGTAACAGTTACATATAACACTATGTTGATATTATACCTACTTCACTTTAACTAACTCCTCTCACCTTTCAATGTTTACTACGAATAAATAATTAATGTAACTTAAGTGCAATACCTACCATAGTTATAATAATATATTATCATGAATGAAAGATTTTTTAAAATTTATCTTAAGATGATTATGATAAAAATTAACTTGGTCTAAAATTAGCTTGATTTAGCCCTTAGACAGTTTAAGAAAAGCTAATGTCAGTGTATATCTTATATTTAATTTTTTTATTTGTATTATTATAAAATTAATTAGGTATATATAAGTTTATTATTTAAACATTGTGTATATTATGTATATAGTATTTAAATGTAGTATATATTTTTTATAATAATAGCTATTATTAATAGTATTATAAATACTCTTTTTATCCACAGAGGAGAACCGGATTTTGGAGACGTAGAACATCCTAGGTCAAAACCAAAGGCAAATTCATCGGCTCGACACCACAACATCGCGGCAAGGCACAAGGCTGTTCCCTTCTTGTCCACCCGCGTAAAAGCAACAGCACACAATATGTGCTTACAAACTGTCCACTGCGCACCGACAAAACCGACTACACTTTGCTAGGTCATAGATTAATTTTGATTGGGAGAACAATGTGCTGATTTATAGCGACGAAAAAACGTTTAAGTCGGATAAGGATGGGCGTAAATGTTACTAAACATATGCGCGAATATGGTTAACAGCATGAGGTGAAGGTTACAAGAAGTAATAGAAAACGAGGGTTTACAGACTCATTATAGTCGAATTTATTTAAATTAGTAGGCGAATATGAATCTTATTTTTATGCAAATAATGTTCATATTTGTTAAGCGAATGTAAACAAATATAAACCTTAGCAACAATTAGGTATAATAGATGTTAATAATCTCCTCCTCTAATCCTCTTTTTAAAAGCACAACTCGTAAAGTATTGAAAGTATGGTGAAGTGATGTTATTGTTATGCGGTTAGAAGTTGTCATAATTTCTTACTATCTAACATGTTGATTCACTTCACCTCTAATTTTACTTTGATTCAATTTATATATCTGCTACTTTGACAAATTATTTACGTCCATCCTTACCAACAAAAAACTTTGCCTTTGTCAATAAAACAGGTAAACAACAGTGTTTTACTCATTCGAATGTCTAGTATGGATAGCTATAGCCTATATATGTTTAAAACCAGTTCGTATTAAATCATTGTATCAGCCACACAAGTTTTTTTTGCTAACATACAACTCCCACCAAATTGAACCTTAAAACAACCAATGTAAGGAAGGAAGGTCCTTTCAAACCCAATGTTTATCTAATAAAAAATCAAATTATTTTATTGGTTTTATTTAATTACCTTTTTACTTTTTGCTTGAGTGATTTTATTGGTCACAAAATTAATTTAATAAAGAACAAAAAGTAAAAAACAGCAACTCCTCACCTGGGATCGAACTCACATCGTTAAGCTTAGGTCACTAACTGACGCAAGCGCTTACACCAATCAGCTATGGTGACCATGTTACACTTGTATAAAATGTTGGCCTTATTGTAAACCCGTTTTTTTTATTTTTTCCTTGTACCCTACAGGCTTAAAGATAAAAAAAATAAACCCCGTGAAGGGTAGACTACGTATACGCACACAATGATAAGGAGCGGCTGTACGAACATTACCGGCTCGTACAATGACTGTTACCGCTGTGTGCGATGTAAACTATTCAGCTTTGCTGACTGTACTAGGGTGCTTAAATTCCGTGGCTGATCTCATCACAAAGCCGTACATGCGATAAGCATTATTGATGATTTTATCTACATGTGCGTCTAAGTGCAGTTTATCATCAAGTAATACTCCCAGATCACGGATCAAACTCTCCCTTGCCAGAGTTACACAATGTATTGCATATGGATATTTAAATATATTTTTATTCTTAGTAAAGCTAATACAATAACATTTAGAGATACTGAGTTGGAGTTTGTTCTCAGTGCAATAATCTGCAAGACGATTAAGGTCTTCTTGAAGCAATTGACAGTCACGTGTAGTTTTTATGGGTCTAAAGATTTTAAGGTCATCAGCGAAGAGTAAATATTTTGAATTATAAAAGCACATGCCAATATCATTTATAAATATAATAAATAACAAAGGGCTCAGTATCGAGCCTTGGGGCACCCCTGATGACACAAATATGGATTTGGAATGGAAACCATTAACTACGACTTTTTGAGTTCTATTTGTAATATAAGAAGTAAACCAACGATACAAGTCCCCGCGAATTCCGTTGAATGCCAATTTGTCCATAAGTAATTTATGATCGACCTTGTCAAATGCTTTACGAAAATCTGTGTAAATAGAGTCCACCTGTACACGTGTGTCTAAATTATTGAATAAATAATCAGTGTATTCAATCAAATTTGTAGTTGTAGATCTTTTCTTGACAAACCCATGCTGTTGCTTAATAATCTGTTTATGAACAATTGGGTACAGTTGATTGTGGACAAGTCTCTCGAATAGCTTTGACAAGATCGGCAGAATGGAAATAGGACGGTAGTTCTCAACTTCATACTTTGGGCCCGACTTATGGATAGGGGTGATATTAGCTCGGTTCCACACTTCTGGGAAGGTTCCTTGGCTCAAACATCTATTATATATAATGTGTAGTGGGAGACTTATCGTGTTAGCAGTATTTTTAAGAAAAAATGGCGGGATACCATCGGGCCCCGGACCTTTAGAACAGTCCACGGATTTCAAAGCGCTGTGCACTTGTTCAATATTGATCGCAAGATTGATAACGAGACTACTGTTGCTAGCATAGTCGGAAGTCTGCTGCTGCACGTTATTGAGAGTAATAAAGAGAAGGCTCATAAACAGAATTAAAGAAGTTTAAAAAGAAGTTACAGATTTCGTCTGGATTGTTGGATGACTGTCCTTCGTAATGCATAGTTGAAGGAATGGGGGCTATGGATTTACGGTTAGATACAAAGGTCCAAAAATATTTGGTATTAAGTTTAATGCTATCCTCAACCGATTTTATGTATCGACAGTAACAGGTTTTGGATTCGTTATGAAATCTCGACCTGTATAGTGAAAATTGTTCATAATCGGTTAAATTTTGATAAAGTTTCCATTTACACCATGCATTTTTTTATTTTTGAATATATGTATCAATGATGGTGAGAACCAAACAGGATATTTAGATGACTTAACCGATGTTAAGGGAACGTGAGTTTTAATAACTCTGAAAATAACTTCATAAAATGTATTTAATGCATCTTCTGCGGGCTGCCCCTGTAATAATTCGCCCCAATTATGCTTGTCCAATTCACTATTAATTTCAACATAATTCGCCTTATAGTAATTGTACCTCTGTATGGATTTACGTGTCATAGCTCGACAACCTAAATTGAAAGAGGCTATTACACATAGAGGTGGATGATAAGGATCTGGGATCAATAGTGTGTCAGTGGGTGTTATAACAGAACAGTCGTTATTACTGATCACCAAATCCAATATCTTCCCGGTCGAATTTCGCATCTTATTAAACTGATGGGCGTTAAAAATGGACATAAAGATGCTTATGTGTCTAGAAATTGGAGAGTAATATCTGGTAATATCTCTCAAGTCTCAAGCATTCTGTTTCCTCACGATGTTTTCCTTCACTGAAGCAAGTGATAATTATACAATACGCACATAAATCCGGAAAATCAGAGGTGCGTATCTATTGTTCGAACTTGGCAGTCCGCCGGTCACACCACTGTGTGCTTTGTGGTATGACTTTATTTCATTAGATTACCTGGACTATTCTACTGATGAATATGTCATTTCTCAAAACTCCAAATGGCACCAGTAAGAATATTTATCCCGTGGTCAAATTCGAAGATTATCATCTGCCTAGCCTTATCCCAACTATGTTGGGGTCGGCTTCCAGTCTAACCAGATGTATCTAAATACCAGTATTTTACATGAAGCGACAGCCTATCTGACCTGTACAACCCTGTTAGTACTGGGTAATACGATACACTTTGGTAAGACTGGTTGTCAGAGTTTCAGGCCAGTGGCCACTGACTACCTGTAACCACTGTCAAATATCTACAAATGACAGCCTGGACCAACGGCATAACGTGCTTTCCGAGGCACGGAGGAAACTCGGTACGTAATAGGTCCATTCACGGATTGACCTAGACAAAGATCGACCAGAGCGGTTGTTATAAATTAGCCACGAGCTCCTCCAAGGTTTCTCTCAACGAGGTAAAATGAGAAGACAGTAATGTGAAATTCACCAACTCACACTTGGCCTACCTGATAGATTACGGTTCATACGAAGCCTGTGTTCCAGCAGTGTGAACAAAATAGGCTGACTATTATTTCCTGTGGTAAAAATGGACAGCAAGGTTACTTTTTAAAATCGTTACACGTGGAAGATATTTTAAACGCAGTAGACGCAAGGCCGCATCTGTCTGAATCTGACAAGCGAATATAGAAGAAAGATAAATAACAATTTCTTATTGATGTTTCTTTTTAACGTAACGAGAACGCACATTCATTATCTTTTAATAGCGCCATGAAAAAAATTCTAGACTCAAAATCTAAACGAAATCATCTTCACACTGGCTTTTCTTGGCTAATTGCCAGAGTTTGTTTTAAACTGTATTTCAGAATGTCTGTCTGTGATCCTTGTGTGAACTATCCATACCTGTCTAATACTTCTTAATACCATGTTCACGTGGGTAAATGTAGGTTAGATCGCCGCAGCCGTCAGGTTAGATGGTGTGTGAGTGCCTTTACTAGGTTTAGAAGCAATCGGTGTGGATGTGTTGTGGAATACGCTGCGTTGGAAGGCCTTCCACTAGGTGGACCGATGACCTGGTGAAGGTTGCAGGGATCCGCTGGATACGAGTCGCACGGGACCGACCGACCAATGTAGCGACACTTGGGGGTGGCCTATGTCCAGCAGTGGACGTCTTTCGACTGAAATGATGATGATGATGGTGTGGATGTGGTGGAGCTGTGTCGCTGTTGCAAATTATGTTCCATATCCTCCTCCTATCCTGGCTTTTGTGCCCCTGAACATACAATCAAAGTACTTCTATGCTGCCACCGACCGATGCCGTAGAAGTGGTGAAGTTATGAATCACCAATTTCGAAATACTTTTGTAGCAGTGTCACGAAGAAGAATGAAAATGATAAAATAAATGAAAGGAAACGTTCATTTAACGGACTGATTACAAATGATATATGTATTAGGAAGTGCCTCGCTTACCTTGAGTTACGTCCAAAAAGGGAATTTAATTTAAAAAAATTGTGTACTGTGCAATGTATGTACCTACAATGCTACTTTGATCTATTGGCACTCGAATGCCGTTGACAGAGGGAGCTGATGGTACCGAAACATGTGTGAAATTGTATTGTGAAATGTACCAATTCAAAATTTATGGGACTGGGTGGGTCACGTTTTAAGGATGAACCCGGACAGATGGGCGAATATAGTCACACAGTGGGTGCCTGAAGACGGCCGTCGTAACCGAGGCAGGCCCAAGAAACGCTGGCGTGACGATCTGGACTCATTCTTAACGGAATGGTCAGAGAGGGCAAATTGTAAGCAGGATTGGAAAGCCATGGGGGAGGCCTTTGGCCAGCAGTGGGACAAAGCAGGCTGATATAAAACAAAAAAACCTATTCAAAATACAAAAGAGCGGCGTTAGTTCTCATATTAGCCACATACCAAAATATTTGAAGCAGATCCTAAAACTAACAGCTCCACCATAAAGTATCACGTATTATTGGACAAGTATCGTTTAGTTAATGATTGTTGAAGATTTCGGCCATGTCATAGTAGAGTGAAGTGATTTCATTGAGCACCTAATGATCTTTTTTATTGCCATCAACACTGTTGGAGGTTTTAATTAATTGTGACGTTCAATTAATTATGTTTTTGCTTTATTGTGGCGAGTCATGTCTAGGTTTTTTAGTGTGGCGCGTATTCGTGTATTGTATGGTCTATAAATACTTTTGTAGTCTTATTATCTCATAATATTTCTATGGTTCCTGTTATAGATAACTAAGATAATCAAAATATGAATAACACGACACCTTATTATGAGAATTAATAAGAATTTATTGTATAGTCCTCCTGACCGATTTCAGTCTCGGCTGGAGCAAACACCGACCATTACAGCGCACAAGTTGCGTTATTTCTTTTATCGCTCTCATAGTCCTATGAGGTATCATTCCGGATTCGGAGAGAGATCTGGCGCACTGCTCACCGAGGTACGGGGGTATAACACTACCTACTCCCAAACTCCACGGCTGCTCACACAGAAATTCCTAACAATATATCCTGTAGCACTTCACTCGACCAGGGGATTCATACCCAGGAATTCATGTAACACATTCAGTAAACGGCAAAAGTATACGACCCATCCAAACTATGGATATAAATATGTTCAGAAATCACTTGAGCACCACCTTTCCTATACATTGCAAAGCAGCTTCCCAGTCCCAATCAACAAATCCAGAAAATAACACACAAAGCGACATCTAATGAGACATTCGTAAATATTACCGACCGACATTCCTACCACTGCGTGACCCCATCCAATTACCACAAATAATAACGCGCAGTAATTTACAAAATGACATTCCGACCGATACGTGTCATTTGTGGACAGAATTACCGAGCAATTTGCCTCAGGCTAAGATGAGGACTAGTTTCTGTTGACTAATGAGGGAAGGAAGCCTTTTGCGCTTAAGGCTACTGTCTCCAGACCGTGAGATGAAGTTTTTTAAGGGGATTTTTCTGTAGGGGAGAGTGGTCAATGGAGTAGCAAAAGTTTGTGCAGAATTGGAGTAGTAACATCAAGAATATTTTGTTTGGAAATATTCATGATAAGACTCCAAGTAAAAAGAATATTAAGGAATGATATGATTGAATGCCATATTTTTATAGTGCTTTTTTTTTTTTTTTTTTTTTTAGGATGGGAAATCATCAAATGACCCCTCCCGCTCTGGGCGGAGCGGAAGGGAGTGTCAGACTTGTACTGACTAAAACCCATCCATGTTCCTTCTTTGCCCTTTGTGTTCCAGGGCCGCGGTATCTCTTTCGAACAGTCCCGCAGCCATATTTTTATAGTGCTAACGTGTGAAGATGTTTTTGTAAAATCTATACTATCTAAATTACATGGTAAATATCCCGTTTCTAGTGTTAATGATAATGTTAGTGACCATGATAGTTTAAAATCTTATACTATCTAAATTGAGATACTGTGTAAACCAGATATAGACTTTGCCTGCTAATTAAAGTTTACCTCACAAAGACAAAGTTCAAGAAATACGCCAAGTCATGCCAATTACATTGAACAGAGTTCACGTCTAGTTGTATGTTTATTGTAATCTCTAATCCGTCTGACTTGCTATAGGTATCATTATATTATTATTATTTATTTAGTAAAAATCTTCCTTACAACTATCATTATAGGTTATACCTAATGCAATAGCGGATAATGCAGCTTTTCCTCTAATCTACATGGACATTACATTATTTACAATTAAAAAATTACAAAAAATACACAAAAAAGAAAAAAAAAATGTTACACAAAATTTATACACTAATCATAATAACATAAAATAAATAACAAATTCTATGCGTATTCACTCCAATAATATATTTAAACATCAGTACGTTAATATGTTTAAACTGAATCATATCCTGGTATTCGCAACCAACGCCAAGAGTTGCATTTACAAATATTACCAGACGCCACTCCAGATGCCAAGTTCAATCATCTCAACCTATTTATTAGTCAGGTTAGCAGATGATTATGCCTTTCAGATATGCACATTCCTAGACTTCGTATAAATAGGAAGCAGTGGCGAAGGTTTCATACAACTCGATTCCTACCGGCTTCCCTTTGAAAAAGGCACAATCAGTATTCTACAGACAAATAATAGAATCACATTAAAGATATGTACTCCGGCTTACTTCTTATAAAAATTGGCCAAAACCATACTGAACAACTAGTGTGCAACTGTGTACTTTAAAATTCAGACCATAATTCATCAGTATTTACAGAAATAATTTGGTATTATTTTCCCAGCTTTATACATAGACATAAATACATAACCATTTCACCACCACGCAGCACATAACAGAGGTATAATTTAGCACGCGGTCTTTTTGCTCAAAGGGGTAATTTTGCATGTCATTACCTATGTACAGATTGCGTCGCCTGCGCATTGGTCGACGCTGGGAGGCGGCGCAGGCGCAGATATGGCGGCTGAGTTAATTGACTCTTTGATGTGGCATATTTATTTAAATTGCTGGTATTTGGTCGCATGTTGATGGTGAATGATGAGGTGGTTGCATGGTGGCTGTTGTGCAAGAAAAACTGGGTTTATGGTGTTGCTACACCTTCTACCTATCTATTTATTATTAGTATTTATAAAATCTGCATTCCCGAAAGGCTTTAATGGAAACATAACAGATACAGCGTAAATTCATTGTAAAGCTTGATCAGACCTGCGGCTTCGATCACGTGGATGTCGGGTATTGAAACGTGGGGATATACTACCGGTAGAAAAAGTATCCTATCTAGGTGTTATTCCTTATCCCGGTCATTGTATTGCTGTGTGCAAAATTTTAATGAAATCCTTTCAACCGTTACAAATTACAGTACTTTCACATCAATAATAATTATGAGTATATGGATGGATGACAATTACTTTTCATTGATCAATAAATTTATTTTCGTACTAACCTTTGTTTTCTTTAATTTTGAAAAGTCTAATTTCCAGAAGATCCTATGAGTATTTTTAGAACACACAAAAACGGTATATAGATTTATGCATAAAGTCTAGAAGCGCTTATGTTATTTCATGGCGAATCATCTTTGATGGCGAAAACATTAAATTGAAAAGAATATTTTTTTTACAGTAGTACCTATAGCGCCATCTAGTAGGCAGTAGCACCATAGTTGTAAGCACACCATCGAAGAAACCAGTTGAGGACTTGTTAAGTTAAATAATAGGAAAACAACGTTCAGGCTAGCGTTAACTGGGATGCCATCTGACTTGATTTTGAAACACTAGAATACAAGTTTACAATGAGTACTTTGCTAGTTTTACTATTAACCGTTAGAGAGCACTATTGTGTGAACCTTCTAGTAAATGATTGACTTGATCAGAGATGGCGCTTACTTAAATTATGCGGTTTCCTCTTCCACCATTATTTTATGGAATTAAAAATAGTACAACTTTTTTGACATTTTATATGCTGTTATTTAAATATGAATTGGGCACATTGGGTATTGTACATGACGTACTTGGGTACCGCTAGGTTCTTCAACTCTAGCTAGGTTACGAGGAAAATACAATGACAGGGCTATATTTTTTTTATTCTTTTCTGTTTTCGTGTAGTAAGGTTAGGTTAGGTTGCCTAACCTGGTGTCAAAGGTTTAATGCCACCCATGGACTTGGATTTAGATAATGCCGTCGAGAAATATCTCAAATGAATTCTGGTTTCCTCACGATTAAATTTGTACTATTTAGTAACCAGTAGTAGGGAAACTATTAACAAATTAATACTAAAATTATGAATCAACCATTAAAAACGGTGTTCAGAAAAACGTTTTACCTCGAAATCACATAAATGATTTTCAGAACCTGAAAGTAGTTTCCTAATAACAATTTCACAACAAAACAGCAATGTCCTAAGGCGTTCTAGTTTCTCTCAGTCCCAAGAACACACAAACACTTGATTATCAAGGACGTCACTGCTCCCAAAAGACCCACAAGTATTGTATTGAAAGATAAAACAATGAAACTTTCCTCCCAGCGGTAGACCTCGCGGCGAAATTGATTATTTCTTATTTCCAGTACATAATTCAAGTTTTTTTTCTAGATGCCAATCTATTTTTCTAGAAAGATAAACTGAAATACTTGGTTCGGTGAAATTGGGGAACTTTTATAAAGTTTAACGGTCAACATTGAAAAAAATTGATCTGAAAATTGAGGTGCCATGAACACTTTACGTACTACGAAGAATAAATATTTTCATATTATTATCTTTACGTTTGAAATCTGATGGAGAAGACGCGTCGCTTTTGTTTTAACTTAACTACGGTACCTACTTATTTTCTTTGTGCAGATTTATATTTTAGATTTTCAAATCTGTCGAAATGTTTAGACATTCATGGTTAATGGTCGGAAACGCTGACTCGGCGGATGAATGAAATTTGCACTCGATCGTTTCATACAAAGTTCCAAATTCATTAAGTAATGGACTGGGATAACAGAAATAGTGCTAATTTTACTTACGAAATGAAAATGTTCCGTTGATTTACATGGTATACAAATAAAAATATCACGTAAAACAGTCATTAATCAAATATTCCTTAATAATCTGTTAAAATCCGTTGCAATTATCAATGCCTTGGGCTTCGCACGGGTGCAATGTAGATACACATATACATATAAATCTTCCTCTTAAGCCACTTTATCTATTGCTGAAAACTGAATTAAAATCCGTTGCGTATTTTAAAAGATCTAAGCGTACAGACAGCGGGAGTGACTTTGTTTTATACTATGTACAGATAGATGATGAAATATAAATATGTTTGAATTAAATTAATAAATGATGGTTGGATTACATGGGTCAGATAGGCAGTGGCGCCATGAAAAATACTGTAGTATATAGTCTCATGGAGGAAGTTGACCCTTCGAAATGTGAAACGAGTATTTTTTTTTTTTGCTTTATTTATTTAGGGCTATTAATCTCTATGTTACCGTAACACAGCGCGCTCGTGCTAGTTCCGCTCAGCCAACACGGCCCCCAGTTTTGTCAGTAATCCCCATGAGCCACACTTAAATCCTTTTGTGGCGCTATCTGTGAAGCTGGAGTGCATTTGGCGATAAGGATTAGTCTAGAACTGTTTCTGACAGTGTGATAGAAGGTTTGACCAGGCTTTTAGCCTTTTGAAAATTCGATTCGATTCGATCACTCATGTATCGGTTAAGTTAGTCTTGGACAGAGTCAGAGTGGTAATTTTTAAATCTTCTGCTTTTGCCGTGATTAGTGCCTAACATGGTATCAAAGTTTTTACCAACTTGGCTTGATATGCCGTCGAGAAATGTCTCTCAGGCATGCTGGTTTGGTTTCCTCACGATGTTTTCCTTCACCGAAGCAAAGGATACTTATACAATACACACACATGAATCACATGAACAATTCAATTCAATTACATGAATCTGAAAAATCAGAGGTGTGTGTCTTGGGTTTGAACTCGAGACCTATGACTTGGTAGTCCGACGGTCACACTTCTGGGCTATTCTGCATTTTTTTTAAATTCTGCATAAATTTTTTGTTGAATAGAAAAGAAGAGCATTTAGTTCTGGCCCAATACTTCTTTATCACTTTACTCTCATACAGCTCATGCTGACTTGACTTGAGAAAATATATAAAGAACCGTAAAACGTTCCTTGGGTTGAGGTCTAATTCTTTCGAAAGCCAAAAAGATCTAGCTAATCACAAAGCTAAAAGACGTTTAACAAACAAAAGCAACAAAAAAAGGGTTCCACGATAAACGTAGCTACAGTTAATGCTGAAATACGGCTTTATTTATGTTATAGGCGCTTTAATTAACTAACTTTAATTAATCTCTTCGTGGAACTCCAAAATTTCAAACTACAGTGAAAGGGAATATTTACTTAATTTTCAGTTACCTGTCGGACTAAAATTAAGAGCTTGTTGGTTACGAGTCATTATAGGATGAGGTTAATAAAAAGTTCAATTTTGTTACGGCTATTAAAAGTAAAAAGAATCCCTTGTACAAGTAGAATAATTTATACTTATTTAGCAACCTTATTCAATTTATTTTTATGTTCATATTGTTCATACGAATGATAGGAAAAATCGAGAAATAATCTTGAAAAAAGTTTAAGTTATTTTTTTCTCATAATACACTACTGAAATCATTCAAAATCAAAATCAAATATTTTATTTCACATAGGCCTAGATGGGCACTTATAAAACGTCAACAAAAAGGTGCACGGTTCGGTTTGGTCGTTTCCTATGGAGAAGAACCGGCAAGAAACTCCATGGTTACTATTTTTTTTCATGGTTATCATTCGCTGGATACGAGACGCACGGGGCCGGTCAATATGGCGACACTTGTGGGAGGCCTATACCCACCAGTGGAGGTCTTTGAGCTGAAATGATGATAATGATGATGACACTACTGAAAGTGATAATATAGTACTTAGGTACCTACCTATACTTACAGTTGGTCCTTAGCCTAGTAATCATTTCACAAAGTAGTTCCTGTATTCTATGAAAAGCGCCACTATATGAATGATCTGTTCTAAATGCAATTGCTGTGACAAATTGAAGTATCTGAAATAGTCGGAATCTACTACTACTAGCTGTTAGAGAATTATTAGAAACAGCTTCGAGATTTTGATATTAAATAATGCATACTATTATTGAGCTGTCCTTTAATTAAAGTACCAAATGAACCAGAATTTCCGCTTTTAATAGCTACTTTTATTAGATTTACAACAAACATTATAATTTGAGTGGTGTGTGTGTGTGTTTGTAGTGTCTGTGTGTCTGACTGTGTGTGTGATCTGTGTGCGTGTTGTGTGTGTTTGTGTGTGTTATTATTATGTGAGTGTGTTATTTTGGAATTTTTATTTATTTTATATTATTTCATTGATTATTTTTGTATTTATGCTGATTTTGATTAAAGTTTTAATTTTTATAATTGTTAATTTTAAATGAATTGAAATAAATGATTTTGAATTTGAATTGGAAATAATGTTTTGAATAATAGATTTCCAAGTTTATGACCTACATTTTACATCGGAAATCCTACATAACATTTTGCATCGGAAATTAAAACATGGTTTTACCATAAAATACATCCGATTTTGCTGTTTCCCCTTTTGTGTCCAGGGATTAGTTTTGGCCGATTTTTTAATTTTAAAACTTTGCTGAAGTTGAGTTAAAGCCTAAAAGTACATACCAACAGTTTTATGAATAGCGAACAATGTGAACTAAATCAAAATCGGCCATGCTGCTTCTCCTATTAAGCCTGCCTGTCCATTGAAGCGGAGCGAGGCTGCGGAGCGCAGAAGCTGCGAAATATTAACCAATAGGATTGCATAAAATCTGTATTTCGCAGTTTCTGCGCTCCACAGCCACGCTCCGCTTCAATGGACAGGCAGCCAAATACAGGTTTCTAGGTATGACAACATCACAGTATGTATTAATAACACAGGTATACAGAAGTTGTAGAACTGAAATTTGAATCAAATTACCCAACACAAATATTTACCTATATTCAACAAAATTGTCTATATTTCAAGAATTCACTAACATTTTATTGCCAACGTATTTTCATTCACGAAAATTCTTGGTTCGTTTATGTCATATTAGATTTGTGCTATGTAAAGACATAAATTATTCATAAGTTACATTCAACCTTTTCTTTGTCATGGAATATAATAAAATACTGGTCTCAAAGTCACACGTGGATGCTTATTTTTATATGAAGATGCCACGCGAGTGAATTTTTGAATCAGGAGTCGCTTCACACGTAAGGTTTTCAAGTTTTTTTTAGAAATTGTGCAATAGTTGGGTGAATTTTGTAGTAACGACTGTGATGTGTCTGATGAACTGCCTCGTTGGTCGAGTGGTTGCAAGCGCGACTGCTGAGCATGAGGTTCTAGTTTCGATTCCCACGTCGGGCAAAGTGTCATTGGGATTTTTGCACTATATTGCATGGGACTTAAACATAACTGGCGAAATCTGGGTGTACTATTAGGTGCACCTCTGCCTAACCCTTCGGAGATTACAGGCGTGTAGTTATGTTTATCTTACAACGTAAAACCCTCCCCACCTCCCTCTCACTTACCTTACTTTATCTACTTTGTCCTTTCAGTAAAAAAAAAAAAAAAAAAGATTCCCTTCTCTCTTCACCAACGTATATTTCTACAATGTACAAGATCTAAAATGTTTACAAAGAACTCAACAAAAAACTGAGTCGCCAAACGTGGAGGATCGCGTTACACAAACTCCTGAACTCTCCACAAACTAGCGGAGTTTTCTTTAGAGCCAACTTTTAGCATCGCAAAAGGTATCCGTCGAGAGTACCAGTGTACTGCCGACTGGAGACTGTAAAAGAAAAATAAAAAGGTGCATAGAATGCAAAAATCTTTTAAAGCGACGGTAGATAATAATTATCTTTTATTTAGAGAAGAAGTAAAGTAAGACCTATTAAGTATAAATATTAAACAAACATACTAAAATTATTATCCTTAAAATCGTAATCTTATATTTTAGTCGGCTGGCCAAAAAGGAGTGTTTTATGTTTTTAATATTTCATTGTTGTCTTTGTTTCGATAGTTCAAAAGCCTGTAACTGGCCTACTTAAAATAAATGCTTTGATTTAGATATTTGCTTTCATTTTATCAATTGTTCTTGGAGAAGCTAATCTAGCTTAAGAACAGCAACCAAAGCAGCAGATATAGATCCATCTACGGAACAGAAATAATATTTTTTCAAATGTTCACTTTCGTATGTTACCCGGGATAACGCAGAGATTCTACAAGTATCAAATACCAAATACATCATAATCGGTTTATGCGTTTAGAAGTTACGGTGGAACAAAAAACACACACAAACTTACATACATACTTTAACCCTGAAAACATAACACTCCTTTTTTGATCAGTTGTGAAAAAAACAGGAACGATCTATGCTCTATAAACTGTGTGGTTGAAAAAAAAAATATCTATTGTCAAAACTGCCAGTCTGGTATAGGTAGCTAAACATTTTGTAATTAACTAGCCCTGTAAAAGACAGATTGGTGATTGCAGATTTCAGATAGCAATTACGACGACATCGTAGTCAAAGTCATTTTAATACCTAGTCAGACATTTTACTAATCCACGAAAAAATAAGAAAAATACCTAAAGTGCATCGCCTAGTCTTTATCCCGAGAGGATTATGAGGTGTGTAGTATGCTTACAGTTCGATACATCAAGATACGTCTGTCTGGTATTTTCTTTGATATCACGAAAAAATATCTTGCCAAATAAATGTGACTTACAATTTAATACATTTCTTATAAAAATCTTAAAAAAGTCCACTAAGTTATTTATCTAGACAAATAATTGAAAAGAAAATAGAAAATGTTTTCTTTTTTTGTCAATGACATTTGGGCATTATAAATAATTGAATATCGACGTCAGCTGTATATTTCAAAATCAGATTAGGGATTATTACTTATTTATTTCGCTTAGCATTCTGATTTCTCAAAGCTCTGCCCAGAGCTTTGGCTCATTTGATGATTTCCCATCCTAAAAAAAAGTCATTATGATATAGGTTTGAAAAAAAAGTCTGACAACCAGTCTTCCAAAGGGGTATCGTATTACCTAGTACTAACTGGGTTGTGGAGGTCAGATAGGCAGTCGCTCCATGTAAAATGCTGGTATTCTTGGCCGACCCTAACTTAGTTGGGAAAAGGCTAGGCAGATGATGATGATTATGAAATAGGTTTTATTTCAAAGTTTAAAAAAAAGTATAATTATAAAAAAAATTGCTTTAATATACAATTAAACGTTAGTACGTACTATATGTCGACAATGAAAGGAATTAGAGATAATTATTCCCAGAATAAATCTACATTTCACTTGATATGCTCTGTTTCTATCTATATCTTCAAACTATGAAATTAATGGTTGTAAACCTCGAAAGTATAGGCAGAGGTGTACCTAATAGTACACCCACATTTCGCCAGTTATTTTAAAGTCCCATGTAATTGGGGGCAAGCCAATCATCCATCCAGCCATCAACCGGGCATAGATCCAGACTCCGTGGCTACTGAGAAAATCCTGAGGGAAAAACCCAATAACGCTTTGCCTTGAACTTGGACTTGAACCCAGGACTATTTGTTCAGTAGTCGCGCTTACGACCACTATACCAATGAGACACTCAATAGTGGTTATCTCCTTGTAATATTCTTACTAGTAACTTCAGAAATAACCATAGAGGTTAAATCTCTACACCAGATAATCTCATCAGTTCTTAGGACACTAGACAAACAGGTATAAAAAAAACAGGTTTTTGTTCTCGATATAACCATTATCATCATCATCATCTGCCTAGCCATTTCTCAACAATGTTGGGGTCGGCTTCTAGTCTAACCGGATAGGTAGCTAAATATAAGGTCTAACTATTCATACACGAAATATTTTAAGAGTAACTTATATAAGTCGTAAAGTCGCCATAGCAACGAAAAAAAGACTTATCTGAGTGTTTTTTTTTTACGAAATTATTATAATTCTTAAAATTTTTTAGACTTTTTGCATAACATCTTTACTCCCATATTCTAACAATGACACTAGGTAAATACGACCTAGTAAACTAGCGTAATGGATGTTCAAAAATAAAGAGCTAGTATTTATTTTGTGGGTCAAGTAATTTTAAATTATTTACTTTTTATAAAAATATACTTAGATAAAAATAAATAATCCCTTGAAATGGCTTCGTTATAGCCGTTAGATAATTCCCTGAAAATATTTCGTGTATGAATAGTTAGACCTTATATAACCAAGAGCTTAAAACTAAAACTATGAAACAAGTAAATAAATCTTACCGGACAAACAAAACTATAACATCGAAACGACTTTAAACTAAAAACTATGTCACATGTATTCTTTGTAAAGGAACTCGGCAATTTCAGCCATTGCACGTGTTTTAAAACATTGATTCCAAACGGTTATCTCTATTCATAGTTTTCAGTTTGTTTTCTTACTTTATTTATTTCACTGGACTTGTGTAAGCAGAAATTCGTGAAACGTCCCTGAAATGTGATCCTAGTAAATAGTAAATCCTGAAATGTTTCTTGGGAGACAATGTAGGTAATATGTTTCTATTCTCTGTGCAAACGAAAGCAGTTTAAAGTAATCTACTTTTGACAAAATATTTCTCAGGAGTTTTGTGCTTCTGAGTAAAAATAAAAATACATCAGCTGCCTAGCCTTTTCCCAACAATGTTGGGATCGACTTCCAGTCTAACCGGATGCAGCTGAATACCAGTATTTTACATGGAGTGACTGCCTATCTGACCTCTACAACCCAGTTTGTACTGGTGCGATACCCCTTGGTAAGACTGATTGTCAGACTTTTCGGGCCACTGACTACCGGTAACGACTGTCAAAGATATACAAATGACAGCCAGGACCAAATGCTTAACGTGCTTTCCGAAGCACGGAGGAAACTCGGTATGTTGCTAGGAAAGCACAGCTTAACCTAAAGATCGACCCGAGCGGCTATTATTATTTAGCCACGAGCTCCTCAGTAAAAATAAAATACATACTTCAAAAATATAAACGCCTAAAAGAGTGAGGTTCTTATTTTTGGAGCAAAGTCTTCAGATAGGTTTCCTGCTATCAAGCTGGCAGGTGATATCTTGAATCGTGTTCAACAATTTAAATACCTCGGCCATATTGTTACCGCGGACATCAAAGATGACCTGGATGTAGAAAGGGAGCGAAGAGCGTTGGCGGTTAGATGCAACATGCTTGTCCGTAGGTTTGCTCGTTGCACGTGTGAAGTGAAAGTGACGTTTTTTAAAGCATATTGTCAGACATTGTACACGTGTAACCTCTGGACAAGCTGTACGCAGAAAGCCATCAATGCTCTTCGAATTCAATATAACAATACGTTCAGGATGCTGTTGGGGCTGCCGCGCTTCTGCAGTGCGTCGGAAATGTTTGCTGATGCGCTGATAGCTTTCCAGCGATCAGACGTAAGCGTGCCGCATCGCTGCTGCAGAGGGTCCGGGGTAGTTCGAACAGTCTCCTGAATGGCATTGCGGGGAAATTTGATTGCCCGTTCATGTTTTACCTATCTTGCCTACATGTTTTACTAACATAGTTTTTAAGGTTTCATGTTTACTAACAATATGTGGATGTAAAATGTCCGAAATAAAATGATTTATTATAAAAATATAAACTTAAAAATTCGTCACAGACTAAACCAACATTACTAATATTGAATAGGTATCTATCGTTATGGTTTTCTTGAATAAGGTCAGTTGACACAAGCAACTACTGCACTTAATTATTTTTATTTAGCTGAAAGATTTTGTACACGAAATATGTCACAAAAAGAGTTTCCTTGCAAATTGATCTTACGATGCAAATTAAGTAAAAACTTCATGAAATCGGTCCCTAATCCGATGTACTTTCAAAACATAAATCATATTCTAGCAACACGAACACATTTCAAACTACAAAAGCTTTCCCCAAAACCTAACATACATATTACCACAGCAATTTAAGTCCATTCAGGTTTCCAGAAGTAACATCAGGCGTCTAAAATACTCACATATCTTGCCCCCTGTGTCGCGATACTGTACATCACTGAACAACTGTTTGTGAGACTAACTCGCTTACTAAGTGCACTGCAGATGCTACTGAATGTCTTCTAAACGCTGTTCAGTGTTGAGTAACTGCAGTTCTTTGTTTTGTCTTGTCTTGTCGTAAAGATGAGAATATATGACTTGCAAGATAAATGTTTATGTTTTGAAGATGGCCATCAGCCATGTTGAAGTTTTAGCAGTATTCAGGTTATGAAGTGACACGTTCAGCAGTAGCGAGAGCTTGTTACAGATTGAAAAACAAAGATAAAGCTCTTCAAAACGTAACTCACGATATGCCAAAATAAAGGCAGGTACTGGGGACCTAAAATGACCGCGCCAGCAGAATCATAATAATTACGTACGTCAACCAAACGTCTTCATAACAGACTTATCAAATTTTCTAAAATATAAATATTTAAAAGTTATACCCGAAGATTTAACCGATACCACCGTTTTATTAATAGCCTTTTTAAATAAAAATACCAAAATGAAAACGAAATTCAATAGAAAACCAAAGAAAAAAACCACAATTTGGAATTGACACAATGACATTGTCTGTCACAAAAATTTTGAAGAAGACGAATATATAATATGAAGATAAATGTTGACCAGAGCAGCAGCAAAACGCGCACGCCTATCGCCTCCGGACCCGTCGCTCAGCTCCGCCTCGCCGCCGCCGGAATCCAGCCCCGTCATGAGTGCTGTGACACCGGCCGTGGCAGTTGCGTCGAGCTCGAGCGATGAGTATTTCTCTCCGCCGACGACGCCACCACCTGTTCGTCGACGGGGAGGACGCCGGCCGCCGGACGGTTTAGGACCTCGAGGCCCACCGGCCTCTGATAGGGTCCCAGCTCCCGGCGGGAGTGTGCAGCGCATGCGATGGACGCAATCCATCAATGAAAACGTCATGCGCTCATACTATGGGGCTACAGAGGGAGGAAACAACCTGACCGCGTACCGTGTTCGGATGCTCTCTCTGTTTCAGGTGCTTGAACCAGCTGTCAACGTGTCGGCACAACGACTGTCGGATCAGGTGCGAGTCATCCAGCGTAATCGTATGTTGGATGACACCGTACTTGATCGCTTGCGGACTGAAATGCAGAGTAGCCATGTCATTGCCACGCCGCCGCCGCAGGCTGTGGTTCCACCACAGTCTACTATAATACCGAATCGCGATAACGACGTGAGTAATGACATAGTTACTAATGTAAGTACCCAGTGTAATGAGGAAATGAGGAGTGCTTTGGAGGGTGCGATTCGAGAATATCGGTTCATGCAACCCGACCTTAGACCACGCATACCTCGTTTGCCCATGCATAACAAAAATAGGGCGCTGGTGGCTGTCCTGGATTCGCAGTTGTCAAACTATTTTGATAACTGCGAAGACCTCACCGATGCTCACTCAATCCTGTATTGTGCGGCTGTAGCGGCATGTCGTGTAGCTCATGTCAAATTTTCTAATGACAGAGCTACACGACCTAAACCAGCCGTACCGCCATGGCAGTACAGGATTGAACGACGTATTGGTGGGGCCAGAGCACTCATCGGCAAACTGATCTGCTTCAGGGAGGGCAATACTCGTCCTAGAGTGATGCGTTTTGTGAGGCGGGCGTTCTCGGGGACTGATATCAGTCCTCGAGACTACATGTCCCGTATCACAGAGCGCATCGACTTCCTGAAGCAGAAAGTGTATGCATGGGCAAACCGTATTCGTAGGTATACGCGGCGGGTGGACCGATACACTCAAAATCGCACTTTTCAAAGAGATGAAAGGTGGGTATACAGGGCTTGGGAGCGCCCGGACCAAGGTGTGGCTGACACGCGCCTACCGGATGATGATGCCATGTGTTCGTTCTGGCGCAGCATCTGGTCGGTGCCTGTTAGCCATACCGAGGGTGAATGGACTCAGGGGGTCGAGCGAGCGTGCGATCTAGTACCAGAAATGGGGGCAATCACTATCAGCCCCCAAGACGTAGTTCGTGCAGTCCGTCCGTTGCCTAACTGGAAATCTCCAGGGCCGGATGGACTGCACAACTTTTGGATTAAATGGTTCACAAGGTCGCACGCTCGCCTGGCGATCCTGTTCCAGTCAGCCTTAGAGTCAGGGTCGCTACCAGAGTTCCTGACAACAGGTATAACCCACCTGCTCCATAAATCGGGTAGTACTGCGGAGCCCAAAAATTATAGACCAATTACCTGTCTTCCGACGGTCTATAAAGTTCTTACATCCATTTTGAGAGCTAAAATTAACAAACACATTGATGACAATTCTATCATGTCCGCTTCTCAAAATGGATGTAGGAACGGGTCCCGCGGTACTAAGGAGCTACTCCTCATTGATATGGCCATTAGTCAACAGGTTCGCCGTTCCCGAAGGGATCTGTCGACATGTTGGATAGACTATAAGAAGGCCTATGACTCGGTGCCACATACATGGCTCATGAGGGTGCTAGAGTTGTATAAAGTTGATGCAACTCTGCGCACCTTCCTGATGTCATGTATGGGGCAATGGAGGACAGTCCTTCGCTATCCAGGATGTCGGCAAATCCAGAGGAATAGCGAGCCGATAAGGATAGAGCGAGGTATATTTCAGGGCGATAGTTTGAGTCCACTTTGGTTCTGCTTAGCCTTGAATCCTCTTAGCACGCTGCTGGAGGATTCAGGTCTAGGCTATCGGTTGAGGAGAGGTGGTCAAGTTATATCTCACCTCCTTTACATGGATGACCTGAAACTCTTTGCCCCCAACGATTTGCAACTGATGGAGCTACTGAAGGTAACTGAAACTTTCAGTAGCGCCATCAGGATGGAATTTGGTGTGGACAAATGTGCGGTCATGCATGTAAAGCGAGGGGAGATTGTGGAATCTGTGGGAACCCAGCTCTCGGATTCCATAAATCTTAGATCCCTCTCAGCAACCGAAACCTATAAGTATTTGGGTATGTCGGAAGCGCTGGGCATCAATGTTGCTGACATGAAGCAATCGTTGAAGGAGCGCTTCTTTGGCCGCCTGAAAAAAGTATTTAATAGTCTTTTATCAGGCGGCAATAAGGTACGTGCCTTCAACGGTTGGGTCATGCCGGTTCTGATGTACTCTTTCGGCATACTCAAATGGACTCAAACAGAACTAGACGCCCTGGATAGGAGGGTCCGTACATTGTTGACGGCATATCGAATGCATCACCCGCGTTCTTCTATTATGAGACTGTATATCCCGCGGAAGTGTGGGGGTCGAGGCTTTTTAAACGCTAAGACTCTCCACAATCGCGAGATATGCAGTCTCAGGGAATATTTCCTTGAAACCGACGTGGGGATGCATCGAGATGTGGTCGCAGTGGACAAGGGCCTCACCCCGCTTTCCTTGGCTAAAGAGAACTGGCGCAAACCCTTAGTGCTTGACACTAACGACCGCATGGAGGTATGGCAGAGTAAAGAGCTTCACGGACGCTTTTTCCGGGCCCTGCATGGGCCCGATGTAGACCTATCAGCGTCCGTAGCCTGGCTACGTTCCGGGGACCTCTTCGGAGAAACCGAAGGTTTTGTCTGTGCAATTATGGATGAAGTTATGATGACGAATAACTACCGGAGATTTATTGTGAAGGACGGTACGGTTGACATATGTCGGGCATGCCACCGTCCAGGCGAATCAATCCGTCACATTATCTCCGGGTGTTCTCGTCTGGCTAACGGAGAGTACTTGCATAGACACAACCTTGTAGCCAGGATTATCCATCAGCAACTAGCTCTAAAATACAACCTTGTGGAATCGGAAGTGCCGTACTATAAGTATGTGCCCGACCCAGTTCTCGAAAATGGCAGTATCACATTGTACTGGGATCAATCCATCATCACTGACAGGACTATTGTAGCCAATAAGCCTGATATAGTGGTGGTGGATCGATCAGAGCGGCGCACAATGATTGTTGACATAACGGTCCCGCATGATGAGAACCTCGTGAAAGCCGAGAAAGATAAGAAAATCAAGTATCTTGACTTGGCTCGCGAGGTTGTCGACATGTGGGATGTGGACTCAGCGATCATTGTGCCGATAGTCGTATCAGCCCATGGCTTAATTGCCAAGAGCCTCGACCAATACCTGAGGAGGCTCTCGTTAGGCAGCTGGATCAAGGCCTTGATTCAGAAAGCGGTACTTTTGGACACGGCTCGTATTGTTAGGAGGTTCCTCTCCCTGGAGCCCTGACCGCCGGTAGCTTGGACCCTGTTCCCGATACCGGTGGGCTACAATTTTTTATATTTTTAAATGTTTTTTTATATATTTTTTTTAAGGAATATTTAAAAATGTAAAATAATTTGTAAAAATTTAAATAAAGGAAATAATAATATGAATGAAGTTATATCTCGTAAAATGGTCACGGAGAGACATTTCATAATATTAACTGTATCTGTGACCATTTTAAGAATTCTAAGGTGATTCATATTATTACCTTATTTATTTATTTGGTACACCAACAGCAGTACATACTAAGTATTAATGTGAAACGATAAAAATAACATAACAGTGCTGGTATGTGTGCCTATTATAGCTATACGCAGCATTAAAGACAACAACATCTTATTTATGATTCTGCTAAAACGGCCATTTTAGGCCCCTATTACGAGGTTGATTGCTTTGGTTCTCCACTTGTCACTCTTGGAGTTCTTGAGTGGAGATCGCGAATCGGTAAATGTAAGGTGGGACGCCCTCAGGCTCGGTGGAGCGCAAGGTGGCTGGTGAGTCAAAGTGAATAGGTGAGTACTTTGTGTAAATACTAAACGGGATTAGCACATCTATATCGTGTCCATGAGCTATCAGAACTATCAATATTTCATAACAATTAATAATAATAAATTAATAATAATAAATTTCTTTATTGCCATAAAAACAGGGTACAGAAAAATGTGAGACCCTGGCTCCAGAGCTAGGTTAGAGTACCTGTATTTCAGGAGCCAGTGACTTCTTCCATTTAGATAGCAATAGGGCAAGTTTTATGCAGCAAAAAGTAACAAAATTATTTCACCTAAAATTAAGCGTAATAATAACATTAAATATTAAAACATTTAATTACGCATTAATATTAAAATTAGAAAAAATTGACTAAAACCAAGTTAAAGAATCTTTTTAAATCAAAAACAAAATTCGAATAAAATCAGGATTGAAACATTAAAAATTAAGTTAAAAACAACATTAATTTTAAAATAAACATTGTAGTAAAATAAAATTAGAACAAATTAAAAAACAGTCAGGATGAAACAAAATTAAATTAGAAATAGGGGGTGGAGGTATGTGAATGTGCATTCGAGCGTTTGTGTGTGTGTGTGTGGGGGTGTGTATGTGTGGGGGTGTGTGTGTGTATGTGCGTGAATACCATTTATTTGTGCCTTTATATACTTATGTTGATTGCAGTAAATTTTCAGTTGAGTTGTAGTCCTGTGTCAGTAGCCACATTTTTACCTTCTTTTTTGTTTCACGAGTCGTAAGGGGATTTATGTTCAGGATTTTGTTTAACTTATTATAAAGAAAAGTGGTAAGATATACCCGCTGTCACCTAGCGGCCGCCGTGTGACAGCGTAAAGGTAGGCAAACGTTTTTTATAGTGCGCTTCTTATTACTTTTCGCATTACAAGGTGTAATACTGTGCTGCTTGCAAACAACTTGCAGAATGTAATTCTGTCTTACTGTGAGTACTTCCCACTTCTCGTATAAGACTTTGGTGGGAAATCTAAACGGTCTGAAAGTCATGACTTTAAGTAGAGATCTTTGGGCCCTTTCCAGGTGAATCTGAATTATACTTTTGAACGTGGTTTAGATGTGCTGCATTACTAATAGCGATCAGTATCATCAGTGACATTTTCACTTAGACGTTAGTAACAACACACGTCTACAGTACTTCAGGTACCGCAAAGAGACACTTCACAATATTACTCCTTGTAATTAAACCTTAAATCATAATTAAACACATTTCAACCCTAAAATCATCGCTTCTAAAATAACACAACATAATTCATAATTGCACTAAACTAAGACTTGTCAGACTCAGCCAACAGCACCCGGGGGGTTGCTTGGCTGAATTATTTGTGCCAAGACTCCTGTAATAGCTTGGCGGATGACGTTTCATGCAATTAGCGTTCCGGGATTTGAATTAATTGAAGAATGTTGTGTGTTTATCTTTTGATGACAAGTTTAAGAATTTCTACGGTTTTTTACTTATCGAAAAACATAAAAAGCAAAATCTTTTCCGTTTAATTGTTTTTGAAATACTGGATTCATCAAGTTATTCAACGGTGCAATTTCACCAAATGGGTACTAGTAACGTGGATCTGGGTACAGGCAAAATTTTGATGCCGTTGGAAGGTATACCTAACCGAATACAGGGTGACAAAACCCGCACATAGAGGTTCTTCATCGGTATGAATAAAAAAAAAAACTTAAAAAAAAACAGTTTTTTACTATAAATGTGCCGAAACAAAACACAAAAGACCTGCACGATCAAAATGTATGGAAAGCTGTTTTCTTTTTAATCTATTGATGAAAAAATTCTATGAAAATATTCAGAATGATATACTGAATACATGGTATGCGTTTGTACTTCGGTGTCTTCAACCCTGTATGTATGAACATCTATACAAAATGCATTTTTAGTACATTTATAAACAGATACAATGTGAATGACAGTTAACAAGACATACATAATAGATCACTACACTTGGTAACTGGCGAAATGTGGATGTACTATTAGGTACACCTCTGCCTAACCCTTTGGGGATTACAGGCGTGATGAACCACCAAGTGTAGTGACTACACTTGGTGGTTTTTATACCACAATAGAGAAAAAAAATCTCTAAAACATGCACACATTTTCAGTTTCCATACTAAATCACAACACACAAAAACTCCTAAACTCAACATAACAAAAACACAGACGTATAGCGGAACAAAAATAACATATTTTCGTACAGAGAGAGATAAATGTAGGTATATAAAAGATTTTGAGGATCATTGTAACAGTTGTCGCGCCATATGGCAGGCGGTAGCGAGACGGAAAATGTATGACGCCGTGAATAAAGGATTTCGATTCTAAGCTTATCGGCGATATAGTTTTACTGTTGGTTTCTTTTTTCTTATTGATTATTGTCGTACTAAAAGGCTATGTTGACATTGAAATCTGTTTTATTGTGATATGAGAAAATTACGTGTCTTATGGTTTTGGTTGTGGAGGTCAGATAGGCAGCCGCTCCATGTAAGTATTCAGCTGCGTCCAGTTAGACTGGAAGCCGACCCCAACTTAGTTGGGAAAAGGCTAGGCAGATGATGACGATGGTTTTCCTTTTCCAAACCGAATTTGTTTGTAAAAAATACTAATCCTGCATTGTGGGAAGAATGGGTGTTTTTGACGACCTTTCTTTAAAGCAAAAGATAGAAAATATTTTTAATTAAAATTGGATTATAGGACTATTTCTACTTTTCATACCCAAGATTCAACGTTTCCGCTACTCACAAAACGATTTTTTTCAATTTTTAGTATGCAAAATTTTCAATAGAATCACAACCAATCAGATATTACAAGACCCATACACAAACGGGTTTGATAATAACCGGCCAGAACTGCTTTCAAGCGGATCGATTAAGCTCGATCCGGTAATGTATAAGTTCAGTTAGTTGTGGATTGTTTCAGAACTTTGTCTGTAGTACCTTCTGATACTCCCTGGAACTATTCACGGCATTCTGACTTGTAACAATGCTTGATAAACATTTGAATGTAGTACTGGGTTTCTGGTACTAATAGCACTTGAAAGTTTAGACTTAGTTGGGAAGGAGGGAACTATGAAGTCTGATGAAAACAATTTTTATACAGGGTGGCGACGACAATGCGACAATAAATGAAACTATGTATTCTCATGACTTTCCTCCCAGATTGCATACAAAAATTTAATCGAATATATCCAGTAGTTAGTTACAGGACATTATTTTTCATTTTGGCTAGCATCGACATGTTAACGAACCCTTTTTTTTTTTTTTTTTAGTATGGGAAATCATCAAATGACCCCCCCGCTCTGGGCGGAGCGGAAGGGAGTGTCAGACTTGTACTGACTAAAACCCATCCATGTTCCTTTTTTGCTCTTTGTGTTCCAGGGCCGCGGTATCTCTTTCGAACAGTCCCGCAGCCCCGGCAGGCATCGGCCCGTGCGGACCCCTACGTGGTTGCTGACATCTCTTTGAGGCGCGCGTGAAACACGAACGCGCCGTCGACACGGCCTGTCGTCATAAGACGGCCGAGGCGACGAGCTAGCCCATAACTCGCTGTCCACAGGCCCGCGCCTACGGTGGCCGGGGGCCACCACGTGACCCCCGACGCCCAGGGCGTCTCCCGCGGTGGCTGGGACGTGAGGCTCTTTCCCTCTCACGTTCCGCCACCTCCTTCACTAGCATGACTGCTTCGCAGAAGGAGGTGACGGCTTCCCATTCCCTCTCGCTCCGGACCATGGCTTGAACCAGGGCCGGGCGCGAGAGGTCGCCGCCGCCATGTTAACGACCCCTGAAGTGGTATTAACACTAAACACATGTTGCCAACTCGCTACTTCAAAAACTTTTGCCAAATTCGTTCCTTAAATTTTATTTCCAGTTGCGAATTAGTGCAAACTGTACCTAAGATAATATCTTACTGCAGTAAACAGTGGGCCTAGCACGAATGAGCGGAGTAAACGTTTCGTAAATTCAAACTATTTTAAAATTGAAAATATTTATATTCACTGAATAAACATGTTCTTACTATTCAGACTAGAAACGGGATTTTTACCATGTTTACTGTTTTTGTTGAGTTCCCGATATTTCGGCGCTGTATATCCCGTTTCTAGTCGGAATAGTAATGTTAGTGACCATGATAGTTTAAAATCTTAAACATGTTCTTAGTTTTATTAATTCATATAAACGGCTAATAAATGCTGTAGGATGGAACGTAGTATTTGACTGAGGTCCTTGAAAGGTCCAAAAAATATTTGTACGTCGTTAATTGTTCGAAAATTCAGTATTTTTTAACTTGTTTAAGTTACTCAATGAAATGATGGTAGCTACATCTTTTCTTTTTGACAGCAAACCCCTGTAAGTATAACATATAAGACTACCAGATAAATAAACTCCATCGCACGAAAGCCCGGTGCACTTTGTCCTCGCCATAAATTTTGAGAATCGATGACAAATGGACCACGTAGGCAATAGGTTAGCAGGCTGACGCTTATAATATCTTCTATTGGATATAATCTTACGTTACTTTATCGGTTTACGTGACTTCCTTAGGCTTTCGTTTGGTTTAGGATTCTCCCCAAATTCGAAGTGAAGTCTGAGGACTTTTGATGTTAAGACCCAATGCAGAAGATTGCGGAATTGTATCCAAATATGGAATTATGCTGAGACATAACAGCCATTTAAATAAAAAGTTTTAACGGAAAGGAAATAACGTAATACGTACGCGTAACACTTGAATCATTTAGACGACGGAGAAATAAATAGTCCACGTTTCCACAGCGTTGATCAGTACGATATTTTACTGTATACTATACTATAATTTACTGAAATAGTGTAGAAGCATATGCATAACCAAGTCTATAATGTTCCTACTGCTGGGAAACAGGCCTCCTCTCTATGAGAGGGAATGGGCTATAATTCAATAACATAAAAATAAAATAAAATCCACCACGAGGTTCCTGGTTTTTTCACGAGGTTTTTGGTTCTAGGTCATGTCTTCTCTTCTTAATAGTTCACTCTTGACAGAGTGGTCGTGGTCATTGGGGGACGCCCACAAAAGCGGTCGCTGCCTTCGTTTCATTTTCCACCGGTTTTTATAGACTGCATGGTGAGCACATTCTGCCTCAGGGATCTTGGTGACAGATATGTCCATCGGGTTCGTGATCGACCACGTGGTCTGGTACCTTCGACTCTACCCTGAATCAGCAAACGCTCCATTGTTGCGGGTTACGTTGTCCAAAGAATCTGAGGATTCGTAATTGTGCAAGCAAAACAAGTTTTGAGTATGACTGTGGATGGGTATAAGAGTAGAGAAAGAAACGATGGATGGACCGCGTGAAGAATGATATTATGGCACAAAAGGAGGTGTCTGATGAGATGACGAGTAATAAAGAAATATGGAAGAAGAAGACATGCTGACCTGAAATGAATTGGGGCAAGGGCAAGAGAATGATTAGGAGATCACAACACCACGGTCTAGGAAATTTAAACAGTGGGAAAGCACTTACCTATTATTAAAGCGAAAACGTAACAAAAAACCCTTTCAGAAGCTTTTATAACTCAACACAAAAAGTCTTAACGGAATTAATAAACCTTTGCTTCCCTTCAGAACTGCCGTTAGAAAACAATTAAATCTGAAACAGGTCCATAAAATAAATTCAACCCTCAATTGTAAACACAAATAGGTATTATTTGCCTTTTAGAAGGGACAAGGACGAATGTTTATTCATTCGAAGTTGGAGACGTTCTAAGTTAAATGCGTAACTTGAACAATTTTATCGGTGCGGGTACTTTTCTCGTTAGTACTTCTCGTGAAAGTGGCTTTTAGTTAGAAATGTTGAAATTAGAATCTGATTGTACTGTTTTGGGATGTTATCTAGTATTGTATGTGTTGTATCATCATCATCGTCCGCTAGCCTTCTCCTTACTATGTTGGGATCGGCTTCCAGTCTAACCGGATTCAGCTGGATACGCGTATTTTACATGGAGCGACTTTATTATGTTGTTTTGAGAAAGAACATTTTGTTATATCTTTGAATATTGTTCATAAACCTAAGAGAAAATAACTTTACTTTAAAATAAGTCACACTGAGATCTTAGTCAGGTGGTTTTTTTTCAGTCTCGTCTTACAAAATAGTATAGTCAATTTGGAAATAAATTAATTTAAGTATAGAACACCCTACACGAAACAATACTCAAAAATCTTCCTCACAAAATACAACCAAAGTCATAATTTCATACAACCAAAGTCATATTTAAAGTTCAACTCTGTAGCGTTATACCACTCTCACAATAGAATAATATGACGTCTCTCCTCTCGTTTCATCGCTTTTGAACAAAGGTAACAATTAATGATTTGCCCTAAGGAATTAACTGGCTGGCTAAAGGATACCTATTAAGAGAAAAACATACAACATAGTGAAATTGTGGGAATCGGTATTTAAGCCAAATCTTGCAGCTTATTGACAACTAAGCTCCTGATGCTTTAGGATCAGCAAATCATTATTACTCAAGGTGCGCTGGAATTTAGGAGCTCGTGGCTAAATATTAACAGCCGCTCGGGTCGATCTTCGAGTTAAGCCGCGCTTCATACCGAGTTTCCTCGGTGCCTCGAAAAGCACGTTACGCCGTTGGTCCCGGCTGTCATTTGTAGACATCTACAAATGACTAACCGAGTGGCCCAAAAGTCTGACAACCAGTCATACCAAAGGGGTATCGTATTACCCAGTACTAACTGCAACTGGGTTGTGGAGGTCAGATAGGCAGTCGCTCCATGTAAAATACTGGTATTCAGTTGCATCTGGTAACACCGGAAGCCGACCTCAATATATTTGGGAAAAGGCTAGCCGCTAGGCAGATGATGAAGGTAGGCTGAAATTGGCTATTAGCTGTCTTAATATCAAGCAATGAAACCATTAGAATCGTGAATACTAAAGAGGATGTCTTCTTTCCTTTCTCTCCAAATCACTCTTATTATAATCAGATTTGTAAAGCTAACATTGATCATGAATAAATCTGAGGAAGTTCCGAGGTCTCGAAATCACATTAAAAAGTTTTGGGCCATTTGGGAAATTCTAAAAAATTATATTCCTAACTGGCCGGTATTGTACTGTGAATCTGATTTGATTTGTGCCCAAAGATGTTTCGGAAATAAGGGAATTTAATTTATTTTATCTCTCCAAGGAAGGTAATTTCATATTTCTGGAATAAGTGAATGATGACATCTTTGTCATGTTAACAAAGACTTTTTGAATGGTTTAACTGCACGAGTTAATCTATTTTTCTGTCCTTTTCAGCTTTACATATTATTTGAGTATGTCGTATCCGGTCATTAGTACGGACATAAAATGAATTGGATAGCGCGCCAGTGTCTAGTGATGTCATCACGCGACTTACTTACCGGTCATGACAGGGTGTGCTTATACAGAGCCGTGATGTCCAGTTCGCGGCGAGGACGACAGTCAATGTCTGATCGCGGGGGAGTTGAGACGTCTTGGAACTGTACCCGATTTATTGTGCCCCGTGTTATTGTGTTAAGTTGTAATCTCAAGTAATTCGTTAGTTTGCTAGAAATAGTGAACCAAAAACCCACCTGCCCACATGATGTACATACAAGCTTAACGGATCAAATCCTGACATATCCGACAAGTATAATATTAATTACTCCTGCAATCTTAACTCTAGACTCTAATTCAAACTCTTTACGTTTAATCATTTGTTTAATCGCAATTACAAAGATAATCAAGTACCTGTCGCATATTATAAGGTATAAAAAGACCTTTAGCGTAGCCGAAAGGCACTAGTTCTTCTCGTCGTTGCGAGAGATTTTGTTCTGGACCATACCAGGAAGCCTTTTTAGTTACGGAGAAATTGAAGTTCATCGTCCCAACTTTTCCACACAAGTTTTAATGTTGTAACTTTACTAAAATACCTCCATGACCCTCATACTATTCAATGCATCCAGCAGCAGAATGTTTTCATTGCCTTACATCGAATCTTACCGTAAATCGTAATTTTTCAACCCTCAAAAAAGAAAAGTCGTTTTCAGCAATAATTTTTGGGTAGTTACTTAGTTTGATGTAAGTTAGAATACTTGGTTGGCGGCTTCGTGAAGTATCCATTTACACCTTGTATAAGCATACCACTTTATATAATATTTCTCCTTTACTCACCCATTACCAACATAATGAATGAATCACCCACAGCATTTCCACATTTTTATACCAACATAATAAAATGTATGCTTCGGAACAAATGCTCAGCGTTGAGGAGACTTGTCTTATGACAAAGCACCGAGATAAGAACGGAAGGGGCACGACGTATACAAATGCAAGTAGTTAGAGCAGCGTCTGGACACCCTAATACCCCTACTACGTGTATTTGCATTAGCTAGGAGTTTGAAAGTGAAATAGGTAAGTTTAGAAGTAAGTAGGTCTATCTAGTGTTAGCTGTGTGAAGTGTCAAACTGACAAATGTTAATGTGATCCATTTTAATTTGCGTACATTTTTATTAAAATTGCGCGCGATTATGCCTCTTTTTACTGACATTAAGCGATACAATTTAACTGCGATGTTGGAACTTCAACTCTCAGCAGTGAACTGAGCTAGGCATCGCGTAGTGTGAATATTAGTCCCTAGCTTTTGCTTGCGTTTTGATCGGAAATTATCCCATGGGAACCCTTTATATAGCATTTGACACTCGGGGATAATGTAGCTTCTCGTTAGTGTAAGAATTTTTCGGATCGGATTAATAGTTTCGGACATTACTTCCTACATACAAATTTAAACTCTTTATAATATTAGTATAGATAAGTAGGTATTGTTCGACCGTATATGTGAGTTACCTATGAGTTTTGGTTTCCAATCTACAAGTAAACTTAAATAAGACAGAAACTGAATTTCATTAAAATTATGGTTCGTAACACAAACCATATTTTTTTAATAAATTTTATATCTTTCTACATATTAATCAACACAAACTTTGTCTCTGTATCCATCACCGTACGATTGTGAACATCGTTAGTTCTCGAGATAAATTTATACAATGGGTGTAAAAGTACCCCTAACGAAGCCGAAAGGCACTTGTTCTTCCCGTCATTGCGATCATTATTGATTCTGGAGCATACCTGGAAACCTTCTAGTTACGGAGATATTGAAGGTCAAAGTTCCAACTTTTCCAAATATTTTTTTTTAAATACAACTTTTAAATGGTGTAAGTTTATTTGAAATACCTCCATAACCTCTTAACTATGCAATGCATGCATCAGCACAATGTTTTGAGTGCGTTACATTGAGCGCAACCGTAAACGATGATCTTCCAGATAAAAAAATGTTGTTTCCCAACAATAATTTTTGCGCAAAGTTACTCAGTTTGAGTTCCAGAATGCTTAGTCGATGGCTTCGTGAAGGATCCGTTTACACCTTGTATATGTATGACTGTGTTCACAATCTAAACTATGACGGCACGGTTGGCGCAGCTGAGCGATTGACTGCTGCGCTTCGTGTCGCGGGTTCCCGCACGGAACAAATATTTGTATGGCCTACAGGTAGTTGTTCCGGGTCTGGCTGTTTGTGTATGTGAATTTAAATGTTTGTAAACGCACCCACGATACAGGAGAAATTCCTAGTGTAAATGTACAGGCAACGTTATATATAAAAAAAAATCTTACGGTGAGATATCTAAATAAAGTATTTTCTTTTTCTCGCCTCAATTCCAGTTAAATATTCAATTAAGAAACAGTAGTACTCCCTAGTACTGTTTGCATAAGAATCGCTGTTGTCAAACAAACGACGATCTGAAATAAAGATCTCTTCAATTTTCGTCTTACAATAGAAATCTTCAATTAGCTTCATTGGTCAACGAATGGTTTCTATTAAGTTCAAGTTGTTTTATTTACGCTTTGATTACTATAAGTACATGATAGGTTCAATTCCTATACATAGAAGGCGGTGATTGTTTTTTTTTTAAATCTCGGCAAAGAGATATGCTTCTTTACAGCGTGAATACTTAAATTGTGTTTATAAATAGAATATAATAAATAAATATGATTATTTAAAAAACATTTACTTTTGTAAACAAATTAACATTTATTTGTGTTCTAAATTGAAAAATAAATAAATTTTCTTTTTTTCATATTAGGTTGTTTAGTGGCTTCATACCTTTGCTTCTTCTTCAACATGGAGAAAGCAAAGCTCGCAAAAAAAAACGCAAATTAAATCATAATTGCCTAATAATTCATGACAAAAATACTTTTTATTTTATTATTTAATTACTTCAAAAGTGTATTGAAAAACGTCGCAATTCTCGACTCCTTTACAACCTCGTCTGCGGCTTGGGTTTGAATTCCGCCTTGAATGCGATAACAAAGTTTTCCCACTTAAATCAAAATGTAGGTACTATTTTCTCATTTATTCGTAAAGCTAAGATTAATGTTAAATTAATTGTAATATTAAACGCTCATCCAATTTTCGCGTTTAAACCAAACTTGGTTTAATATAACGGGCCAATTTTATACCACTTCAGTGAATTAATGAAAATCTGGTAGTATACTGTTGATTAGCGTTGAAATTAAATAATATTAATATGTTTTTATACTACTTGTAGATATAGTCTACGCAGCTGTCAAGTCAATATAAACGGTAACATTATTTAATTAAGTACAAACAAAGCCGATATCAACATAAATAACGCAACGTTATCATCAGCATCGTTACGGAGGATTAATTGAATATAAATTTACGTAAGCATGTTTGATCATCAGCTGGGACGTGAATAATTTGTTTTGCTCCACTTGGTACTCGAAACATCAGCCAATATCCACTGTAGCCTATCGTTTGTAGATTTAAGTGACTGTTAATAGGTACTTGATGTTATAAGGTCTACTTGCAACATCAATTACAAAATTCCAAAGTGCGTTTTAGCACTAAACGTCAAACATCATTCTGCCTTTGTCATCTTCAAATGGTTGGCAGAAATAATATATTAAATTCATTTAAAAAAAAACAATGTTTTAAATTCATTTAGCCAGTGCTTTTCCAAGCGGGCGTAGTATGGTTTATGGGGTTCGTAAATAAGTCATAGAAATATAAAAAAGTAATTAGACCATTACTGGCACTTTTGAATATTAAAAAAAAAAACAAAAAAAAAGCGAAGCTACAGTCACAAGGCATAATTCGATAAAGATCACACATTGGACAAAGTATTAGGGCAAGTAACTTGCATGCCTTGTGACATTCACCGGTCTGAACCAGCTACGGAGCAATAACATTCAACCTACTTGCATACTTTTATACAAGTTACAGGCACGTGTATTTCGTGCTTTGTTATTAGGGGGGTAAGGAATACAATGTCGAAAACTAGAAACGAAACGCCGTGACACGACAGATTCTTAATTAACTATGTATGTATAAAAACATGGCCGTCTCTAGTCGTTTTCTAAGAGTTACATGAACTCCAGTCGTTTCAATGCGGTCTGTCTTTCGGTCAGTTCAGATTGAAGATAAGACAGTTACTATTATAGCTAGAAACCAAAACTAACAAGTCAAGTTAGTGCTTGAACAAACAAATATAAAAAGCACAAAGCATTTCCATAATTTGATTATTCTAAATTGTATTCCGTCTCTAGAAACCAATTACATAAAAACATTACAGTAAAACTGTGGACATTCGTTATTTTTTATAATCGACGTTAAGAGCAGGATACATAAGTCTAAAAACTTAACGGAGAACATTTTCGAAAAATTTTGTTACAGCTAAATTAGACCGATTTTAGATTTTCCATGATTATCATCATCATCATTTCAGCCGAAAGACGTCCACTGCTGGACAAAGGCCTCCCCCAAGTGTCGCCACATCGACCGGTCCTGTGCGTCTCGCATCCACCGGATCCCTGCAACCTTTACCACGTCATCGGTCCACCCAGTGGGAGATTTTCCAAAGAAAATTTTCAATTATCTTTTTTTTTAAAAAGGTATTTCGAAAAGTTCTCAGTCAAGTTTTTAGACTTATGTATCCTGCTTATGCGTACGAAGCTTCATTCAAATCGGTTCAGTCACTTCGAAAAAAAATCACTTGAAAGTTTGTATGAAATGCCGTAAGACGTCTAATGCTCTTAAGTAACTAAGATCACTTATTTCTCCATGGTCAAACAATATTTTGAATCAACATCACAGTGCTAAGAAACCAGCAAAGCTGTAGTCAAAGCGACCTCTGCGCTAGTACCGATGCCGTGGATGCAGTGAACTATTAGGCCAATCAAATTCAGTATCATCGTCACGAAGACAAAGAAAAGCCAAAGAAAGGTTTAAAAAAACCTCAGGAACTTTATTAGTAACAAGAGAAGCCCACCTTAAACCCGAATCGCTTAATTAATATTAACTCCGATGTCACAGAGCACCGTAACAAGGTTTTTAAGCCTTTTGTAAATCCAAGCCACGACTGAAACACAGAAACAGTACATCTTCATCATCATCATCATCATTTCAGCCGGAAGACGTCCACCGCTGGACATAGGCCTCCCCCAAGTGTCGCCATATTGACCGTTCCCGTGCGACTCGCATCCAGCGGATCCCTGCAACCTTCACCAGGTCATCGGTCTGCCTAGTAGGAGGCCTTACAACGCAACGTCTTTCGGTTCGCGGTCGCCACTCCAGAACTTTTCAGCCCCATCGGCCATCCGTTCTGCAAGCAATGTGCTCTGCCAACTGCCACTTAAGTTTGGCAATTCTTCGGGCTACGTCGGTAACCTTGGTTCTCTTGCGAATGTCCTCAGAAACAGTACACTGCATATTTATTAATTGCGGAAAAACAAGGGTAAGTAATAAGATTACTTATTGATACGTCATTTTCTTTGTGTACACGTGGCTTCGGTCTGTTGCATTATAAATAATGCATTCGACGTGGACGAATGACGGTTTTGAGGTGCACGCTCATTTGTTCGTAACATGCAACTGTTTTCTAGGGCAGAATGATTTATTTAGGTCTTCTTTTGGCTACTATACATTCCTACACTGACCTTATTGGTGAGGTTCTTCAGAAAAGTCAGGTGCGTAGTACTCACAACCGGCGTGCGTATATAGCCAGATGTATGAACGTGGACTAGGCGAAAGGAGTATACTGGCGTGCGTGTATGACCAGATGTATGAACGTGGACTAGGCGAAAGGAGTATGTAAGGATAGTAGCAGGTGGCGTTTCGTGGTTTCTGCCTACCCTCATGGCAAAACGGCGTCAGTTTATGTCATCTGAAATTTACTTGGACCTAAATGTCAGTTCTGTTTCTCATGTGTTGTATCAATCATTTTTGTCAATGCAACCACAAAGTTGTATCAAAGCAAGTATAATTTTGAGCGCGAATTTTGGTTTAGAAATGAAATCTTATCTTAATTTCACTGAAATATTATACGGATCCACCTCACTCTTTCAAATTCTTCTTCTTTATCATGTGATTAGTACTTAACCTGGTGTTCGAGTTTTATGCCGTCCATGGGCCCTTGACTTGGCTTTACATGCCGTAGAAATATCTCTCAGGCAAACTGGTTAAAAAACACATTTAAAAAACCTTTATATTACTGTTTCAAAGAAAAGGCAAATAGTTAATCCCTTTTTGAACAAACAAACCAAACAATCAAATCCGAATTACATTAACAACCGATCTCCAATCATCCCGTAACCCTAAAAATTAAAAGTGTTGCGGTTTATTCGAGCCCTTAATTTGATATTAAATATTTAACGCTTCGGCACAAGGTCTTGCTTACATCTCACTTAAGGGGTCGTTAAGTGTTTTCGAAAGTCGCCATTAGGGGCATTAGAGTGAAATATGAATTAATGGCGGTGGAGCGACGCTGCGGCGTCATCGGTATACGGCGTCAAGAGGTGTCTGAGGAATAGAGGGTGCGATGGAGTGTGCTTGAAAAGTTTTTAGGTGGCGCTTGTAATTTTTTGCCCTGACAGTTGACCAGTGACTGAAGTTACGTCGTTTAACATTATAGTAGATTTTTAAAGGTCTGATTTGAAAGTTTAAGTTCAGCAGGCAGTCATAGTGGAATTTGAAAAAATATGTGATGATGTAAAAGTTCGTCCTAATATGTCATCATCTTCCTGCCCTTGTCCCATCTTTTTTTCTTTCAATCTTCTCTGTCAACCGTCACGCTATCATTTACTCCTTTTTCTTTCATTTCGTCCTAATATGTGACGGTATGTAATTTGAGAAATTCAGTTTATTATAACGAAAAATAAATAAACTTATTATCAGCAAGTCTGTTATACATACATGCATAGCTTCCTGACTCGTAAACAAGCAGCATTTTTATCATCACGCCTTTGCCTAAAGATTATAATAAGTGACAATATTAAAATTAAAATCCTACTAATACTTACAAATGGGAAAGTTGTATGGATTTCTGGATGTTTGTTAATCTTTCACGCAAAAACTACTGACCGGATTTGGATGAAAGGCACACAGATAGTTTATAACCTGGATTAACACACAAATAAATAAAATAAAATAAGCCTTTATTCCTTAAACTTAATTTTACATTTCCTTAACTCCGTTATACAATTATACTTTCTATATTAAACATATCATTTTTCGGCAGCCAGTTTATCTTTTTCAGCTTGTCTTTCGACAAAGACCTCCTTCATTCTGGACCAGCTATCTTTTTCCTGTCGTCTTCCCAACGCTTAGTTTGTCTACCTTTGCTCCTCTAACATCTCGTTCACTTCTCTATCCCTTCCCTTAGCAGGAATCCTGTCCATCTCCATTTCAGGGTTTTGTATACTGTATGTATATTTTTAGATTAACGCGTAGCAGAACATATTATATGGGACATTACCGAACTCTAGTGCTAGTTAAGCTTTAAAAAAAGTCTGACCCAAAAAAAACAAAACACTCGCCCGCTCCACCCCACTTTATTGACAAACGGGTATAACCAAGTAAGCTGAGACGGTTGGTTGTATGATTGATTATTACCCATTCTGTAGCCAGAGCTTTCACAAGCCTCATTCTGTACGGTCGTAGTAAGGGGCTACCCATTTCTATATTTGGGAACAAAAGTGTCAAGATGAACAAAGAAGAGTATGGGTTTCGGATTTACAATCCCAATTCGGTTAAGTACAATGAGACCCGTAAGAGGGAAATGTTTCAGAGGATTGATGAGAAGGACGGTATTAAAGGTGAGAGTTTATCTAAGGGTGTAACAAGACCGTTAGCGAAGCCGAAAGGCACTTGTTCTTCCCGTCATTGCGATATTTTTTTGTCCTAAACCATACCTAGGAACCTTCTAGTTACGGAGATATTGGGGGTCAAAGATCCGACTTTTTCTAAATTGTTGTCAAACGTTTTTTTTTTAATACATGTTTTTAATTGAAGATTTTTCCTCCATGACCCCCGTAGTATTCAATTCATCCATCAGCACTATGTTTTGAGTGTGTCCTACCATAAAACGTGATATTTCACCCCAAAAAAAAAGTCTTTTCCCAACAATATTCTTTGCGTTATAATGTTGCTTGGTTGACGGCTTCGTGAAGGGTCCGTTTATACCCCGTATTACATTAGTCGTGTTTTCTTGAGAAATGAACACACAAAGCAAACAATAATAATATTTTTTGCACATCTAACTTATCACATAAAGATCCAGTGATTGGAAAAAAACTCTTTTCTACTATATTACCCTAAAGTACATTACGTTCAAAGTCTACGTGAAAGTCGCAAGTCCCGTTTCACTAATAGGGCTAGAGAAAGCGCTTTTGTGTCATTATTGAAAATAAAATATGGATAATAACTAGTAAGAAATAAAAAAAAAACAAAATATTTTTTTAAAGGAAACTCTTTCCTCTTAATTTTCCACCATCGAGATAAATGATGGCCCGCATCATAATCATCGTAATGAATATTTTATTTTTCTTAATTTTCTTTTTTTTTCAGAGTACGACGCTAAAGATCTTTATGGTCCAGAGATAACTGATAAGGACGGGGCTCTTCTTGATGATCACGACAGTTTCTATATCACCACGAAGAGCTTGCTTGTACTGTTCCAGATAATGGGGGTAATGCCGATCATGAGAGTTTCTAAAAGTAAGTTATTTTCATTTAGTGCGCACTTGAAAAACTATTGTTGGAAAGTTCTTTAAATGAAAATAGTAAATCTAAGTGCAGTTTTAAGACAAGTCTAATTTTCTTTTGTGTGTAGTTTGAGATTTTCTTTGTACTCTGCTTCTAGAACTATGGATACATTACTCTTAAATAAACAACATATCTTGCAATTGCAAGATTGCTCACTTGCATAAGTGAAAAAATAAACTTATTTTTGTTTGTCTCAAGGAGGATGACTGTCAGTGTAAGTTAGTGCAACAACAATATGTCTGGTGCTGAATTCAAAACAAAAGAATTGAAAAACTTTAAAAATTTTCTCGGTTTAAAATTTCAAAATGTCGGCATTCATCTTCATCAGACGGAATGCGGTTCTGCAACTTTGTTTTAACTTTAACACATATAAAGTTTTCAAACTTTTCAAAAGAAAATGTGTTGAAATTTTTCAGAATCCAATAACTTTGAAACAATGTTTGGATCGTTAGAGTGCACACTTGTACTCGGTGAGCCATAAAGTCTTCAAATATAATAAACTTTGTGCAATGAAACTGGGATTTTATGTATTATTTTTTTATATTTTCGAGAGAACTTCGAACTTGAATTATGGGTGTTTCAAAGTAATCGCACATACAGTCTTTCCTTCTAGTCCTTCTTGGGTTTCAAAGATTTAAAAATATGTTTATGTTGTCGTACTGATACGTATCATATGGCACGTTTCTTCGATAAAAAAACAGTAGTTTTTTGTGAGGGTGAACTATGGGATTCACCTCGGTCTAACCCATGGGGGCATCATTACAAGCGTGATGTTGAGATGTAGTTCTTTTACTCTTTCACTATCAAACAGATAAACAAACAACTAAGCGGACTACTTTCAATTGGATATCGAAGGCCACAATATGGGCTTACCTAGTATGGAGCCTGGAATGCATCATCGTCGTAAAAGGTAAGAAACATTAAAATCGTGAAAGATACTAGGAAAACATTCCTGCAGCTTTACCAGTAGTGAAGTGGAGTAGGTGATTAGCCAATTTTTAGGGTTCTGTACATGACGGGTAACCAACGGGACCTATTACTGAGCCTCCGCTGTCTGTACGTCCATAACAACAAATAATAAAAAAAATATATATACAACATTAGTTTTAGTATATGCGAAACCTGAAACACGTGTCTAGTATTTTTATGTAAAGAATCTATGTACAAAATTTCAAAACTGTGTCATGATAAATCACAAAGTTATAAGCTTGTTCTTTTACCTGGCTATCCGCACAAAAACGTGGTCAGCACGTGGCGCCGACGCGCGCGCGCCTCCATTGTCGTCTTGAGCTCATTGATAATAATAATTTTGGCAGTAGGTACCTAAGTGATTGCGATAGGTACTTATTGTCGCTCGATGTCCAACTTGTAGCCTTTTTAAAATATTTTTGGGACAAAATATAACATGGTTTAAAAATAATTGTAATCAATTCAGCTACTTATTCAGAACAAACTATATTAAGGTTTCGCATATACTAAAAATAATGTTGTATATTAAAGGGGGAGTGGGGGAGCCACTACGGAACCCTTAATGCGCGAGTCCAACTTACACTTGTCCGGTTTTTTTTTGTCTTTGTCACTGACAATTCCAGTTAATACTTCTACTCAATATACTGTAAATTGGTTTCTATTGTTTTATCAAAAAGGGCGAAAAGTCAAAGCATTAAGTATGTATAGGTCCCCGAGGCTTGAACGTAGCAATCAGTTTTAATTGCTCCTAATTTCACCAAGATCTTTGGGAACCTTTTGTAAAGTCAGGAAACAATTTTCTATACTGAATATATATATAACTGAACTTTCTTTTCAGTGGGTAGGGAGCGCTACGCGAATTTCCAAAGCAGTGCAAATAAGCGTTTTGACGAGGTCATCTATAATATTATATTCTTGAGCATTTTGATCCCGCATTTTCTTTTGCCCATCGCGTCGTGGCGTCATGGACAGCAAGTGGCTATATTCAAGAATATGTGGACTCATTATCAGGTGGGTTTTTCTACGGTATGATGAGTAATTGGATATTTGCTTATTGAACACTCTCACTCTTAGAAACTACTTGGAGTTGAATCACAGGGACTAATGTATTCTGCAGTGTATCATTTTTACTACAAGATAATGTGGTCATCAAAATCATCTGTCTAGCTATTTCCCACTGTGTTGGAGTCGGTTTTCAGTCTAACTGGATGCTAGTGAATACTAGTCTTTTACTTGAAGTGACTGCCTATCTGACTTACATTACATGACATTACATGTTTGTTTGTGCTGATGAATGTTTGACATTTATTTTTTCATTAGGACTTATTTATATAATTTTATTTATGACATGAATGATCCACTAACATCATTATTATTTTACTTTCTGAATTATTGTGGTGATAAGATGCTATTTGACATTGTAATATGATTATTGTTAGCTTTTAAGCGTTTTGGTACAAAACTGAAAGCTTAGAATGTATTTCTGAATAAATAAATAAATTACACAACCCGTCAAATATCCACAAATGACGCCGGGACCAAAGGCTTAACGTGCTTTTTGAGAGCACAGAAGGGGTTCGGTAAGTCATTATCATCATCATTCTCTTGCCCTTGTCCCAATTCATTTGGGGTCGGCGCAGCATGCATCTTCTTCTTCCATACTTCTCTATTACTCGTCATCTCATCAGACACTTCCTTTTGTGCCATATCATTCTTCACACAGTCCATCCATCGTTTCTTTGGTCTTCCTCTACTCTTATACCCCATCCACAGTCATACTCAAAACTTTCCTCACGACATTTTCCTCATTTCTCTGCATCACATGCCCATACTATGTCATGGATAGAAAAAAAGATACTAAAGTACATGTTACTATATTAGTAGGTAATTGTATCTCTATTTACACATCGCTTGCAAGTTCTTAATCTATAGATAACTCAGCCTATAGTTCAAGACCGTTGGTCCAGACATTTTGTATCGCCGTCCATCTTGTAAATAAAGGATTCTCTTGTATTGATAGCTAGACTAACAGGTATTAGGTTTCAATACTTCTATTACAATACTTCCATTAGTGAGCTTTAAGAACGTTTCTGTAGAAGTCTGTAATTCTTAGAAGTTTGTGAAGTAAATAGTAACATTAGAAATCTCCTGATTTTGTTACTGGGGCGGATTAATGGGTCTTTCTGGGAAGTACAAAACTCTTCTGTGTGGAGATGCTGATTGAATCTCAGTATCTGCTTGGAGAGCTATCAATTGAGTTTCAGTTTCCGGATACTGAATTTGTGCCCGGTTGATGGCAATAGGCTCGCCCCCTTTTACACGGGACTTTAACATAACCGGCAAAATGTAGGTATACTATTAGGTACACCTCTTCGGGGTTACAGGCGCGATGTTACGCGACAAAGTTATTCAGTTTTTCTCTTCCGTTGAGTTATTATTGGAAATCATTTTCCTGATTATTTATCGCAACAATATACCAACAAGCTAAACTAAACAGTTTTTAAAGATTGCAGGTACTCAAAGAACCGACTTTTCAAAAGTCCACCATTCTTTGAGTTTAATCAAACGGGGAAACACAAGCCTATAATTATTACGTCAGTCGATAAATTTCCAGTTCACTTTTACCATAACGACTCTATTGGAATCGAATTGAAGTATTAAATATTTGAAAAGCTCGCGTGTACCTAACCAAATCATTAAATTCGACCTAGAACCTAACTAGCGCGGAAACAAATGAATAATGGATCCTAAACGATGAATGTGAGGTCGGATGGTGGTAAATATTTTTTTAATTTTAAGTTATACATTTCGTATTGGATGTTATGACGCATTTGAAGTGGTCACCTAATGGAACTACCATCATCTTCTGCCTAGCCTTTTCCTTATGTTGGGGTCGGCTTCCAGTCTAACCGGATGCGGCTGAATACCCTATTTTACATGGATCGACTGCCTATCTGGCCTCCACAACCCAGTTAGTACTGGGTAATACGATACCCCTTGGTAAGACTGGTAGTCAGACTTTCGGGTGACTGACTTACTGTAACGACTGTCAATGATCTACAAATTACAGCCGGGACCAACGAGTTAACGTGCTTTCTGAGGCACGGAGGAAACTCGGTATGTAATGGGTGGTCACCCATCCATAGAACACCCTAGGCAAGCCCGGCTTATTATGATCATCCGAGTGGTTAATATTAATTAGCAACGAGCTAATAGAACTACCAATATAAGTAAATCGATCTTATAGTTTTGTTCTAGTCATTTATGCAGGTACTATTCATTCTACATACTATGTATATATTGGCAAACGAACGAGACGCGACAGTCATTCCAAAATTAGCGCACGTGGATGACTTATGAGAAATACACTATCCGTAGGTACTTCATTAGGTCATCGGTCACACTCATTGTTACACTAAAGTGAGAATCACAGCGCTAAAATCTTGCCTCACAAGTATTGACTTTTCTTAGACATCTCTGTCTTATAAAGCCTTTGAAACTTTGGAGGTAGAATTCAATTTTTTTTTGCCATTAATATTTTTTCACTTCCAGCTCAAATACCTCAAGATCACAGGCACACCGATAGTGTTCCCGAACCTGTATTCTCTGACCTGGGGTCTCTGCGTCTTCTCCTGGGGTCTCAGCTTTGCCGTGATCTTGTCTCAACATTACCTGCAGGACGACTTTGAGCTGTGGCATTCGTTTGCTTACTATCATATCATTGCTATGTTGGATGGATTTTGTGCGTTGTGGTAAGTATTGAAATGAAAATTGTTCATGTTTAAAAACAGAAAATTTGCCTATTGACCTTTGCCAAATTGTTGGGCTACAGAATATTGTCAATAGGACAATAAAATAATTTCTAAAGTCTGCTATTAAAAAAATGGTACATACAAACTCATTGTGATTACCGTTATATGTTAACATTTATAAGTCCTAGACTTTTTTCAGGTCACTATAAAACAACTTAACGTCTGTATTTTATGGTTTTGAAAATTGAACGTTAGTGTTAAATGAAAGAAAAATAAAGTATTTATTTGACTCGCACATGACAAAACAATACTCGTAAAACAAAATTAAGTAAATAGAAAAGGATTTAAAAAACTTGACATAGGTACATTAAACTAAATTGGTCCAAGGTCAAAAGGCCCGTATCTCAGCATGGTGCTATAATATTTAAAAAAAGAATGTCTCAGCGCTGGTATTCTGATAGGACCCAATGACAAGCTGATATTGTTAATGCCGAGACACGGCATTCAAATGCTTCTTTTAGCAAAGAGGATTAATGCATGTAATGAGGCCTTGCCACAGACAAAGAACGAAACCTTAGCTTAGTTAATAATTATAATGTTAAGTTTTTCCACCTTTATTCTCAAACCAGGTACATAAACTGCAACGCATTCGGCACGGCATCCCGAGGCCTGGCGACGAATCTGCACAAGGCGTTAGAAGCCGAACACCCGGCGCTCAAAGTGGCTCAGTACCGACATCTGTGGGTCGATCTCTCGCACATGATGCAACAGTTGGGTACGTGAGATTATAGTTTTATGGAAAGCCGGTGAAGATAGATGTAATATGAATTTTATGGAGGTTTTTTTACTAGCTTTTCGTAGTGATACGTAATAGGTATCTGAGAAAGATCTTGAAATAATTAGATAGACAATAAGATTTTTTGCAGACCTGAACTGTTAATAGGTCCTCATCATCATCAATTAGGCCCCCAACCTTGCTGGGCTTTCTTCCGCCATTCGGATCCATACGCTCCTCATCCAGGTTATTCCCGTGAGAATGGCTCCTTGACTGTAGTAGATTACCTTTACCTAAAAAATCTCTTTATAAAATTTCAGGAACATCCAAGCTATCACACCCCCATTTCAAACAATCGACACAACACTAAAAACATCAGTTATTGTTACTCGCATCAGTAGCTCCAAATAAAAACGTATCAGCGATCCGTTCACAAGTTTAACAAATTGCCCTCCATTGCCCCGCTATTGCCCCGTGCTTATTGTTTCATGCTGTTGGCACGAATTGCTCTTTTATTTCAACGACCATGCTAACAGTGTAGTTTATCCTGGCGGCAGATTCCATACATTTCGTACAGTGACGGCCATTAAATTCAATGTACAGTTCACGCCATAATAGAATTGTTTTATTTCTCTAATAGATATTGTTGCTGAACTTTCCAAAAATTGTTTGTTTGGAGAGAAAATTTTCAAATTGATGGGATCTGTCGATAATTTTGTAATTAATGGCGACGCTGTTTCGGGGATTAAAGAAGACTTGAAGGAGACTTTGTCCTTTCACGCCAGAACAATTAAGTAAAGAAACTTGTTACTTTAAGTATATTTAGTTAATAACGTAGATATTTTGGGTTTAAGACATTGAAGGCTAATGAATAATTGCTGAGAAAGTTCTCGCCTTTGTTAGCCTATTTTGTTTATTTAATAGATGTCCTTTGCTCAGTTGGTTAAATAGATGAAGAGGTATTGTGACTAAGCACTTTAATTTTCAGTGAAATAAAGACAGCAATATGAAGCTTTATCGATGTTTTAATAGTCACTTCATACAAGGTTTAAACGGAACCTTCAAGAAGCCGTCAACTAAGCATTCTGTACATTAACCTAAGTAACTCTACGCAATAATTATTGCTTGGGAAATGACTATTTAAGGGTGAAAAATCACGTCAACTTCAATGCTCAATGTAGTTTTATAATTTTATAACAAGTTTTTTTTGACATATCTATGAAATATGTATTTTGTACTGCAACAAATGACAGTTATTTATTTTCCAATTAAAACAAACAAACATTTATATGAAAAACCGCCTCGTCATACGTCCAACAAATATTAGTATGCATGGAATTATTGGTAAATAAATGCTGACAACCATTTTGCTCTCACAGAATAATGATCAAGAACCAGCTAATCCATTCAATGTTTTGTTTTCTTCTTTATTTGTGAACAGGGCCAAAGCATTGTTGTTGTAATCAGATGTGTGTTTTTCTATATAATTACGCTTTTATTGGGGCCGATTTTAAATGTTTGTTAGATTATCATTCAAAACAGCAAATATTAATCCCATAAAGCATTCATTTAATCTTTCGGAAGTCTTATTATTTCGTTCTCTGTGGTAACCTAATGCGATAGTAAGCATATCAAAGTGTGGAGAGCAGCGGTGGCCCAGTGGTGGTGGCCCCGACTTACGAGAAGTAAGACGTGGGTTCGAACCGAGGCAGGCGCATAACTTTGTGTAATTTATTTCATCACCACTGCTTTCAAAAATGGTGAAGGAAACTGGCATGTCCTAGAACCAAACATTCGAAGACATGTGACATCTACCGACCCGCACTGGGCCCACGTGGTGAATTACAGCCCATTCCCTCTTATAGAGAGGAAGCCTGGGGAAGATTATAAGCTGATTAAGCATATCATGGTGTCGAACAAGAGTAAAATAAATGTATTATAAAATATGATTAATGAAAGTAATATTAATGTGATTATTGTTAAGCGACTTCTAAAAAAGGAGGTGGTTTTAACTTATTCGGCCGGTCTTCAAATAAAATTTTAATCTTTTTTATTTCATCTGTGTTATTGATTTCACTTTTGTTTTTTGAAAAAAAATTGTTATTTTTGTTAACTATTCAAGTCCGTCTATCATACAAACGTTTCCCTCAAAGCTATTTAAAAATCCAATGAGAATGTGTTGCTTTTATATATTTATTTATTTAAACTTCATGTTCAATCGTGGTACATAGGCGGACTTAATGCCACAAGGCATTCTCTATCAGTGAACCAGTCAGTCAGTTTTATGTTTTCTTCTTCAATCTATCTATCAGTTCATTAGTCCAAGTTTAGATATCTGTTTACAGGTCGCGCATACTCCAACATGTACGGCATCTACTGCATGGTGATTTTCTTCACCACCACCATTTCTCTGTACGGCGCGTTATCAGAGATCCTCGAACACGGTCTGAGCTACAAAGAAATGGGTCTGTTCGTCATCGTGGGGTACTGCATGACTCTCCTGTTTATTATTTGTAATGAGGCTTATCATGCTTCTATTAAGGTTAGTAATTCGTAATATTAAATAAAAAAAATAAAAATTGCAAATATTTTCGACTGTCAATTGTTTTAAGTTGAATAGAATAAAATTTAATTTATTAAATAAAAAAAAAGAAACAACTGTTTTGCAAATTGCTAATTCTATGGTTCCAGGAGCATTGACTGCCAGGTATCGCTATCAGCGATGTCTTATCGCTGATAGCGATACCTGTCAGTCTATCTTTGGATACAACAATAAAATAGATAAAACATGGTTCCTTGTATAAAATATGATTAGCATTTACTATAGGAGCCATGCATATGGTTGTCATAAAACGTGGAAGGGTTCCATCGAAAATAGCAGGCTTATAATCCCTTTTGATATGAGCAATCAATAGCAGGCCTGCAAGGAAAGCTTTACTTGATGACATGGTCTTTCCTATTCCTAGGTCGGACTGGAGTTCCAAGTCCGTCTTCTGAACGTGAACCTGGGAGCAGTAGACCGAAGCACGCAGCGTGAAGTGGAGATGTTCCTCGTGGCCATCTCCAAGAATCCACCCATCATGAACCTCGACGGCTTCACCAATATCAACCGGGAACTGTTTACTGCTGTAAGTACAGCAATATGAAAGTATAATAAAAAAAATAGAGAGTTGTTTGCCGCCTTTGGGAACGGGGTCCAACCCACTGATGAATGGTCAGGAACCCTCTCACAATGAGAGAATTGCTTTTGTGTTTGGCCTATGGTCCAGCCACCTAATGAGGACCATGAGATGATGATCGTGGCCCTCACGGCTGTACAAAAAGACATAATTTATCAATGTGCCCGTTTTTGTAATGTTATACTCCTAACGCAGTTTACTATTACTTCCGACAGTGCATGATTGTTGATCTTGCTCGCGTGTAGGTGACACGCGAGCAAGATCAACAATCATACATACCATAGTAATCATAGCAAGCAGACTCTTTATAAAAATCATAAGAACCTCCAGCATACCGGAGAGATATTTTCTCGACGGCATGTAAAGCCAAGTCATTGAGCCATTAGCGGTATAAAAACTCTGACACCAGGTTAGCCACTAACCACACGATAAAGACGATAAAGACCTCAATCAAGCACCATAATTGAGAACCCTGTATGGAAATCAATATAATCCTTATTCACCAATCCATCAAAATAATTTGTTTAGCTTTTTGTACAAAACGCAATCCATTTAATTAAACATTGTACTGCAACTCAAACACTGGTTTCGGAGCTAAAACAACAGGTAGTTTAAAACTTTTCTCATCAAGTAAACATTTGCCTGTGGAGGACCACAATGCTGGCTACTTTGGGGTCTAGTGTTTTATTTGTGTGTTTCGATGTCAACAAGTTCTGCTGTTGTAAAAGTATAAATTGAGCCTTTTGTCAGCCACTAGACATATTGTCTTGTCTGTCTAAACCAGGTTAGTTCAAAAGATCCATCATTATCATCGTTATTGGCAGCCTAGTTCCACCCACTGCTGAATATTCGCCACATTCTGTTAATGCTATGCTTTCCTGGTCTGTGCGACACTCATTTTTCAAGTTTTTTTTTAATCATCCAATTTTTTTTTGTCTGCGTGTTTGATTCCCGGGTCAGGCAAAGTGTAATTGGATTTGTCCATCAGGAATTTCTCAATATCAGCCACGGGGTTTGGATTTGTGTCCTGTTGATGGCACTAAGCTCACTCCTCGTACCCCTTTTGGTGAAGCGTACTTCGTAATTGATTACTACTGTCGACTTTCGCTTTCTCTTTGATCTGTTTAATGGAGCTTGTCCTCAATTCGACCCTCCTTTTTCATCAATCTGACCCCGTCTTTCCTTCGATACTTTGTGATGGTTTTAACAATGTTACGATTCATTCAAGATCGACAAGAATCATTTAGTGCGTGCTAAAATAGGAATCAACATCTTGTTGTTACAGTACATTTCCTAAAACAATTTTGAAGAATAAGCGGCCTCCTGTCAGCGTCATTCCAGCGCCAAAAATCTTTATAGCATTGGTTTAAAAAAGATCAAGGACGAGTAGCAATCTCTAAATGAATGTTGTTATTTACATGTCAGAAACTCAGAAATATACAGGCACATCAAGCTACCCAAAACTGTAAAATTTTCCCAATCAACCTTGAACTTAAAGCTTTAGCGATAATGTTGAAAATCAATTACAGAACTTTGACAGATTGTAGTAGCGCGATGTGCTGGCGTCTGTACATACACAGCTTTACACAAATTTTTAGTTTATCTACCACAAAATATGGTATCCCCGACAATCAATGAGCCGATCAAGCTGCTTAAAAGCAGTCAATAAAACAAGATAGCTCTATTTATAGAACCGTTAACTTTTATCGGCGATAGTGCAAATAAAAGTAGATATCATCGATAAAGTCGACGACCCGTAACTAATGCGCCATCTATAGGACATGAGGGTCATTAATTATATTCCAGTTAGAGTCAGCGCTAAGTTTCCTTACGAGTTGTTTCCTTGTTTGCGATAGATGAACTCAACGTGCATATTGTTCATAGTCTGCTAAGTAATACAAAGAGCCCATCTTTATTCAAAGCTATATAAAATGCTTCCTGCTAGCCAAGCTTGTATTGAATTAGCCTGTTTTTGTCTGAACGTAATAACAGAATAATATACCTACCAATTTCTTTTTTGGACAGTTTAAATAACTGTATATTAAGCTTTGTATACCTGCGCCAAATTTTATAACACTCTATGCGTACGGTCTGACAGACCGAAAGTTTGAAACTCAATTTCGGGAAATTTTTCAAATAACATACGAGGATATTATGTTTTTTAAGAATTTACTGCGAATTATCGTAAAAATGATAATTTACCGACAGTATACCGATCATTTACTGAGTTATAGCTCTTTCCTCTAGCCTCTGAAAAGTAGTTAGATTTTTTTACGAGGTTGTAAAATGCTAGCAAATCTAAAGATACCTTATGAACTATAATAAACACAAATAATTTGAGACATAAGTGAATCGGTTTCTTCTAGGCAAGCGTGCTTCCATCCGAGGCCGCAACGTCGCTTCATATAAGGCGAGTAGCGGCCGAAAAGCAAGCCTATTTCGAGTAAAAAAAAAAAAAAATTACCTACGTTCACGGTACATTCACATAATCTCGAAGATATCAAAATTTCTCAGTAACAGCATGGAATCTTGGTTTGTGCCTGTTTGATGACAGTAGGCATACCCCCTAATCCACCTTAATCACATAGATTTAAGAATAATTTCCTGTTTTTCAGAACGTCTCTTTCATGTCAACCTATCTGATAGTGCTGATGCAGTTCAAGCTGACCCTACTTCGACAAAGTGCCAGGAAGACAATCAAAGCTGTGATCAAGACACTATTCAACACCACTACAACTGTTCTGGATGATGTTTTTACAGCAGATGATGATGACGAAGAGTGAAGAGTTTATTTATCATCAGTTATGAGAGATTTAGGTTTAGCATCATGATCAGTATAATTATTTATATCATTTAATTAACATAGTTCTATTTTAGCCTTTCCTAGATAATTATCATTGTATGCCAAAGTTAGTAATACTTTACTTAGTTTACTTATTAGTGCAAGCTTCAAAAAAGCTTTTAGTTTAGATATTGTATAAGTATTTTTGATGGAATTATTGCCTTACGGTGTTACCACACCAATCGATCGACCGACGATCACCAATCGATCGATGGTAGAAATGACGACGATTGATCAATTGGTATAGTAGAAACCGTCGATCGACGTCGACTTACCAAGGGATAAGTCGACCATCGATCGATGGCCTCGATCGAAAATCGATCGATTGATGTGGTAACACCCTTAGCTAGATTGACGCTAAAACAATAGATTCGCAGTATTCTATTCCAAAATATCGCTATCGGGTACATATAGAAAAAAAGCTACAGCTTTTTTAGTCTTTTATCATAATAAAATATATATTTCCATCTTATTTCTGCTTTGTTTGTCGACCTATATCCTGGCCTATCCACCGTGTTCTAATTTTTTACATAAAAGTCGCCTAATACATTGTACTAGCATGTTTTTCTATCAAATGACGTCACGAACAATTAGTTAATTACACTACATAAGAATATATTTTTTTAATTTAGTGAAGACTCATTCTACGACCCGCGAGGGGACACTACGAGTAGGAATCGACTGAACGTTGAACACAGCGTACAACCATGACTGTTTGCTTATGACGTCGTATTACATGTACACGAGACCCAAGTAATTGATTTACAGATTATATGCGTGGGTGAAGTCATAGTTATGCACACAAACACTAAATAAAACGTGCGAGCTCGGTTTTTATTAGTGTGCGTGTGGCACATCATTTACCATATACCAATATATAGTCATCATTCACTTATAGTACTGAAGGAGGTATAATATTTTGCATCATATCACTATAGCAAGCTTGGCACAATGGCTATCGTCTTTGGTCAGTAAACAAGAAGCCGTAAGTTCAAACCTTGTATGCAACAATATAATATTTTTCTTTTTGTATTCATTCTTTTGTTAAAACATTACTTAAAGTAGAATTTATAACGATTCGATCCCGTTCAAGGTTGGGTAATGAAGTTTCCAATGTTTGAGATAAACACGGAACTCTCAGGTCATTTTATTTTGACTGTTTAGAAAAAAACTACCGACAATTTAAAAATATTGTTGTCAGACACCTTCATTTATAAAAATGAGCGTTCTTAGTTGTCAATCTACGAGTATTTGCATTACTGAGTTTATTGATTACTACTCATGCGCATGTGCGCGGATTTATTTCTGTGGATCCAACAATGCAACATTCTATCAATGTTCAAAAGGGTAGAAATCGTTGTTTTGGATGAGCAAAACATATCTATATGTGAAATTGTGAGTGTAAATGTGGTGCTGCCCCACAAACGATGGGACACTTTATAACGTGTCCTGCCTGGCCTGTTGTTTGCTCCTGCGATGTGCATCACAGGACGCTACTGAAAGTGCCAAAGTCGTCGACAAATTTTGGACTGACTCAATTTGAATTGTCATCGACACGCTAAGAAGATGCGAAATTGGAAGGCGCTTAACGATATCGGTGAGTAACAGTTACATATAACACTATGTTGATATTATACCTACTTCACTTTAACTAACTCCTCTCACCTTTCAATGTTTACTACGAATAAATAATTATTGTAACTTAAGTGCAATACCTACCATAGTTATAATAATATATTATCATGAATGAAAGATTTTTTTAAATTTATCTTAAGATGATTATGATAAAAATTAACTTGGTCTAAAATTAGCTTGATTTAGCCCTTGGACAGTTTAAGAAAAGCTAATGAATTATAAAATTAATTAGGTATATATAAGTTTATTACTTAAACATTGTGTATATTATGTATATAGTATTTAAATGCAGTATATATTTTTTATAATAATAACTATTATTAATAGTATTATAAATACTCTTTTTATCCACAGAGGAGAACCGGATTTTGGAGACGTAGAACATCCTAGGTCAAAACCAAAGGCAAATTCATCGGCTCGACACCACGTCATCGTGGCAAGGCACAAGGCTGTTCCCTTCTTGTCCACCCGCGTAAAAGCAACAGCACACAATATGTGCTTACAAACTGCCCACTGCGCACCGACAAAACCGACTACACTTTGCTAGGTCATAGATTAATTTTGATTGGGAGAACAATGTGCTGATTTATAGCGATGAAAAAACGTTTAAGTCGGATAAGGATGGGCGTAAATGTTACTAAACATATGCGCGAATATGGTTAACAGCATGAGGTGAAGGTTACAAGAAGTAATAGAAAACGAGGGTTTACAGACTCATTATAGTCGAATTTATTTTAATTAGTAGGCGAATATGAATCTTATTTTTATGCAAATAATGTTCGTATTTGTTAAGCGAATGTAAACAAATATAAACCTTAGCAACAATTAGGTATAGATGTTAATAATCTCCTCCTCTAATCCTCTTTTTAAAACCACAACTCGTAAAGTATTGAAAGTATGGTGAAGTGATGTTATTGTTATGCGGTTAGAAGTTGTCATAATTTCTTACTATCTAACATGTTGATTCACTTCACCTCTAATTTTACTTTGATTCAATTTATATACCTGCTACTTTGACAAATTATTTACGTCCATCCTTACCAACAAAAAACTTTGCCTTTGTCAATAAAACTGGTAAACAACAGTGTTTTACTCATTCGAATGTCTAGTATGGATAGCTATAGCCTATATATGTTTAAAACCAGTTCGTATTAAATCATTGTATCAGCCACACAAGTTTTTTTTGCTAACATACAACTCTCACCAAATTGAACCTTAAAACAACCAATGTAAGGAAGGCAAAGGTCCTTTCAAACCTAATGTTTATCTAATAAAAAATCAAATTATTTTATTGGTTTTATTTAATTACCTTTTTACTTTTTGCTTGAGTGATTTTATTGGTCACAAAATTAATTTAATAAAGAACAAAAAGTAAAAAACAGCAAATATAACTCCTCACCTGGGATCGAACTCACATCGTTAAGCTTAGGTCACTAACTGACGCAAGCGCTTACACCAATCAGCTATGGTGACCATGTTACACTTGTATAAAATGTTGGCCTTATTGTAAACCCGTTTTTTTTATTTTTTCCTTGTACCCTACAAGGTTAAAGATAAAAAAAATAAACCCCGTGAAGGGTAGACTACGTATACGCACACAATGATAATGAGCGGCTGTACGAACATTACCGGCTCATACAATGACTGTTACCGCTGTGTGCGATGTAAACTATTTAGCTTTGCTGTCTGTACGTGGCTTTATGATATTCCCATTTCAAAAACTATAAGTCAGAAATTAAAGATATTGCGTATTTATACTTCACTAACTCTAGCCTGAGGCACCACAAATAATCTCAGACAGGTACTTTCCGATTATAATAATAGTACGGATCGGAAATCAGAAGAACTGAAGCATATACTATAAAATTAAAGCAATCACCTCGTAAAATTTTTACTCCACAAAAACATTCTATGAAAAATCACAAGATAGAGCTTTGAAAATCTACTAAATAAAACACTGAAAACAAAATTATTCCGCGAGGTAAAGTTAGCTCCTAAAACAACATTGTAAAAAGAAAAGTAACAAAATGTGTGAGGATAATGAAAGCAAAACATTGTACTGTTGTTTTATACTAAGTGGAGCTAATCGGGACATTTCGTGTGCACTGATTTAAGTATTAGAGTCAGTACATTTAAAACTATATAACGTTGTTTTAGTGGTCGCAAACGTGACTTTTGAGCATGAGGCCCTGGGTTAGATTCCTAAATCGGACAAAGTGTTATTGAGTTTTACCATCAGGAATTTCCCAGTTCACAAAAAATCATGTTGAAAAACAAAATCCAATTCGCAGAATGTACCATTCTCAAAAGGTCTTATTCGCAGAACTAGATTCTTGTACAGAAGAAAAGAAGCGTACGAATAATTAAATAGTAAAACAAAATTACAACGGAAGACTAAATTACTATCTAGCTGTTTTATCCCACACAAAGTCAAACAACTACGTCGCATTTATACAAATAGCTGTGTCCGTCAACAAACATGAAGTATCCATCTTCATTGTAGTAACCCAAATACATTTCCGACGAGAAAAAAGTTTCTTTATAATTCAGGTTAGGCTTCAGACAGATGTGGCGTTTATAATTATACTAACTTGCATTGAGGTCAAGATTAGTTAGGTACCTAATGACGAACGCGAGGAGACCCCTAAGCAACTCCCATTTTACCATTTATTTCTCAATACGCCACATCGTACACATATCTTTCGTTTTTTTTTTGTTATAGTGACATCAGTAATCTCTCAGTAACAGCCACGAAGTCTGGATCTGTGCCTGGCTGAAGGCTCGGACTCGCCCCCTATTACATGGGACTTAAACATAACAGACGAAATGTGAGTGTATTATTAAGTACATTTCTGCCTAACCCTACGGGGATTACAGGCGTGATGCTATGTTATATTAAGTGTGTTGTTAATACGCAACTCTTAAGGTTCAAAATTTACATTTCGACATGTTTCTGTGGTGTCAATGAGGAGTTCGTTATCTGTTAATTTTTAGCAGGCCATATTATAATCGGTGTTGTAACTTTAGTGGTTGCCCACTGGCTACTGCTCTTTTTTGTGGTCTGTATCTGCTTAGTATCTGCAGAATACATGGAGATGTCGCCTAGAGTTAGTGAAAACTAGATTTTAGCTGCCTGCGCCTCGTTTATGCTACAAACCCAATTTATGTACGCGCAACAGTTGGAAGAGACCAAGCGTGAGTGACACGTCTCTGCATCTGAAACAATAACAAAATACAATAAAGCTTAAATTAGACAGTTCACTTTTTATTTAATGTCTGTCTTTCATTCGGAATGTTTCACTGGACGTTTTATGCACACATAGTAAATAAAAAATCGAGATTTGATAATTGATTTCCAAACTTTCACTCACGCTCGTAAAGGTCGAAAAGTTAGATGAAAGGAGCTGTTAAAAGAATATTTTTTTATGCAAGTCTACTGATGTCGTATAAACACTCGAGTGAAGCGTCTGGTATCAGTATAATCGAGGATGTCACACGACACACACGACTACACTGACTATAACACACGACACACACACGACCAGAATGTCACATTTGTTTTCTTTAAGGCGTTGACAGTATACTGAGCAATGTATTCTTAATATAAATAACTAGCTGACCCGCGCAACTTCGTCTGCGTTTGGATTTTCCCCGTTTTTGCAATCTTTTTCATAAATGCTCCGTTCCTATTAGTCGTAGCGTGATGTTATGTAGACACTAAAAGAATTTTTCAATTCGGACCAGTAGTTCCTGAGATTAGCGCGTTCAAGCAAACAAACAAAGAAACTCTTCAGCTTTATAATATTAGTATAGATTGTGATAGCCTTTCAACCTTCGACCTACTAATTTGCAATACTAATCGTACTGATATTATAAATGCGAAAGTTTGTGAGGATGTATGGATGTCTGGATGTTTGTTACTTTTTCACTCAAAAACTACTGACCAGATTTGGATGAAATTTGGCACATAGATAGTTTATAACCTGGAGTAACACATAGGACACCTTTTATCTCGGTAGTACGATCCCGTGTGACAATTACCGAGATCTTCGCGGGAGAATTCGCGGGCGTAAGCTAGTAAAGAATAAATGCTCTTCTGTTTATAGTGACCGCCCGTCTGATCTGACCGTACCCTAAGGCTGTTTCTCACAAACAACGTAATTTGAAACTATGAATCTTTTTTCTGACTTAAAGTGAAGGCGGCCATTTGTATTAAGCTTCGACTAAATAAATGGTTTTGACTTTCACCTCTCCTTTGAACACTAAAGAGAACTTTTATTTTGTTGTCCGTAATTTCAAACTTTATTCACTTTATTTTTATTAGGTTTCATTTCGAGTCGAGAGCTACTTCAGTTGAGCGTAGGAATAATTTATTGTAACTTATTTATTCAGTATTTTAGACTGCCTCGTTGGAGGTCCTGGGTTCGATTCCCAGGTTGGGCAAAATGTTATTGGGTTTTTCCATCAGGAATTTCTCAGTAGCAGCCATGTAGTCTGGATTTGTAATTGTAATCGTGTTCTTATGTTTTTTTTTTTGATTATATGTATATTATTTTTTTGTTTTCACATGTATGCATATGGACTAGTTCTGAAAAAAAAATGAATCTGTATATACTATGAAATGAGCAATATTTGGATTTCGATGAAAGTTGCAAAACAGGGGTTTTTTTTACGAGGCCGAAAAATCGATCTACCTAGGTAGAAAATTCGTTTTCTCTATTTTCAGCACAACTCGGTCGCCCAGGTACTATATATGATACAGCACATATATGGATGAGAAAGCAGTGCACTGTTTCTGCAGTAGTTTCAAAGATGTGCTACGAATGTCTACGACATGTGTCTACGCCGTAGCGGTCGCTGACGTCACCGCTACGCTAGTTCGGTTCATTGAACTACAAATGGCAAGGCTATCCATTTGACATTGAAAATAATTAATGAAACCATGTATCATTTTGATAGACTCACAGAGCATTAATTATTCATAATTTAAGTAGTAGCAAGCTTTTTATTTTATGAATATTGTTGTGAAAAAGTTCATGGTCCGATTAATGAGTTAATCAAAAACTTAAATTAAACGCAGCGATTTGTTTTTGGAAAGACTACTTCTACTACTCCCTACATCTAAATCTAAATATATAAAAGCGAAAGGTCACTCACTCACTCATCACGAAATATCTAAAACCGCTTGACGTATAAAGATGAAATTTTGCAGGGAGGTAGTTTATAGTTAGTTGAAGTCCGCTAAGAATAGATTTTGTGACAGGGCCAGATTAAGGAGGTCTAAAGGCTCTCGCAAGTTTATATGAAAGTCCTTCATTTTTTGTGCTACAAACTTGATAGGCAGGGAGGTATAGTTATCGCGGACGAAGTCGCTAGCAACAGCTATTTTTATGATAACACTGATATATGGATTTAGTCAATCCATACTCCAGTGTTATCAGCTCTCAGGTCAGCTACTGAACCGATTGAAATGATAAAATACGTCATCTCCGCCTCTAAATGCTTTATTTACTAATTATTTTTCAGCTTCACCAAAACATGATTGTGTCATCACAAAAATATCTTAACAAAGGTAATTTGTTCAGGTTTCAGCTGAAAGGCGCGAAACACGCAGAGTTTGACGATTAATCAAACGTCCCGTTTTATCAACGTTACGAGGGTAGGTAAAACATATTTTGTTTTTCAGTGTTATTGAATCATGCTGTACATAGACGAATTTGGTTAGTTGTTTACTACACAATGGTGACTTTTTTGTTTTGTACTATTCATGGAATTTTTATTATTTTTTAGGAGCCCGTGGCTACATAATAACAGACACTCGGGTTGAACTTTAGGTTAAGGCGCGCTTGCCTGGGTTGGTCCGTGGATTGGTGAACATCCATTACATACCAAATTTCCTCCGTGCCTCAGAAAGCACGTTAAGCCGTTGGTCCTGGCTGTCATTTAAAGATCATTGACAGTCGTTATAGTTAGTCAGTGGCCCGAAAGTCTACAACGAGTCTTACTAAAGCGTATCATACAAAATACTAATTGGGTTGTGGTAATAGAAAAGAATGGAAGAAGAAGACATGCTGCGCCTACCCCAAATCAATTGAAATAAGGGCAGGAGAATGAAGACTAACTGGTTTGTGGAGTCGTTACATGGAGGTAAAACATTAGTATTCAGCTGCATCCTGTTAGTCTGTAAGCTGACCCCAACATAGTTGGCAAAAGACTAGGCAGATGATGATGGAATTACTTTCACTAGCTAAACAATCTTTTCACACAAATAAGAGATTGCTATATTTTGTAACTATGTGGGCAAAATATATTTTTACCTGGGTTGGTGCTTCCCTAACTCGTCTTAAGTAGTAACCAGAAATAACTCATTTTATGTTTTTTAGCTGATTAAATTAGCATATTGCTAGTCGTGAAAGAGTTACCTGTCTGTTTCTAAAGACATCTTGTTCGGAGAAAAATACCTACCTACCGTGCCTGACAGTTTTCTTTTCATATTTTCATATGAGTAGAAAAATGTGATGTTTCGTTCCTATTAAAAATTTAAAAATTCCGTAGTCTCATCATCTGCCTAGCCTTTTGCCAACTATGTTTTGGGCGGCTTCCAGTCTTAACGGAGGCAGCTGACTACCAGTATTTTACATAGGGCGACTGCCTATCTGACCTCCACAACCCGTTAGTACTGGGTAATACGATACCCCTTGATAAGACTGGTTGTCAGACCAGGCACCAGGGACTAGGTACCAGGCTGGTGGTTGTTAAAATTCTGTAGTCTAAAAAGGCAAAATTTTGTTGCATAGTTTAGCTATTAATTTATACTGTAGTATAATTGAAACAAATTTTGCATAACAAACGGGTTTACACTTTTTAAATATTCAAAGCTAATTGAAAAGTTACGTTAATGGTTTAAAATAAAAGCGTAAAAATGTCCCTGCGGCATCAATCGTTAACCAAAATTAGATTTACCACTCAATATTTCAAACTTTCATTCGATGGAAAATCCAACAGTCGGTGGGACTCGGTAAAATATTCGACTAAAACCAAATTAATTGACTTTCATTTAAAAAACGAGAACCATTGAATGAGGGTGCCATTTGGCGCTATACTGACTTCCATTAATCTTTTTTCCACTTTAAATTTTGCTTGATTTCTGTTTACTTTGATCCTGTAATAAATCAATCAGTTCTTTTTATTTCTGATTCTTAATTAAACATAACATAACGTCACGCCTGTAATCCCCGTAAGGTTGGCCAGAGGTGTACCTAATAGTACCACTACATTTCGCCAGTTATGTTTAAGTCCCATGTAATAGGGGGAGACACGCATCCAGAGGCACGAATCCAGAGTCCAGAGTGGCTTCTACTGAGAAATTCTTAATGAAAAAACCCAATATCACTTTGCCCGACCCGGGAATCGAACCCAGGACCTCATACTTAGCTGTCGCGCTAGCAACCACTCGACCAACGAGGCAGGCGATTCTTAATTTTCATGTGTTTATATATCAATTACGGTAAAAACAATTATGAATACCTGCATCATATAAACAATTGTTTCCGTTAGTTACGGTACGTTAAGTTTTATGTTTTTGACGTTTAACACTGTTAAACCGATTGCCTTTACTGTGATATTCTGCTCGTAACCAAGGTATAGTAACTTAACTTTCAATTAATTCGGCAACGTAAGTAATTACAAAATGTTTAAGTTTGATTTACTTGACCAACGAAACGTGTTTTATCTAAAAGGCCAGTTCTACTGTTATTGAAAATGAGTACTGAGTTCATGATAACTTTACCTACTTTTCACCATCAGTTTAATTTCAAGAACTGCCTCGGCGTTATAACCTCAGACATGACTTCCAAATACATTAACCATAATTCAATACTTATGCAGATTCTCTTCCAAAACCTTTATTCTATATTCAAACTCTCTTCTACATCGTAAAGGGGTGTGCCCACTTACCTTACAGCTATATCCGCACTGCGGTCTATCCGCATCGCTCAAGTCCTACGGATTTAGTGAATGCCATTCAATATTCCGCTGACGGACTGCCCACTTAGTACACTGCAGTTTATTTTTATTTCTGGCCAGTTTTGTGTGCCTGGCATAAAGTAATAGGTACTTGAAGGCTTTTTGTTTCTTTTAATAAATGCAGGCCGGATTTAATGGTCGTCATATGCAGGCGGAAAGTATAAAAAAAAAAAATCAAGGTATTTTGTCATTAGTACACTTGACATACATGGATTGACATACTACCTAAAATCATTGCAACTTTCAAAAAGGTTAAGTAGATAATACAAAATCAGACTCAATAATAGTACAATCAAACAATTTATGAAACTAGAATAAACTATTGAAATGTGTTTAGTTACGGTAGTTTAACTAGTGAAAGGCGAGTAACTAAGTTAAGATATTTATCAGGATGATTTACATACACTTTTTAATTAAGATACCTATCGTATAACCTCCACCTTTTGAAAGTCGGTTAAAAATAGCCTTAATCGAACTCGCAATTTAAAGACTTCTTTAACGACGTTTTAAATTAAAATAGCGCTGTAAAAAAGCATTTTAAATACATAAAACCATCAAGTAACATCTTGTATTAAACGATCTAGGCCATAACTCAGGCTTAGCTTGCTTGAGAATATAGGGTGGGAGGGTAGTCAGCGGTGAGGGAACCACTTGTTGCTATAGTTACGGCAGTAACAATAACCAAAAAAACTTATTTGGAACCTTAAGTGGTCTTGAAAAAGTTCAATGTCCCTTATCCAGATGAAAGCGCGAATGTGTTTGCTCGACTCGTATGATCTGAAATTATGTTGAATATTGCCATGCGTACACAGCTGGGTGAGTCGTAGAATTATATTTTTCTTAAATATTTTCTTTTCAAATTCGTTACGATAGGCGCCGTATGCGACACCAATTTGTTTCGATATTTGTATGTAAATTAAAATTATTCCTTTTTCTGTTTATATGTATTTTGTTTTTCGATGAAGTGGTTGTTTTCCATTTATTTAGAGTCTAGCTTTTTACAGGCTCGCGCAAGAAATGTCAACACGACAGTCTTTATAAAACTTTTGTTTCTTTATTTACAAATACAACAACGTATCTGATTTTATACGCTAAATCGAAGCACTTGTCCCATAGTCTAATTAACATTGGTCAAATGTTTAGCGAAGTAGAAAAGTACAGTGGGCAAGGACAGTGGTGTAAACCGAACTGACAGTAGCGAGTTGCTGTCTAGGTTTTCTTCACTCGCCAATGTACTTGTAGTCGCTACTCGCCAATGTAAATCGGGCTTTAGCGAGTAGAGCGAGTAGAGTAAAAACGAGTGTTTTGTTTGGTATAAGTAATTCTCACCGGTGGCGGTGTGAACAGATAGAGACTGACGATTTATTTAAGTATCTCTTATACTTACATGGGATCTGCAATCTGTTGTGTGTTTTTAAGAGAGAAAATCGTCTATAGCTAACTTTCCCGTCGCCGGTGGGACAGCTTCCAGACACTTTGTGAAACTTGTGTCAGGCACTTTGTTACACTAAACATAACATAACATCATGGCTGTAATCCTCGAAGGGTTAGGCAAAGGTGTACCAATAGTACACCCACATTTTTCCAGTTAAGTTTAAGTCCCATGTAATAGGGGGCAAGTCTATTGCTATCAACTGGGTATAAACTTTGTACCTACTTATAGGAATGTCGGACAGTTTATAATTATAACTATTTTAGAAATTTTATAATTATTTTATAGACCTTTATATAATACTGACCTTTCCAATAATAATAAATATTAGAGCCATGAAACAGTTTGAACTTTAAACCATCGTCTAAAGTTTCGCTAAGCGCGAGATGAGCGCATAAGTTTTAACAACCCTATAATAGTTCAAGCGAATTTATACCCTATACACAATATAGTAGTTCGTTCCGCAACATAGAAGTAGTAAAGTTTACGCGCGTGTAAACTGAGATAAGACAACAAGTTTACTTTAACGTGACACTGGGGCGCACACTGGGCGTAATGCAGACGAACGTTTTCTTTCGTTGATTGCCGACCGTAGCCCGCGTACGTTGACGTACGTGTACGTTACGCGTTGTCTGTGGGATTCTACGTATAGTACCTAGAATACTTTTCTGTCATCATTTTAGCGAAATATGCATAGGTACAATGAAAATATAAAACAACTCCCCTACTGGTGCTAGCAAATATTTCTTATGGTGAAAATCTGACGTGCGCTCATGATCGAAGCGAAATCCTTTAGCAATTCAGTAATAGACTTGATCATAGTGTACCGTTGGGTACTAAAGAACTTATCCAGATTTTGAGCGTATTAGTCGTAGCCATAATTTATTAAAATAAATGGTATACTTAAAAGTATACCTAAAAAAGGTACCCAAAAATAGCAACTCAAAACAATACAGAACCCTAAAAACGAATGGGACATCCTAATTTAAGCTATAAGATTGAATATTGTTACTAAGGAGCTTACATGAGATTTCATAACTTTACTAAATCAGCCTTTCAGTAATACTACTAAATAATATTCCTAATATTAAAGTAACTTTTTCGTGGTGATAATAAAGTCGTCCGTCTGTATAACCACTATAGGTTCAAAGTTGAACCGGAGCACGCTTAATTACGGTATCAGCCCCAGCGGTGACGGGGTGGGATTAAAGGCGCGGACTCTTTGCTTATGTGACTTTATTGTTGATACAAAGAGTTTGTAATTACAAGCAGCTACTGCAGAAGGAGCAGTTAGTGGGCTTCTTAATTAATATTTTTTTTGCCTAGGAGCAACTATGTGAAGGCGACAATGGAGCGCCGATTTCGCTTTTACAAAGATGGCTCAAACCTTCAGCTACAGCAGTATAAAAGTCTTAAAACAAAACAGTTTCAAATTCCCCATCTCAACTATTAAACCCTGCAGAACGTATAAGTTTTATTTTAAGCAATTCGACTCATTTTAAATAACTATTTCAGAAAATTTGGAACCCGAAATTATGTTTTTTGTCTTGTACTAGATAGATAGAGCTGCATCTGCTACAAACATAAATATTTAGTGAAAGTAACCTCTAAATAATATGAACTTCATAAAAATAAAAAGTCCAGACCTTGAAAATCGCTACAAAACATCTCAATTGAACATTTTCATTACTTAGCAACTGTTGAATTTATTTTAGTTATAAATAGTTTACTTATAAGTACTAATTATACTATTGTATGAAAAATAACACACTGCAAGTAAATGTACACTCTTGTAATACTTTTTTAAATAAAATATTCTTATTCTTAAAATTACACCTCAAAACTGATTTACACGTCCATATTACATCTTGACATAAAACTTCGTACTTTTTCTACACAACTTACAAGTATAAGCGACACCTGTTACGCTGTATCAAGATTGGAAAACTTTCGGAAACACTTGTACTGTGTTGGAGAAATATCACTTTTTCTCCTAGTCTTGTAAATACCAGTAACTTTTCGTGTGTGTAGATAGTATCTGTTGGAGACAGACGGTTTTTATAATCGTTTGTGTTTTTACCCGGCGGCACGTGGCAGCAAAGACAGCAAGCACAGGTGTAATTTTTTATTTGTATTTGTAATAAGAGAATAATATGCCAACATTAGTTACCTAGAAAAACAATGGCTTAAATAGAAATGTTTTAATTTGTATAATTGTAAAAGAAAAACCAAATTTGTACACCTCTCATGGTAAAACATGTACGGACCTACCCTACCCTACTCACTAAGATCACTCAATTTGTGTGTAGTAAACGCATGTTTTAACAAATAAATTATCTTTATCACATCAAGCTACCCGAAACTGTCAAATTTTCCCAATCAACCTTGAACCTAATGCTTTAGCTATAAAGTTGAAAATCTAATAAAGAAATTTGACAGATTGTAGTAGCCTGATCTGCTGGTGTATGTACGATTTCTTTGCGGTCGCTGGATAGGCGGTACTTGGTGATGGGGCCCGCCGGGAAGAGCTAGCTGATACCCAGTCGGGGTTCCGCGCCAATGTCCTTGTATCTACCGGGCCCCAGACACATGGTAGTAAAAGGAATAGTGGATTTTAAGTCGTTTAGAGCCCAACATAACCCTCTGTTCGCCTTAGACAGAGAGCATCAATAAAGATTATCCTACACAAAAAAATACTATATTTTTTTTGTGGATTTTATAATATTCTTATTTCATTATCTTTTTAAAGGCTGACACTGTAATTAAGGGGTAGCTGCTGCGGTTTGCGGTTTTTCAAAACTATTCCTTGAAAATAGTTCACTAAAAGATTAAATTCGTAGACTTACAGACGAGTCGATCAACAAACTATCTAAGTACTAAGAACACGTAACTAGTGGTACCTACCGAGTGTGGCCCATTAAGACTGCGATGGATCACGTGCGTAATTACTCGGTGTTAATTAGAGAGATCAGACAATAGTGCTAACGATAGTGAAATACGGATCAGCAATTATATCGGAATAGTGTGTTTATTGGTTAAGAAAAAGCATTCTTAATTGAGCGTCTATCTGTCTGTTACCTTTTCATGTCATAACGGCTGAACGTATTTGGATGTGGCACACAGGTCGATCGTGACCTGGGTTAGTGGACATGTTTTACTCCGACAATACGTTCCCATGGAATAATTCCCGAGCTCCTCATGAGGTAAAACATAGTGTAGCCATATAATCAATTCGTAGCCGTCGAAAAGACTTAATTAAAGGTTAAATTAAAAATGTATGGCGCAAACCACATAGTCAGGAACTGTGCTTAGTGTCAAGCTTAGCGAGTAGCGTAGCTTGAACTTATCAGGCCATATCCTAATCAAAGTAATAGTCCAGCAAATAAGGGACGCGAACCCAAACGCGTGGTCATAGCTTTACAGGTACCTTCCGAACAAAAAACAACGATTGGGGATTTGCACGACCGATCGTTTATATTAGAACGCGTGGTCAAGCAGCGATGCATGTGTTAGTGTGGCTAAACACAAATATAAATTGTATGTATATTATAAGCACTCACAGCCAGTTACTAATCGTTTTCAAAGCCGCTTCCGTCAAAGCCCCACCACTCCAGGGTTGTCAGTAATCCGTTAAACTCACGTCGCTGGTAGGGCCCCAACATTTGCCTAATCTGCATTGTAATTATCCTGGTGTCGTTATTATGAGTAACTTGACTACTTGAGATTTTTGACCCCTGAAAAAAAAACATAAAATCTTCTTTGTTTTATTGTGCATAGATATCGATACCCAGCCAATTTTTTTTTATACGTTGCAACACAGTAAAATTTGTCCTGTATCGTGGGTGCGCTTACAAACATTTAAACTCACAAACACAAACAGCCAGATTTGACCCGGTGTCATAAATAGCACACTCGCCAGTTACTTATCGTTTTCAAAGCCGCTTCTGTCAAAACACCCCCAGGCCAGGGTTGTCAGTAATCCGATGAACTCACGTCGCTGGCAGGGCCTCAACGTTCGCCTAATCAGCATTGTATCCCGGTAGCCCGCCGTGAGGAACTTCACTACTTGAGATCGTTGACCCCTAAAAAACAAAACATCAAATCTTCTTTGTTTTATTGTGCATAGATATCGATACCCTGAGGAATTTTGCTTGCTAATCAATTATTACATTGTTTTTTTACAAACGTCCCTAACTGGGAATTTCTCCTGTATCGTGGGTAGAGCATGTGGAACCCAGATTCGGTCCCAAAGTAAAACCGGTTTTCCGGATTTTATTAAATATATGCATTGTAATTATCTTGGTGTCGTTATTATGAGTAACTTGACTACTTGAGATCTTTGACCCCTAAAAAAAAACATCAAATCTTCTTTGTTTTATTGTGCATAGATATCGATACCCAGCCAATTTTTTTTATACGTTGCAACACAGTGAAATTTGTCCTGTATCGTGGGTACTTTACAAACATTGAAAGACACACAACCAGATTTGATCCAGTGTTATAAATACCACAGTCGCCTGTTACTTATCGTTTTTGAAGCCGCTTTCGTCAAAGCCCCCCCCCTAGGACTCACGTCGCTGGCAGGGCCCCAACATTCGCCTAATCTGCATTGTAATTATCCCGGTAGCCCAACGTGCAATTTGTCCACTGGACGGACTTAGCTTGATAAGTTAACCGTGTGAGTTCTATTTAATTTTAATGCTGGATTTATGTGGGAGGACAAATTATGTAGTTGGAGCTTTTGGTACGCAATGTAAATTGAAAAGGAAGAATTGAAAAAAAAAAAACAATCGTCTTAGATCAAGTACCTCATCCATTATAAAATATAAAAAACCCAGATGCACATTTCCTTGCAAATGTCCCATCAAAGTGTCAAACTAAAAAATAAAACCAAAAAATCACAAGTTCTGATTGACTAAACACAAATTCAAACTAACACTCTCCACTTAAAGTTGTTTTTGAAACGCGAACAACACACGTTATGTCACGTTTTGGTTTCCGTCACCGCCATTGGGTGACGCGACACTAATTTGAAAAGAAAGCACAATTATTCTAAATTGTGCATTCTTTTTCTGCGGACGTTTTTTGAGACGCTTAGTGTGTATCTTGGATTTTTTATATATCTAGCAACTCGACTTTCGCAGCTCTCAAAACGTTGAAGGAAAAGATCGTGCGGAAACCGGCATGTCCTAGAATCTAAAATTCACCACCGACTAACTAGGAACCTAGCCGGTCTACAATTCGCCCGTACCAGTTAAAGCAATCCTTTGATTGATAAAGTTGAACAACGTTATCATGGACATGCAGTAAATCATTTTGCCTGCATTTCATTATCATGAGCAGCGAGACTTTAGTTCCAATCAGGTGAGTGAATGAACATAACATTTTTATATTTAAAATCACTTAAAGTAACGCAAAAAGCTAGCACGTATTTTATTTATCTTCCAAGCTCATAACTTAATAATAGAAGATGAACTAAAAGTCTGAAGGAGAAAATAATTGATTTCCCAAAGGCTGTGTTTTTCGTTTACACAGCAGCCGTTCAGTGAAAAAACTGACATCACTTTGAAATAGAAGTTTCGCAATGAGTTCAATTTTCGGTGTGTTTTTGAGAGGAAGTTTTAACAAGTTTTACTCGCAATGACATACACATAGACATAGGCTTTCTTTGAAAGTAGTGTTATCTACCAATGATCATGAGGTCCTAGGTTCGATTTCCGGGTCGGGAATAGTGTTATTGGATTTTTCCATTAGGAATTTCTCAGTAGCAGCGACAGAGTCTGGATTTCTGCCCGCTTGGTGGCAATAGGCTCGCACCCTGTTACCCACGTAACAGGGTGCGATTCTTAAAACGTAACTGCCGAAATGTGGGTGTACTTTTAGGTGCATTTCCTAATCCTTCGGCGATTACAGGTGTGATGTTATGTTATCTACTACTACCTTTTAGAGGATGATTTACCCGGTACTAGCTGGGCTGTGGAGGTCAGATAGACAGTCGCTCCATATACTGATATTCAGCTGCACATTCTTAGACTTTAAGCCAACCCCAAAATAGTTGGGAAAAAACGAGGCAGATCATGACATGTCTTCGATATTTTGGTTCTAGGACATTGTTTTTACTCAAGATATTTTCCTTCACAGTTTTGACAGTAGTGGTGATGAAATAATTAACACCAATTAAACTGTTTATAAAACCTCAATCAAACCTACGTACCTGTAGGTCGCAGGCTTTGACACTGGGTCACCACAACGCATTCGATTACGCCGCCGAAGTAAATGTGCTTATCTATCTGACATTTGAATTTCAACCTTATTGTTGAACCCTTTTTGTCCTGAAAGGAATTCAAAGTGATTTCGTCTTTATCCCCTCGGATCAAACTTGCAAATGTTTCGTTTAAACTCACTGTTTCTCAAAGCTATGTAAAAAGTCGATCTTTGTTCCACCAGGCGAGTCAAAGTAGGTGACGTGGAACTCTTGTTTTACAAGGCAAAGAAATGATAATGTCGGCAATGGTATCTATTATAATATTGCCTACTTTTACGGAGTAAAAGGTGCATTAGTGAAGTCGAATGAGAAAATAGGCCTTCACGTCACAAGGCAAGTTAGAGGCCCATGGTCGGCATAAAAACTCTGAATCTAGGTTAGGCACTAACCCCACAAAAAGCGTCGTCTTGAGCTCATTGATAATAATAATTTGGCAGTAGGTACCTAAATTATTGCGATAGGTACTTAATGTCGCTCGTTGCCAACTTGTAACTTTTATTATATATATTTTGGGATAAAATATAACATGGTTTAAAAATTATTGAAATCGATTCAGTTACTTATTCTGAACAAACTATATTCAGGTTTCGGATATACTAAAAATAATGGTGTATAATTAAATTAATCCTTTGTTAACATTTTCATAAAAATATATAGCAACATTAGAAAATATCTGCCTAGATCACAAAACTTACCGACGCATGAAAAATAGTAGGCATCAAAGTTCACCCATTCGTATCACACGAGCTAAAAGTAAGATGTATAGGCCTTACCTACCTGAGTTCACAGACGTCCTATAAAGGACGCCTGAGACGTAAACAAATAAATCCCAAATTGTTCTGAACAAACAGCTACCTTCTCAACTTTACGGCAGCCATTATTTCAGACCTTTTCGATTCGCGGAATCATTTTTACGAGTTTTCACGTGCAATTCGGAAATTCTCCTATATTTTAGTGTAACTTGTTTGTCTCATTATCCGTGGGTCGTAAAATATCAACTATGTGATATAAAACGTAAAGGTCAATGTGTATTTACGATCGATTATAATTTAATGAACTTTTTATTGCCGGAGGCGCTTTTCGACATGAGTACTGTTGCAAGTTTTCTTTGTTTTATAGCAATAATATCAAGTCAAGCAGTAATATCATCTTTTGGTGTGTTTTATAGACTAGTAACTCGTAGAAGTATAAATAATATGAGCATTAAGAGGAACAGTGTCAATGAAATAGCGCAATGTCTTATGATCCTCTTTCTTTATCGTGTGGTTAGTGCCTAACCTGTGTAAGAGTTTTTATACCGCCCATGGGCCTCTGACTTGGCTGTACATGCCGTCGCAAAATATCTATCAGGCAGACTAGTTTCCTCACGATTTGTTTGCGATGAAAATTCATCATTTCATTAAAAGTCACTACTAGAACATTCAGCAAATTCAACAATTACCATAGACGTCTTGATCGAACGTAGAAAGCTCAAGTTGATAAACAATAATTTCTAAAATCATGGACATGCAGATACTTTTGCTAATTCCCACCAAAAAAGACTTACTTATTAACATTTATTCTTTGGTATCTCACGCCAAAGCTCAGCTTGCGTGCTTGGGCACATACACATTACACTTCTCCAATATTTTCCTAACATCATCTCTATCCAGGTGAACTTCGCACTATCTCCGTGAAGGCCTAATTAGATCGTAGGAGGCCTCCAATTTGTCACCCAAAGTAAACACTCGGTGGCCAGACGTATCCCCTCGCCAAGAAATTCAATTAAACCTGGTAACTCTGTTGCATGTCCTTGCTTCGTTACCTATATATACTTGTATATGTATTATGTAAGGCACGTGGAGTAGTGAGGCATATGTGGAGGAAATTGTTCATGGAGGACGAGCAAACTGAGGTGAACGTATTTTGTTGTGGGTCTAGACAAAGAGACATTCAATCTACGACAAAAATCGCGATGAAGGAAAAGGTAATAATATATTGTAAGATATCGGAAATTTTATGTCAGTCATGTTGAATCTCATTACAGAATTACGAGATCGTCACTTGTTAGCCGCTTTGATCGAACTAGAAAATACATTTTCTTTTATGGTACCTTGTAACTAGTTTTATTGCCTCGTTGCTCTAGTGGACGTAAGTAGATTGCTTAGTATGAGGTCCTGGGTTAGATTCCCAGGTCGGACAAAGTGTTATGTGTTTTTCTATTAGGCATTTCTCAATTAAGTAGCAGCTACGGACTCTAAATTTGTGCTCGGTTGATGGCAATAGGCTCGCCCCTTTTACATGGGTCTTGAAAACATAAATGGCGTAGTGTGGGTGTATTATTAGGTACACCCCTGCTTAACCCTGGGGATAACAAGTGTAATGTTATTATTATGTTTTTAGTTAAATAATAGTACGAAGTAGAATTCAGGGGTAAAAAGTAATTTTATTTGACAAATAAAATAGGAACGATGCCTATATCCCAGCAGTGGGAACATTAAATGCTGATAATGCTAATACTTATTCCAAATAAGTAGTACGTCACACTTGATCCATATTTCTTCATTCCTAGCTCCTGAACGTACTACATAACATATAAGTACATACATACGTGACGTAGTGCACGCTAGTGGAACGCCTTGCACGGTATGAGCCATGAGCAAGACGTGCTGTAAAGCATAGCTCTAGTTTAATCGTGTGTCGTTTGAGAAATATCTTCGAGATTCAAAACGTCTATAGATTGACACTTGATATAGATTATAAAGGGTGTAAAAATACCCTTAACGAAGTCGAAATGCAATTGTTCTCCCCGTCATATTTTTTTATGTTCTAGACCCATACCTGGGAACCTTCTAGTTACAGAGATATTGGAGTTCAAATTCCATCTTTTTCAGAAGTTTTTATTTTTTTACATTAGTTTTTAATGTTATTAATATAATATAATATAATATAATATAATATAATATAATATAATATAATATAATATAATATAATATAATATAATATAATATAATATAATATAATATAATATAATATAATATAATATAATATAATATAATATAATATAATATAATATAATATAATATAATATAATATAATATAATATAATATAATATAATATAATATAATATAATATAATATAATATAATATAAATTCATTTATTTATGTAATTTACACCCATTGCCAATTAACACAAAACAGTCAGACTATAAAATCACACTACAAACACAAAAAAACAAAAAAAAAACAAAAACATCACAATTTAGTTAAAAATAAAATAAATTACAATATCAATAGAATTGATTCAAAACCAATTAAAATTTTAAAATTCAACTCAACTCTCTGAATTCAATTCAACTCAACTGTTATGACTTTATTTTTAAATACCTCCATGTTCCCTGTACTATTCAATGTATCAATCAGCACAATGTTTTGAGTGCGTTACATTGAGTTCTACCGTAAACCGTCATTTTTCACCCCAAAAAAAAGTCGTTTCCCAGCAATAACTTTAGCGTGGAGTTACTCAGTTTGATATTCAGAATGCTTGGTTGCTGGCTCCGTGAAGGGTCCGGTTACACCTTGTATTTATTAGCCTCAATTCTTAAATTACTTTACCTTACCCAAAGTTTAGATAAGTCAAGACAGGGCAGGGTAAACAAATATTATCGCTATCTATTCACGTACAAAACATTGTCAAAAAAGAAACATGAATATAACGAATTAGCTAAAATGTTGGTCCCTAGCTACGAATAAAATCAGCCCGTCACATTCTGTTAGCGTAGCCACGTGCTACGAAGCTACGGCGTAGCAGCCTACGCCTCTAGTCTAATAAACGTCATAAGCGCGATCATCAATTTGCTTTCTAAGCAAAGTTGGCATCGCCTTCACTTAAGTACTTTTAGGAGAATGATTGAGGCTCATAATTATCTTACTATATCCATGCTATCCATACTAATATTATTAATGCGAAAGTATTTCTTTGTTACCCTTTCAGGACTAAGTGGCTGTTCAGATATTAATGAAAAATGGAAAAGATATAGATTATATCCTAGGAAAGGCTCAAAAGGTAACAAACAAATACTTACGGATCAAAAATTAATAATAACTAAAAGATAGCCGATGTAAGGACATAGGCTATAGGCTAGAGAACATATGTCTAACATTTTTACATCACTTTTATCGTTAACGAAAATAAAGAGAATATCCATCGGAATTGGCAGACGAAAGTAACAATGGAGAACATCTGTCGCTGAACTGACATCCATTGCAATGGACAACGTTGAGAATAAAAAGTTAGTACCGAAATCGTTTCATTCTATTGTTACAATCGAAATTGAACTTTACAATGCGTATACTATTGGTTCGACTTTTACAGTTTCGTTGTTTTATTTGAAAAGGCAATTAAAATGTATTGGCTTGTTATAACAATAATTGAAAATAAATAAACAACAGAATGACAAGATTTTTTTTTATATTTTTAAATGTTTTTTTATATGGTTTTTGTTAAGAAATATTTAAAAATGTAATTAGTGTGTAGGAAAATAAATAAAGGAAATAATAATTGAAAATAATATTGTAAATTCTTTAATAATTATTCTATATGATTTTGGAATGTTGATATGTGTAGTGAAATAAAATGGTATAGTTTACCCAAAAAAAAAATTCAATACATCCTAAGCATTATCATTAACACTAGAAACGGGATATTTACTATGTTTACTTTTTGTTTTGAGACAAAACAATCAGTTAACATGGTACATATCCCGTTTCTAGTAGTAATGATAATGTTAGTGACCATGAGAGTTTAAAATTTATATCAATATATTCTCATCGATTAGTTGAATGAATTCAACTTGAAAATCTAGATAGCAGCAGTTCAAACAATGAAAAAACATGTCAACATCGCGTTTCATTGACAACAGAATGACAAGAAATTTATTCTGAGTTTCCCTCATGCTACATGGACAACACAAGTCAATTTTTCGTCACAACCAAAACAAAGTTTTCAACCACCATCTAGGCCGCGCGGTACATATATTTGCATGCCCAAACACGGAGAGTTCAGCTAAAAGGGAGGCCAATCGATCGGTAATCAATCAAAATCTCATTTAAACACGTCACTTTGGCGGAACCTTCTACCCGTCTTGCGTAATTTCAGCTTACACTATGTCGGTACTGTTTGACAAGATGCTAACGCAGACAGCTGATTTTTATAATTAAATTCTTTTTAACTTACTTTTTTTGTATTAGTGCTTTGATTGTTTCTACGCAAAATAAATTGGTTAGATTTTGTTTATAAGCTTAGCTTGCTTGTTATCCCACAATCGTATTTGTGCGTTCTAGTTTGTATTTGGTGAAAATATTGAAGATTTAGCTCAACGAATGCTTTACCTTTCTGATACCAGAGAGCCTGATACTGATACTGTTAGCCTGCATCATCCCACTGCTGGGCAAAGGCCTCTCCCCATGACTTTCAGTGGTTTCGATCCAAGGCTAATGTTACCAGAGAGCCTAGACAAAGTTTAAGATTACCATCAATAATGACGATGGTAACTTAATTAATATATGTCTTGGATCAACAAAGACTACCGAAAATCTTACATAATTCGATTAATACGACCTCCAGACACTAACTTTTAATTTTGTATCTAGGTACTTCTGATATTAAGAACATAAGAAGTCATAACTGTTTAATAACAAGATTCTTTGGCAACCTTTCGCAAACTTGCAAAATGATAGACAAGTTTTATAGACTTTTAACTTTCTGAACTTATACCAAGTGTTTTAATTTTTGGCAGAAAGTGGACTTATTTTGTGCCTTACTCGTTGACATAAAATTTATTCATAATATTTCTTACTAAATTCTTTCTACTGTTACTAAATGTTGAATATATAGCCTAATTTCTACATTTGCAGGTCATCAATTGCTATTTTTTTCTCCTTAGTGTTTGTTTGTTTTGTGGTGTTTTTGATTACCTAATTTAATTTTAGCCATGTGGTGTTTACCGTTAAATCGTTGTCACACTGTAGGTATAGAGTTTGAAATGTTTTTTTTTTGTTTTTATTAGAGAAAACAATGATTCGTAGATCTAAATAAATAACTCACTGAGCTCAATCCTATGACCATTCTCATCTATCTACATAACATAACATCGCGCCTGTAATCCCAGAAGGGTTAGGCAGAGGTGTTCCAATAGTACACCTACATTTCGCCAGTTATGTTTAAGTCCCATGTAATAGGGGGCGAGCCTATTGCCATCAACTGGGCACAAGTCCAGACTCCGCGGCTGCTACTGAGTAATTCCTGATGGAAAAACCCAAAAACAATTTGGCCGACCCGGGAATCGAACCCAGGTCCTCATGATCAGCAGTAGCGATTACGACCATTAAACCAACGAGGCAGTCATCAGTCTCATATATCCATTTATTCTAAAGCGATAAATTCCACTTTCTTCAATTCCATTCAGTCCTCGCTTCCCTGACCTCTTTCCCCGTCAGTCAACATACTTTATTCAACAGCAAACTTTGCCAATAGTACTTTAAAACTTCGACAAGCTTCGAAGATCGTATGTGATGTAAATTGTGAAAGTCACCTGAAACGAAAGGAATGGTTATTAAAAGGGGCGAAGTGAAGTACTTCGAAGGCTTTTTATTCCATTCCGATTCAATAATCACTCAATGAATTGATTCTTTTGTTAAGTGTTGTTATTGGAACGATGTTGGCTTGAATTGGTCGATTGTGGCTACAGGGCCGAAACGTTTATTTCAATTCAATCATTTATTATAGCAACACGCCTTTGTCTGCAGAAGAGATAGGCAGAGGTGGATCTATAACAGGTACAGTTATTTTGTTACCAGTTATTTTTAAGTTTGGTTTTTTATACTAAATAGGCTATATTTTTTACTAAATATACTAATAAGGCTTGGGTTTGGCCGCTACCCATCTGATGTGAAGCGATTATGCGGCCTAGGGTGGAGCACGCTTGCCTAGAACGAACAAGTTCAATATGATTGCAGGCAAACCTATTGGCATAAACAGCCGTTTTTATCAATCTTCAGGTTATGTCGCTCTTGCCTAGGTTGGTCTGTGGATGGGTGACCTCCATATTACACACCGAGTTTCCTCCCTGCCTCAGAAAGCATGTTAAGCCGTTTGTCCCGGCTGTCATCTGTAGATCTTTGACAGCCGTTACTGGTAGTCAGTGGCCCGAAAGTCTGACAACCAGTCTTACCAAGGGCTATCTTCCCCAGTACTAACTGGGTTGAGATGGACACATAGGCAATCGCTCCATGTAAACTACTGGTATTCAGCTGCATCCAGTTAGACTAGAAGCCGACCCCAACATAATTTGGAAAAGGCTAGGCAGATGATGAGGTGTAAAGAGTGTAGAAACATAAGTAGTGAGTACTCGAGGGTCGGATTTTCAAAGAGAACTTTTTATTAAAGGGGGTACCTAGTGATCCGATCGAATAAAGTATGATTTAATTCCTATGATTTTACAGATCGTTGCAAATCTGTGTGCACATCAAATTAACTCAACCTGTTATCTAATTCTACACTGATGCATTTACATTACGAGGCTCAATTAGCTGGCCGTTTATACAGAGCAATGATGAAGCCAAACAGTAATGATAACTACTTAGAACCTACCTGATGTTATCTTTCTATACAGGGTGTAAACGGACCTTTCATGAAACCGTCAACCAAGCAATAAGTAAGTACATCAAACTAAGTAAGGTTACGCAAAAAATATTGCTGAGAAACGACTTATTTTTTTGGGTTGAAAAATCAGTAGGACTCAATGTAACGCACTCAAAACATTGTGCTGATGGATGGATTGTAAAAATAGTACGGGGGTCGTGGAGGTGTTTAAAGTAAAGTTTTTACATTAAAAACATTTTTTTTTTAAACTTGTGAAAAAGTTGGAACTTTGACCCCTAATATCTGCATAACTTGAAGTTTCCCAGGTATGGTCTAGAACAAAAAAATATCACAATGATGAGGAGAACAAGTGCCTTTCGGCAAGGGTCTAGTTACATCCTTTAGAATATTAGAGCTATATACGAGTATTATACTGTAAGAACGTTTTAATTTTGTGCTGAAAATTTATGAGACAATAACATAATATCACTGTTACAGTAGCTGCAAAAAAAAAAGTCGTTTGAATGTAGGCTCTATCCAATAATAATTAAAGACACAAACTCGTATTGACGATTTGTGCCCATGTGAATGGAGAAAAACTACATAGCATCACATATGGTGTATTCCACATCACACCATTCCGTCTCCCACAGGTTGTGGAGTAGGTACCTAGTAGTACCTACTTTACACCTAACATTTTAAGCCCCACGATAAAATTGTACCGATTAATTAATTAAAAATTAAAATGCCTTATTTCCAGCATACCTACACCCTAAGAAATACCCAACTAAAATCACAAGAAATAGCTATTCCGATAGCGTTCGGTAAGCAGATTAGTATTTCAATTACGTACAAGTTGGCCGGCTGCCATTTCACACAAGTGCTTTATGAGGAGGTTGAGAAACGCTGGCTATTATAGCACTTGTAGACTATACGTTACAATAGCCCGGCAACTTGTCGCGGGCTATTTATTGTTTTGAGTCCTTAAGAGGTTTTGGTATATTGCCTAGGGTTTGACATTTTTGTTTTTATGTTATCAGCAGTCTGTGGCACTGGATGTCCTTCGAAGGTGATAGCAATTGCATTTGAATTAGACTATACTGTTCTTAGGTGGACCGATGACGCGGGGGCTTACGGTATGCGAAAAGCACAAGGGGCCTAAAATGGCCGCTTTGTCAGGATCATAATAGTATAATAATATGAATTATGTTACAATTCGTAAAGTGGTCAAAATGACAATTCATAATTAACTGTGTCTGTGACCATTTGAATATTACTATCGTTTTATGATTCTGCTAAAACGGTCATTCTAGACCCCCTGGACCGGTCGACGACGTCAACACGTTTGGACTAATAAAAGCGTGTACACGTCGGTCCAGTCCAGTAGTAGCTGTCTTTTGGCTGACACATATGATTAGAATTATGGCTTCAGGTTAGGTTAGACCAGTTACTTTGATATTCAGCTGTCGCCTGTATCATCCTTGCACCTTGCGTCACTTTTTAATAAGCGGAAAAATGTCCTCTGGCTAACGGTAGGCTCGTCTTAGTCAATCTCAGCCATCATTCCACTACTGCCGTCGACCAGCATCTTGTCTGGAACGTAATAATAAAAACTATGAACTGAAACGGCATAAGATAAGCCACTATCTATAAAATTTCCAGTCTTTTATGAAAAGCCTTAATTTGCTTTCAGAGGCACACAAGGTTTTGTAATCAGATAAACAGATCAAGATACTGGAAAAATCATTAAGTTCGTTGAAAGGGACAAAATTATTTTATTATTATTCCATTTATTATCTAGCCATTTCCCAACTATGTTGGGGTCTGCTTCCAATCTAACCGGATGCAGGCGAATTATATGGAGCCTGCCTAGCTGACCTCCCAACCCAGTTAGTACTGGGTAATACGATACCTCTTGGTAAGACTGGTTGTCAGACTTTTCGCCCACTGACTACTTAACGAATGTCAAAGATCTACAAATATTTATACACCATGACGTTTTAGTGGTCTTAAAACGGCAGCCCACTTCACGTATCCAATGAATACTAAAAGTTGGTATTTATGAGATTTTAATAATTTAAAAATAAAAATATTATTCAGTAATAAGACGCATGACGTAGTTAAAACACCCTGTTGCGAGCGATGATCTACTGGACTCGAGTGCTGAGTCGGTATATGTTCTCCCGTTTGACACGTAAACATCATTAACAGGATGTTTCATAATTTTATTCTAAGATAAAAAATAATCGCGCCTAGAGCTATTTTATGTCGGGTACATTGAGTGGACGACCTTTGTAAGACGACTAAAAAGTCACGGTGTATATATTTCTTTATTATATTTAGTACAGCATAAGCCATTTACACTAAATTAAGTAATCCTTTTCGGTCTTCTCACAGAAAAATGACCGTCGGGACTAACGGCTTAACGTGCTTTCCGAGGCACGGAGGAAACTCGGTATGTAATGAGTGGTCACCAAGGACTTACCTAGATAAACGAGGCTTAACCTGAAAATTGACCCGAGCGGCTGTTATTATTTTGCTACGAGCTCCTCGAGTTTATTATTATTCCATTGATAGTGGGAAAATGGTGCTTACCAAGGTGAAAATCTCAACCAAATATTGAAAAGATGTCCTTCCGTCCATAGGTATAAGATATATCCTAAGCTTCCAGTCTTAAAGAAACGTAGTAGGTAAGAGTGGCGGGCAGCTCTCGAGCCAGTATCGACTGAGATGGATGGAAACGTCTTGTCAGTCCGATCTCCTGGTCGGCACCTGCAAGATAAAGAACATAACGAAGATGAATGCGATAAATTAATACAGATGAACGATTCACAAGTATTCGGCACATTTGTAACAAAGTGTACCTCGGTATACACTTGAACTGTACAAAATATTAATCTAAAACAGAGTTTGAGCAACAGTTTTAAATATGCAACAACACAGCAACAGCAACTTTAAACACAACAACAGTAACTTTAAATGTTACTACATTCACACTGCACACAGCAAGATGTTTCCACGAATAAAATAAGATCCTGCTAAAATATTGCGGATAATCTCTTTAGTACTAGGTATTCCTTGTTAAAATAGTACGGTTTTACTCTTTTAAATCTTCTACTTCTTTGCGCGTCAATGGACTCAAATAATACCCGACCAGTATACAGGGTGTAAACTGACCCTTCACGAAGCCGTTAACCGAGCATTATGCACAACAAAGTTAGTAATTTTACGCAAAAATTATTGCTGGCAAACGTCTTTTTTTTGGGGTGAAAAATCACGTTTTACGGTTTTACTCAATGTAACGCACTCAAAACATTGTGCTAAATGATGGATTGCATAGTGGTCGTGGAGCTGTTTAAAGTAAAAATGTTACATTACAAACATGTTTTTAAAAAAAACTTGGTGAAAATGTTGGAACTTTGACCCTCAATATCTGCGTAAATAGATGGTTTCCAGGCATGGTCCCGAACAAAAAAATGATCGCAATGACGGGGAAAGCAAGTGACTTCGTTAAGGGTCTTGTTACACCCTTTATAGCCTTTATAGCTCTTTTATAAAGAAAGAATATCGTGCCAGAAACAAAACGCATTCATTTGTTTCTTGGCCTGTTTAGTAGTATTTTTGTTAAGAACTGAAATAAAACTTAAAATTAATATTTTAAATGTTGTCTATTTCATCAGATCAGATTTATTGTTAGCTAGACCATGTATACAAGCGTTCCTGTTAACATCTTAATATTATTTATGCTAAAAGTCAAGTACATTCCCCCATTTTACTTCGGTACCAGATTTTCTAGGTTAATACCAAAGGAATGTGGCTTTATCCGGATATTTCAGCTTAAAGTTTTCACCACGAGTGACTTTTGATTGTTTCTCTTAATTACAAACGTTAATTATCTCTATGTGAAGCCGAATTCTACACTCAACACACATAGATTACATAAGGTCATGTAATGCTCAGTACATAGACTTTAGACATGCTAACACAATTGAGATGAACTGATAAACCCTTGCTATATACCCACAGGATATACACATATATATGTATGCATAGGTATGGATATTGTTGAACGCTTTGTTAACTTATGTGGTTTAAGCTCTGGTATACAGGGTGGAGTGACGATCTTCGCAGGGTAGCAACTGGATGAGAGTTGCTGAAAATCGAGTTAAATGGTGTACGGTTGAGGAGGCCTATGTCCAACAGTGGACTGCTATAGGCTGATAACGATGATGATATAGGGTGGAAGGGACACATCGGTAATTTAAAAAAAAAAAAACATCTGTTCCATTAATTTGACCGTGTTGGTATTGCACTTTTGTAGGAAACAGCTGTTTTTTAATAACTGGTTAAAAATTTCTATGTTCGGAGGTACAAAATTATATACTGAATACGTGATAACCGTTTCAGCGTCGGTGTTGACTTGCACCTTGTATATTTTATTCTATTGTCTTCTTTTAAGGTTATATTTCGTATTTGTGTAGGTTTCTATCTGAAAACCAAATGAGCTGAAGAACCTCCGAACCATAAATAAATATAAAGGATCTATTTTTGTACATAGTATATAAAATAAGGAAGAACCAAACCATAACACAGAAAAATATGTTGAAAACAAAACAAGAAGTAAGTCCTGAAATATAAATGAAAACTCTTCTGCAATCTATCCCTTTTGTTATCAGAGGCACCGTCGGTATAATTCTGCTATCTACCTATTATATATACCATCTTCATACCTCGGTATCAACGTTATATTGAAGGTACGTCCTTTTTCTCAATTTATTTGCACACAATCCGATTCGCCTGACGCAATCTCGGCGGTAACAGTGTTGCTCATCACATCGTACTCGCGATGAACGATGCTCACTTGTTTCTTTACTATTGATATTATGAGTCAACAGAATTTTCCTTTATAATTTAGGTAAGTACCGACACACATCGACGAATGGGTCAATACTTTTTCAATTCGGGTCATCTATCTATTCATATGAAAATCAATGTCTGTTCGTTTTTACACTACGACTCTTAAACTACTGAACCGATTTTGATGAAATTTTGCTCAGTTGTTCTACGTAGGCTAGGGTAGGAAATACTGAAAAAAAGGTATTGGCACGCATGCCACAGGTAGTATTTTATAAAATAAAAGGAATTCTCTGAATTATTTATTCATGCAAAAAACGAACGAGGATAAAATAAAACACACTGGAAAATTTCGGAACTTATTCTTGGAAAAAGAACGCGAACTGAATCAATTCCGTCCACATCACCAAATTGGTTGACTCCCTTGCGTCCCCATTATCATCTTCACACATTCCCCACACGTAATGTCCCCGTGATATTCATCCAAACGGCCATTCTGATCGATTCCAATAACATTTCAATCACACACAAATAGCATATCAAAAGCATTTTATCAGGAAATTGCTGAAGAGCTATTACGCAGACAGTGGCAGTTATACGTAAAACTAGGTTGCGCGCCACTCACAGGGCGGCGGCCGCAGGGGGGTAGCGATGGGTGTCGTATCGTAGCAACGAGCAGCATCCCTCTCAGTGTGCTCCCGACGACCGCGCCGAACGCCCGCGCGACCCTCCCTTACATTCCACTCCGTTCAACTTGAACGAACCTCAAACGAACGTTCCATTCAAATTCAGTGCAGTGACAGCCAAAATGTTCATGCTATTCATACTACTGACTGTGTACCTCATAACTCTATGTCATGTTTAATGTGTTAATTGCAACGGATTTGAGATTATCGGCGTGAGATAAGCCTGCCACGGGCTTGACGGACCGTTGTGGGTCTTTTCAACTGCTTCGACAGTTGGTGAGTTTTGTGATTGGATTTTTATCTCTTGCATCGTTTTTGTTCCTTGGTTGTACCTAATACTCTTTTATACTTAGTTCGTCCGTACGTTGTCTACATACAAAGTAAGGCGCCGTATAATTTGTTATAGACCGCAATTACCTAAGTACGCGTGTTTAATGTCGTCATTTGTTACGCCCTGTGGAATTAAAATTAATTGCGCTATGTAATTTACTTTGCTCCAATATGTCTGTTTCAATTTAAGTTTTCTAATACACTTTTCATTTTAATTTTGTTTCAGCTAAGGTTCGCATTTTGTAATTAGTTTTGGGGGTTGAATTTCGATATCGTGGCGTCTTGGTGATATAATTATATTTTGTCGGAGAAAAGAGGGTAGCATTTTCCCTGTTATCTACCCATAGGGCCCTATCTATAGGCGTACACGTACATGCTTTTGGCGCATAGTACGGATACAATTGAGACGAAATATGATGTATAGGAGGACTAATCATGTTGTTCTGAGACTCAAGAGCTGTTTACAGCCTTCCCAGAACAATATTATAGCAGTGTGTGTTGGTAAAGGTGTGAAATTACGTAGGTAAGCCGTACATAACTACTATCGTTAAAATTAAGGACTACATCCTTTGTTTGCGATACTCTAGAATTCAAAACTCCTATTAAAGGTGGTTGCCATTACCCACGACCACGTAATATAGCTTATGGTTAAGGAGTTCCACGTTTATGCTCATAAATATGAATCTTTTCTTGGCCAGTATTGAAAACTTCTGAATACCCAGTATTTATAAACCTTTGAGCCACAAAATAAACAAAAAACATTGATGACGGTAATAATAGACGAAGCATCGATCCGATTTGACATTTTAACTTTACGAGGACTTTCGTTGAGTCATTTGGAAATGGAACTGTTTATTTTGACACAATAATTGGAGTTATAACATTTTCATTGTCAACCAATGAAAACAAAACACTTTGTGTTAATGCTGGCAGCATCGACGGCAACTATAATTACTACCCAACAATAGATACTAACACTTATATGATTCAGTGAAGGACGAAAATATGGTGAGGGATGACTGGCCACATTGGTACCCTTCATTTTCAAATGATGGAACAACTATTCTATTTTCGAATACAATGGCTAGCTGATAACGCCTAAGACGACCTACTGGCCACGGTAACACATAGAGAAAGATCCATTTGAAAATAGAATAGATTGTTCAAACATTGAGTTCGTTAACATGATTGGCACCCGCTGAGATGATGATAAAGACTCGCCATACAGACGAATATGTATGCGTTAGCTCATTGTTTGTTAGAGTTTTAGATCACCAAGTACAGATTTTCTAAAATGTTGAACCTGGAAAAGAGATCAATATGGGACCGACAAAACATCTTGTTATCATATCATCATCATTCTCCTACCCTTATCCCAATTTATTCGGGGTTTCACACTTCTCTTTCACTCATTGTCTCAGTAGTCATCCCCTTCTACAACCGTGAACATCGAGAAATCGTGAACATTTTATAAATCTGAATATACTTACAGTGCCGAACACTTATTTATTCGTACTTCTAAGTAACATGGCCAAATATTATTATTTATGAATATGAGACAGCAGAAGAAAGACAGATTAGAGAAGGCACACGGAGACAAGACATTATACGTTACAAGGTGCAGATTAATTTGAATATTGTGAGGCACAGTCCCAGATATCAATGGGTTATATTATTTAATAAGTTGCCTCTACATATTCAAAGCACTATCTACGCTAAGCTATTTTAAAAAACAACTAAAATGTTTCCTGTTGAATGAGTGTGTTTATGCAGTTAACGATCTATAACGAAATGCTTGGTTGTAATGTTTCAGCGTGTTTTTGTTTTCCTCTTTTCTCTTTATGTAATTTTAATTTTAATTATCTATGTAATTTCATTTGTTTTTTCTATGGAATTTATTATTCATGAATAATGACAAATGACTTCTAGCCATATCATTTTGCACACAGCCTATCTTTGGTATTTCGAACCCCCGTCTACCCATCCACATTCATATTCAAAAATGTGACCAAATAATTCAAGAGAATTCTTATCCGTTCCCATCCACATTTATACTGAAAATAATAAATAACTGCACCTTTTAAAACCCCATCACGTCCACTGATAATGGCATAGTTAATGATCCACCTTCATAGTTTGGACAGAGGTCTGTGCCAGTGGTCACCAACCCTTGGCAGGGGTGACAAAGGTTAACATTTCAGCAGTGGTTAGACGTGAACTAAATATTTATAATAACCCGCATTTTGAAGTGAAAATGAATGAAGACCATTCGAACGAACGAACGAAGAGTGTAAATCACCTTGAATGCTTTTTATTGTTCAGGTTTTTAGATTTTTTTTAAATGTTGTGTGCACGTGTGGCATGTGCCAAATAAACCTATTTTCTTTCTTTCTTTCAATGCATTTAAATCTAGAATTTAACATGTCCCCGTATTTAGAACTGAAGCAACGAATTGAATTAATTTAAAAATGAATGTCGTAGTGAACTGACCGAAATATTAGCAATGATTTTTTAATTTGTGCAGTTGACGTCAATTTTGGTTTCTACAGTTTTGTATTGTTATACTAGCCCTTGAATTACATTAACAGGAGGACACTGTAGAATAGAATAGAATAGGTCTTTATTTGCTTAGAATGTAGGTACATAAAAATAGGTTGTTAAATTATATAATAGGATCCATGCACATTCTGCCTTAATATAGCATGCAAATGTAGTACATAGCAAAGGATATTACAAAAAATTATCATTTAAGAAATCCTGCACAGAATAATAACATTTGTGTACAAGTAAGTCTGTGAAACGTTTTTTAAATTTTTGTAATGATAAATTTTTAATTTGGGCCGGTATTTTATTAAAGATTACAGGAGCCATACAAATCACATTTTTTTTTAATAAGCTAGTTTTAAATACGCCCGTGCACAATAGATTCTGGTATTGAGATCTCATAGCTGTACTTCGTTTTCTAGTTTCTATTAAAGTTGGAAATAAACATCGATTTGTTATTACAAATATTGCTAATTCAAGGATATAAAGGCAAGGGAAGGTTAATAGTTTTTGAGACTTAAATATAGGTACGCAACTGTCTGTTACTTTGAGACCAAATATAGCTCTCAGACAGCGCTTTTGAGCTTTGAAGATGCTTTCTCGTTCACTACAGTGACCCCAAAATATGATACCAAATCTTAAGATGGAAATCACAAGACCATGGTAAGCCACTAATCTTGTCGGTAAATTTACTTTTTTCGATAGATTATGCAACATAAACGCGGCTGTGCTTAAACGTTTACATATATCTTCTGCCTGCGGCTTCCAAGTTAACTGGCTGTCAATTATGATTCCTAAAAATTTTGTACTGTTTACTTTTTCTATTGTTTGACCATTGTAGTTTATATCCATATCTCCCGTAAATATTCGTTGGTAAAAGTTCATGATTTTAGTTTTTTGGAGATTAATAACTAAATTATTATTGTCAAGCCACTTTATTAAACTACTAATTGTATTGTTAATGTCAGTTACATAAGATTCTTTATTATTGCATGAAACAATCGTTGTGCTATCATCTGCAAATAATATCATTGGATAAAGTATATGACGTGGTAGGTCATTTATATATAATAAAAATAATAAAGGTCCGAGCACGCTGCCCTGCGGGACCCCATATTTTATTTCTCTAAAAGACGATAAAGATTTTAATTCCTTTCTAGATTTCAAACACAGGCTCGATATCTCCGTACACTGTCTACGACCTTTTAGGTACGTTTTTATTAAATTAAGGGCATTGCCACGAATACCGTATGAGTAAAGTTTGGTTAGGAGGGTATCGTGATCTACACAGTCAAAAGCCTTCGACATATCTGCATATATTGCGCATACAGGTATTTTAGAGTCTACTTTAGGCATTATTCTATGGAGAAAGTCGAAAATAGCCATGTTGATGTTTTTATTTTTTCTAAAACCCTTTTGTTCGTCACATAGTATGTGGTATTTTGTTAGAAAATTGTAGAGAGATTCATAGATAATTTTTTCTATGATCTTTGAGAAGATGGGAATAAGAGCAATTGGTCTATAGTTTTCCATTTCGTGTTTATCTTTCTTTTTATATATCGGTTTAACTATTACGGTTTTTAGACTTTCTGGAAATACTCCGGAGTGTATGCTTACGTTAATGATATGAGCAAGGGGCGCAGCTATACAATCAGAAACAAATTTTACAACTGTGGTTGAAATGCCATCATAGCCAAAGCTCTTTTTATTTTTTAAGTTTTTTATTACACGCGTGACATCTTGAGGAATAACTGGGGTCATAAATATTGAATGAGGGTTGATATTTAGGTTAGTTGTGTCACCTGACGTATGTTTTGGTATACCCGAAATCTGGTCAATGAAGAAATTGTTGAAAGATTCGGCAATTCCATTAGGGTTTTTTATTATTTCATTTCCTTTTTTTATTTGAGTAATGGGTTCCCTTACAATTTTATTATTATTAATAATTTGCCAGGCTGTTTTGGATTTATTTTTGGAGTTATTTATTAAGTAGTTATTCTGAGCTTTCTGGGTTAGTTTAATGATTTTCTTAAATCTCCTTGAGTAATTTTTAAATATACTTTTATTTTCACAAGTTGGTTTTAGTCTCTGTTGCCACAGTAATCGTCGTTGTCTTTTGCTACATATTCGTATCCCCCGAGAAACCCATTTTAATTTTTTCTCAGATTTTATAGTCACTAATTTGTGAGGGAAACAGAGATCATGTAAAATTAGGAACATTTCTAAAAAGTTATCATAGGCTTTGTTGGAATCTTCAGTACTATAAACATCAGAAAACGATATGCTGTGGAGATGTGTTCTAAATTTAGTAAGATTTTCCTCAGTTATATCTCGTCTTAATGCTCTCCACGATTTTATGTGGCTGGTTTTATTAACTTTTATCTTTATAAGTTGAGCTGTGTGGTCAGATAACCCGAAATCAATCACTTCATGTTGGCAGGTTTGCTTAAAATTATGTGCAAAATTGTCTAAACAAGTACTACTGATGAATCGAGTCGGTTGATTAATTTCTAGTTTGAGGTTGTAGCTCCTAAGAAAGCATTCAAATTCTACTGTCATTCTATTCCTGTTTAAAACATCTATATTAAAGTCTCCACACAAAATTACTTTTGTGAAAGGTTTGATACACACTTTTTTTAAAATGTAGGTAAACATATTGTGTAAAAGTTTCTGATGGAAATAATTTTCAAAAACAAGATGGCGGTGGTGTCAGCGCCAAAAGATCAATGTACAACTATATTAACGAAGAACTGATAATCGATATTCCAAATTCAATTCTAGAATGCTCTGTCACAACAACAGCAAAAAATTTGTTATTTGGAGGTTTAAATGGCAATTTAACGATAGCACGCTTTCATATTCACCATAAATATAGCTCTACTAAGGAAGCTCTTTTGGCGCATGACCAAAATCGGAACTGGCATCGCCATCTTTTGTTTTTAATACAATTCACGTAACAAAACTTTTACACGTGTTTACCAACTGTACCAGCACCCCTTGTCAACAACTGTGACATTGGAGTGGCAAAAGATCACTATAAAAGATGTTTTCTTTCTTTTGTTCGAACTCTCCGCCCGCGAATATAAATGGAAATGTTCTGACAACTTCTCATTGTAACTCGAATATCGGGAGTAGATATTGCGATGATAATACTATTATGATATCGAACATTGTCGAGATCATTTAAATAAAGTTTTCTCGAATGTAATTGAATGTACTTAAAAGATTTGATTTGTTTAAATAGTGACGTGTATTTAAATCGTTTGTATCTATCCATACGTCAATCGTGGTCAGAGATGTAAAACGTAACGTAAACTAGGATAACTTCTTCATCTAATTTCACTAATTAAGATAATACTACCAAAAATTTGAAGACATGTGACATCTACCAACCCGCACTGGGCCCGCGTGGTGGATTATAGCCATTCCCTCTCATAGAGAGGAGGCCTGTGTCCCAGCAGTGGGAACATTATAGGCTGATTATGAAGATAATACTACCTTATCTAGATACCTACCTTACCTACCTGCCTACCTTACCTACCTACCTACCTACCTACCTACTTACCTTGTCTTGCTTCGCGCGTTTTTTTACGACTTGATAACAACTCAATATTTTTTTCTGAAAGCGACATAAAAAATAAATATATATATTTTATTACCTTAAATAATTGTACAAGAAACACTTATCTAAGCACTATGCAGCGTTACAACTAGGGAACAGAGTGTTTTTGATCGGCTCTGGCACCCAATGTAAGATTTAACTTGTGTTTAGGGTGCCAGCGTCCTCGCCTATGGTTTGAACATGTACGATCAGTTATAAGTCGAACATAGTTTATCATCATTACATTACAATATAATTTATTAACTAGCTAATGCAATCAAGATGTGGCCTATTTACATACCTCTGTGTGGCTGTGTATATGTGTGGGTGTATATATGTGTGTGAGGGAGAGATAGATGGTGAAAACTTGTGTTCATGTAAGTCTGTATAAATATAATTATAAACAAACATATTACTTTATTAACTACATTAGTTTAAGCAATCGAATACTTAATACTTACTTACATACGGCTTTTTTTTCTACTAGGTATTTATTACCTAGTAGAAAAAAAAGCTTGTAATAGAGCTTGATGATCTATTTTAATCGATAAAAGATTAAAATAGATCTACTGTGATTGACGGATGTTCGTAACCTTTTTTTAACTTAGTGTGAAGAAGACAGACAATTAAAACAATATTTTAATAATACGATTCTGTTTAAAAGAATAGGACAAAAAAACTACACTATCGTTACTGAAAGTATTCACCCAGAAGACACCAAACTGATTACTTCCATCCCCAAGGGAAATAAGCTTAATGATGATTTTAAAATTGAAGTGAATAATGTGAATACATCCAGCGTTGCCCGTGATGCAGTCACACTCGATTAAATACATCAGCTCGACCCTCAGGAGAGTGTGGGGTTGGAAATACTTATTATCATAATATTACGGGCAAAGTGCTGTTGGATTTTCCATCAGGTAATTCTCAAACACAGCCATGGAGTCTGAATCTGTGCCCGATTGATGGCAATAGGCTCGCTTCCTATTACATGGGACTTAAAGATAACTTGACGAAATCTGGGTTAACTATAAGTACACATCTACCTAACCTTTCCTACTCCTCCGCTATTCTTTTCTGATTAATTTCATTTCGGGATCCAAGTCAGTTAAATTGTTTATCTGGGACTTCGCCGAGCTTCATTGTCTCGGCGCTTTTCTGGTGGTCGCCACTATTGATTCTGGCTTTCAGGAGTTGCAGTGCAGCAGTGGTTTGAGAAAAGTGTGGCGGGGTAATAAAAAAAAAGAAGTTTTTGGGAAAATAGGCGTTACGTTATGTGATGTTATTACTATATACTATGCCATGTTGGTCAAATTTTGCAAGCGCTACTGCTGACTGGCCAAAGTGCTATTCGGGTCTTAACCCAGATTCTGTATTTGTGACCGGTTGTTGGTAATAGGCTCCTTAACTGTTATATGACACTTGAAACATATCTGGCGTAATGTGGGAGTACTAAAAGTACTACTCAGCCAAACCATTCGGGAATTACAGGAGTGGTGTTATGTTTTGTTACTACTAAGAAAACAGGGACACAAAGTAGGTACCTATTTTTTTTATCCGTACTATCTAGTAGAACAACAGTTCATTCAATTGAGTGTAGGTGTAGCCAGCCCACGGCTGAGCAAAGGTCACTGTCGACGCCTTCACCCACCCTGATGTGGGAATATTATTTAGGTGACAAAGATAAACATCAAGCAGACAATAAAATATATTCTTTATTTCAAACAACATAAGATCTACTGTCTTAGAAAATGTCTTTCAATTACCAACGAGTGGAACCTTTATTAATAACTAGTCAATGTTTCCGACTTCACTCGCATTTAAACTTTGACTTTCCTTTAAATCAGCTGGAAGGGTGTCGAAGAAATTGTTACGAAATAGGTAATAATGTGACATGAGCCGACTAATATGTAATATTAGACGGTAATACAGCTACAGAAGAATAAGCATACATATGGCTTTGGTTAAGGTCCTCGTGCTGTCGCTGTTGCCCCGTGTGGTTGGTCCTGGCTGTCATTCCCAAATCTTTAATAGTTGTAGTAAGTACTCTGGCGGTTAGAATCTCTAAGTTCTGACAACCAGCTGCCAATTGCGAACTACTTGATCAAATCTCTTTTAAACATGTCGCAACATAGCTTCACGAAACCTGAAACTCATAAGCCGTACTAAACGAGGGCGCTTAGGTAAAGCATTAGAATTTATATGTATAATTTTACGGTAATTTAATAAACATAAGTGCCTTGTACATACATATTTAATTTAATGCCTGTCAACGCACCTTGAGCCATTAGTCATAGTAATAAATTAGTTGACTCAACTCGAATGTAAAAACATAGTTTACTTGTTTAGTTATAACATACTTACTTTAGTTCATATACTTTCATTTAAGTGAATTAAAAACTTTTGTTTAGAACCATTAAAGTTTTAATGTTCTATTTAGGCACTTTTGAGAGTAGATTTGCATTTTTGTTTATTTTATTAAAAAAATTTGAGTAAAAAGGGTTCAAGGAACCCGAGGTCTAACTGACCATGGCTATTTTTAGGTTACGTGACCTTTCATAAAAATGAAATTAAGGGTGACTATTGCTCGATCGTTACCTCATTGGGTACATCTTCAATACTTTGATCATTTTGACTGGAATGACATGACATGGAAACATATCATATTATTTCAGCACATAACCGGTCAATGTGGCGATGCTTGGGAATCTTTCAGCTAAAATAGTGATGATGACTCTTCCGAGAGTTGTCCAACGTCCACCCTATCGTTAGGAGTAAAGACGAGTCGGAGTCGTTGATTCTCACCGTCAACCCCTATGATTTTAAAAACCCTGGCCGCGTGATGCCCCAGCATGCAAGTAGCCTACACAAATCATCTCGTCGTCAGCTTAGTTATCAATCTTCGCCGCCTAGATTAGTCCCAGCTAGGCTGCCAAGCTCTTTTTACTTAAAAAAGCTTTAGCAAAATCGGTTCAGGAGCTATGATGTCACAGACGGATTCATAGATACACACTTCAAACTTATAACACATGTCTTTTTTGGTCGGGGGCTAATAAGCTATTTACGTGTAGCTTTGACCGGCATAACAGAAGATTGTAGTGGACTTCACACCTAATTTTAGCATCAACCCTTTTGTCCTTGAAAAGCGAAATAATATAAATAGCTTCATCAAATATTTATAGTATTCGGTGCGTATCTCAATTGTAGCGATACAGTGCTTAGGTTCAAACGGAATATTAATGATCTTAGGCATACTGCGCAGCTTACAGGCAATAATAGATCAACCGGCTGCTTCCATTAATTATTTAGATCACTACAGTCTCAATTTACATCATCGTAATGAAATAGGGGAGGATTGACGGCGAGTCTTGGATCAGCCTTGAGGAAAGACATGGCTAGTTTTGTGTTCGTGATTGGCTGCGTTGAAATCATGCCAAAATTACCAAAATAAGAAAGCAAATGTTTAGGAAAATCTGTTCCGTTCATTTGGGTGAAAGTTTATGAAAGTTATAACATGGCAATGGTTGACAATTATTAAAGGGAAATTATTAAGCGGGCGAATACAATTTTAATTGGCGACCAATATACTGAATGGGCGACTATTGTACCCAGTAAGTAACTATTTATCCGGTCATTGCGGCAAGGAGAATATAGGAAGCAAGAGCGAGCGAAGGCTGAGAGAGAATTGTGGCAGCCCGACTCGGACGGGTTAGGTTCGAAGGGGATGGCGGGGTCTAAGTGAGCCAGCGAAGTGAGTGAACTAAGACCCCTGAATCCCCTTCGTGTTAGGTTACTTTAAACCCTGCAAACGTCGACTACGCCTTATCTACAATCTAGTGGTTAATAACCTTGTTTTAGGTTTTTTTCAGAGTCCTTGAATTATCACACTGATCACTGATCGTATTGAACAACTAGTAACTCAAATTTGTATTTTCAAGTCGCTCTTTTAAACATTTACAGTATTCGCCCACAGTTTGTCGCTCACGTAGTATTTCAGTAGCCCATTTTCAATATTTTTGACACCTTTCATTTGAATTTATTTTCACTCGTTTAAATACTACCCTTTATTAAATATGGGTACAAAGTTCACAAATTACTCATGTAAGACCTATACATATAATAATAATTTTATTGCTGAAATTGAAAAGAAGATGTAATGTATGTCCCAAAAAAACATCTGATTAAAGTAGGTACGTTAAACGACTGTCAACAAAATATTACAAAATAAGTCAACCCTGTCGGGAAGAAAACGGGATATACAGTTTGTATGAAAAACTTCATTCTGTTCATCATCATTCTTCAGTTTAATGTTTTTTTTTTTAACACCTTGTCCCACACTAGGAATTTCTCCTGTATCGTGGGTGCGTTTACAAACATTTAAACTCACATAGACAAACAGCCAGACCCAGAACACCTACCTGTAGATCATACAAATATTTGATCCGTGCGGGGATCGAACCCGAGACACACAGCGCAGCAGCCGATCGCTCAGCCACTGCGCCAACCGTACCGTCAAAGCAAAAAGTCGTCAAATTTGATACTACGAAAAGAAAAAAACTAGAGGAACGTACGAAATACGAACGGACCAAGTCGCGGGCTAACAGCTAGTCAAAATATGTATACAAAAAAACAGTATCAATATCAACAAGGACTCTTTGGTCCATGTGTAACCAAACTTCGTGAAGTTCGCGGATATTCACTAAGTATTATTCAATGATGGATTACGAGTTGACCAAAAGATATAAGTTACCGAAAAACTTAGTTTTTCCTGCCCTTGGACTGACAAGTGTTTGATCAGAATATTTTATTAGGTAGGTATTTGTCGTCTTCAATTACAATCATCATCATCATCATCATTTCAGCCGAAAGACGTCCACTGCTGGACATAGGCCTCCCCCAAGTGTCGCCACATTGACCAGTCCCGTGCGACTCGCATCCAGCTGATCCCTGCAGCCTTCACCAGGTCATCGGTCCACCTAGTGGAAGGCCTTCCAACGCAGCGTCTTCCGGTTCGCGGTCGCCACTCCAGAACTTTTCGGCCCCATCGGCCATCAATTACAATGCTAGCTGTTATTTAGGGAATAATGTAAATTTTTAAACTAAAAGAAAAAAAGGTAATTTTAGAAATAATAAAAAAAAAGCCTGACTCGTTCTGAGACGTCATTTGTCCCCCATTTTTTTATTTTTTTACATATTAATTTTATTTATTTGTACACAAGAAAAATGAAAAAACTTACATAACACACAGTGAATAAAGTTGGACGGTGAAGACATTTTAAAATGCAATCTTCTGCCTCCTAAACTAGGCCAGAAGCCTGTGTTTTAGGAACCAATGTTCCTTCAAATGATTGGCACACTAATGGAATTGTCAATCATGCAAGTAGTTACACAATAACTTATGATATACTTATCGCGCAGTTAAAATACAGTATAAATTTGTTAACAATTTAGAACATAATTTTAATAAGATTTTCTGTTTCGTCATACGTTACTATTAACGACGTTGAGAAGTAAAAGTGCTCCATTATGTGAAACTTAAACTGGGCAAAATGTGGGTGTAATGTAATTATGGATTAGGTACCTTTAGGGTAAACAACCGTAATGTTTTTTTTTGTTAGCCTGTTTGTGTGTCCCACTGCTGGGCAAAGGCCCCCTTTCTCCTTCCAAACCTCTCTGTCCTGTGCATATCTGGCCATGTTAGCCCCGTGATGTTATATTATGTTAATTTGCCGAACTTAATTTTACTAGGGCTGCAAACACAAAAATTGTTCACGAAATATTTTCCGAATCAAATTGTTGGCTTGCAGGGCCACATATAAACTTTTTATTAATATTACATTACATTGTTACACCTGACCTTCACAAAGTTTCGATACACGTGGACTGAAGGTCCTTATTGATACAGTTTTATATCCCTTTATACGGGTCTTTATTTAATGAGGATATTGCAAGGGTCACAGAGAGTATTGGATAAAAATTGCTTTGTTTTGTGTTATTTTGGTCCGTAAAATATTTTTTTTTCTAAACACCGTGACTGCTTAGTCGTCTTACAAAGGTGGTCCACTCAATTCATTGAGAGACCTCTTGGTGTGTTTTTTTTTAACCACTAATTAGGATAATAGGTACAAAGTAAAAGAAATAATACATTAAAATTATGTAACATTCTGTTATTAATGATTACGTATACGTAATCACTTGGGGGAGGCCTATGTCCAGCAGTGGACGTCTTTCGGCTGAAATGATGATGATGATGATGATACGTAATCATTAATAACAGAATGTTACATAACTGTTTTAAGCTTTCACGGTTTACAACTAAACTTGTACTGTCACTTACGGGATATCTTCCGTGATTGTTCATTGTTTTGAGCTCTTTTTTTTTATTTTTTTTTATTGAACAATCACGGAAGATATCCCGTAAGTGACACTACAAGTTTAATGATTACGTGTTAATCGGTAGAACAACCCAGCGCACGAGTCGAGTAGATCATCACTCGCAACAGGGTGTTTCAACTACGTCATGCGTCATAATAAAGAATAATATTTTTATTTTTAAAGTAATAAAATCTCATAAATACCTATTTCTATTTTTATGAATGTTTAGTAGTCATTGGATACGTGAAGTGGGCTGGCGTTGTGAGACGACTAAAAAGTCACGATGTATAAGAGTACTCATTATGACACCATCAATAACTTACAATGTTACGACGATAATGGCACGGCCAGGAAATCAATTTTCATCTGCGACACATAACTGCAATTCGAATACATTGAAGCCCAGCCTACCTCGTTGGTGTAGTTCTGAGCATGATCGTGATGGTCTTGGTTCTCGCCGGTCGGGCAAAGTATAGTATTATTCGGTTTTTCCATCAGGAATTTCTAAGTAACAGCCACGGAGTTTAGATTTGTGCCGGGATGATGGCAATAGGCTCGCCCCCTTTTATATGTAACTTAAACATAACTGGCGCAATGTGGGTGTACTATAAGATACAACTTTGTCTAACCCTTCGGGAATTACACCTTTACACCTACCACTGTTTGTCTCTGCATCACCCAAAGGTCGACTGGTAGAAAATGCCTATGGCATTAAGTCCGCCTCTGTACTTTGTGCTTGAAGTGTTAAATAAATAAATAAATAATAAATTACAGGCGTAATGTTGTGTAATGTTATAAAGCTCAGAAAACCACATTTAATTGGCAACATCAAAACATTACTCCCATTTAAGTCTAAGCCAATTTCCGTACATTAATGTTTTAGCCAAAAATCACCAACAGGTTGCTCAGGATCGAACCTACAATGGATCCCGTTAGCGGCCGCCCACCGAATGAAATTACCAGCCGTGTTACATGGTAGCGTATAGAAGGCAATGGGGACGCACTAGTGATGTCCATGTTTGATTTTTTGGCTGTGCTCACTAGTTTTTGGAAGGTTTTGTATTACTGTAAGTAATAGTACTGATAGATGGACTGTGTGACGGTTGATATGGCAAGAAAGGAGGTGTCTAATGAGATGACGTACTCGTCACTACAGACAAGTATGGAATAAACAGAAATCGCGAACAGTTTTAGGTATAGCGAACTCGTCACTTATAAAATTGCACAGCACTCGCAGCGTATTTACTTAATGATATTATAAGGACAAGTAAGATATAATTACAGAATTTAAGTCATAATTTCAAATGGGTTGTCTACATTCAGCCGGGTGGGAACGACAGAATTATTTAATAAACTAGCGACCCGCCCCGGCTTCGCACAGGTGCAATATATACATATAAACCTTCCTCTTGAATCACTCTATCTATTAAAAAAAACCGCATCAAAATCCGTTGCGTAGTTTCAAAGATTTAAGCATACAAAGGGACATAGGGACAGAGAAAGCGACTTTGTTTTATACTATGTAGTGATATGAATGGATGTTTGTCACTCTTTCATCAAAAACCTACAAAATGGATTCTGATGAAACTTTACAGTATGATAACTTGTACATCAGAATAACAGGTCAGAATAACAAGTAGCCTATGATTTTTACAGAAATTACGAAAAATTACGCGGTAGAAATCTCGGGCGAAAGTAAGTGTTTAAATTATTATTCATTATTTATGTGTGTAAAAACTCTTCTCAGGAACGATGTCACAAAATTCACTAGAGTTGTAACGGTATGCTGTTGACAAATTCTTAATTGAAATACCAACGTGTGCTTAAATAACTGTGATTTAATTAAATACCTACTAGGCCATTGAGAATACAATTACATTCCACATACTGAATTGTCTTACTTTTCAACACTGTACGCGTGTTGAAAAGTCTTTGATCAACTACGACATTAAATAACATTATCTTTTCTTTATTTATATTTACACAAATTATTTACATTTTTTTCATTCAAAATATAAAAAATTGTAGCCCACCGGTATTGGGAACAGGGTCCAAGCTACCAGCGGTCAGGGCTCCAGAGAGAGGAACCTCCTAACAATACGAGCCGTGTCCAGAAGTACCGCTTTCTGAATCAAGCTTTTGATCCAGCTGCCTAACGAGAGCCTCCTCAGGTATTGGTCGAGGCTCTTGGCAATTAAGCCATGGGCTGATACAACTATCGGCACAATGATTGCTGCGTCCAATTCCCACATGTCGACAACCTCGCGCGCCAAGTCAAGATACTTGATTTTCTTATCTTTCTCGGGTTTCACGAGGTTCTCATCATGCGGGACCGTAATGTCAACAATCATTGCGCGCCGCTCTGATCGATCCACCACCACTATATCAGGCTTATTGGCTACAATAGTCCTGTCAGTGATGATGGATTGATCCCAGTACAATGTGATACTGCCATTTTCGAGAACTGGGTCGGGCACATACTTATAGTACGGCACTTCCGATTCCACAAGGTTGTATTTTAGAGCAAGTTGCTGATGGATAATCCTGGCTACAAGGTTGTGTCTATGCAAGTACTCTCCGTTAGCCAGACGAGAACACCCGGAGATAATGTGACGGATTGATTCGCCTGGACGGTGGCATGCCCGACATATGTCAACCGTACCGTCCTTCACAATAAATCTCCGGTAGTTAAAAAAACATTACCATTAAAATACATAATTATTCGTCTACTCGATTCTGGAATATCGATGAAATATAATTGGTGTTTGTTCAACACTAGATAGCGAAAGGTCACGTTGACATTTTATACTCCTGCCGTATTTGCAATGTCGGCCTACGCGCGACCGTATTCTGTTTCCCGTCTGTCCGAAAAACCTGACCACCGATCGATCTATCTGTTTAATTTAGTTGTAAAATAATACTGATCGGTAGGTAAATTACGTAAGTTGTTGATTAATGTGAGCTTTTCTTGGTCCTTTATTTTGGTACTTCGGAATAAATCGTAAATAAATCTGTTTCACTGGTAAGTTAAAACACCATTTATCACTTGCTTCGGTGAAGGTAAACATCGTGAGGAAACCAGCATGTCTGAGAGATATTTCTCGACGGAATGTTTAGACAAGTCAGAGGCCCTTGGGCGTCATAAAAACTCTCACACCAGGTTAGGCACTAACCACAGGATAAAGAAGAAGTTAAAACACTTCTTATATAGCACCAATTTATTAAATGTTTAATTAAGTATAGTAAACTATATACATTATTAATTAAAAACTATTAAATAACCTAAATTAAACAAACTAACAACAAAATATAGAAGGGCATCAAAAAACTCCTCAACGCTGTCAGCTGGTAATATGCCCATGACACTGGCGGCGTTGCCACTTTGTATGGCAACACTTAGCCTCTGGCCAAAGCCAGCCCTTGGGTCACGGGAAGCGCCAACTAGGCGTTTCAAAGTTTCCTTAAACAGGCTATGAGCACTCGGAGTCCACGACCCCAGAGTATCAATCCCAAACGGCTCGAAAATATAGTTACCACAAAGGTTTCTATATTTACGCCGCTTGAGGTTCTCTGCAACCGCAGCGGCAGCGCCAGCACAGCACGACGAGCTTGGAAGATGTGATGGCGCAAGAGTATCGACGTATGTTGCGTCCTATACTAAAGGCCCATCTTCCAAAGAAACAACGACATGCCGTCCGGTCTTTTGCCATCGTCGCGTGTCAAGCCATGGGGCTCTAAAACAGCTAGAACGCCGATGGTGACAAGAGCTCGTCGGATAATGTCGTTTATTTTCGCGTGCCGTGCAAAACGGCCCGCACTTTGACTGCATGACAGGCCGAGTGGTGACGAGGTTGTAGACAGCTTCACCATAGAGACAGTGATGAGGAAAACAGCAGGCAGCACCAAGGCGTAAAGAAGCAACGAGGCGGAAGGTCGTGTCGTCGAACAATGTGCCTATGCTCGACGACGGCAGTGCGTGAAGCCAAAGACCCGACTCCCACTCACCCACAGCCAGTAGGCGCGCACGCTCAGCAGTAGTAGCAGACGTGTTCAGTAGATTGTTCTGAACTACTCTGCAGAGCGGCTCGTCCCCCCGTCTCTGGGAAAATGGATGGTCGGGTTCTTCAGTATTCGGGCAAGCGAGTTTCCAAGCATCGATAGCCTCGGAGAACCATGGCAATTCAAAATCAACCAGTGTGGAAGCCAGGATAGTCCTGATTAATTTCTTAGTGCCGTGGACCGAGGATATAAAGGCCGGTAAACTAATACTGGAAATTTTGCAGACGCCGAGTCCTCCCTTGCGAATGGGAAGAGTAGCTTGTGCCCAAGTTCGGTCGTCCAAAGCCACATTTAAAATTGATGATATAGTCTGATAATTTAATCCATTTTGTTCAAAAGGTGAGTTTTTTTTGAGAGGAAATATGTTAATTTTGTCCGAAACAGCAGTAACGAATTATTGTGATGGCCGAATGTATATTAATTTGGAGCAATTTTTCCGAAACATCATTGAAATTTTTAATTGTTGCAAATAATACGTTAAATTTCGAAAGAGTAAGTTCTCTGTCGGTACTGTCCGGTAAATATGTTTCGCATTTTGAGACTTTGAGGTAGAGGCCAATGGAATGTAGTTCATTTTTTGAGAGAGAAATTTAGATCTTTTAAAACGGAATCTACATCGCCTCCCAAGGTTCCATCATCAAGATACCAAACGTTAAATTTTGAATTTAGCTGTCTAACAATAGGGTGGATAGCTAAACTAAAAATCATTGGCCCGAGGGAGTCACCTTGTTGACAGCCAACAGCAGATTCCAAAAGGTTGTCCCGATACAGTAATTTAGATGAGTGTCTGTAACATTGCCAAAGAAAACTATAAATTTGGGGTAATTCTTTTTTAGTTTTTTTAATAAACGAAACAGTCTCACCATAAAATTTACAGCAAATCTTAGCTGCCATACGACGGTAGGTAGTTCCCACGGTAATGGGACGAATGCCGCTATCCTTTGCGCAGGGCACATAAATTGGCCCCGTACAGAATGTCGATGACGGACTCGTTCACCTTGCCGGAGAGCATAAGGGTAATCAGAGCCGCAAGCTCCTTCAAGAGTAACTCACCGGGCTCCCCGGAACTTGAACAGATTAGGTCCTTTAAGTGCTGAGGACTTAGGCCGTCGAGACCGCCTGCCGGTGCCGCTTCCGAAGGAGCAAACGGCTGTGACCACCTCTTGACCTGTAATGGTGAGGGAGTGAATGTCTGAATCAGGAGGGTCGGGAAAAGAAAGGCCCAGCAGTGGGGGCGGGTTGTTTGGTCTCCAGAGCTGCGAGTGTTTCTGGAGAACACGGAGCCACCACGTCGCTACTGAAGAGAATCCTGGCTGCACCGCTAATGTCACCTTCCCCTAACTTTGATTCAACCAGATGGGATACACCTCTCGAAGAAGTATATCCCTGTGACGTTAAATTTGAATAAAAATTTTGAGCCGAAATATTACAATTATCTTTAATTTGAGCTGTTAAAGTCTTTTTTGTGGTCAAATTGTTTTGAACATGAAGTTTTCGGTAAGGGAAGGTAAGCAACTGTTCCCAAGCACTTAAAGAGTTCTCTCGGACGGCAAGGCGCACACAACCTGCTAGGTTTTGTGCAACTAGGGGCCTAGCACCGCAGGGAACTCGCTTTTAAACAGGAACAGAATTTTTGAATTTGGAAAGGGTTTGCCAGATCGGATCGAAAGTGGATGTAGCCGAAGTTGAAAGTGGAAGATTTGAAACCGGGTCTGAAGTGGGTGCATTTGGAGATTTATGTTCCTTACCAATATGCACATTCAGACCCCGCTTACCTTAAAAAATCGTGCCTGCGTACAAAGCGGGCATCTCTCCAGGCGCGAAGTTGAAGGTTGACTACTACTATTACACACCACATCGCTGCTGCTACTACTCATTAAAGTAATTCTTAAGAAATAAACCTAATAAAAATAACATTATTAAACTAAAATATAAAAACACTGAAAAGTCAATAAACAAGTCAGGAGCGGCGGCGGCACAAACACACTGGGGGCCTGAGGCACCGCGTCGCCGATGAACACATGTCGGCGCAGCCCCCTTCACCGTGGCCATGTGAATTGGAGCCTGGTCTCGCCTCGGCTCGGCGCCGAAATCGAGGCGAACTCGAGGCGCACTCCAGCCCCCGTAGCATGACCACCGTAGACAAGGATTGCTTTGACGGAAGAATCGACAAAAAGACAGATAGTGCAAAGAAGTCTGTCATTGTGTCGACACAATCTGTCATATTGTCGATTCTTCCGTCAAAGAAATCCTTGTCTACGGTGGTTATGCTACGGGTGCAGGACAGAAGTTCGGGTCTCAATATAAAGGCCAAACTCAGGCGCTAACACGGACAAATTTGCAATGGTACAAAACTAAAGAAAGCACAAATTCACAACTTTAAAATTTTCAAATCTTCGACATATAATTAAAATCCCGATTGTAAAAGTAGTCGGGCAAAAAAAAAAAAGAGCATTCTTCATCAACAAAATTGGGATTTTAAATAAAATTTGTCCACTGTCCCAGGTGACAGGTGCCATGTTTTTTTTTACATATATTACACCTTAACTAATTAACTAAAGTGTGTCGGTGAAACCTTGTGTCATACATAGTTGTAGTGATATATATGTTACGGCTAATAGCCGAAGTGCGGCTACACCTAGTTTTAGCCGGCTAAACCTAGGTGCGGCCGGTGAAACTTAGATGTATCCTACTTATCTTCGGTTAGAAAATGCAACCAATTTGGATGTAGCGCTCGCTCGGCTCACGCGCCTTTGGTCACGAAGTTGTAATATAATAATAATCATTTTATTTCAGACATTTTACATCCAAATATTGTTAGTGAACATGAAAACCTTAAAAACTATGTTAGTAAAATATGTAGGCACGATAGGTAAAACATGAACGGACAATCAAATTTCCCCGCAATGACATTCAGGAGACTGTTCGAACTACCCCGGACCCTCTGCAGCAGCGACGCGGCACGCTTACGTCTGATCTCTTGGAAGCTATCAGTGTGCGCATCAGCAAAATCCCCGACACACTGCAGAAGCGTGGCAGCCCCAACAGCATCCTGAACGCATTGTTGAATTCGAAGGGCATTGATGGCTTTCTGCGTACAACTTGTCCAGAGGTTACACGTGTACAATGTCTGACAATGTGCTTTAAAAAGCGTCACTTTCACTTCAAACGTGCAACGAGCAAACCTACGGACAAGCATGATGCATCTAACCGCCAATGCTCTTCGCTCCCTTTCTACATCCAGGTCATCTAGGAGGTTCTATCCTAACCTAATCCATTTGGTCGGTGTGTCCTATCAATAAAAAGGATAGCCGGTAATAGTTGTGTATCTTTTTTATTGACGGCTAAACCTAGGTGCGCCTAGGTTTAGCCGGCTAGAACTAGGTGTAGCCGCACTTTGGCTTTTAGCCGTACCATATATATATATATATGGATAGATCTGTACTAACTATTATTAGTAAGATACTACAAAAGTTATATTTTTAAAAACGGTCACAATTTTTTTACTAAGTGTTAAACTATTAAACAACGGCACAATGTGAAGGCATTGTCGATAGGTCGATATCTATGATGTCCTATGAATTGTCTAGACAAAGACACGTTCAGAACTATCCGACAGGCGACGACCTGTGGAGAATTCTATTGTGTTCCGTGTCTTATAGACGTCATTCATCTCTAAGAAACGTCCCACAATAGAATTCTCCGTCGTTAAAGCTCAACTATGAATAAGTTACAAATATTACTTTGATACATGTGATTATGGAGATATTTTAAACGGAAACTTGTGTTTAATCGGCAAAAAACTGAGTATGTTGTCACTGATTTGACTTGAATATCAAGCAGTGTTAATTAACCTTAACAATAAACAAAGCCAGTGTATCATTCAACAGTACATCCTAAAGAAAAGAATAGACAAAGGCAAAGCATTTTCCAATTTCCTCTAGACAATCGGAATGCTAAAAACAAAACAAGTCTTGTAGTTACAAAGAAGGGGGACATTCGCAAACAAAGCGATTCACAAGGCTTACCGGAAACTACTTAGATCTTGTAAAAAAGCTGAGGACTGAGTTACTGCATTACATTTTATAGTCAACATGATTTTTAAAAAAAAAACTGTTTCGCGTAGCTATTGGTACTGACTGTTGTACAAGCTTTCAAAAGAAATTGGAAATGCTTGGGATTATTAAGTAGGTAGTAGGTACTATAAATAGTAATTTGATTGATAGAAGAGATGGACCGAGGATGAGTTTGGCCGACTAACTGACTGGCCGATTAGTCGGTTGCAAAAAGACAGACTTGTTGACCAATGTGGTCATTGCTTTTAGTGGAGTGCATGAGCAGCGGCATTTGAGTACAAGGCCAGTCATATTAGGGGTTTCACCTCGGAATGAGAGAAAATAAGCTTTAAACTCATATACATCTTCATTTTTGTGTTCTAAAATTAGTCTCAAAACTATCATAAAATCTCGTGTGCGCGTCGTAAGTTATTCAAGGTCAAACGTCACATAAATAAGTTTTTTTGCGATTATCTCGGTTTCTATAGCTCCAATGAGAAGAAGCGGCACTTTAGTACTTATCACACAAACTACTCGCACCCGCGCATTTTTTTAAAATTAACAACAAACATTAGACTGTCAGCTATTTCGACTAGACTTCGAGTAATACATCTGCAATTGATAGACTTAATTATCGATAATTAGGGCAATTTTAAGCGTAAAAACTATCCAAAATGTACATTTTTACAACCAATCAGCCTTAACAGTCTAGCTTCAAACTAATCCCAAACACCAAGTAAACCCATAAAATGTCGGACATTGTAGCACATTACCGTAGTACCAATACCGGACAGCTGGCGACCGGAATACCGGACACGTGCCGGTAAAACGAGTCGTAAACCGTGATAGCGAAAGTTGGGCGACGTTCATTAAACTTTGGTTATTGATACTAAGTAACGTTCGATAGGGAACGGTTCTTGTACGCTGTACGGACTTGGAAAAGGTCTTTAGTTTTGTTGACTAATACGAAAATATTGTGATAATTGTACAGCGCCTGTAAGAAATCTTAGGTCATATTTAAGAAGTGCACTACGTGAGGTCGAGAAACGGATGTGCGATTAACGCTTGTGCGACAAACGCGACAAATGCTCTTGCGACAGTAGTTCGGACTTGGGTAGTGTCGAAATACTGTCGCACAAGCATTTGTCTTATTCTATGATTCCTAGATAGTTTGGAAGGGTTAGACAGCAGATTCTTATCAGAATACTTAATAATAATAACTTACTGCGATCAGCAATTTATTTAGACAATAACAAGGGTAATATAAGTTCCATTAGAAATATGGATCATAAACAAAACTTGAAACTCACCTACACAAAAACGGTTTTACCAAACATGTAAATAACCACGATATAAAAACCAAATACATTACTTTTCCATTCCCCGTTATACGCTACTAATAAAGAATTATGCGCACTAAATCATAATAATATTTATTTCACAATAATATTCGACTTACAATTTTTTACGCTTAGGCTCAAGTCACACAGACAAAAGCCTCGTTTAGCATTACATTTCGTGAGTAGTGAAGATCGGGCTTAAAAATGCAGTACAACACCAAGTACGTATTAGTGTGGCCGTTGCAATGGACAAGTTACATGATGTTGATGAAAAAACAAAAAAAAAGCACAACACTATATTTAACTAAATGAAACTAAAATATAGATCAAAATTAGACAATCGTTTTTTTTTTAATTCACCAACAAATGGCTGAGAAATATTTAAGTGGTACTAAAAACATAAAATGACAAATCGATAAATAGGGTGGAAGGAACACCGATGCGAAAACGGTTACCACGTATTCAGTACATAATTCTGAGCCCAACATAAAAATTTTTCATCGGTTATTTAAAAAAAAAGCTCTTCCACCCCGTATACCCACGCGGTATTGGACGTTTTTTCTTTAAATCCGTCTTGTGATAGTGCTGAAATAAAAGGAGTTAACTCTCCAAGTAAGTTCCTACTTATCAACCTTCGTATTATTTTTTCGTTAGCCACACATCAAGAATAAATAACGTCATGAGGTAAAGTGTTGTCACTTTACCTTATTGCAAGTGCAACTTTAAAGTCTCATAAAGGACAATGCTCACAATGTATGGGGAAAAAACCCAGGCCCGGCGCAAATTTTTTTATTATATGTGACATAATATTCAGTATTAGACATTACCAAAATCTTTTTTTTAAATGTCATAAATTGCTAGTTGTTTTAAGGAGCTTCAAAAATGTGTTTTTTTTTAAATTATTTCTTTCTTTACTCTCATTCTATAAATGACATTTAGGCATCTATTTTGACTACGCCATCTACATTTTGTGCAATGTTAGGGTAAACCTAATAAAAAACAAGAGTAGGCAAATGAAATTATTTTATTATTATACAGAAAGGTATTGTGTGAACAAACAACCGGTTTAGTTTAGTGCCTCTCCGCCTTGCAACAACCACTGAGAATATTATAATGGTTAGCGTAGTATGTTAAAATATATGTATATACATATTTTCTATAAATAATTCTATTTATAAATTACTTTCACGAAAAATAGATTAGCAAAATATTACGTTTAAAAACGAATTTTTGGCTATATTTTTTTATAGTATGAAACTACTATTTTATACTAAGAATTTGAGATATGTACCGTTTGCGCCGGGGCCTGGGTTTTTTTTGAGCATTATCCTTTTTCATTTCTAGAGATATTTTAACGATTTTTTCACATTTTTGTTTGCTCTTATTCTAATTATACAAATTAAAAAATACGGAAACTTCTCTATTTGTAAACAATACCAACGTGTTATTTACAAAAGAAGCTTCCATTTTTTTAACTTTAATAATTTTTCCATTTTTTTAACTTTAATAAGTTCGCTAGGAGTATGTCCCCTAGCACACAGCGCATTACTAAGACTGTCTGCTGGATCTACATAGCGAATTTAGACTTAGCTCAGTCGCGCTTCTTCCGAAAATAATCCTCATCCGTGTAAAATTAATGTGCATATTCCTACAAGCGACTGTGATCAAGCATACATACGAATGAGAACATTAAAACTATGTTAATTTGGTTCATTTTGAGAAACATCAGCTGTTTCGTAGAGGCTCCAAACAACTTTATTCAAATCAAAGAAAAAAAAGTTTCATTTGTTTTTTTCCGCAGTGGATTTCCGAAGACGCATTTCGCTAAAGCGTAGACAACCAACCAACCGACCAAGAAGCACTCAACTATGTGGCTTCGACCTAACAGTCAAATAAACTATTTACACCGCTTCATACCTCAAATATGTACGTGTAAACAGCTTCAAAGCAATTGACACGTACTGTCTCGGATATTAAATACCTCATATTGGCACCAAACAGCGTGAACGCAAGAACAAAATGTGTAAAACATTGCATTTCAGCTTTTATTTCTAAGGTAATTGAGACTGTCTTGCTGTGATAAAGGTACAAAATGAGTTGCAAAAGAACTTGTTCTCTTTGTTGTTTAAAACAAGATAAGTCTCTGGTTTAGTCTTTAGAGGTATGTATTACACAAAGAGATTGGTTTGAGGGATGGGGTGGGGATGTCCAGAGAAAATTGTTTTAATGGAGAAGTCTGCAGTTTTTCGTTTACTTGTAAAACAAAAAAAAATGTAAGTAGTAGTATTTGTCTGTAAAAACAGAGTTGGTCAGGCTACTGAACAACCCTTATTGACCCGACTGTCAATCAAATATAAAATCAATATAAGATTTTAAACTATTATGGTCACTAACATTATCACTAACACTAGAAACGGGATATTTACCATGTTTACTGATTGATTTGAGTTCCCGATATTTAGGCGTTGTTGCAAGCACCATGATCACGGATAAACTAAAGTTATTGCGAGCGGGTGTCAATCAGTAAACATGGTAAATATCCCGTTTCTAGTGATAAGTTAAGATATAAAATCTCCAAGACGAAGTCAACACGTAAAGTACAAAAATGATCGGTACTTTTTAACCTGTCATTTGTTTTAACAGAAAAAACATGTTAAGGGTCTGTTTCACCACCTGTAATTAAGTTCGCGTTAACTGACCCAGCAGATAGTTTCACAGAAATTCTGTTCCATTTTTGAATTTAATCGGTAAGTAGTGGCTATTCGGATATCGTGAAATAGGCCCTTAATATTATTATTTATATGAAACAGCCACCTCGGTCGTGCAAGCGTACCCCTATCTTTTCGAAGTCGACATCCGTTAAGAGGGCGTTCGACAAAATGTTAGAAATTGATATCGGAAATTTTAACAATCGTTTCCTGCTTTCGTTCTGGCTTCGGCTTGTCGCTACAAGAGTTCGGAGCTGCAGAAATGTAGCAAATTATCATCGCCTACCCGTACCCCGATTTGTGTGGTCTTCTTCTTCCATACTTCTCTATTATTCGACCTTCCAACTATGTTGGGGTCGGCTTCCAGTCTTCACACAGTCCATTCAACATTTCTATGGTCTGGTCTTCCGCGACTGCAAGCCAGACGCATTCACACTCAAAACTTTCCTATGATATTTTTCCCACACGTCCTCATACGCACTCAGGCACTAGCACATGCCTGAACAATAACAAACTATTAGTACACAATTTTTATGTGACACTATATAAAGACTAAGGCAAACATTCGTACTGATACTTTTTAACATGATGTTCAAATTACTTCGATGTTGAGCTTTAATTGTTCTATCTAAATTTAATCGAGCTAATACGTGCAAGCACTCTCTTCTCATACTTACCTCACCATGATCTAAACAATAGCAATTTAAGTTTGCGCAATGGTACTGCATTGAAATTCTTTCAATAAACAACAACTCTATTTGGGCAACTACTGTTAATTATATTTCCTTTCCACGATTGAAATTTGAGAGTGGCGTCTATTACTAAATTAAGATAAAGGGCTTGACGCTGACATCCTATACAATATTTGTATATAATTTTTAATCACGCTCTCGAAAACGGCTCTAACGATTTCGATGAAGTTGCAATATAGGGTTTTACGGAGGCCAAAATCGATCTAGCTAAGCCTCATATCTGGGAAAATTCGTTTTCTCTATTTTCACCCAAGCAGAACAGTCGCCCAGGTACTATATTTTTCTTCAATCATCGCGAAATTTTTTACTAATATTGTACTACAGTCAGAGCTCGTGATTTGGCGCAATGATACTCAAGTTTTGGGGAATAGGTTACACGATCTCAATACAAGGTGTAAACAGACCCTTCACGAAGTCGTCAACCAAGCATTCTGTACATCAAACTAAGTAACCCTACGCAAAAATTATTGATGTGGAAACGATGTTTATTTTTGGGGTGACACGTTTTAAGGTAAAACTCAATGTAACGCACTCAAAACATTGTGCAGGTGTATGTATTGAATAGTACGGTAGTCATGCAAGTGTTTTAAGTAAAGTTACAACATTAAAACCGAGTATTTTTAAAAAAAAGTAGACTTTGACCCCAAATATTATTTATTTATTTAAACTTCATATACAATAGTGGTACATAGGCGGACTTTATGCCACAAGGCATTCTCTACCAGTCAACCTTTGGGAAAACATTGATATAGGGTACAAAATAAATATATAAAAATAACTTCCTGCTTCCGTAAATTTATATAGGCACTTATAATGATACTAATACACATATACAAATAAAATAAACTAATACATATTTTAACAAATACCAAAATAAAAAACGAGAAACCTAACAATAATTACCATGACTCGACTTCTAATAAAGAGAGCTATTTATTCTGACTTAAATAATGCTTACGCACTTTTCTTTTAAAAGTGAATTTGCTTTCAGCTTTTTTAATGCCAAAAGGAAACGCGTTCCAGAGCTTAAAAAAAAAAAATTAAAAAAAAATCTCCGTAGCTAGAAGGTTCCCAGGTATGGTCCAGAACAAAAAACTGATCACAATGACGGGGAGAACAAGTGCCTTTCGACTTCGTTAAGGGTCTAGTTTCAAAACAGATAGTTATAGGGGATAACTATCTGTTTGGAAAGTAAACAAAACTTTTCTCATAACTTAACATTAATGAGTAGTTCTAATAGTAGTATTATTTTCCTTCTTGAACTCTTTGCTATTTTACTTTATACAAGGTTTGTTTAGTGTTTCACGGTTCAAGACAGAGTTTCAAAGCTGGAGGTTTTCTTTACTTTTATGTTCAGTGTTACTACCGCATATTTTCCTTTCAAATTCATAGTTTGTTAAAAGTTTTTCGTTTATTTTAGTTCTACAAAATATATACGCATTTAACTGGTTTTCTTTACAACCAGCCGAGCAGAAAAATAACAAAGTTTATTTTGTTGCAAAAGATCTGGGCCATAAAAAACTATTTTGTTCCATTCATTTGTGATCACTATCCACGAAATGTATAATTATGAAGCCAAAATCAATATAAACCAAACTGGTTTGCTGGTTTATCGTTTCAGGCTTAAGATACACTTATCCAAACAAAGCAATTACACGGCGACCGACTTGGATGTAGCGCTCGCCGGTCGCAGCCACGGCACTGTTCGCGCGTGGTTGGTCACAGTTCTAACCATTTTTTTTTGTTTTTCCCGAGGTTCCCCTCGACCTCCCTCCACCCCCTTCCGCTCCCCCCAGGGTGGTTACTGTTTCGCAGAAGGACTTCACCGCATCTCAGGACTGCGTCTGACTCTGCGCTGCCGACCATCGAGCGAACCACGGTCGGCAGCGACAGGTCTCCTCCCTCCTTTGTAACGAGGGTAAGGCGCGGCTCAAACAGTTTTAACCTAACCCATTTAGTCAGAAAGGCCTATGATCTATGATCATCCTTTTATGATAAGTACTAGTTTGGAGAGACTGAGATGAGAATGCTAAGGGGAATGTGCGAATGGATAAACTAAGAAACGATTACATAAAAGGAAGTTTGAAAGTCGGAAAGGGACTGAAAAGTTGTGTGGTAATCGGTTATCGCGGTATGGACATGTGATGCGGAGGAATGAGGAAAATTTTGAGTACGAATGTAGACGATAAGGGTAACGGAAGACCTAAGAAACGATAGATGGACTGTGTGAAGGATTATATGGCTAGAAAGGAGGTGACTGCTGAGATGATGAGTAATAGAGAAGTATGGATGAAGAAGTTATGCTGCGCCGACTGCAAATTAATTGATATAGTGATGATACTTTGGAGAAAGGACAAACTAGTTTAGCCTGAAATCGGGTTTGGTCGGTAACATATTTAAATTATAAATAGCTGGTTTTTTCGCTACTTAATGGTTGGTCGCTTACGAAAAAGAAAGTGTAAGTGTAGTGAAAGTTAATCCATAATAACGAGAACAATGACACATTATTAGTTAAAGGGTAAATACAAAGTAATGTTGTAGAATATACTGAAACCAAACGAAACAGTTCACAATTTGGTATCAGAAACCAACAGGTGTGTCGCAAAATCCTTTCAAGATTTACATTTATTTATATTGTGGTTCTTACTGTTCATCTAATATTAACGTTTTACTCGACACCTTTAATTCATTTCAAACGGAATAACTGGAATTTTCAGTCCTTTTCCACTTTATCTTCCACGGCAGCAACAGCAACGTTATTGTAACGAGAATAAAGTTAACTGTGACTTTGACATAATATATACAAAATCAGAAGTGAAAGAACAGTGGAAGGACTGTTCATAAAACTCTATTTAGTTTGACTGAATATTTAAATTAAAATTTGAATTATTCGCAGTCCTTAAAAAAAACTATTTATGATTAGTTTTAGCTAATTGGAACGTTATGAATAAAAACTTTGATAATACCTCAATTGAGGTTAGATTAAGGACAGCATACGTAATAAAATGTCATTGAGTAGTAGTAGACTTCATGATTACTGACAATAAAATTAATTGTGCTTGATTAATTGATGTATGGCCGGGCAAAGTGTTATTGGGTTTTTCGCAATACGCTGGCCCCTTTATTACGTGCGACTTAGATTTAAAACAAGGCGAAATGATGTACTATAATGTACACAATATGTTAGTTTTTTAATAAAAATTAAACATTTCTCAGCAATCTGAGCTGATACTTTCTCCAATACTCGCCTTGTAAAAACCAGTAAAAGGACAGTGGGAAGAAATGTCCCCACTCTCCATCACATTTTAAACATGTGCCATTAGAAGCGTCTGACAGGGTAAAATATTTTTTTACTATGGCGAGACTCTCCATGTATGTGGGGATAACCTGGAATACTATTATGGCGATACTCTTCAACAGATTTGAAAGATGCGTCGTTCGAAGCGTCTAGCAGGTGGAATATTTTGTATTTCATATTAATGTGACACGTATAGATTTATTTCTCTCATTACTATGAGCTAAATTTTACACACGTACAGAGAGTATCGTGATAATATTATGTATATCACAGTAATTGTATGTGTTAGCGTTTAGTAACCAGCAAACGCCCTCATCTAAAGAAATCCTTACCCGCGGGAAGAAACACGCTGGCGTGTCTTCCACTGAGAAATCCACAGATTCTCCACAAACAAGCCAACATACAAATAAGCAGAGTTTTCTCATTAATATGATAATGAGAACCCCGGCGTTGTCGACATTCCTAGATCCGTACGCGCATTTTAATTAAATTCTTCTTAAAAAACCAGCTAAGGGCGAGTTTGAGTCGCGCTTTAATGGTTCCGTATCATTTAAACTATTTCTCTCTAATTAATAAACGACTCCTCGAACTAAAGCCAAACGTAAAGTTAATCTGTAGGTTATACAGTATAACTACACGAACGCACTAACGTACACTGGTTGTCAGCGCGTATTATTAAGGGGCTTATAATTAATTAACCTCATTTTTATTAACCATGATTAAGGTCACAGTAACACGTGTTCTGTTAAAATTTGAACTGGCTATCCAATACGGTTTAAAATTGCCTTGTAAAATACTCACGTCATACAGACGGGTGAGGCTCGCTTTTAATAGAGTACAGTTTACACTCTTCACGTTTTCACTCTTATTTTTCGTTTTCTTTTTTTTTCACATAGCGCCCTCAATGTATTACCAATATAAGACCTTATAATGTATCTATGTTTTACAATAAATAAATGAATCTGAATCTGAATCTTTGCTTACGGAACCCTAAAAACGACTGCAGGAGCGTGTTTCGTGCCAATTCAATTTCAGACGAGAATTTCGCTTGTTTCCTCTTCCTAGAAATTGACGTTGAATCTCAAATGTAAGCTAAATTGCATTGTTAATTATTATTCGTGCATTCCACGAAATATCTTTCCACGAGATTCAATTACGTTTTACGGCGAATTTAAGGTAAAATTTCACCTTGTTTGAATTTCAATACTTTATTATTACAACATTTTGATATTTACTTTGACGTTGATTTTATTCGTGTTTTGTTTATTTTATTCAAAGAGAGCATTCGTTTTCATATATTTCCTGGTATTATCTCTGAATTTTATAAAATTCCTAGGAAATACATACATTTTACTGAAAATGTGTGTATTAAATAAAAAATCTTTCAAACATTATTTTACACAGTTCCTAAATAGGCACTGAATTTTACATATTTCCTAGGAATTGTGTACAATTCTGTACAATTCCTAGGTTTCATACATTTCCGATAACATAAATATATACATAACTACGCGATACAGTCATTTGAACCGTAGCTCGTAGCACATGTGCGTAGCAGTCGTCCGTAGCGCGTGTCGTAGCAAATTCGTAGCACTGGAAGTCGATTCCACGATTAAAATCACTGAAGTAGTAGTGGATGTATAATGATCTATTTACTTATTTTCTATTACTTACTTCTGTTCTTGATATGATACGAATACTACGTTACATTTATACTTTGTTCTATACCATTGATTGGAACCGTACACATAGCTTCTGTTGTCACTGCTCCAAAATTATTATCCAAATACGAAAGTAAATTGATTGGCTAATGAACAAAACTACTTAACTATTTACTCCCCCCCCTCCCCCTCTCAACTACCCCATTCTTATTTCTAATAGTCCTCGTGATACTTTCTATTGTAATTAACATACATAAATTATTTACGAATTTGTTCGATTAGTATCGAATCAATTTGAGCCTTAATACGTGTCGGTGAATTGTACATTTTCACAATTTGCATATCGTACTCATTTTGTATAGTCATTTGAATAATTGTTTAATACCAGCCAGTTGTGGGAATGCATTCATTCGACTATATTCTGATTTATTAGGCACAAAAACGTTGAACGGAATTTTTAAGCCTATTTTATATCGTTTTATCGCTTTGAAACAGCAACGCACCGCCTAAATGTGCTGGATTTATATGACTTTGACTATTGTTCAAAATAAACTTATTTCAAGCCATGCGACATTATTTTTCTGTACATCTATTAAATACAAAAAAAAGTAATACCAAGTGTTTAGTACTAAAAAGCGGTGATAGGCTAATGGTGTAACCGTCGGACTGCCAAGTCATAGGCTACGAGCTTGAAGGAAAACATCGCATCGTTAGAAAAACAAACCTGCCTGACAGATATTTCGTGATGTACAGTCAAGTCAGACACCCATGGTTGACATAAAAACTCTGACATCAGGTTAGGCACTAACCACACGATAAAGAAGAAAGGTACTTGCCAGCTTCCTGACAGAGGTGAATTTTGAATAACAGATTATGCGATCACGTGATCATAGCGTTCATTTTTTTCGGTGAAATCGAAGGTACTGTCGCACCACGCCAGTGACATATGTACACAAGGATCGTGTGACCGATTACCTTGGTTATGCTGCAGGGGAACAGTTAGGAAAATGAGAAAAGTCCACTTCAAACAAATAGCTAACTATCAAACTTAAATGTCTAGTTTCATCCATGCGTTGAATAATTTACAAAAACTTATGTATTTTTAATTAAAATCTCCATGCGAGAGCAAAACTATTCCAATCCCAAACTAATTTATATTTAGATATATGCAATCTTTTAATTAGAAACACGTACGCAATTTAGCATTTAAAATAACGTTGGTATTACTTAAAGTAATGGGACAACAGAAACAAGGACATGTATATTTAATGGGCTACTCTAAATTTACATACGATTCCAGCCGCATATCTCATAGCCTCAGGCCTTTTGGATTCAACACCTAAGCCCTGAAAGTTACACTAAGCCAGTATGGGAAGTAAAACTTTGTAATTTCATATTTATGTATTTCGACGTGTGTTTAAATTAGTTAGTACTTGACTCTAACTTCGTAACAACAATGAAATTATCTTATTGGCTGTGTCTTTTATTCAGTACTAGCGACCCGCCCCGGCTTCGCACGGGTCCAATATACATATAAACCTTCCTCTTGAATCACTCTATCTATTGCTGAAAACTGTATTAAAATCCGTTGCGAAGTTTAAAAGAACTAAGCGTACAAACATCGGAAGCGTCTTTGTTTTATACTATGTAAAGATCAGTTTAATAGCCCTCTTAAGCTTCTTATTTTTTATAAGTGAATAAGTCGGATGAAAAAATATTGCATGTAGCAGAGATGAGAATGTTAAGATAGATGTGAGGAGTGACTAAAGTAGATGAAGTAAGAAATGGGCGTATAGGAAGTTTGAAAGTGGCGCTTGTTTCAGAAAATATGAAAAGGAGTCGTCTGTCTTGGTATGGACATGCGATGAGGAGAGATAGACTAAAAGAGTTATGAATACAAATGTTGATGGATGGAAAGGGAGAGGAAGACGAAAGACCGCCGACCCCAAATAACAAGGGCAGAAAGATGATTAGGCTTCTTATTTTTTAGGCCACTAGTAAGAACTTTTGTATCAAGATTGGCTACATAAATGCACATTATGTTCTTATCTTCAGCTGCATCCGGATAGACTGGAGGCCGAACCCGACATAGTTGGGAAAAGGCTAGGCAGATGATGATGTTCTTATCTGTGCATTGTGAGCGGATACTTCGTGAACCCAAATAGTAGTAGCCAATAATTGTTATCACACATTTTTTCTGGCGTAGACTTTATTATAAATAATTCTTCATCTGCCTAGCCTTTTCCCAACTATGTCGAGGTCGTTGCGGCTTCCTGTCTAACCGGATGCAGCTGAATACCAGTATTTTACATGGAGCGACTGCCTATCTGACCTCCGCATCCCAGTTCGTACTGGGTTTCACGATACCCCTTGGTAAGACTGGCTGTCGGACTTTCGGGCCACTGACTACCTGTAACGATTGTCAAAAATCTACAAATGACAGCCGGGACCAACGGCTTAACGTGCTTTCCGAGGCATGGAGGAAACTCGTTATATAATTGGCGGTCACCCATCCACGGACCAACCCAGGCAAGCCCGGCTTAACCTTAAGACCGACCCGAGCGGCTATTATTATCTAGCCATGAGCTCCTCTATTTCTACTTTATTATAAATAATTGATTTTATTTAATACTTACTTACATTATATTTCAGCAAGCAACTATGTATTTCAAAGTATAAACTGATTCAAGACAAATCTTATTCCCAAACTCATTCAAACTACCGCAACAAGAGGACACTCTCCGACCAGATAGTTCGCAATTCCGCCAGAGTTGTGATAGGTGGTTGCCCTAGGTCCTAGGATATTGACTGACCTAGAAACCCAATCAAGTTACATTCGTCGATAATATTCTAAACAGATTGCTGCTCTCGGCTATAAATAGAACTGCTGAAATTCCTAAGGTTCGGGGGACGATTAACAGTACAGTAAACATAGTAATAAACTACGTTTTATAGCAGTGATAGTCTAGTGCTGTGACAGGCGGACTGCTTAGTCATAGGTCTTGAGTTCGAACCCAAGGCATGTACCTCCGGCGAGTTATGGGCTAGCTCGCCGTCCGGCCGTCTTATGACGACGGGCCGTGTCGACGGCGCGTTCGTGTTCCACGCGCGCCTCAAAGAGATGTCAGCAACCACGTAGGGGTCCGCATGGGCCGATGCCTGCCAGGGCTGCGGGACTGATCGAAAGAGATACCGCGGCCCTGGAATACAAAAGGCAAAGAAGGAACATGGATGGGTTTTAGTTAGTACAAGTCTGACACTCTCTTCCGCTCTGCCCGGAGCGGGAGGGGGGGGGGGGGGTCATTTGATGATTTCCCATCCGAAAAAAAAAGGCATGTACCTCTGTTTATTCTGATTCATGTGCCTATTGTACCATTATCACTTGCTTCTATGAAAGATCACAAAAATCATAGTTAAGGAAAGCTAGCTTAGCCCGCGGTTTGCCGACGTTGAAGACCCAAATTATCTCATGAGAACACAGTACCGGAAAAAAAAGAGATGAAAAGAGCGTTTATTTTTATTTTTGTAACACCCACAATTCCAATCAAATTACATTCGTTGATGATATTTTAAACAGATTGCTGCTCTTGGCTATAAATAGAACTGCCGAGCTTCCTTGGGTCGTTAGAGATGGAAAGTTAAATGTCGATAGGTAGGCACGGAGGACGAGTAATAGTATTAATGATGTTTTGTGGTAGTTGTTGTCAGAAAAGTCACAAAAAACTCAGGTAAAGTAAAACTAGCGATTGCCCGCGGCTTCGCCTTTTTTTAGCTCGCATTGTGTCACTCCTGGGCATAGGTCTCCCCCATTCTTTCCACATCTCTCGACAGTGGCGTGCAGTGCTTCTCCACTTAGGGTAGGCCACCGATATCCACGCACACTGATACCCAAACAAAATGTGATTTATAAAATTCAAGAAATAACATTGAAAAAAGTCTGTAAAAACAAAAATTATAAATACAAGAACTCACCACGTTATTCAAGGTACAAATCACGTTAATCAGGATTTTATGACGATGCAAACAGATGAAAGATTCGGCCACCTCAAATATCTTATCCAAGTGGGTGGGTGATAGTTACAGAACACGTCACTTGCAAGATATCCGAAGCGGCCTGTAAGGCCCTATTTCATGTGATTCGCTTGTATAAATATATTTAATAAATTAACTACGGGTTTAAAATGAATAAAAAAATCAACTCATTTATAAATTAAATCTACGCGCCGATCTTTTTTTAAATATGATTTTAAGACCTCGTCATAAAAAGTAGGCTTGCGTCGTAGTTCGACCATTAATTCTTTTTCTATAGAAATTAAAGATAGATTTGTGAGTCGTTGCTGACTTTGTGTGTTTCTTAGATAGGTGTGGATACGTTTTAAGGATGAAAATGAACGTTCTGCCGATGCGCTGCTTGCTGGGATAGTAACAATAAACTTCGCCAAACGTAAAACTTCTGAAAAAACTTTATCTAAATTACTTTTATACAAATTTTGAATGATACTATATATGCTACAATTTGCAAATTCAGGCGATCTATAAATACAGCGCAATTCGTTTTTTAATCTATCAAAATTAAACTTTGCCTGATATGTATTAGTGAACTCTCTGATTTCCTTTTCAGGGAATTGTTCACTGTATTTACTAAAATTCTCACAAGAAAGTAACTCAAAGAATTTCATATTTTTTATATTCAGATAACGATCTCTTAATTCGCTGAGTACATTATCAATTATTTCGTTAAAAATTCGCCGATAGTGTATTTTTACATCATCGACATTGCGCTTTTTTTTGGGGGGTCCGGTTATGAGAGCAGTTGCATCATAATTGATCTCGAACCTGTCTCTGTAACGAGCTAAAAATGACTCGAATTGTTTTATCTTTTTAACACAATACGCGATGTCACAAGTTTTTTTCTGTATAATGTCGTACAATATATCGGTTTCAGCAAAAATATCCGCGAATGTTTTTAAAAAAAAATTAAATTCAAATTCTTTCATGTTAAATAAAAATGAAGTGACTTGTGACAATGTTTCACCATCCCAGTGTTTCGTATTTTCATTCATTTCCTCAAACAACTGAAAGAGGTGTGTGGACTCGTTATTTATTATATTTAACGTGCGCGAGTGATATGTCCACCTTGTTTCGGCGACACGAGGCAGCTTTTTCATAACGGCAAAGTCGTTATAATACGCCATTCGTTTCGTACTAGTGTGAAAGAAAGCCGCAATTGATTTTATAATACTAAAAAAGCGTTTTGTTTCAGGAACCCGTTCAAAAGACTTCGATAAAACTAAATTTAATACATGTGCGGAACACCAAACATACATAGCTTGCGGACATTTTTGCCTCACCAAAGCCTGCACGCCGTTAATTTGAGAGGATAAAACTGCCGCCCCATCATAAGTTTGTGCAATTAATTTAGAATGACAATCTAAATCTCCTAAAGTTTCCAAAATTAGAGAACTTAAAGCTACAGCGGTCCGATCCGCGCTGACATCTACGTATTTAATAAATCGATCAACTACTTCGGAACCACGAAAATATCTTAAAATCAGAACTAATTGTTCTCGGCCGCTTATGTCTGGTGTTTCATCCACCATGACAGCAACATAATCGGATTGTTTAATTTCGTCTTTAACGTAATCAGTCATCACAGATGCAACGCTCGAGATCAAATCATTTTGCGTTCTGTTCGACATGCCCGTGAAAGAGGTACTTGCATTTTGTAAGTGGGTTTCTAAAACTCCATCATACTTTGCTAATAAATCTACTGTTTCTAAATAATTACCTCTATTCAGTGATGATAATGATTCATCGTGACCGCGAAAAGCTAATTCTTGTTTTCCCAGAAAGCATACAACATCGATCAGTCTTTGGAAAATATTTCTATTCCTATCTACTTTAGAATTATGCCTTTCTATATCTAATCTTAAGTTGGTGTTAATACTAGTTTCAATACGTGATTTACCAAATGTATTTAACTTTAAACATGCCTCTAGATGTTTTTCTGACAGGTCATGCTTTTTTGCCGAGGAATGAAAATTATGCAAATCAATATATCCCTCACTCCACTTACTGGAAGTATTAAACAAAATGCACGGAAAACAAAATAATTTATTTGTGTGTAAACACCCACACAACCAGCTAAATGTTGAATAATTTTGAGAATTGAAATGTCTAGTAGGAGATGACTTATCATATTTTTGGATTAATTCTCGTAATTCGGGTGTACACCTACCTTTAGACACCACTTGAATCTTATCATTAAACGATAACTGCGAAAACTTATTGCTTTTAATTTCTATCAAACACACATTATCAGCACACACTTCACAACAGAATACCATCTTTAATTGTAAATGTACTTAACAAATAATATTTACATTAATGTACGTTTCAAAACGAATTACTTATAAGTTATAACTTAGTAAGATATAAAAACAATGAAGATCGCATATAAAGTGCTTGTCACATGAAACAATATGGCGCCTCAGGAAAAATTCGTAATTTGTTAAAAAAAAACACTACCAAATAAAATTGCATCATTGTCATACCGTGATCCTTTATAAAAGCGCATAACAAAATTTTTGCCGGATAATAATAATGGCACAAGACAGTAAAGGTGGTGTTGCCATTAATTATTTTCCAAACTCCACAAAAAACAAAGCGAAAAATTAAATTCATGTAGTTTTTAATTATTTTTTTAGGACTTTTGCAATTCTTACACATACAATTTATCATTTTTGTGGAAGGTATAAATTCGACAATACCACCATGTTTTTTTAATTGTATCTAGTAGTCATTATGGAAACTATCGTGTCTGTCTCTGTTTCTCGAATTCCCCGATAAGGGAAAATGTTCACTAATTGGGAACACTGATTTCATTCAAAAATATAGCTAGCCAATCATAACACGTGGTGTTCGTCTACAGTGAACGGAGTTACGCCCATAATCTGCACTGTCGCATACATGTGTGGCGTTTATACACACGAAAATATGCAACAGTGTGCGTAAAATTATGAATGACTTTCATTTTATTTTAGGCTAGCCCTTGTTGGGCCTCAGAATTGACAATTTGTAGCTACGAACTTACCTTACAGTATAGTGCGAGTTTGAGTTACGTCACCGGGCGCGACAAGTTGCTATAAGTGTTCTAACAGGAGTTTTAACTCTTTTTAAATATTTTGTATTATTTTATTACATAGTTATAATAAATGCATTTGGCGTTGTTGGTAGGGTAGGCTATGCCTAATAGCCTATATAGACCGCTCGCCCCTGTCTCTCGATGGTGTGCTTCTTCTCAATTATTTTGTTTTTTTTTTTATTCAATAAATCGCAATTTGGTTAGCCGGTAAGGGGTGAAAAGACAAACAGAGTTATTTAGTACAGTATGGAAGTCTGGATTAGTAATATCGTCACTAAATATTGACCATCTGGTTCATACTCATTTATATATTAGTCAAACATTTGACAGCCCCATACATTATTGTACACAAAATACTAATGAATCCCACTTTCTATCATCTATTTAGTTTGAACGGAAGCTCATTTCACTAGCTTCCAAGTCCTCACTTTTATAAAGAAATATATGAATATCTTCACATTAAACATAACGTCAACAAACTCCAAATAAGAGCAATAAATCACAGAGCAATAACAAAATTAATCAACGTCGCCTCGATCGAACATGGAGCAATACCGTGTTATTGCTACAAGATGAGACAGATATTGCCCTATATTTAGACACGCTATCGGGCTATAAATAGACACTGTAAAACCCGGACTCCACCAATGCGGAGACGTGTGGAGTTGGCAAAGCGGAGAGGAGAGGAGATGCTTAAGTACTAAGGTGTACCCACCGCAGCTGTGCGGAGATGCGCACTGGCTAGACCGGAGCAGAGTTGTGTGTACAGGTTACTCACGCCCAGTTTTGCGCGATCTAACGCGCAAAAGCAGACCGCCACACTTCGCTCATGTCTCTCCTCGTCTCCGCTGTGCGCTGCTGTCTATTTTTTTTTTTTTTTTTATGTTGGGAAATCATCAAATGAGGCCCCCTGCTCTGGGCGGAGCGGAAAGGAGTATCAGACTTGTACTGACTAAAACCCATCCATGTTCCTTCTTTGCCCTTTGTGTTCCAGGGCCGCAGTATCTCTTTCGAACAGTCCCGCAGCCCTGGCAGGCATCGACCCATGCGGACCCCTACGTGGTTGCTGACATCTCTTTGAGGCGCGCATGGAACATGAACGCGCCGTCGACACGGCCTGTCGTCATAAGACGGCCGGATGGCGAGCTAGCCCATAACTCGCCGTCCACAGGCCCGCGCCTACGGTGGCCGGGGGCAACCACGTGACCCCCGACACCCAGGGCGTCTCCCGCGGCGGCTGCTGCCTACTTGGCCACTGAGTGCGGAGACTGGCCTAAACAAATACTAGACATCTCGCCTCCACTCTGCTCATTTTCACTAAAGCTAAGCTTAGACGAGAAGTGTAAATAGCGAAATTCGATAGGTGATTTATAGCACATCTCCTCTCGTCTCCGCTTTGGTGGAGTCCGGCCCTGATGCTAACCTTTGAGCACGTTTTCGAAGCTAATTGAGTCAGTTATACGTATGAACATCGAGTATAAGTGAAACTCGAAACGCTTCGGTGACGCACGAGTAGGCGCGAGTAAACAGATCGAAATCGTGTGTCATATTCGAGCTCAAGTTTGAACTTATCGTTGCTGCAGCGCTCCGTAACCTTATAACTATACGTGCTATATTATAATGAGGTAAAGTGTGTAAGTTTGGATGTAGGGGGTAATCTTCGGAACATCTAATCCGATTCCAAAAATTCTTTCACTATTGGGAGGCTACATTATCCCCGAGTGTCATAGGCTAATATTTAAAACAATTTTTCGTAGCATATTGTTAGCCTATTAAGGTAGCTTTAGCTTTAATTTTACTTTATATAAAGGAAGAAGTCTTTCTAGTATTTTCGATCTGTTGAAGCCCATGGCCATACTTTTTTCGTGGGATAATCTGTGCTTACACGACTGCGGAAGGTTGTGTGCCAATATTAAATTCTATACTATTCTACCCTCTCGGTATCCTTTTGCCATAAAATTATGATGCGATTTCAGTCTATACACAACCTGAGTGTACACAAGCTGTGAGCTAAACAAAGTGACATGCCATCGGCGATAACAACATCAAAAATGTATTGGATTGCCATATTAAGCTACCGAAAACCTCATAACGTTACGTTCACACGGCGACATATCAAGCTATATATTTCCAGTATAACATGGCCTTGCTTTGTACAGATTTTCCGTGCAAATTCAAATTTTTGTATAGCTCTCCAGGTGACTTGGTTAGAGCCTACAGACTTGCGAGTCGCTGAGCGATTAGCGAAGTGAAACGAACGTTCAGAAATGTTCGCAACCGGCAGCACTGCGCAGTTGGCGCCTTTGCTAGTCGCCTAGCGTGTGTCGACGAAGCGCAATTTATTTCCATTCTCAGGCAAAGCTTGAATAGGCAAAGGGCAAAGCTTTGCCCAGGCAATGCAATCTCGTATCACAGTCGTACTCCTTGGTGACTTTAGTAAAAGTCAATTGGAAATCTGTTAGTTGGTCGTCTTTTATAAGAGCACTACTCGCAATAGATTTGTTGAGAAGCTCTCGTATAACTCAGTGTCAACGACTCAGGACTAAGACTAAACTGAGACCAAGTTCCAAATATCATAACTCAAAAAGAGATGCGTATGTTGTTTAAGTTATTCAGTTTCTTATTTTACCTCACATCTGTTTGTCTTAAATCTACATGATTTTACTTTTCCGTTATCTTGAATTGTACCTCAGGGTATAATCTAAACAAAGCAGTCTGACCTTTGGATACGTTACATTACGATAAAGTTATTCTGATATTCTAGGGTTCTTTGTAGTATAAGATTGTATCAGAGATATAGTAAAAGGTTTTGTGGTCAGTGTTTCCCTTGTTAGACCAATGTTTTGGAAGACGTATATAAATGTCAAGTATTTCTAGTTGATTACAAAAGGCAGGTCTTAGGAACCGCTTGGAAATTTAGAAGGACCTACCTTTTAACAATTCAATAAGGGTGTGATAGATACGCCTTTTCTGTTCCAGTAAAATCAAATATTAATAAAAAGCATTACGTATGAATGATAAGGATTATCTAGTAAAAAGCAAAAACTACTGGTTCTCAGGAAAACATGGCCAAACACGTTAACTTATTTTTACTACGTAATATTTAAGGAAAATTGTACCTTAATCACATTACCAATGAAATCTGTCTTATTTGACGTTTTCCTCTATCATATCTCGATAAACATCTAATTAAAGTGATTGAGCTATATTTTGTACGTTCTTAATAAGGATAAAAGAAAATAAACCTTAATACACATTAATAGAATTATATTCTTCACTACAATTTTGGTCGTATTATAACTTGCCTTTAATAAGGACTGCATCGTTGGTCTAGTGTCGCAAGCGCTGCTGAGCATGAGGTCCTGGGTTCGATTCCCAGGTCGGGCAAAGTTTTATTTGGTTTTTCCAGGTATTTCTCAGTAGCAGGCACGGAGTCTGGATCTGTGCCCGGTTGATGGCAATAGGCTCGCCCCCTATTGAATGGGACTTAGAACATAACTGGCGAAATGTGGGAGTACTATTTAAGTACACCCCTGCCTAACCCTTCGGGGATTACAGGCATGATATTTAATAAAAAAAAGCCTTTATTTCTTACTACTATTCGAACTTAACATAAAATAATAAAGTTTATAATATTCTAGGTACTTATGGTTACTTATATGTATAGATAAATTACTTATGTTAGTAGTAGTCGCCTCTGCGGCGTAGGCCTATCCTAAACCTTTCCACACATCTCTTTCCCGCGCCTCTCGCATCCCAGGCATGATGTTATGTTATCTCAGGAACTACTGGTCCGAATTGAAAAATTCTTTTAGTGTTTGATAGCCCATTTATCGAGGAAGGTTATAGGCTACACAACATCACGCTACGACCAAAACGAGCGGATCATTTATGAAAAAGATTGCAAAAACGGGGAAAATCCGAACCCAGACGAAGTTGCGCGGGTCAGCTAGTGTTTAATAAAGTCTTAACTTAAAGTGGACAAAAACGAAAACCTTTCGTAAAAAAACTTAAAGAAACGACCGCAACTGCAGACTGCAGTGTCAAAGCCGACAATGTCAGACCACAGGTAAAGGTCTGGTTGTCTGGTTTCAACGTAATTCTACAAAAACAGCAGCAAGCGGCTTCTTCTTCTCGAACCGATGACTCAGATTTTACCTGAGCAGTGTCCCGGTCTGTCGTTTGCCTCATTCAAGACCTGGAGAGTGCAGTTAGTTGTGCACGACAGGCAGGAGAGAAGTTGTGGCATATTCTGAATTGGGTAGTCATCGCCACGATGTCTCAATAGCTTTCATTGTAGCTACGTATAGTGCATCCTTACCTTTAACCCATTCGTTTCACCTGCTGGAAATCTCCCACCTGGACATGAGTTGCCATGGCCGACCTGGAAGTCTTTAAATAGACTCCGGACCCAGGTTGGTCGCAGCAAGGAAAACCTGCTCAGGTGAAGATTCATTCATGAATCTGCCCTGGAGTGTAAATGTGGTACTGTTCTACAAACGATGGGGCACTTAATATCGTGTCCTGCGTGTCCTGTTGTTTGTTCACTACAGGAACTGATGGACGCTACCGAAAGCGCCAAACTAGTAGCTCAGTTCTGGGCTAACACAATTTAGATTGCCATCGACACGCTAAGAAGAAGATAGCTTTCATAACATAATTGAAACTACCTACAATTTAAATGAGTTCTATTAAGGTCTGAGATAAACTAACGGTATGACATTTTTATCTTCCAAAGCACCAACATACGACGGTCTACGTTGTTATTGGCACAACGCACAATAACATGTTTTTCTGTCGTCCCCAGTAAGTTATACAATCCCTAGCTTAGATGCTATGTTTGCTATCCCATCAATATTACAGAGGTTGTAAAAATAACCTATCTCATAGTCGTCATCTTAGTGTTCTATATATCAGATCGAATAATACGGGGATCTTATTGCTGGGAAAAAAGTTTTGTTTTTTGTTTGAAAAAATGTTGTTTCGGTAGCGCGCAATATAACTCATTCAAAACATTGTGTTCATGGATGAAACGGTACACAGAACGGAACGGGTACACTACATAATACGAAAAACATTGTTCCGTTGGGTAAAAATACGAATTTCAAAATACCGATTTTCATAATTCTGAATGGTTCAAAATTCTTAACATAACAACTCCGATTTATCATTCATCCTACTTTTATAATTCTAAAATTTCAATATTCCTAACGTTTATAATTATTCGATCGAATAACAAAAAGTCCGACTTAATGATAGTACGAAACGTCGAAAATACGAATTCCGATTATTAAATTACCGATTAATTAGATTTCCGAAAAAAAAACGCCTTGTCCAAGGCTCACCCATTTTATTGTTAAATCTTATTGTATGTATCTGCAATCTAAGAAAATCAATTTTACTTTACTTTACTTCGTTAATAATTCTTTACATCCATTATTTCTCCTTGTAACGTAACAATAACTAACTAAGGAACTCTCAGCAAGTATCATTAAAAACATCTCAAACTCTAAATCGCTACTAATTTCAATATTAATATAAAATTATAGTGGCTTCGTAATTGAAATGCTAAGTAGAAGCGATCTAATTACAGTTGTATTACCTTCAGACGGAGTTGAGAGTTTAATTAAACCAGACGCGTCGCTTACGGGGACTCTGCACACGTTACAGGGTCGAGAGTGGAAGTGAAGAGCTGGGTCGTTGAAAGGCAAAATAATTGGTGAAGAAGACATCTTCAGGCTTCGTGTGGATATACATAAGTATATACTTACTTTGCATGTAGTGTGTTGTTTTGGAAACGTTTATTTCTTAACTTATACTGTCACTTACTGGATATCTTCCGTGATTGTTCATTATTTTGAGCTTCCGATATTTATATCAAAATAATGAACAATCACGGAAGATATCCCGTAAGTGACAGTATAAGTTTAGTTGTAAACCGTGAAAGCTTAAAACAGTGTTTATTTCTTAATTTAGGTTGGAAGATATGGTTAAAAAGTCTTATTACAGAACTACAGAAAAAAAACCGACCAGTGCGAGTCGGATTCGCGCATGAAGGGCCAGCCATCGTAGCTCCCTTTATTTTTTTTACATTTTGTGTAAATTTCAACTGTCTACCTATTACGGATCATGAGATACAGCCGGCTAACAGACGGACGGACAGCGGAGCTTTGTAGGGTCCCGTTAGTGGGTAACCAACGGGACCCAATTACTAAGCCTTCGGGTACGGAATGCTAAAAATTATATGGTCATAAGATGTCTTTCGATCTTTGATGCAAGAGGGTTAGGGACACCCAACTGCCAAGCTTAGTAGCGTTTTTTCTCCCCAGTAAATAGAATCATGCCAGTTTTCCTCGCCGCGCCGTGCAAACTCAAGCTCCGGGCTGCTAATTTGAAGATCGATCCGAGCGGCTGTTGTTATTATTATTAGCCACGAGCTCCTCTTGAAAATCGAGTACTGTTCCAAATTATCTGTGGTACGATTGAGGCTTCTATTCATTAAAATATTTTTCTAAATTTGAAAACGGTCATTCTACATCCACTTAGGTCGATGTCACAATGGTCGCTATTTGAATTTCGTTTCTTTTTTTTTGCGTATATCACATTTGATTGCATTTTTCCAGTTAGATACAGTTAAAATTAAAGGAAATATGCCCAAAAATGCACGACATGCATAATATAAAATCTTTAACTGCATCATCTTCAAATCATATACATTTCTTTTTTGTTAGCCTGGTCTGTCCCAATCCTGGGCAAAGGCCTCCCCCCGTTCCTTGCACTCTGCATTATCTTCAAAAAAACATAATATGCTAATGCATATTTTATGCAAATATGCATTTGCATATAATCCGGTGTCTGTTTATGACTAACAGGGACTTAAATAATAACTTCTAGTTCCTTGGACAATCAAGTTTAGTCAGTTCCATGTTTGTAACGTCTTGATCAGCCGGCGGCCTCAGCTATTATGCCAACGCGTAAACCACGTTTAATCCAAAGCCACGTGTTTTGGCTTACTCGCCTGAAGATAGGCTACTTACCCTGGCTAGACGCCAAAGTAATATTTTAAATACGAAGTTCAGAAAGTATCATATTCGACGGTGCCTTTTGATAACTCGAATCAAAATTGTTTAAGTTCTTTATGATAAAATATGCTGACATAAGCGACCTTTATGTCATTTGTTAAATATCCTTTAAAATCTTATACTGTTATGGTGTTTTTAAGAAGACAACCAATCTTCCAACGAATATACGTGGTGGAAGGGAGACCGACGCGAAAACGGTAACCACGTATTCAGTACAGCATTCTGAGATTCACATTGAAATTTATCATCGGTTAATCAAAAAAAAAAAACAGCTGTTTCCTACGAAAATACCTACATGGTCAAAACGTATGGAACAGCTGTTTTTTTTAATAACCGATGAAAAATTTATATGCGAGGCTCAGAATAATGTACTGAATATGTGGTATCCGTTTTCGCGTCGGTGTCTCTTCCACCGCGTATTATTAACCAATTACCGAGTTGAGAAGACCAGCCCCTGTAGCATGACCACCGTAGACAAGGATTTCTTTGACGGAAGAATCGACAAAATCACAGATAGTGCAAAGAAATCTGTCATTGTGTCGACACAATCTGTCATTTTGTCGATTCTTCCATCAAAGAAATCCTTGTCTACGGTGGTCATGCTACAGGGGCAGATAGGGCAGAAGTTTCTTGTAAAACTGGTTTTTAGCAGCATCCGGTAGATTAGTCAACCTTAACTTTGTTGGGAAAAGGCTTGGCAGAAGATGAAGCAGAAGACTTTAATACAATTTTATTTTTTAAGTTATTGAGCAAAAAATTACACAGATCATTTACATTTACCGCTAAAAGTGGCACACAGTCTATCCACCCAAGTATGGAATAAATCCGCAACATTGGAAAGTTGTTTTAATCAACAAGCGATAGAACACAATTTGTTTTGCAACTGCAATGCATCACATAAACAATTTGAAGCACTAACCGGAATGGAACCCTGCCAACATATTAATGAACCGTTTAATGTAGCTCATTGATCATGAAACTTATTATTATTGAATTTGGGCTATGTTAGGCTTGCAATGCATGTTATCGGATTATTTATATTAGGTCTACATTAACTTGCGTGATTTCGGGTTGAAAAGTGGTGATATTTTAGTCTAGTAATCTTTTATATTGCTTTTTTACAAGCTTGTTACGTGTAAAGTGTGTGTTTTAAGGAATTTTCGACCAAATGGAATTGTAACATATTTATGCATTGTTAGTATAGACCTGATGTTATGTAAATACATATTTGCATAGTATGCCGATTTTTTAAGATATTGCATATTTTAGCTAAAATCGGTATCTAACTACATAGAAAAAGCAAAAATTTGCGAGAAATAATAAATTTATTTGAACACAACATAATATCACGCTGTAAGGGCTAGGCAGATATGTACCTAAAAGTACACCCACATTTCGCTCGTTATGTTTAAGTCCCATGTAATAGGGGGCGAGCCTATTGCCATCAACCGGGCACAAATACAGACTCCGTGGCTGCTACTGAGAAATTCCTAGTGCAAAAACCCAATAACACTTTGCCCGACTTGGGAATCAAAACCAGAACCTCATGCTCTGCAATCGAGTTTGTGACCACTAGACTAACGTGGCAATGAGGCAGTAAAAAATAAATAAAAATAAAATAAGTATATATTTTACTTAATAGAAAACTCAATCGTTCTATTGATAATTTGGAACAGTAAAAAAATATTATATCTCATCGAAAATAAAATTATTTGAGTACTATTTAATTTTAAGGTATGCTGATTATTATAAGTCAAAAACACATAAATTATAAGTACTTATTTAAATATTACATGGCTTCAAATCTCTTTGATTTTTAGACTTGTCGGTTTCCTCACGATGTTTATCATCATCGTTTTGAGAGAGTCATAGCAAAACAGCACAACCATAAAAGACAGTGGAGTGAGTAACAAACGAGAAATCCATTTTGTATTCTCTTTCGTTCCTTGTGTCATGTCGTGGACTATTCAACAATAGGTGAGGTTCTGAAAGCACGCTTCGTTAGTCAGTACAGTTGATAGTAGAACTGACGTGTTAGAGTGCATGAAACGTATCTACAATTCTACATAATTATGCAACTTATTATCATAAATCACAGGCATTCTTTTCTTCAGTCATTTTTAAACTTTAAAAAAGTTATTCTGACTAAAGCGTTCTTAAGTAAGCTTTCTTATTTTTTTTTTTTTGCTTCAACGCGGTGAGGTACACAGCAATACGGACCAGTAGCGTCTCAAAACAGAAACCCTTTGTTATATCTCAAGTAGTAGGTCTTAGTAGACCGACACGAGTAGGTCTTAGTAGACTTTAGGTCTTCAGTAGACCCTTGACCTTATCATTCCTGTTAATTCAAACAGTAATTCAATTAACAAACACTCCGTTTAGACTTGTGATTATTCTAAGCAGTGGTCTATAAATCAAGACCACTACGCACTGACGCCAAACTTGGGCTTAAACAGCGGTGATATATTGGTATTTGGTTTTAGTGGGTTTGGTATAGCCAAATAAATAAAATTGAAGTGTCTGATGGTATTTCAAAATTACAGCTTGTTACTGAATGCTTATGAAAGTACGAGTATACACGGTACTTTTAACAAAAAACATTGTTTTAATTTTTTTTTTGTCTCTGTCAGTCTGTTTGTTCCGGCTAATCTCCGAAATAGCGGGACTGATTTTGACGGGACTTATATTGGTAGACGGCTGCAGTTGTAAGGAGTAACATAGGCTACTTTTATTTAATATATCTTTTTTTTTTTTTATTTTTCTTTTATTTTAGACAATGATTAGGTTTCCGAACAAAAAAAAAATCCTTGTAATTGTTAACAAAATTCGATTCAAATAGGGAATTTATGTTTTTATGATAAAAATAATTTCACGCGGACGTAGGTCGCGGGCAACAGCTAGTTAATGTATAAATCTTTAGGATCACCCTTTTCGTAGTATACGACAAAACTCTGAATAAAACCACTCGTAATTGTTGGAAAGTTGGAATGGGTTTACATTTTGCAGAGTAAGTGTTTTAAGAAAACCCATTTTTAACAATGAATTACGGTAGGTTAAGTGGCAAAAGACCCTTGGACCTTTTTCTAAAGGTAACGTTATGTACGAAATAAAACCTCTTTTATTTCGAGCCAAAATTCCATTCCTCCATTTAAGCACTAAATCAAAATTGGAACAAGGTTCATTAAAGAATAAATAATTTATAAGGCTGACAACAGATGTGCTAGGAACCCTAGCTTAGGGATTTCGCAAACACGTACACTAACTTTGGTTCGTAAGCGACCCAAAAAGGACGTGACGGAAAACGACAATTCAGCGCGTCCCAACCCCAGAGGGTGACAATTCAAAAATGCTTCCTCCTTCTTTTATTCAAGAAGGTTTTACTTTATGAAAAGAAAAATAATCTTGTTATCGGTGGCGCTAGGAGTGGCTGGAAACATTTTGAGATGCCAGAAAAAAAGTTTTGTTATTTTGACAGCTTTTAAATTGGCGGGATTCTCCTTTTTGTTTTTGACTTTTATCTACCGTTTTGTTTCAGAACGAACAGAAAAAAAGTCGATTGATCTCCATGTTTGGCTTTTACTACAAGTATTAGTTTTGAGGAATTTAATGCCTATCTGTGATATAGAAACAAAGGAACCGATAGTTTTTAAAACAAAACAAGATCAGCAGTTTTTTGTTCAAAAGAATTCCATGGTTTTAAGAAAGATAAATTCTAGACCTAATTACACGTCTAGACGTAACTAATTGCTACCTATAAAACACAGGAGCTTAATAAACTTCGACCTTACGCTTCCAATATCCTCGGAGAAAATACTCCTGAAAGCACTAAACCTATTTACATAAGACCTATGAACGTTACTTTTATATTCTTACTACTAAACGTTTATGTAACTACCGATAACATTGGCCTAGAAATTATCTGGCTTATAACAAAGGCCTGTATAAGTGAATCCATTTAGTAGCTTGGGACTGGCTGGAGTCTAAAAGCCGCTTATTATTTTTGTTAGAAAGAAACAGGTAAATACTGTAATAGAAAAAAAAAGAAATTACTTAAAACAATCAAAATAATGAAGCATGAATCATGTTACAGAAATACTCGTCCTAACTAAGAAAACACAAAAAAAAAACTGAGTTTTTACTTTTTTCATTCCTCCACTTAGACCTCTTTTAACTCGGCTTATTGCCTTGAATTTTCGCCTAACACTCGACTGAAACATCTTCACTACTTTATTTTGTTCCATTTTGAGGAATCACTTCAGCCATCTTGGGCTTAGCTTTTTCATGTCTAGATGCGACGTACAGCACTTTCTAAAATCCAATAACAATTTTTGTATTTTTTCACCATTTCTTATTAGACACCTTATTTAGTCGATCGACTACTGCGATTTCTATCTTCTAGCAGCTCATATGGCCTCGTTTAAAAACTTGGCCACCCAATATTTTATTGTTGCCCTAATATGATTGAACTTATTTTATTGACTAGCTGCGATAATATAATCAGCCTCTACTGTTCCTATTTCTGGGACATAGACCTGCTGACTATGACAGTGGGCCACAATGCACTATTTGGCGGATGTCACCCATGTTTTAGAACTGTTGTTCCTAAAACGTGACGGTTTCCTTAAAATGTTCTATTTCGTACCATGTATTATGAATATGTATGTAATTTATTTCATCACCACTGCTCTCAAAACGGTGAAGGAAAACATCGTGAGGAAACCGGCATGTCCTAGAACCAAAAATTCGAAGACATGTGACATCTACCAACCCGCACTGGGCCCGCGTGGTGGATTATAGCCCATTCCCTCTCATAGAGAGGAGGCGTGTGTCCCAGCAGTGGGCATTATAGGCTGATTATGATTATGATATGATTATGAATACTTTGGTCATCATTCATCATCATTCTCTTGCCCTCCTCCCAATTCATTTGGGGTCGGCGCAGCATGTGTTCTTCATCCATACTTCTCTATTACTCGTCATCTTATCAGACACCTCCTTTCATGCCATATCATTCTTCACACAGTCCATCCATCGTTTCTTTGGTCTTCCTCTACTTTTATACCCATCCACAGTCATACTAAAAACTTTCCTCACGACATTTTCCGCATTCCTCCGCATCACATGCCCATATCACGACAACCGATTACCATTAGTATCTATGAAAAACTGGAAGAGTTCAAAGTCAGCAAAACATTTGTATGAATATAACTTAAAATATAATTTTAATGAAAACAAGGCTTTCTCATAAACTCCTGGTTAGCTAGCTCGACGTCATCCTGCTTATTACAAAAGCCTATTTAAGTGAACTCATTAAGTAGCCTGGGACTTTGACTCCCCTAGGTCGAAGCTCCGTTGTACAGTAACGAGCTTCAATATCTATACATTTAGTAGAATTCTAAAATGTTATTCTCCTAAATATTTTATGGTGTTGCCCAAAAAGTCTGACAACCAGTCTTACTAAGGGGTATCGTATTACCCAGTACTAACTGGGTTGTGAAGGTCAGCTAAGCAGTCGTTCCATGTAAAATACTGGTATTCAGCTACATCCGGTTAGACTGGAAGCTGACCCCAACAAAGTTGGGAAAAGGCTAGGCAGATGATGATGATGATGATTTATAGTGTTACGAATATAGTATTTTTGACACTAGAAACGGGATATTTACCATGTTTACTGTTACTCAAAGAAAACAGTAAACATGGTAAATATCCCGTTTCTAGTGTTAATAATAATGTTAGTGACCATGGTAGTTTAAAATCTTACATAGTATTTTTGAACCCCGATAACAAATAAATCTATTACTATTTAAATGCTAAAGTTTGTGAAACATCCATACATCAATGGATGTTTGTTCCTCTTTCACGCGAAAACAGTTGAATGGATTTGGGTGAAATTTCTCAGACAGATACTTTATAATCTGGATTAATATATGAAATAATTTTGATCCCGGTAGTACGATCACGTGGGATAATTACCAAACTCGGCGCGGGCGAAGCTGCGGGTATAAGCTAGTACCTTATATTGCCCAAAAATACGAACTTAAATGCAAACATTCAATTCACAATTCTTCCTAAATTATACAAGGAACTCTTGATTACAATTTCATGCTTGTAGACTCATCGGTTCAGGCTGGCTGTGCTGCATCTGTCAGTGAATGAATGAATGCGTGTATGACAAGACGTGGACGAGGCGAACGGAGTATGTAAGGATCGTAGAAAGTGGCGTTCTTTGGTTTCTGCCTTCCCTCATGGAAAAAAACGCGTGAGTTTACGTATGTATGAATGAATGAATGAATGAGCATAAGTTTTTAACTGAGTACAAATAGTTTTTTCATAAGAATAAATTGCATTTATATCGGTATACTTATTAATGACAATGGTTCTGTATGGTGTCCGGACGTAAAGAATAGCACCATCCCATATCTTCCCGTGGGTGTCGTAAGAGGCGACTAAGGGACTTACCAGAGAATGGGCAGCAGCGTTCTCTGATTCTACAACAACCATACTGCGATCGCCAACCCGCCTGCCAAGCGTGGCGATTATGGCAAAACCCCCCTTCTTGGGGGAGGCCTATGTCCAGCAGTGGACTTTTCGGCTGAAATGATGATGATGATGATGACTTATTAATGCTCGTGACTGTACAACTGCAACTGGATTCCACCACTCTGTTAATTAATATTGGAGCCTGAGGTCGGAAATTGCATAATTTTAATTATTTTCATACCGTTTCGTTAATTTGTTAACGTGTAAGTGAGATACTTTTGTGGTTGTAACGTTTGAAATTATGTAACGTTTGGTTGTTTAGTATTTGTTAATTGGAACAGTGCTATGGTAATTTAAACGAATAATATAGTTTAGGGTGTACCTAAGCTTACCTACACTATTTAGTAGTAGTAGTACAATAAAACGGCTTTGGGAGAAATTGTATTGGTAATTTAATTTGTATGAAACAGGCGTGATTTTATGTTATGTTTTTCTCAAAACTTCATCATATCATCATACATCATACTTGCATAAAGAAATTAAGTTCTAAGTTGTTAAAAAAAAAGTGTTTAGCTATTTTAGCAACTCCAAACACCTACCTATTTATGCAAATTGATACTTTCCTTATTAGATTGGTTCTAATAAGAATATAATTTAAAAAAAGAAATGAAAAAAATATTAATAAATCTGCTACAACATTCTGGTGTAAGCAGTCTTATCAAGAGCTTGCAAGTACCATTAAGGCTCTAAAAACTAACCCCATAAAAAATAGTATCGTTCCTCGAACGAAATTGCTCTCTTTATCTAGATAGTTCTATAAAAAGGGGATAAAACAGGCCCTTCGCCTTTCATTACACAGGCGATAAAGACGACCTAAACTTTGTCCTGAATCTCATCACTGTTTTTAACTTTTTAGATACGATCTAAAGCCGCATTCACACCAAAACGTACCTACGGTCTGGCCTAATGTAGATTGTAGGCCCTCTGGATACTTCGGTGTGAATGATATGTGGCAATGATCGCTGTTTTTGCGTTTCGTATATCTACAAAGACTTCCAACTGCATTGACAAAAGCTTTTTGGTGGCTCATGTCATGCCTATATTTATGACCCTTCCATTATCGTTGTCACTTCTAGAATTTCATTTTTGTCTAGGCTCTCAGTACATCATTTGCCTAGCCTTTTCCCAACTAAGTTGGGTTCGGCGTCCAGTCTAACCGCATGCAGCTGAATACCAGTATTCTTTTTTTTAATGGGCCTGCTCTTGAGCACTTGATTCTACATGGAGCGACTGCCTATCTGACCTCCACGACCCAGTTAGTACTGGGTAATACGGTACCCCCTGGTAAGACTGGTTGTCAGACTTTTTGGGCCACTGACTACCTAAAGACTGTCAAAGATCTACAAATGACGGCCGGGACCAACAGCTTAACGTGCTTTCCGAAGCACGGAGGAAACTCGGTATGTAATGGGCAGTCACCCATCCATAGACCAACCTAGGAAAGCATGGCTTAACCTTAAGATCGACCCGAGCGGCTGTTATTATTTAGCCATGAGCTCCTCCTAACCTAGGCTCCTCCGTCTAGGCTCTCAGTACACAGTGAGCAAAATAACATCTACAGCCGCCGACTGTAGTTGACTGTCCTTTGTTTTTCAAACATTTTCACAGTCGGCGAAGCGTATGGTCGACGCTTGGTGCAAACGTGGTCTAACTTGTTCAATTATGGCTTATTGCACGTTCACCTATACTAGAAGGCAAAAGGCACCCCGACTTTCTAAGATGCTTGTCAAAATGTGCACAAAATGTAACCAAAAAAACACTTGTTCTTACCTAAAAATGACTCAAGAACTAGGTTAAAACTATGAATATCATACCACCCACAATCGTTATAAAATGCACTTTTATAGTGCTCGTAGCGCATTATGGTCACTTTTGAACTATTACGACCATACCAAGTTACTGCCACTTAAACTTGTGTACGTTTTGCAGGGAAAAATTGTATGGTTTCTTTATAGATGGCAATGATATTATTATACCTTATACCCAGTACTTAATAATATAGTATAACGTTCCTTAACACCACGTCAACGACCTCAGGCGATGCTGCTTGCTGAGCAACTTGCAATGTGTTCTAAATACCACCACATAAAGTTTAATTCACGCTACAAATTCAGATTGTTTATAGACAATACTAGTTATTCTGTAATCAACTCAATTTATATTTACTCAACATTTATATTTGTTTAGTGGAAATATCATCAATTTCAAGCAAGGATCTGAATAGGATAGATTGTCGGTACCTTATATCATATCTACCACTTTATATACAAGACACTATTACCTTTGTACAATTAATCACGTTTCAGTATATTTCAGATATTATGTAAATCAAAACAGGATTCCAATTAAAATAAATCATACTATAAGATCTAAATGCACGTCCTGGTTTAACTAGATATCGATAAAATCAGGTTGCAAGAACTCTCAGGGGTCAGATATAAAATGTAAGTGTATGCTTCGATCTGATAAGTCTTCGTATTACAGATAGGTACTGGTGTAGAAATTGAACAAGATATCAATGTTCGCAATATGGGTGTACTTTAACATGGCTATTAGACAGCTTTTTGCATTTAATTAGCATCAACATAGTTATAAGCAGTTATAAATGTATTATTAAGTATGTAACATACAAAATTGGCGATTAAAACAAAACTAAGTTAATCCTATCACTCCGTGTTCTCATAGAAGCACAGACATTTTAACGTTATCGTTTACAATTCATCAGAAACCAAGGAACCTCGAACACTCCCTGCCTGGAGGCCTTACACTCAAGGCACCTACAGGACAGACCGGTTAACCAGACGATAACCTCCTAGGTTGACCCGCGAGATGCCATTCACAAGTAAAAAGGACGATGATGTGTTATATATAGGTAGTGATGGGCCCACTATCACAAAGAAGACACCACTGGGCTCGCGTAGTGGACTATGATCCACCACGGCCCATTACGGGTTAGCCTATGTATCTGGGTATAAAATAACCTAAGCTTAGCTAATGTGTTTTATTTATAAATTTTAATCCTAAAATAAAAGTATGTTGTATATGTTCTCTGCGGCTGCGGCTGCAGGAACCTCAAGCGGCGTAAATATAGTAACCTTATTGGTAACTATATTTTCGAGCCGTTTGGGGTTGAAACTCTAGGTCCGTGGGGTCCGAGTGCTCACAGCTTTTTCAAGGACATTTCTAAACGTTTAGTTGACTCTTCCCGTGACCCAAGGGCTGGCTTTTACCTTGGCCAAAGGCTTAGCGTTGCCATACAACGTGGCAACGCCGCCAGTCTTTTGGGTACATTACCAGTTGACTACGTTGAGGAGGAGTTTTTTGACGCCATTTTTTAAGTTTATTTTTAAGTTAGTTAGTTAATATAGGTTATTTTAATTTATTAATGTATATAATATTTAATCTTCAAACTAAATCAAAATAAAAGTTAAGACTAAGTTAGTTAGACTAAGACATTTAGTAAGAATGCATATGTGCAAGAGTGTTCATTGCTCTCATCTATAAAGGTAGATTGTGGATACTTTTAACAATGTCATTAAGTAAAGGTGCTTCTTTGGGGGTATGGAGAACAGAGTGTAAAGTTCTTCATCCCCCATAGAAAAGGCAAGATCCTCCGACCAGATGGGTGTTGTCTGGTGGGCTACTGCTCGACAGTTGCTGTCGGGTTCATCTATATCCCCTTAAGTCGCGAATAACTTTACTAGCGTGATGTAGGATTTAGGCGTATTTCGATGTTTAATTCATTGTCGATGTCATAGATGGCGCTGTAGTACTTTTTGTTCTATGTTTCTAAGTACTTTTTGTAGTGCCGCTACACTTCTATAAACTTGCATATTTTTACTGTAATGTATGGCTGCAATACAGTTGCCGGCAACAGTGCCAGCAATTACAGCCAGGCTGTGCAATATACGAAAATATTTTAAATATAGCCGGGCCATATATCGCCACATATTTTGGCGTGGCCAATGCATTTTTATGTGTTGCCGGCAGGTTGCAGGACGATCGAATGGGTATGTATGGCGATATTGCCCGGCCAGTTCTATTGTATCATTCGTTGAGTGGTATAGGTACATCCCTTTCTTACGTGTCCTGGAGGTTGCCGTGATTCGTGAGTGAGACAGCACCTATAATAGATTCTGTCGTGCCTGTCGCTGCATCGCATATGATTTTGACAGCCATTGTGGCCCGTGTACCAAGGCAAACATATGAGCCATACAAGTTCAGACATATTGCTGGGATAGATATTTTTCAGACATAATCGGCATCAAAATGTTTTTGTTATGGCCAGACTATAGTTGACAACATTGTAGCTACATATTGCATAAAAATATTGCCAGTTTAGAAGCACCTTAGGACATGAATAATTAGTCCCTATACCCACTAACACAATAGTTGTTTCGATGACGTTGTCGATTTATCGAAGCACTTTCGCCAACATTACTTTACCGAAAGATACAACTACAAAGCCGGTCATTAGAATCATTTAGTGCCGAAAAAATTGGACACGAAATTCCGACAAAGAATTTAAAACAACCACAAAAACGAAGTGCTTGTTATTCAAGTTCCGTAGTTTATTTTCTTTTTTGTAATTACGTTCTGTGTTTGTTTTACCGAAATTGTAAGAGGTAAAAAGAATGGGTTGTTTCCAGCTGGTATTAATAACTGTTATTTTGCAGTTACTGTTTAAGGGCTTTAGCATTACATGGCTCAAATCCCAAAAACAGCGTATGTTTAAAGAAATTTGTTGATGAATCCCTTCGTGCGTTTTCCGTGTAAAAAAAGTATGTTATAGTTAAGTTCATCACAAATAAATTGTATTGTTTAAAATTTTAATAAACCTTCTCAATTTTTTTTGGTTAATCGTAGAAAATAGGTCATTTTTCAACATTAATTGTAAATTATCTCTGTAACGGCTGAATAGATCGGCATGAATTTTATAACAACAAATACGTAATGATATACTTAACAATCTGTATTGTTTTTTTTCTGTTATTTCTTTTAATATTTTTAAATAATAAATAAAAACCGAAATTTTGCGAAATGTGCGGGGCAAGTCAACAAAAACCAGTACAGGGATCAAATCATCAAGGTCATCGAGCAATGTAATGCCCTTAAAATATAGGTACATGATTACTTTTAAGATTTTAAACTATCATGGTCACTGACATTATCATTAACACTGGAAACTGGATATTTACCATGTTTACTGATTTCTTTGAGTTTGAGTTTTTTTGGGTTGTTTGAGTGGAACATCGGGAACTCAAAGATATCAGTATACATGGTAAATATCCCGTTTCTAGTGTTAATGATAACGATTTCTTTTATGAATAAGGTTTTGCGTCTACTAATATTTAAATCACTTTACGTGTCTGTGTGACCGAGTGTGTTGTTCTTCTCACTTACAACCAATTTGATGCGATTGACACCTTCATTTAGGGAATTTATTTAGAAAGACTTATGTATTTAATAATAAATTAATTTATTAATAAAAGTTTTGTAAAGGCGAAAAATCGTGCGAAGCAGCCAGTATCACTAGTTTAATATCCAATAACCATAAAATTATAATAGTGTTCCACGAAAGACGCACCCGTTTCCGTTTTATCACATTTTTCTTCTCTCGTATCGGTACAACTAACATAAAACTGTATCTCCTATCTTTAAAACATTTATCATGCTACCAAATATAAAAAGTTTACTGTTATCTACCTGTGCACCAGTAAATTATGTTTAGTTATTAAGAAAAGGTAGTGTTTATTTTTTTAAACGTTTAAATTCGGCACTCACTCCTGTGGCATTTACAACGGCACATGGGAATTATGCACCATCCCCACATCACCAGACACAACACCCATCTAGTTGGGACATCCTCCCGTTCCTATGAAGAACGTGGAATTTTACACCCTGTTCCTCATACTCCTACAGATTCTCCTAGAAAAATTTTCTGCTAACCATAGTCATCATAATCTTCCTGACCTTGTCCCATGTTACTTGGGGTCGCCGCAATACGTCTTTTTCTTCCATTCTCCTCTGTCAACCGTCACGCTATCATTTACTCCTTTATCTTTCGTATCATTCCTCACACAATCCATCCATCGTTGCCTTGGTATTTCTCACCTTCTCCATCCATCAACATTTTTCTTTTTGCTGCTGACCGTAAAGTACAAAATTAAATTATACATTTATAAAATCGATTAGTTCAACTACTTATTTTAGGTTTATTGAAAGTGGTGTGTTAGTTCGGAGTGTAATCTGTCAATCAGTTTAAATCATCAAATAATGAATGTTAACTGACATAGAATCTCTACTCAAGGTCCAGGTAACTTAATGCCTAGTCCACGACATTTCCACATAGATACAAACCGACATTATTCGTCGTGTCGGCATTCCCGGCACGTGTCTGCCCGGCCTACGCTTCACTTCACTAGTTCGGCATTTGTCGATGCGAAGCCTCCACTAACCGACTACCAATTGTTCGTTCTTGTGGTCTTCGTTGAAGTCGTTTAAGGCTGTAGTGTCATGCTTTCTGGGTTTGCCGCAGACATCTATTTTACACACATACAGTCAAACGCCATAAGTCTAGTAGCATCTCAAACTCAATGTTCATATTCGCTCGTATCTTTGAGAACTATTGTATGTCGACCACACGGTGTCCTCCACGGGCCAAACAGAAAAAACTGAAAAATCTAAACACAGTTTAACGTGTTAAGTCGTCTCTTTTGAGGAGATTTGTAAGATCTTCATCAGAAAATATTTTAATTTCAATATTTAAGTTTTGGTATGGGAATATTTAACTAAGTTTAAGATGACAACCAACCTTGCCAAAAATTAAGTATCAATAATAAACATGCTGAGAAATTGGAACGTTAACTGCCTACATTTCAAAGTAACCAGAAAATATTCATGTGTTTGCATTGTAACAGGAAAATGTAATTGTTTTCTTTTTAAATGAAAATTATGTATCCATTTCCAGCGAATCTGTACACGTGCCTAAATAAGTTTGCAGACGTTCGAGAACTTGTTATTCTGTGTTGTTATGTTTAATCGGAAACGACTGGAAAGTTTCATCTACTTTTAATACAAGTAATTCAGAAGTTATTCACCAAATTCTCAAAAGATTCTTTACAGTATAAATTTTAATACGAAGTGGTAGAATATTCATGTATTTTCAGTATAAGTTATAACATGCGTGAACTTTAACAAAAACTAGGTCAACATTTTGTTTCACATCCTTCCAACATGTTTTGTAGGAGAGTGCGTCTATGTGTGTGTGTGCAACAGGGATGGGTGTGTATGAGTGTGGGTGTTTTGTGTGTGTGGGTGTTTCCAACAAAAACAACACGATATTCCACTTCCAGCTACGGCGAGGTGGAATATCGTTCACAAGAAAAACAATTACTATGATTTGCATCCCACGTGAGAGGGAAATGAGATGAAATTTCAAGCGTCACGGCGAATATTGTCGAAGTGATAAACATTTTCGGTGAAAGCTCTCTTTCAATTATAAGTATGTGTGTTATCATCAGATAACAAAACTATTTTAAGCAGCTACAGCATGTTTTTGATTGCCCCGTTTTTATTTTGCAATTTGTTTTCAATCACCGCCAAACCAACGTTGGTGTTCAGCAATTTTCTTCATACGGATATTGCTTCGATAAATATCCGTATAAACAAAATTGCTCAAGAATAAAACCCTTGAGACTTCCAAACACAATTATTATAATGAAACAAAAAATGCTTATTAACCTCATTCTTTCTAGCGCAATATCTATTACACGAATAGCCAGCACCGTGGATGAGCCCCTAACTATATGGAAAATTAGCGCCGAGCTTCTCGCCCGCGGGGACTACAACACGCTACGGTTACATTGCAGCTTTAATTACTGTCTCACTTGTGTTTAATAAACATGACCGGTAGTGTATGCGGTACTAATAGATTGTGTCGCAATTTCAGAGACACTTGGCCAAGGATTTAAATAATTAGATTCGCTCGAAGGCATAAAAAATTGTAATTTCTTTTCATTCCCAAAGTGATTTTCAATGAAACGTGTACAGTATTGTATAGTATTGTGCCCAGTTACTCATACTGAAAATTGTATATGTCGTTTCATGCAGGATGTGTGACATTCTGCATAAAACGTCAGAAGACCTCACTGAGAATAGCGACCACGGGCGACCACTCTATTCAGTGTGAACTGTGGATAATTTTTCACGAGGGCACATCTAGCGATTTCAATATTTGAGCTTGTCTAAATAAAGATTATTTGTTCAGATAATGTGCTGCCCGCTTATGTTCGGTTATTGACGTGCAGGTAAATAATCCTTGGGTGAGTAGGCGTCTGAAATAGAAGGGCGAAGGTTGTTTATTGATCTATTTATAATGCCATACTCGTAGCCAACATAGTGAACAAGTACATAATGGTATATGTATTTTACAACTTTTTGTAACTTCGGTTGAGTTTTAGCTGAAAGATCTATGACATCCTCGTCGGGGTTATTTTGATTGACAATGGAAATTCTCAACGTAGTGCAAAAAATTATATTTCTGCATATTATTTTGCTGATTTTACATTACTATTTGTTTAGTTTTCATGGCCAGAATACTGTCACAGTGTGTGCACAATAAATATGATCAATCCTATTGCGAAAATCATAATTTTTAAATATGGGTATAATTTACACCATGCAACGTATAAACTTTCACTTCACTGCCACTCTGAAAATGCATTAATATGCAACCCTGAGATTGTATATTTAGAGTCAAACCGAAAACCTGAAAATGTACAACATAGACTGACTTGATTTTTTTCTCAATTTCAAATAAAAATAATATTTTCGCAACATTAAAATACGTGCAGATGTATTTTTTTTTATCTAAGCTGATCAATCTGATATCTAGAAGCTGATATCAAGATCCCATGACCGCCAGATCTACTTCATTTCATAAAAGCTGAAACTGTTTCTGTGGAAGTACTTTACTATAGGCATGAACAATTGGATATTATGAAAAGTTGGCCGTAGTGGCTTTTTTCACTTATTTAATTAAGTATTCTACAATATTTTCTTACCTTTGTATAGATTCTTATTAATTAATTTTATATTACTACTCCGTATCGGATTTCCTAGCTGATAAATTTTAGCTGTGTGTCAATTTTTTTATGTTTGACGATGAATCTGCTCCAAGATGGTAGAATATACAAGGATTCTTTAATATTATTGTACCATTTTTAGGATGGGAAATCATCAAATGACCCCCCCCGCTCTGGGCGGAGCGGAAGGGAGTGTAAGACTTGTACTGACTAAAACCCATCCATGTTCCTTCTTTGCCCTTTGTGTTCCATGGCCGCGGTATCTCTTTCGAACAGTCCCGCAGCCCTGGCAGGCATCGGCCCGTGCGGACCCTTACGTGGTTGCTGACATCTCTTTGAGGCGCGCGTGGAACACGAACGCGCCGTCGACACGGCCTGTCGTCATAAGACGGCCGGACGGCGAGCTAGCCCATAACTCGCCGTCCACAGGCCCGCGCCTACGGTGGCCGGTGGCCACCACGTGACCCCCGACGCCCAGGGCGCCTCACGCGGTGGCTGGGACGTGAGGCTCTTTCCCTCTCACGTTCCGCCACCTCCTTCACTAGCATGACTGCTTCGCAGAAGGAGGTGACGGCTTCCCATTCCCTCTCGCTCCGGACCATGGCTTGAACCAGGGCCGGGCGCAAGAGGTCGCCGCCGCCGATCGCCTCTACGAGGACACTGCGCTGCTCCGCCCAAGCGGGACAGGCCTCCACAGTGTGCTGCACCGTGTCCTCCGGACGATCCTCACAATGGAAACACCCGGGCGTTTCGACCCGCCCGATTCGGTACAGGAACCTCCCGAAACAACCGTGTCCGGTGAGGACCTGCGTCAGGCGGAAGGTGAGGGCGCCGTGGCGCCTCTCTAGCCACTCCTCAAAGAGGGGACTTATCGCCACTATGGTGGTGTGCCCTGCACGGGGTTGCGACAGTCGCTCTCTCCATGTCACCATGAGATCGCGCCGGAGGTCTGTCCGCTGAGCGGCGATTTGCCGCGGCAGCGGAGTTTCCCCCCGACGTAGTGCCTCCGCGCGCCATTCGTGAAGGCGCGCGAGGACTATCGCCTCCAGATCCCATGGCGGCAATCCGGCAAGGAGGCTCGCCGCCTCACCGGAGTTCGTGCGGTACCCCCGGTCTAGCCTTAGGGCTATCCTCTTTTGGGGCACGTTCAAGTAGCGGGCGGCTTGCCGCCTCAGAGAACGTGCCCACACCGGGGCCCCGTAAAGGGCCATGGACCGCACGACCCCCGCGTAGAGCCTCCGGCAGGAGGCGTTTGGACCCCCCAGGTTGGGCAGGAGCCGCTTGAAGGCAGCCCCGGTCCGTTCCAGTTTGAGGGCCAAACGTCGGAAATGCTCCACGAAGTTCCACCGGCTGTCAAGGACGAGTCCCAGGTACTTCAGCGTCGACCCGACGCCGATGGAAACCCCTCCCGCCGGCAGTAGGGATCCCGACGGTGGCGCATTCCGAGGCCCATGAAAACACATGGCCTCGGACTTGTGCAATGCCACCTCGAGACCCAATTGCCGGATCCTCTCCACGACTATCGCAACCCCGCGTGTCATGTTTTCAGCCGCCGCCTCGTGCGACCTCCCTTGTGCCAGTACCAGCGTGTCGTCAGCGTAGCAGACTAAGAAAGCAAACACCTAATTCAAAACAAAATTCCGGCACAGCACATTCGTATCATTTTCACGTAGGAAGGTACACTAAGGGAAATAATTGGGCACACTTCTGAGACTGCTGACCCCTTAATGGCTCGGTGGTAGCGTTAGTTAACTCGCTCATTATTACCGAGCGCTGTACGGTCAGCATCAGAATTAAATTGCCAGCTCCTTCGAAGAACATACCTTGGAGACCTGGATTGTAATTGACTGTGTTATGAGAATTTATTTTGTTTAAGGCTGTGGTTGAAAGATAATATGAAACCGGTGTAGTTATCTTATGCAACGTTTTTGACGTGAATGAACGTCTATTTGCGGTGAACTGAGGGTGCGTGTCAGAAATGCGATTAAGACTATTTGACTGTACTTGGCGAGCTTTATATCTCGGAACGTATAATAGATGGAGGGACGGGAGATGTTCTAATGTATTAGTCATATGAGCCCAAAAAGAAGAGTACTAGCTAGATGACTTTAACGCGCCTGGGCGTGGCCTAGTAGCGTCTAAAAAAAAACAGAAGAAATTCCCTTTTACATACGAAATCACGAAACAGTAACGATAGCGTCGTCTAAAAGGACATTGCCAGCTGATTTTTTTAGTGTGCTGGGATTTCATTAGCTAGTGAAAAAGCGATTGCAAAAAAATTTAAGCAAAGCACTGCAGAAAAAACTGACCCACTAGCAAATAATAGGCCAAAGAAATTAAGGATGTATTAGTAACGGAGGAATTAAAGGATCGATATAAATCACACGGCCCACGTCGATTGTAAAATGGACTCACGATTATTATACAAGATGATGGTGTTTGATAACGGCAGACACTATCAAGGACAGCAAACGTAAGCATAAGATATAGAGCCAGGCGTTTGCCTGCTGGCCTGCCAGGTCGAGAGAACTTCATCAAACTACACACTCCATCATCTGACCCTCACACTTGAAACAGGTAAGTCTATCCGACAGTTTTTACTTAGTCAGTCAGGCAGCCAGACAGCCAGCCTCAGTTCATTGCAATTATATGTGACGTGTGTGTTCGTGTGTTGTGTTTGTGTGTGCATGTACTATCATGTTTTGTTCAGTCAAAGGCAATTAGATTCATCAAAATATGATTAAGACAACAAACATCACATAATGACTCTGTGATTATCATAAACAAATAATAAAATACAAAAGTAAAGAATTTTCTAATCAATTAGCTCAACATCGTTAAGTATCTTTTTCATTAATGATCTGTTCTGTAAACAAGTGATAAGGCTTATTATACACCATTAAGCACCAATTTGAAGTAATGATGAAATAGTGGTTTGCCAACTTGCTAGAGATAAAATAAATAGCGTGGACTACTCGTAATTATTGTTTTTTCGACTGTCAAGAGGAAAAGTAGTGCTCAGTGCTTAGGCTCGCGAGGCAGCTCAGGAAGTGAACATTACAGTGAGAATTTAAAAATGGAGACGATCAACAATCTTAACAAAAGTGTAAGTTTTGCATCTATTCCAATGTTATATGTTATTTTTATAGGCAACATGATACTATTTATGTTTTTGTCTGGTTATTTGTGGAAACCAAATGTATTTTTTATAGTTTTTCTTGTGGGAGTGATTAGACTGTATTTTTATTTACACGTTGCTTGAACCTGCAGCAAGTTTCCTCACATGATTGTTGCCTATGGGTGCTTAAAGAAGCAGGTTTCCGGTACAGACAAATCTGTGCGGGTCGGTACCGGTCGGTCCAGGGTTAGCTTGCATAAGGAAACAGGTAAATTTGTCCGTATTGACCATATAACTTGAACTCGTATGACTAGTTCCGGGTAGTCGGCACCAACAAGTTTAAATCTGTTTCTTTATAAGTGAATGCATAAGATGAGATAGAAATTAAGAACTGCACCGATCGGTACCGACCCGCCCGTACCGGAAACTTGCTTCTTTATGTAAGCACCCTATGAAAGCACCCACTGTATTTGATGTCCCGTTTGGTTTGCACTCTAGTTCAGGAGCATTGCTGCATTCTTCTTTTGTTCCATTGTTAAAAGCATTAACGTCTTACGGCATTTCAAACAAACTTTCAAGTGATTTTTTTTCGAAATGACTGAACCGATTTTAATGAAACTTCGTACGCTTAAACAGGATACATGTCTAAAAACTTGACAGAGAACTTTTAGAAATGTTTTTTTAAGAAAAAGATAATTGGAAATTTCTGTTTCTATGGAAAATCTAAAATCGGTCTAATTTAGCTGTAACACTATTTTCCAAAAATAGTGTTGCAGCTAAAAGAGGAGCTCGTAGCTAAATAATGACAGCCGCGCGGGTCGATCATTAGGTTAACCCGTGATCGCCTAGGTTGGTCTGTGGATGGATGACCACCCATTACATACCGAGTTTCCTCCGTGCCTCGGAAAGAACTTTAAGCCGTTGGTCCCGGGTGTCATTTGTAGATCTTTGACAGTCGTTAGGTAGTCATTGGTCTAAAATGTCTGACAACCAGTCTTACCAAGGAGTATCGTATTACCCAGTACTAACTGGGTAATAAGGTCAGATAGGCAGTTGCTCCATGTAAAATATTGGTATTCAACTGCATCCGGTTAGACTGGAAACCGACCCCTACATAGTTGGGAAAAGGCTAGGCAGATGATGACTATTTTTCGAAAATGTTCTTTATCAAGTTTTTAGACTTATGTATCCTGATTATGCGTACGAAGTTTCATTAAAATCGGTTCAGCCGTTTTGAAAAAAAATCACTTGAAAGTTTGTGTGAAATGCCGTAAGACGTTAATGCTCTTAAAAGCTACTTGTAATAATTAATTGCATAATCATTGTTTGCAAATATTTTATTTTCTGTAACATCTACTTTTTGAGAGTGAAATTTTGCAGGACATAGAACATTAATTGGTTTTTTTATCATGTTACCCACATTATCGGTTTTTTTTTTTCATTTCATTTCTTATTCAAATTGTATTCCCATTAGTTAATTTCAACTTTTTGTAATAATGTTTTATTGATTCTTTTCAGGAACCTAATATCCAAGTAATAGAAGGTGTGTCACGAGTAGGCATGCCCACGTGTTCCATAGAAAAAACTGAGGGCGTTCGTCGATATTACACTAATTTTCCGGCATTAAACAAAGAAGATGCACCTCAACCATGCTACCTCCCACCGCCGCCGCCGGCGTGGTGTCGTAAATCAGCACCAGATGCCAAGATCGATGTTAAGACTGAATTAACAGTGTCTAATTATTCGAATTCTAAAAACAAGAAACTAATTTCATGGAAAGAGCGACACAATTCATACCATCCTCAGAAGAATAACAACAAGAAACGTTGCTGCGGTTGCAACATCTACAATAAGGCCTTTGACAGCAAAGAGATTCTGCCTGAGTGGGTAACATACGAGGGTGTCTGGGATATAGAAACACAAGACCCAGTGAAGGAATTTATCACAGCCATAGCATTAGACGAGGGTTACGGCACGTGCGAGAAGACCGTCACAGACGAGATCAAAGAAATCACAGAAGGAAAAATCGGAATGATTGAAAACGTGGCACCTGACTGGGACGACCGCCTCGACCTTGACGGCGAGTGGGTTATCACCGAGGACCTTAACCCGCGCGTCCGCACACCCACGAACGAGGAACTGTTTGCAAAGTTCGAGGCAAAGTTCGATAGCAGCATCAAAGCTCTGTGGTCTAAAGACCTAAACACACCCAACGATGAGTATCAGGACCCTCCGATAGACTTTCAAGACCTACTGTCACCTCCATCCTTCAGTTTGTTCGCGAATCCAACAGCCGAGAAGTGCAGTCCTATATCTCTCACTGAGAGCATATGGTCCACAGAAGCTGCAGAGTTCCCGCCTCCGCTCGACCGCGGAGACTCATCATCGTGCATTGCTGATGCTCTGCATGACCGTTTTCGGAAACTCAACCTCGCTAATGTGGTCGAGCCAGAGCCGCGCGAGCCCAAGTTGTATACTTTATTCGGAGGCGACGAGATCTCAGTCGCGAACACGATGCGTTCCTTCACGGCGATCAACCACAGCCGCGACAGCAGCAGCTTCGTCGAGGTGCCGCCGCGCCGCAGCCGCAGCCGCACCCGCACGCCCCGCCCCAGCCGCGCACCCCGCCACGCCCCCGCTCGCGTCCCGCTCGTTCGCTTATTATAATTGCATTAAAAAATACGTCCATATCTGACGTGTTCTACGTATTATAATTATATCAAGATGGAGTCTGGCTAAGGAAAACACTTGCTACACCAGCTTCTATTTAATTGAGATAATTAAGGGCAAAGACGATAATTATTAGCAGAAAAATACGATGGCCTTGCATGCTGATGGTCTCCAAATTGCATCTGTATGCCTACATATTTCTACAGTAATATGTTTGCTACGCTTTAATTACATGAAAGATGAACGTATAACATTTTAAAACAAAATTAATGAAGTCAAGAACGCTCCCAAATCCTTAATAATTAAGCCCAACTAAAATAAAAGGCTGCCATTCAAGTGTAACAAAGTCCAAATTTCTGTCTTTTCAGTCAGTAAAATATTAAATTACATTCTATTACAAGTTTTAAACACTAAAGTCTAGACTACCAAACCCTTATAATTACGTAGCTGTCTGTACTAGTTTTGTTTTATATAATGATGAAATGTGTTGTGTGTTGTGTGTTGTGTGTTAAAAGTTTTATTTTATTTAATACATGTTTTTAATGTAAGAACTTTACTTTAAATACTTCCACGACCCCCGTACTATTCAATCCATCCATCAGCACAATGTTTTTAGTGCGTTACATTGAGTCCTACCGTAAAAAGTGTTTTTTCACCCAAAAAAAAAGTCGTTTCTAGTAATAATTTTTGCGTAAAGTTACTTAGTTTAATGTACATAATGTTTGATTGACGGCTTCGTGAAGGGGCCGTTTATACACTGTATGTTGGGGTAAGCTTTCAGTCCGACTGGTTACAACTGAATACTAGTTTTTTTACATAAAATGACTGCCTATCTGACCTCCACGACCCAGCTACAGGGTAACGTGATAACCTTAGAGCTTTTCTTTTAGGATGTTATAGATGGTCTCCTTTAAACGGACCTCGAAGTTCAAGCCGAGTTAGCCACTAGCCGTCAACTTAATATACTCATTATTACTGAAGTTACATATTCTCTTTTTCCACGTACACATTGTCCCAAGATAAGTAGCGAAACTCCTCTCCAGAGTATGTGCTTCAAGCGGATAGTAACAATTTTCCCAACTTCAAGTCGAAAATCAAAGGTAGTTTTCAAGGCCTGCGTGCTTTATCGTCATTTGTTAGCCACCTTATCACACACTGTAAAAAACATTTGCCATTCCAGCATTATTTTATAAGTAACGGATAATTGCAGCTTCTTGATGAACGTCATTTAGTGGCGAGTGAATACTAAACATAACTATAATTTAATTTCCAACAAATTACAAATCAAAATTAAGTTACTACATTTCTGCCTACTATTTGCTGTCAGCAATAGGCGCGCCTATTACTGGCGAAAAGTGTGTGTAATGTTAGGTTACACACCTCTGGCTAACCCTTTGGGGATTACGGCGTGATGTTATGTTATTTGCTCTCATGGATTTCCACGAAGTAATGCCTGATTCCTTAAGTTAATAACACATTGATAAAGAAAAAAATAATAAAGACCGCGTTAAACCGGTTTTAAAACAACCGGTTTCTGTTAATTGAACTGTAGAAGTGTATAACACCTAGCACATTCCCAATTCAGGAACAGGACACACATGAACACGTTCCTTCCCAGATACTCCGCATCTAAGCACGTTACTTATGCGGAGAGATAAAAATGTCTTGCTGTAAATGAACTTGGCTGGTACGATTAAAATGTTGCAATATTCTTGAAAAAAAAAAGACGTATTTCGTTCGTAATTTAAAATACAAGAACGCTGGGTTGTGGAAGACAGAGATAGGTAGTTGCTCTATGTAAAATACTGGGGGCATAAATTGGCCACTTTAGCAGAACCATCATAGGATACTAATATGCATTACGTTACAATTAGTGAAATGGTCACAAAGTGAAAATTCATAATATTAACTGCGTCTGTGACTATTTTAAGAAATTTACCGTGATTCATATTCAAAGGTCTTATAATTTTGAAAAAGCTCTAGTTCTCAGCTGCATGTGGTTGACGAGAAGCCGATCCCAACGTTGGGAAATGTCTAGGCAGATCTTGATGATACAAATAACTTTAAGATAGAAAGGACTGAAAATTTAAATACCTAGTTGACAGGTCAAACAACGCTGTCATACAACGTACCTACTACCCTTGACATCAGAAACTAATTTGCACTGAATGAAAGCAATGGTAAGGAGATCGATCGTCTGCAAGCTGCTGTAAGAAATCGTGGTAACCAAAGCTCGTATTTTTTTAAGAAAAAAGGAGTTTGCTCCGTAATGAAGAATTACGTGCGTACGTAAATATTGTTTTTGGTATCAAAAATGTCCCTAGCGCCTGCCAAAAGATAATGGTTTGTTACGATTATGACATTTACATTATCATAATTTCGAGAAAAGCGACAGATTTTTAACTTCTTCTGTCCCGGATTTACGTCTACACGTGCGTGTAGAACCCGTCTTTGAATAAAATAAATTTAGAGCTATCACGAATAAGAGCAATCTCAGAAGCTATTTAAGTTGGTGCGTTCCCAACACTTGGTTTTCAACAGACGTCGCGTCGCGCCTCCGTGCGCAATGTATTTCACGCCCAATTACTTGCACGGTTTCTTTGTTTCCTCACGTGAAAGAATAAGTAGAATAAGTTATAAGTATAGAACGCACGTTCCTAGGCAAACCTTTTGGAATTGGATGAATTATTCTTCAGTTTCAAGGAACAAATTTCATAAGATCGTGTGAAAGAATTTTATATAGGTTATTTTTTTTAAAGAAATGCGTATAAGATCAGAAAACCACATAGATTGGTGAAACATTGTGTTCGGTCGCGATCTTCGGCAGTTAGTAATGATGAACTAGGCAATGGCCGCTGAAGAGCTGAAGACGTGAGTAAATAAAAATCCCCTACACTACACTTGCATAATTTTAATCTGGACAAGTCGTGCACACGGCAACACATCAAGCTACTATTTCCAGTATAGCATGGCCTCGCTTTGTATAGATTTCCCGTACAATGGGAGATCCATTTAAATGGTTTTGTATAACTTGATTGTACGTCGTGCATACAGCGCAGCGTTCTATAAAACATAGGGGTCTGCATGGGCCGATGCCTGCCAGGGCTGCGGGATTGTTTGAAAGAGATACCGCGGCCCTGGAACACAAAGGGCAAAGAAGGAACATAGATGGGTTTTAGTCAATACAAGTCTGACACTCCCTTCCGCTCCGCTCAGAGCGTGGGGGGGGGGGTCATTTGATGATTTCCCATCCGAAAAAAAAGCGTTCTATAAAATTTATTGGTAGGTCCTCAAAACTAATAACATTCCTTCCTTTTATTTGGAACACCACAAACACGCCACATTTTTCCACTTATCCTGTCACTAAAAATGTTAAACAGTTTACCATAATTTACTACCCAAAAACAACTCTGTGTAAGCTTAATAAAAATTCTTTGAAAGTTACAAGATCGGTATTTTTTATCCGCCCGCGTTTCGCTGGCTAGCGAAGTGGGCGAATTTTAAAAATGTATGTAGCATCACGTAGCCAGTGCAAGTTTTGGAGCCTAATTAGCCCAGTTTAAGGCAGATAAGGGAAGTTGTGTTGTCGTTGCTGCAAACTGACGTCATGCAGAAATGAATAAAGTTTGTAAAGGCTTTTTTTGCTGTGAAGGGTAATACATGTAGATTCTATACTTTACAATATTGTATTGTATAGTCTTTCCTTCAAAGCTGAGTTTCGTGACTCGTAAAATTAAATTGCTGTTCGGATTCTATCCGCCTGTTGTCACATAAATTATACTGCTCTGTTCTCATTACCTGTTTTATTGTTAAATCCTGAAGTCTGAATCGTTGACTGTGTTGCTGTTTCAGAAAGTAGTAAATAATAATCTACAATATAGCATTATATCTTCCTTAAAATCAGAGCAGCCTCGCAAGTATCAATCTTCTTCTTTTACGTGTCTTCTTCGATTACCTAACCTGGTGTCAGAGTTTTTATGCCGCCCATAGACCTCTGACTTGGCTTTACATGCTTAAGAAATATCTCTCTGGCATGCTGGTTTCCTCATGATGTTTTCTTTCACCGATGCAAGTGATTATAATTATACAATACGCCCATGAGAAACAGAGGTGTGTGTCTTGGGTTCGAACTCGAGACCAATGAGCTTCTGACCTAAGTATCAATGAAACCATTGTTGCGTCAATAGTGATTCAGTGATTCTTGTCCAGGAGACATCATCAGCACAATATGGTGCTGATGGCTTGATACCAAAATATTTTTAATTTACCTTATAAGCACTCCAAGCAAAAACTTCCCACAGCCTACAACACAATAAAATGCATTTACTACATCACATATTTATCGCTACCAAAGCGCAGTGTATTGGTCGAGGCATTCCCGCGTCCTTGCGGGTAACCAGACTTAAATCGGATATTAGGCCCGACTCGCGGTTAGCCGACAAGCAAGCCCGACATGATCCTTTGGCACCGTGCCAGAGGTACAAGACTTGATTTTCACACATTTGCTGTTAGGTAGGTACATTTCTGGTACAATTCCTTCTTCGATTCAGTGAGAATAGAAGGGTAATATGAATAATGGAGTTAGTAGACCAGAACAATGTCCGGTCTTTCGGGGTCTAAATGTGATGTAGTTCAGTAATATTTCATAGGTGTAGTGACTGAATATACCACACAATACGTAAATGCTGACAGGATCTACGCTAATACCCAATGACAATGAGGTTTCTATTTTTTTTTTTACTTTTATTTAAACTGAAATACCTAATATTTTATTTTGCGAACAATGTGACAAAATAGGTGTTATAGTTAAGTATTTGTATGTATAACATGTTAAAACCAGGATTTATTCATTTAAAGGTTCTATTTACTAACCCATATTATGTATGTTAGTCTTTAAGGTATTCATATTATATCTATGGGCCAAACTTGCCTGACAATAGATGAATGTTATGTTATGTTATTTTACACCCCCGCTTTTCACATTTCAATGGGTAAACTGAATTTCTAATGGATTCTCCAATTTTTTTTTTATTCTTGGTTTTACGAATACAGACAAACACTAATTTAATCAACTAATAGCATATAATTACCCACAGGCAGTTTTACTAATACACTGGCACACTTAACTAATGTTACTAATTTCATGTTAACAGGTAATGACAATCCGCATGGGACGCTACATCATTTAGAGTCGATTATGGTGAGTGAATTTTCAAAGATTGTTTGTTTACTATGTAAAAATGTTTAATCAAGTTGATGTAGCAAAAAAATATCATAGCTCGAAAAATCAAGAAATTAGAAGAAATTCTTTTTAATCCAATTTCTATGAACGACATTGATGGCTGTTTGATGACAGATCTATTTAAATCTATAAACGTAAATAAAGGTTCTTTTTTTTCTTAAAAATACGAATTCGTATGCTAAAAGAGGTAAACAATTCTTGTCAACTACTGTTAAAAATACAAACCAAAGATAAAACAAAAGTTAACAGAATTATTGCACTAAATCTAGCCCTATTTTGGCTTAAAAATTCCGTAAATTTTTGGCCATCTCGAAGTTAATTTTGTCTAGTTTTTTCGACAACAAAACTGACGCCCACCTAACAAATCACTTAGGTTATTAACTTCCACGAGATTGACAAAGAATATCTATCAATATTATGGAGTATTCTTTTCTATATTTTGCAACGTCATCGTGTTTTATCAAAATATTGAGCGTGTATACGATGAAAGATTGTCTAGCCTTGGGGGTTACAGTTACTTATTTATTTATTTCATAAATGTATCACACTATTTAAAGTTGCCCGAATTCCGTTAGTTGAAGCATTTGATATTGAAAAATACTGAATTGCTAACGGTAATCGTACAATTATAATGTGATTTTGTACCTAGGAACCTGATAAATACATTAGCGATATGGATTTTGAAACATTCAAATTCAATTGATCTAAGCTGCCGAAAACCTTATTCAGTTCTGTTGGAAATCATTGTTCAAAACCCAAGTTAAAAGTCTGTTTACTTATAGAACATTTAGGTCACTTTTCTATGTTCTCTAACGTCAAACCGAAATGAATAAGATTTTTAATTCAATCTAACTTATAAAACACAACAAACTTTAGAAGCTGCTTAGTTTATTTCAATTAACTCAGCTTGTATCTATCTACTGCTAGACAAAAGGATCCGTTCCCTTCCATCAAAAAATATAAAATTTAAAAAAAAAAAATACTAAACACGAACCGCGATTTCTATAAAGATAACGTTATAACTCTCAAAGCAGATTCACCGATAGATAAGTAAGAAATGAAGAGTGCGAAAATATTCATGGCCGTCCGTCCGATAACATCGACTTTGTGAGGCACAATACTAGGGGAACTACGGTCAAACAGATAGGGAATGAAGTTTATCGGGGGTATTCGTCCAAAGAGTGAATTGCTGACCGCTTTGGACTACGTCTCCGTCGTCTGCGCAGAATTCGCTAATGTAATTTATTAGGGTACCAATAAAACCGTCGCTATCACAATTTATAACCATTGTCTGTAACCCGAAGTTCGTTTACTTAGTTCCATCGCTTTTGTAAGGCCTTGAAAACATTTATTAAGTACTACGATTATGTTGGCAATTGAATTAGTTGTAACAAATGAGGGTGGAGTTTTTAACAGGAGAATGAGTGGTAAGTTTGAAAATTAAATAATTAGCAAAAGTATTGTTTGTATCAAAAGTTATTCATCCACAACTAAAAACTCTTCAGGGCAATGAGGTATCTTTCAGCACAGGTGAAACGAGCATAGTGGATTAAGTTTTCATACAGCTGCGTGTTGGCGATTTGTTATAATTTATCTAAGTTTCCTTACAGTTTTCTCAACATATAAGTCAGTGTTGTTTTGCTCTTTATTAACTGTTGAACTCGTCGAGTTTATTTGAGATAACATTGTCTTAATGACATCTGTCATTAATAACATTGTCTTAATGCCATCTGTCATTAATACAATGTTATCTTAATGACATTTGTCATTAAGACAATGATAATAAGATTTTTTCGACGAGTTCATTCGAACTCAACGAGTTTGAAATCTAAACTTGGAATCTTTTGCATCATAGACATGAACTTTCGAGACCACACAATAGCAATATAATTAATAAAGAGCCACCAAACATGCACTTCAGTGAATTTAAGTTTTGCTCAAGAAACTTTCGCTTGATATTTTTTAAGCTTCACCTCCCAGACTAACCGCCGTAGTAACAAGAAATTTTATATCCCATTTATGCTGAAACATTGGCGATAAAAAACATTATTTAGGAAAAGTATTTTCGCAAAAAGGCGCTAAATGTTTGAAGAGAATCTGAGGACAGTTGATAAAATAAGAAGATGGCGCTAATTCCAGTCGACGCCGGAATAGCTCTTAATAAGCTTATCTAAGTCTGCAGCGAAGCATTTCGACACCACGAATAAGTGGATTTTTGGGACCAACCTCCGCTTGCTAAAGCTGCGACGTTATTGCTGAAACAAAGAAAAGCTTTATAATTTAGTGGCCCTTTAAAGTATTATACACAACTGGCATCCTCCAAAAAAGAAAATAAAACAAAAAGTATTTATTTCACTCGCACAGGACAAGCCAATAAAACAAAGATAATAAAAAGAAAAACCAAAAAAAAAGTGCGAGGGCAAAGGGCCCCCCTAACTCAGCATGGTGCTGTAACATTTAAAAAAAATGTCACCGCTGGTATTTTAATAAGTGAAAAAAGGTGGATTTAAATAAATACTCCGTTTAAATAAACACTTAAAAAGGTCAATCACAATGATCAACACAATTCTATCGATACATTTATTAAGAGCCGCGTTAAAAAGTCCCTTCTTAAACGCGCACACCATTAATAGAGCTCACACATTCAGTGTCCACGTATTTACTGAAAGACTGAAAAAAAAACATGCAAACTCTGAGCTGCCATTAAGTAGGTATGTATTCATTAAAAGCCTTAGGGTTATAACAAGTTTATTCAACATTTCTCTCAAAACTTATTCGCCAGTCATATTCTTTCAAAGTCCATTCCCTCCATCAAACGGTACAAGTTCATCTGTCTTCGAAACTACGCCCCAACAGTTACAGAGTAATAGAAACACAATACAGACCCGACGAAGTTTAATATCATTTAATTTAGCTATCCATTTTGTTTTTCGGAGAATATACAGTGTTTCGTTTAAATATCAGACTCCATTTTACCAGTAGAGACACGGTTGAGTGAGAGCGTTCTGAAGGTTGGCAACGTCGTAAATAGCTGTCAAATGATTCTATGTTTTGATTATTTAATCAATATTTTTCTGAATAAAATTATTATTTATTTTCGACTTACAACTATCATTACAGGTACCCTAATTCGATACTGTGTCTATCAATTAGTATGAATAACACATATTTATTACTAATTAACAACTAAATCAAAACAAATATTTAAAAAAAAGGCCATTAAACAGTATCTACACAATAAACTATCCTACCACATCACTGAACTAGTTCCTTAAATATAATAACAAACTAATTTTAATAGAAATATTGCGAATTCACTCAAATTGAACGAAAAAAAAATAGATTCTTGTGGATATTTTGATAGCTATTTGCGACGTTGCCAACTTTTAGAACACACCCTCTTAAGGATGCTACACACTTTTTACACTTTTTTTGTTTAACAACAAAGCCTACCCGAAGCAATCAGTAGATGCAATTAATTGCCTCAAATCGATTGGCAAACTCCGTACGGCATCGATCATCGTCCAGTCGGCTCGATACAATTTAGTATATCTAAACGATTGTTCTCGAAATTTTGTGTAGCCGCCCGTTATACACACGAAACGCAAATTGATAAAAGAACCCTGAATTCATACGTAAGCTTCTGAGACCTAAAACGATTTGTCTTATCGGAAATTTATTGGCAAAAAGGCGTAACAAGGGATCCGCCAATGGTTAGAGAACGGCTTAAACAACTCATTTTGATGCCAGAGATATGATGTAGGATAAATATGTCTTAGGGAAAAGTATTAAAGGGAAAATTCTCTTTAACACGAGACTCATTCTTTGATATTCTGCCCTTGTAACTGAGAACTCAGTTACTTCAAAATGTAAGAAATAAGTGGATATTTGGGACCAACCTCTGCTTGCTAAAGCTGCAACATGAAACAAAGAAAAGATTTATAATTAGACCCTTAAAAGTTTTATAAACAACTGGCATTCTACAAAAAAGAAAAAGTATTTATTTGACTCGCACGGGTCAAAACGATAAAAAAAAAAACAAAAAAAAAATCTTAAAATAATAATATTCTTCCCTTGTAACTGAAAACTCAGTTATTTCAAAATGTACGTTACTACGCTTTCAGTTACGAGGGCAGCATGTGTTGTATTAGTACTTACATAAATCTCTGCACTTGCAAAGGAAATAGACCGAACGTGTTCTTGGCCTGTAACATGGGATCAGATCGCGACAGCACACACTTACAAGACAAGAATACCGCGAATGTTTAAACAGATCTAATGCAAGAAAATGTTTCTGCGCATCTGGAGAAGGACTATGTAGGAAATAATAAAAACAACATTCCTTTCCCTCCAATTCATTACTTGAGTTCTTAAACCCAAATAAAAGAGAATTCACTGTGCGGGCAACAAAACATCGAAGGAAAAAATTGCGAGTAGGGTACAGTCAATAGCCACAATAGAAAACGAAATACCACCATTGAAAGTTGAGGAAAATTCCTCTTGAAAGAGCCTACTACACAATAAGTGAAGGGTAAAATGTGAAACGCTATCGATTTCGGGGTTAGGAATGAAGCGTCCTTCATATGTCGACGTGGGTCCCTGATAAGAGTCGACTCTCAAATCGAACTTTCGAATAAATCTTCCCTTGAAGTAAAGTTTCGTTGGACAGTTGGTTAATCTTACTTCATACTAATATCCTACTTTATAACCTAAATACTAATACCCTAATTTCTTCCTACTAATACAGGGTGTAAGGGACAGCCCTCCACAAACTGACAGGGTGCATTCAGCTCCTTATTTTGAATCATATTCCACCGATTCCACCATTCAATGTAAAATTACATTCCCTGTACGCAGCACTCCATTTATGTAAATAATACGGCTAAAATCAAAAATCCAATCATGGATGTTGAAATAATGTAACAGAACGACGCCTGAAATCAGTTGTTCACTTCCTGCCTAGCTACAGAGTTCATCGAACTCGTCGTCGCGCTTGCCGTTCGCTACGTCCGTTTTGCCACAGTAACGATACATTGCGTATGAGGAGATAAAACAAATGAAATTTATTGGATTCCCATAACATTCCTGAAATAATTTCTTGTACCGGTCATCTTATGATATACTGTATTCACCCCATCAGTTTGTGGAGGGCTGTCCCTTACACCCTGTATTATAAATGCGAAAGTTTGTGAGGATGTATCCATGTCTGGATGTCTGGATGTTTGTTACTCTTTCACGCCAAAACTACTGAATGCATTTCGATGTAATTTGGCACACACACCGGTAGTACGATCCCGTGGGACAACAACAATTTTTTTATTTTTTTTTAAACTTTGCCCCACACTAGGAATTTCTCCTGTATCGTGGGTGCGTTTACAAACATTTAAACTCACATACACAAACAGCCAGACCCGGAACAACTACCTGTAGGCCATACAAATATTTGTTCCGTGCGGGAATCGAACCCACGACACGCAGCGCAGCAGTCAATCGCTCAGCCACTGCGGCAACTGTGCCGTCAACTGAACTTCAGGCGCGCGAAGCCGGGTGCGTGAAGTTCAGTTGACGGCACAGTATCCCCGAACGGCTAGGCTGCGGTGTTATCTATAATATTGTACACGTCTGCGTAGTAGCCCACATTTCGTCGATTATGTTCAAGTACCAAACATAAGGGGCCAACGTATTGAAATCCACCGGTCATTAATCTATACTGAGAAGTTCCTGATGAAAAAACCCAATATCGTTTCACCTGAAATAGGAATCGAACACAAGATAGGCTGAACAGAAGCCCTAACTTATTTTTAACTTATTCCCAGCATTTACTACGAAGGCCAGATCTAAAAATATCCTAAATGTAGGTACAGTGATATAAATAGAACGAATTATTACCTTGTACGAGTAAGATTTAATTTATTTGTCCTAATGCTTCGTTTGACCTTTACTTGTGCCGAACTAAGTATTGTACGAGTAAATATACAGCTATACGTGTATTACATATCTACACAAATAAATAAAATGTAAATGTCTGTTTGTAATTTCAAAATTACAGATTTTTACTGAAGTCGTATAATTTTCGTCGTGTTTTTCGTCGTTTTTCGTCGTGTAATTTTCGTTTTTTTTTTGTCGTATAATTTTACGGCACTTACAACAAAACAACATTTTTTTATAGTTTTGTCTGTCTCCAAAATTTGACAGGATTTTGACGGGACCAACAGATAGCTGATGTTATGAGGACTAACTGAGGCTACTTTTATTTTAGATCAAAAAGGATTAGTGTTCCGTGCAAAATAAATAAAACCCTTGAAATTGTTAACTAAATCAGATTCACAGAGGGATAAAAATTCAATGGTAATATTTTTATAATAATTTGACGCGGACGAAGGTAGCAGGCAAAAGCTAGTATATAGTATTATGAAAAGAGGTTCTATCTAAAACGTGGGATTTTTCCAAGAATTCGGGACACACATCCTATCTTCATATATCTATCTATCCGCGTGTGTGACAATGGATTGAATTTTCGCACTACCCTTTACACTACTCCAAAATTGTGCTACCTCTGATATGGACGACTTACTTTCGGTACAGAAACGTTAATACTTTATAGAACGACCTTGAACCGTGAATAATACAATATCTATTAGCGTAATATGTTTAATTGTTTACCCAGCCAAGTGTGCAGACAGTATTAAAATTAATATTATAATATACCTACGCACCTACACGTAGATACTGTTAATAACGCCTCTATACGTAGGTACTTGTACTAGCTTTATATAATCTGTTAATTCCATATGATCAATACTCGTATACTCGTATATTTCAGGTTTTCGAATAAATTCAAAGCAACAAGTAATTAATATATTATTAAATATGTAAATCAATGTCTTACTATTTGTTGAACGTTACAAGGTCAAGTATAAATTATCAGAAATTGTATGTAGCCGTAACTATATTACGATCTTATCTCGAATGAAATTAAGGTCATTATTGTGTGACACATTGTATCTGATACCGGTTTTAAACAAACGCTGATAATTATCTCGGTGCCAACATAAACTGGATTACTTTCACGTCGGACAACGGAGTGCGACCGTGTCTTTTGACTATAATATTCAAGTTTCCGTGGTGTAGCGGTTATCACATCTGCCTAACACGCAGAAGGCCCCCGGTTCGATCCCGGGCGGAAACATAGCTTTTGGTAATTTAAAATTTTCTTAATAATTTTTTAGAGTATTTTGTTGCTTTATATCTTATTTTTTTTACATTTTCTTGATATTACGTTCATATTGCTTTATAATTTTCAGCTTCTTTGCTTGCCATAAAATAATTTAATATGGGTATAAGAGTAGAGGAAGACCAAAGAAACGATGGATGGACTGTGTGAACGATGATATGCCAAGAACGGAGGTGTCTGATGAGATAAGACGAGTAACAGAGGAGTATAGAAGAAGGAGACATGCTGCGCCGACCCCAAATGAATTGGGATAGGGGCGAGAGAATGATGATGAATTTATTTGAACGTGTTCGCTTTACAATTAATAGCGATGCGACACGAACTCAAATTGTTGCTAAAATAATAATATTTAGAGGTAACTATTTTGCTGTGTAATCAGCATTTTTGAGAAAGATTGGGTTTTTGCATATTAATTATAAGAATATTAGTATTTAATTGATTTATAGTTAAATACTAGCCATTTAATAATACAATAAAGGCCGACAAATACAACATTATTTTCATAATAGAGTTTATTCACATTTTTAACGTCGTTCTTCTTCAGTCAACAAAGCAATTTCCCACACAATTCCTTTATATACCATCCTCAAAACAAAACAAAACACTATCCCGAAAGCCTGTAACAAAATCTCAACGATCCCTATAAAATGCTTAATTAAAGTCATAAGGTCCTTTCATTACAAGCGACCCAAAACTGATATAAAAGTCTTGTGTTATTGTATGACCAACACAATAGGACTGGGAATTAACTCGTACATATTACCACGGTACTGTTGGCGACCTCGATATCATGTGGATGACGTATCACGACACGAACTAGATGGTAACAGAAAGTCTGATGTGGATAAATGGGTATATAATAATAATAATAATAATAATAACTGAAACTCTTTGCCCCCAACGATTTGCAACTGATGGAGCTACTGAAGGTAACTGAAACTTTCAGTAGCGCCATCAGGATGGAATTTGGTGTGGACAAATGTGCGGTCATGCATGTAAAGCGAGGGGAGATTGTGGAATCTGTGGGAACCCAGCTCTCGGATTCCATAAATCTTAGATCCCTCTCAGCAACCGAAACCTATAAGTATTTGGGTATGTCGGAAGCGCTGGGCATCAATGTTGCTGACATGAAGCAATCGTTGAAGGAGCGCTTCTTTGGCCGCCTGAAAAAAGTATTTAATAGTCTTTTATCAGGCGGCAATAAGGTACGTGCCTTCAACGGTTGGGTCATGCCGGTTCTGATGTACTCTTTCGGCATACTCAAATGGACTCAAACAGAACTAGACGCCCTGGATAGGAGGGTCCGTACATTGTTGACGGCATATCGAATGCATCACCCGCGTTCTTCTATTATGAGACTGTATATCCCGCGGAAGTGTGGGGGTCGAGGCTTTTTAAACGCTAAGACTCTCCACAATCGCGAGATATGCAGTCTCAGGGAATATTTCCTTGAAACCGACGTGGGGATGCATCGAGATGTGGTCGCAGTGGACAAGGGCCTCACCCCGCTTTCCTTGGCTAAAGAGAACTGGCGCAAACCCTTAGTGCTTGACACTAACGACCGCATGGAGGTATGGCAGAGTAAAGAGCTTCACGGACGCTTTTTCCGGGCCCTGCATGGGCCCGATGTAGACCTATCAGCGTCCGTAGCCTGGCTACGTTCCGGGGACCTCTTCGGAGAAACCGAAGGTTTTGTCTGTGCAATTATGGATGAAGTTATGATGACGAATAACTACCGGAGATTTATTGTGAAGGACGGTACGGTTGACATATGTCGGGCATGCCACCGTCCAGGCGAATCAATCCGTCACATTATCTCCGGGTGTTCTCGTCTGGCTAACGGAGAGTACTTGCATAGACACAACCTTGTAGCCAGGATTATCCATCAGCAACTAGCTCTAAAATACAACCTTGTGGAATCGGAAGTGCCGTACTATAAGTATGTGCCCGACCCAGTTCTCGAAAATGGCAGTATCACATTGTACTGGGATCAATCCATCATCACTGACAGGACTATTGTAGCCAATAAGCCTGATATAGTGGTGGTGGATCGATCAGAGCGGCGCACAATGATTGTTGACATAACGGTCCCGCATGATGAGAACCTCGTGAAAGCCGAGAAAGATAAGAAAATCAAGTATCTTGACTTGGCTCGCGAGGTTGTCGACATGTGGGATGTGGACTCAGCGATCATTGTGCCGATAGTCGTATCAGCCCATGGCTTAATTGCCAAGAGCCTCGACCAATACCTGAGGAGGCTCTCGTTAGGCAGCTGGATCAAGGGCTTGATTCAGAAAGCGGTACTTTTGGACACGGCTCGTATTGTTAGGAGGTTCCTCTCCCTGGAGCCCTGACCGCCGGTAGCTTGGACCCTGTTCCCGATACCGGTGGGCTACAATTTTTTATATTTTTAAATGTTTTTTTATATATTTTTTTTAAGGAATATTTAAAAATGTAAAATAATTTGTAAAAATTTAAATAAAGGAAATAATAATAATAATAATGTTTATTTCCAGTAAAATGTTCACAGAGGTTACAAGTACAGTAATATGGTACAACATAAAAGTGCATTAAGTATTATCACCTGGCACCCAAACTAGGTTTATAGCCTGTGACTTGGGGACCAGTGATTCCATAAGGTGGAAAATCAAAAATGTCAGTAAAACTGTTTTCACCAGTAACATGGTTAATACAAATTTAATTATTATTTTTGTGTTTAGAAAAAGAAAAGAAAAGTAAAAATAATTCGTAATAAAAAATGTTTGTGAGTATTTGAGTTAGAGTGAGTTGGTTGTGGTAGGTGTAGTAGGTATGTTGTGTATGTGTAAGTAATGTGAAAGTGCGGTTCGTGTATGGTGTGAATGTGTCCTGGTAGATGTAGTAATGGTGAATGTGTGGGTAAGTGTGAAAGTGGAGCGGAGATCTGTCTTATGCATGTGGGAGGAGAAGTTTTTCGGTCTCGTCATATGGTTTCTCAATTAGCCATTCTTTAACTGTGATTTTGCATTGGTGATAATTTAAACTGTGGATATGAAGAGATTTATTGATTTTATTATATAGAATATAGCTGAGGTAGGTGAATTGGTGTTGTGCGAAAGTGGTTTTGTGTCTAACTGGTGGAAGGGCAATTTCTGCGCGGCGTTTAGTACTTGCTGTAAACGGCAGACGATGTTTCCTTAATACACATTGTAGCACATATAAACCTCTCACCGTCAGAAACCTGCTTTCCCTAAAAAGTTCCAAAGTAGGGTATCTATAGGGCTTGCAGAACATAACTTTGAGAACTGCTCTCTGGGCTCTCTCTAATTTCAGAAAGTATGTTTTGCAAGCGCCACCCCAAGCCGGCAAACAATATAGGAGAAGAGACTGACAGAGTGAGTAATAGACCATCATAAGTGTTTCCGAGTCAGCCGAACAACGGAGTTTCTTAAAGATGGAAATTAGTTTACGCGTTCGGTTTACTAGATTATCAATATGACTATACCAGTTCAGGTGTTTGTCAATTTGCACGCCCAAGTATTTTATACAAGGTGTGGTTGCCAGAGTAGGACAGGTACAGCAGGAGTCTTGAGAACAACTGTGTACTTTAACAATCGGCGTTGTGTTTGGCTGAGTCTTATTACTTAAAGAAAAAGAAACAAGCTTCGATTTTTCTGCATTCAGTGTCAACAAATTATTGCCAAACCAGTTCATGACAATGTCCAACACCATCTGAGCATATTTTTCTGTTTCTCTCCAATCATTTCCATGAACAAGTAGGGCTGTATCATCAGCATATGTAAATAAGAAGCAGTTAGTTAGTGGAAGTGAACACAGATCATTAATGTAGATGAGGAACAAGGTTGGACCCAGAATGCTGCCTTGTGGGACGCCGTATTCTATTCTAGCTTTATCGCTTATTACCTCATCCAATTGAACATGTTGGAAACGATTCTCCAAATAACTTGAAAAAATGTCAAGAGCAGGGCCACGAATTCCCATGCGTTCCAGTTTCGACAAAAGTATGGGCGCAGAGACAGTGTCAAAAGCTTTTGAAATATCTAAAAATAAACCTATACACCTCTGCTTCTTATCCATGAGGTGAGTCACTTTTTCAGAGAATGCAATGACTGCATCCTCGGTTGAAATTCCGGCTCTGAAGCCATATTGGTTTTCGGATAGGAGTTTATGAGCATTAATGTATTTAAGCAAACGGTTGTTCAGTATCTTCTCCAGAATCTTCGAAATGGTTGGTAAAATAGAAATAGGTCTATAATTTTTGACACTGTCTCTGTCCCCTCCCTTATAAATAGGGTGGACTAGAGCTGTTTTGAAACAGTCTGGGAAGACACCGGTAGATATCGCAAGATTGCAGATATGAGTGATGTAGGGGATTAAAATATTGCGCGTGAGCTTCAATATTTGTCCAGAAATACCGTCAATTCCAGCTACAGAACTTGATTTCAAGTTGATTATAACTCCTTCTACTTCGGAATCATCGGTTTCCAGGACACACATTGAGCTACAAGTTGAAGATAAACTTAATGGGTGAGCTGGCATATTCCGACACTGACGTATATTTGTAGCTAGGTCTTTGCCTACATTAATGAAATAATTGTTGACTCTGTTAGCTGATGCAAGTTTGTCAGGTTCGAGTTGTTGCAGTTCTTTCAATGGTGAGGGTGTGGATTTTGAGAGCGTTATGGATTTGATTAAATCCCATGTTGCTTTGGAGTTATTTTTTCTTTTCATAAATTCAGTTTTCTCGTAGTTTATCTTCAATTTCCGGAGCAAAGAATTACAGTGATTGCGATAGCGAGAATATGTTAATTTGAGGATGGGGTTATCTGGTTGAGTTTTTAAGGTAAGATGCATTTTATCCCTGTTTCTAATACAGCGAAGTAATCCTGGAGTGATCCAGGGCTTGATGTTACGGTTCTTTCGTGAGACTTTGGAGAAGCGAGTGTGTTTGTCAATAATTTGAGTCAATAAAGTTGTTAAGGTGTCAGCTGCTTCATTAGCATCATGAGAAAAAAGGATTGGGGAGAAATCAGTACACTCAATATCTTTTTTGATGTTTGAAATATCAACAACTTTGGCGGTGTAGGTGAGCTTGGGCTTAGGAACATCAAGGTTGACACTCAGGAATACAGGTAAATGGTCGGTAATAGGTGAGTCTATGACAATGGATGTTCCTGGTTGTTTGCTTTTTAAAAGAATGTGATCTAAACAGTTATTTACTCGAGTAGGATATAGGTGCGCCGGTAATAAGCCATGGGAGGCAGTGAAGGTGAGGTATTCGTACGAGTGTCTGTCGGTGTTGCTCGGCTTAATATCAATGTTGATATCGCCGACTAAGGCAACGTGTTGAAATTTTGATAGGGGTTTTAAAATGGAATCCAAGCTGTTTAAAAAATTATCAACATGGATGAAGGAAGGTGATCTATATAGGGCTAAGATCCCAACATTATTGCCAATTTTGCAAAGTAGACAGTTTGCGTCAGTTATATCAGGTTCTGAAACGGTGCAGTGCAGCGAAGACTTAATATACATAACCACCCCATCATTCTGGTTTTTTGTATTTTTTGTGAAGTGCACATTGTAACCATTCATGTTAGGAATTACAGCAGATTTAAGCCAGCATTCGGTCAGTATAATGATATCACAATCAATTTTAAGGAGATGTAAGAACGCTATAAAATTATCAAAGTTCTTGTTTAGACTCCGAATATTGAGTTGTAGTATAGATAAGTTTCTTTGTGTCTTCGGTATTTTAGATATACAGTCACCTAACGGTAGTTTATAAGATTTTGATACTTGGTACGCATCTAATTCTAATTCAAAGGCATTAATGTGGTTAGCCATTGAAAGTAAATAATATGTTCCAAAATGAAGTGGTGCACATATTTAGGCATGGGAAGATGAGGCAAACTGTAACTGCATCAGGTACATTTATCGTGTAGTGGCGTTCGTTGTCAATCGAAACGGTGAAGTTTTTTTCCTCCATTAAAAAAATTGTGATGTAGGAATGGATACAAAAAGTTTGGAATGGTATTGACGGCGAGAGTGAGTGTGTGCGGTACGAGAGTGTGAGTGATGTCCAGAAGTTTGTGGATGGAGAGTGAGTGTATTGAGGATTATGTGTATGTGAAGGATGATTGTAGTGGTGTGTTATTCTTAATACATAATCAAAACAAACAGTGTTAATAATCTTAAACATGCGGGGAATACAACTTATAATAAGGTAGAAATTAGTTATTACGAAACTAGTATAAAAAAACAATAATGAATGACGTTTTAGTAGTCATTGGTTGGTTTGTGCTAGATCCCGAAGCGTCTGCTCGGATTTGACCAGTATTGGTTTGACTCCCTCTTCCTTCCGCAACAGTATGTTACCATTGGCCGTCCAACAAAATTTATACTCCTTACGCTTTGCAAACTCACGTGCAGCAAAAAATAGTTTTCTTGAGCTGGCCGGGAGGTACTCACTGACATATATCGGACGGTGGTCGCCAAGACCTCCTACGTTTGTAGTATTGAGTTGAGACTCCTTGGGTTGCTTGTTGTTGTAGTTGCGCACCGAGCTTAGGAACACGTTCTTAGTCTCCATAGTAGTAAATTCGGCGACAACCGGCCTGACGGTACCTGGTTTGCCAGGCAATCGGTAAACGTCACGAATATCGTTGACTTTAAGAGGCACTTTGACGGCAGCACACACACGGGAAACAATCGCAGACAAATCTTTTGCACACTCATTTTCTTTGAGTGGTATATTGCGAATCTCGACACAGGAAGAGCGTGATAATTGTTGCAAATCTCCGATTTTCATCTCTAAATTTTGTATACAGTCCCTGTACATTTGTTTATCTTTTTGTAATAAATCAATTTGTTTCATCAGATCGTCATATTGATTATTGATGAAACTGACCGTCTTCTCAATTTCAATGTTAGCTTTTTGAATGGCTAAGTTTTGCGATTTCAGCTCAGCTACTTCCGAGAATAGTTTAGCTAGGGATGAACTTTGTTCTTGAGAAAACTTAAGGAAATTAGCTTGTTCCTCCGCCTTCCATGTATTGAGCATATCTAAAATTTCTTGCTTGAAGTCTTGCAGTTCACTGCCAGGTGAAAAAGCTGATCGTGGACGTTTATATCGCGAGGTGATATTAACACTTTCATATGGACTGCTTGCGGTCGCCTGAGGAATGTCAGAATCAGACATTGACTGAACCAGCTGAGCCATGCTACTATTAGATGCAGGAGTAGCTGGGGGAGTCCGTTTTAAGCGAGACATTACTAAGCGCCAGCCGACACTCAAACCTTAGCCCACAGGAAATAAGAAGCAAGGCGTAATCTCAGGGACACCCGTAGCAGCGCAGCGCGTAGCCGATGCGCTGGCTCGTAGGCGCGTAGCAGTCACGCGGCGCGTCGTAGCACACACGATGAAATCAGCTCGTAGCACTGCTCACAAACGGCAACCGCAAATTCGCCGCTCGATGACTAGTACAGTTGGTTCGGGACGACAGCGCGCGACCGCCAATGCACCGGTCGCTGGTTCAAATCCACCGCCGCCGGAGCAAATTAGAGCGCCACAATCCCAGCTGACACGACAAAAAGCTATTTGTTTCACTCTATGACCGCCCAATAGGCGGAGTTAGTCCATAAAAACACTTAAGGAGTAAAAGGGAATTTAAATTTTAAACGACACCCAATCAGATGAGGGCATACAAAAACAATGAGTTACTGGGGAGCACAGTCACTGTACACGTCCGCAAGGCGTTGCGACTCGCGATGGAATGAATATTAAATAGTGTTAAAGCCTTCCACCAGGGCATGCTTTGCCGTGGCCGACTTGGAAATCAATGAATAGACTCCGAATCCAAATCGGCCGTAGCAAAGACAATCTCTTAAAATGGGGGTTCATGGACGGCTCAGATTTCAAATGTGTATGCGGCTTGTCTCCACAGACAATGGCCCATCTTCCATCTTGCCCTGCATTCCTTAAAACCTGCGCACTTGAAGATCTTATGACTGCGTCAGCGAGCGGAGTTCGCATAGCTGAATTTTTGGTCCATACATATTTAATAAAAAAAAATCCATCGACACGCTAAGAAGAAGAAATAGTGTTCGATTTTAAATTGAAATAGTATGAGACAAAGTTGTAGTATCCTGTTGTTTGTTCAATACAGGAACTGATGAACGCTACCGAAAGCGCCAAACTAGAAGCTCAGTTCTGGGCTGACACAATTTAGATTGCCATCGACACGCTAAGAACAAGAGTATCAGTCAAGTTTTGATTCTAATGGCTCTTCAGTGTATTTAAATTCTGGTGACCCTTAACTGGGCAGTGGAGGTCACATACGCAGTCGTGTCATGTAAAATACTGGTATACAGCTGCATACGGGTAGATTTGTAGATGACCGAGCCCACTGGCCAACATTATTGGGAAAAAGCTAGGCAGACGATGAAGGCTCTTATTTTCCCGGAAGGATAATTGGTACGATGCCAAAATCGAATCAAGTTATCGACAGTAGCTATCTTGCTATTATGACAATGACAGGCAGGTTAAAAGACAAGCCCTCAGTTGTTGTCTAAATATCTGACTGCTGGACTAACCTTTTTACATTGAGTGTACTAACTTAGATTTCCTAGGTTGGTCCGTGGATGAGGGACCACCCATTACATACCGAGTTTCAACCGTGCCTTGGAAAGTAAATTAAGCTGTTGGTCCCGACTGCTATTTATAGAACTTTGACAGTCGTTACACGTAGTCAGTGGCTCGAAAGTCTGACAACCAGTCTTACCAAGGAGTATCTTATTACCTAGTACTGGCTGGGTCGTGGAGGTCAGATAGGCAGTCGGTCGTTGTAAAATACTGGTTATTGGTATTACCGGTTAGACTAGAGCTTTTTTTTCTAGAGGATTTGTCATCATCAGCCTTTTCCCAACATAGTTGGGAAAAGGCTGATGATGACAAATCCATTTAAATTGTTATCGACACGCTTAGAAGAAGCGTGTAAAACAATAAAAACAGGTCATTTCTAATTAAAAACATATTAACTGCTATCATTGATATCATGAAGATAAAACCTACCTGACATGTTCATTAAAAACCAATTGCTTTGTCTTATTGTTAGTGTGTCATCGAGAATTTGTATGAAGTATACACATAAACTCACGACACGCCTCTTTCCCATGGGGGTAGGCAGAAACCGCAGAACGCCACCTGCTACGATCCTTACACACTCCATTTGCCTTGCCCACGTTCATACATCTGGTCATACACGCACGCCGGTTGCGAGGTTTTATGAAGTAAGCCTTTTGTATTTCCTTACCATATCATTATGATGTACGCTTGTATCGTCTATGTATGTAATAACGTCGTGTTGGTCATTGTCTTTCTCTAATAGTGGCAGTATTATGGTATTAATAAATCTAGTGACTGTAATTTTGTCTTTTTCTTCTTTTTTCCGGCTATGGTCAGGGATTGCTTTGTTCTGAAAGACTATTCATCCTTTCATAGTTAGTTTATTAATAGTTATGTGACCCAGATACAGAGTAAAATGCTGTTTTGTCTGTAATTAAGTAATGGTGGTTTATTATATGAGTGCACGCTGCATAGTTTGGTCAGCGTGTTAGTAAATTTATGTATTGAAAGTGGGCCTTTCAGATTTATATATATCACACAAGTATGATGTATCATCATCTTCCTGTACTTGTCCCATGTTACTTGGGGTCGGCGCAACACGTTTTTTTCTTCCATTCTCCTGTGTCAACCTTTCAGATATAGTAATGTGCCTCAGAAACAAACCAAGGCACACCAAATGCTATTGCGTTTAGTATCATAATTTTGATCAATTGAGTATCAATTCACCCTAAAGCAGTGATAGGTCTCGAGTTCGAACCCAAGACACACACCACTGATTTTTCGGATTCATACGCGTATTGTATAAATATCACTTGTTTCAGTGAAGGAAAACATCGTGAGGAAACCAGCATGACTGACACATATTTCTTGAGCGCATGTAAAGCCAAGTAGAAGGCATAAAAACTCTGACACCAGATTAGGCACTAACCACACGAAAATGAAAGAAGAATTCACTCTATCGTTATCCACAAGTGCTTCTTAATTCCACCGCAAGACCCACGTCTTATTCTAAATTAAAATTAACCACTGTTTCTCAGATAACAATCAATTAAATATCCAATAACAAGTGATTATAATCTCCCAGCCAATTGAACTAACCGTACCATAACATCTGTTCCGGCGCCCGAACATACCTCTAACCCCAATAAACTTGGAAAAGGTTACTACTTGCCCTATTCCCATTAACCGGAAAAACACTCCATTAACTTTCCCAATAATAGGAGGGACCCAAATGAACAAAAACACATCAAAATCAGTGGGGTGTTAATTTGAAGATGCCATTTTTGTGCAAAGTTGAAGGAGCAGACGAAGAAATTAGGTCCAATCGTGAGAATATTATTTTTAAAAGGAAAAAGACAGAGAGAATAATGCTACTATAGACCGACCGGTTTAATGAGTCCTCCGCCTTGCTTCATCAAAGGCACAATAAGCGTCCTAACAATATCCCACAGGTTATTTGCTTTAAAATAACCATAATCCACGTAGGTATCACGATACCAATTGAACCAATACGTGATCAACCTTCAGAATATTCCATTTAAATTGATAACTTCGCGAGGACGCATTAAAGCTGTCGGTCTATAGCAATGTTGCTTTGGTCTGGTTGTGACTGTCAGTTTTCATACCGTATCCAATTACAAGTTTGTGTCCTTCAAAATACATATCTTTTAGCTGATCTGACTGCCATCTGACATTACAATAAATTGGAAAATACCACAGAGTATTTAAATATGTCTGTGGGAAAAGTCAACATGCTATGATTGGAATGGTTCCAAGAATTTAGCCTTCTTAAAATCTTCGTGTTGTCAAACAAATCTAATTAATGACTGCCACCGATTTAACATATTGCCTGTGTTTTAACAGGAGGTCATTCGTCGGTCGCTTATGCATAACAAACACATCTAAATCAGAATAATTTATTTGTTCAACATAGTATTAAATTATCAGACTAATAAATACACGCAGTGGCTAGCAACACTATAGTTCATGCACGTTTCAATTATATTAAAAACACAATTAAAAACTTTTAACGAACATTTATAAACGCTTTTATGCAGAAATTGAGAATAGCGTCAGAGTGCGCCTCACTTAAAGTTGTTTGTATGAGTATAAGCATAAAAGGGACGAGATGAAAATGTTAGATAATTTTATGAGCAACTTTGATTGCATGGTTATCATACATATTCATAGATGTAAATATTCGACCATAGTCTGCACGATGGGTGAATATTTTAAGGGTTCTGTGGATCGTGAAATAACTTAAGTATTTGGTGTGAATCGCGTTCTGTAACGTTGTTGTGAACTTGTGACTCTTCATAATGTAATGTTTTATGTTGTGTATGTAACTTGTTTGGGCCAGGGTCAAGGTCACAGCGTAATTATCAATGTGTATCTGGCGGAGCGGATTTAAAATACTAAATATTCAGAAGAGATATCTGATATGATATCTGGTATATCGGTGTAAATGTATCTTTATATATATTTATAGTATTTTGATATATAGTTATAGTATTTTATATATCCTTGTAGTTTATATTAGTTTATGGTAATAAATTTAAAAAATTGCAGATGTATACACCTACAACTGTTTGTCTCTGCATTACCCAAAGGATGACTGGTAGAAAACGCCTATGGCATTAAGTCCGCCTCTGTACTTTGTGCTTGAAGTGTTATATTAATAAACAAATATGTTCATAAAAACTTATAACTCACCTCTGTTTTCGTCGGAGATTAAATGTAGGTACCACTATACTGTCGTTTGATGGTGGAATTGAAATTCAAACTAAATAAAAAGCTTACAAACGAGCGAAACTGTAACAAAGTTTCAATATTTTTCGAGGAAATTAAAAACATTCAACTAAAACACAACACCTCTTATGTTTATTTTGGTAGGTACTACATATTCAATTTGACTACATAATGTTCAAAGTAATTTTTTTAAACTGCTGCAATTTTTTTTACAACATTGAGGAAAATATGTAAATAGCTAAGAATAGTTTTATGTGAGCTTTCTTAGATAAGCCCACGAATGATGATCCTGCTTAGCGTTACAAACGAATATTTTTAAAGGTTCCGACATGGGACGGTTTCTTCAGATGTTTAATAATGTAAATAAAAGAATTTCGCCCTTTCTTCGGGAAGCCAAGCCAGGAACACGAACCAGTCATGCGTTTTAAGACAGTGCTCTTCAAATTTTTCCAAATAATCGTTTGTCATCAAAAAAATATTAATCGTTTGGCTTATGAGAAGATACACGATCTTTGCACCCACGAGCTCGTAACAAAATTCATTTTTTATTCATCAAACTCATTTTTTTTATTTTTGTCCGGCTATCTGTTTGTGTTCCAGCTAATCTCCGAAACGACTGAACCGATTTTGACGGGACTTTTACTGTCTGATAGCTGATGTTATAAGTTAATCAAGTTACTACATGGGCTTACTATTATTTAAAAAAAAGGAAATGGCATCCGTGCAAAAAAAATGTTAACAAATTCCGATTCAAATTGGGATGTAATATTTTTATAATAATTTCAAGCAGCGTAGGTCATGGGCAAGAGCTAGTGTATTAATAAACAGAGAGGTTTTAATATGTTTTCCATCTAATAAAATATTTTTCTTGTATAACACATAACATAATACATAACATAACATCAATCAATCAATCAATCAAACTTTATTTGTGAACAAATATTAGTATTACAATAAAGGTCTTATGTATACAATTTAGTCGAGCTCTATGTCCTACCAATGAAATTGGTGTACAAATCTATAATTTTTTTTAGTAATAAGTCTGAATTTAACAACACAACAACACAACATATAACTTGGTCGCTTCTTTTATAACTACGATACTTTAATACACGAACAAAATACTTCTAAAATCAGCAAGCAACATCTTACATGCTATTAGGTCTTCCTCTTCACCAACATTCCCTCTCAACGAACGGGTCGTAGATACCAATCGTTAAAAGTTACCATACGAGTACATTGAGACGAAGTTCACCTCAAACTTCACCTATGTAATTCACTCAGCTAGTTATAAAATTAAGTTATTTTTCTACTAGCTACTTGTCCGAGAGCACGGAAAGTTCTAGAATTAGTTTCTGAACTGTTAGTAGAGTTAGACAGTGTTCTTAATAGAGCTGTAATGGGGATGAGGTAGAGAATGCCTGTCTTAGGTATTAGAGTGGTTTTTAAAATGTTATTATGGCTTTAGTTTAGCTTGGACTGTGTTGTATGGAAAGTACCTACTATTGTAATTAAAGTGTTGAAGGACAATGATAATTGTGAAGACTACTTAGGGCCTCTTACATCGGGCCTGTGGACGGTGAGTAATGGGCTAGCTCGCCGTCCGTCCGTCTTATGACGACAAGCCGTGTCGACGACGCGCTCGTGTTCCACGCGCGCCTCAATGAGATGTCAGCAAACAGGAACGGGTCCGCAAGGCCGATGCCTGCCAGGGCTGCGGGACTGTTCGAAAAGATACCGCGGCCTTGGTACACAAAGGGCATAGAAGGAACATGGATGTGTTTTAGTCAGTACGAGTCTGACACTCCCTTCCACTCCGCCCAGAGAGGGACCTCTCATTTGATCATTTAACATCCGAAAAAAAAGTCCTCTTACATTACAAATCTTTAAATGCATTTAGAGCTAAAAGATTACAGTCTTAATTTCAGAATTGATTTCAAGTTTTGTATAATGTTTAATGTTAACGTAACCAAGGTTTTTAACAATATACTGATTTAAAAGAGTGTCCATGGAGTTTCTTGCCCAGTCTTCTCTATATCTCTATACAGTTATTATGCCTTGTGACTGGGACTGTAGCTTAATTTTATTGTTATCTTAGTTTCGACAATTCAAAAGTGCTTGTAACTGTAATAAATGCTTTGATTTTGACACATTTAAGAAGTGGTGGAACAAGTAGGCCTTTTTTTTTCGGATGATGATTTTTTTTGATGATTTCACATCATGTTTCCCACCCATTTAGGATAAGAAATCATCAAATGACGCCCCCCCACCGCTCTGGGCGGAGCGGAAGAGAGTGTCAGACTTCTACTGACTAAAACCCATCCATGTTCCTTCTTTGCCCTTTGTGTTCCAGGACCACGGTATGTCTTTCGAACAGTCCCGCAGCCCTGGCAGGCATCGGCCCATGCGGACCCCTACATGATTGCTGACATCTCTTTGAAAACAGATAAAATATTATGTCCGAATTTTATTTTTTCTAATTCTTAAAATAAGCACAAATATTCGCCAAAACTCATTAACCCCAGACTAACACGGTAAAATAACATTTTACTAGAAAATGAACATAATTTAAGCAAAACATCAGAGTATTTCCAATTTCAAGCAAGCAAGCGAAAAAAAAGTAATAACTCAAGGAGCTACGAGACGTCTACGAAACTAATTATTCGTAGCAGCTACGAGAGCTACGAGAAATGCTACGAGCTACGGTGTTGACTTTTAATAACGTTTCCCCATCGTGACCTATCGCAAAGGTCAATAACGGACTAATTCAAATTCCTTTCATAATCACTTCAAACTTTATTCAAGCGTTCTGCTTATTTAAGCTATTTTTGAATAATTTCGGTTTAATAAAAGACGAAGGTATGGCCGATATTATAAAATTAATTAACCGTAGTGATCGATTGGTTCGTTGATGGGTATATGGACTAGTGATAGGTAAAAGTAAAATCAACTTGTGAATATTTTTTATTGTGTCGTTGGTCTAGTGGTCGCAACAGTCCTGGGTTCGATGGCCGAGTCGGGCAAAGTGTTATTGATTTTTTCCATCAGGAATTTCCCAGTAGCAGCTACGGAGTCTGGATTTGTGCCCGGTTGACGGCAAAAGGCTCGCCCCCTATTACATGAGACTTAATAATAACTGGCGAAATCTGGGTGTAATTGTTAGGTACACCTCTGCCTTATCATTCGGGGATTAAAAGGCATGATGTTACGTTTTTTTTTTAACTTTTTGACTTGAATATTTACAAAATTATTTTTGGTTTTTAGTGTTAGAATTTGTAGCTTAATATTTTTTAGGCTCACAATAAATTATGTTTTTTTTTTAGTTTAGTTTCATTTTTCTGTTACCTTAAACCTACAAATAACCTACAAATTTTTATCTGAATAATAATATTTCACCTAACAAACTAGTTTAAATGAAAATTAACAATACAGCCTTGACACAAATTAAATCAGACTCACGTTACACCCTTCCCATTCCATTTTCAAAATCTTGACAAACTACCCTCCATGGGAGCGAAACAGCTTCAGTTACACACTTGACACTAAATTACAGTACAATTTACTTCGCAAAGCTCTTTCTTACATAGAAGGTTACAAATCTGACTTTATTAACTGAGACGCTACCAGAAACTTAAAGGCTTGCGAGTGAACGAATGAATGAATAGATGAACGAAGAACTGACTTCTTAATAACCGAGCATTACGTGAATGGTTGATAAAGGATCGTGTTTTTTATTCGTTCAGCTGAAACTTCCTTTGATGGTGAAAGAAAAAGACGGTGTCAGAGAGTTCGTATTATGTGTAAGTTTCAAAGACATTGAATGACTTGTTTTTATGCTTAAGATGTTAGTTAGATATCTTGTTTCAATATTTAATTCTGGCTTAGTGCAAGAAGCTGATATAAGAGGTGTAAAAGGTGTTATACGTTTGACCGTTATGTGTGTATGTCTGTCTGTGGCACCGTAGCTCATAAACGGGTGAACCGATTTGAATGCGTTTTTTTTCGTCAGATAAAGAAAATATCTTAGATAGGCCAGTAATTTAAAACATCGTGCGTCGCAAAATAATTGAACGGTACCTTTTAGTTTTTACCACAGGATCCACCTTTTAGGACTTATAAGCGAAAAAGTCCGACAAATTCCAGGTTTTTGGAGCATCACGCAATTATCACAGGATTTTCGAATCTGCAAACTTGGTTTTACACTATTGGTATCTACAACTATCTGTCTGACAAACCGGGTAATACGATACCCCTTCGTAAGACAAGGAGTATCGTATTACCCAGTACTAACTAGGTTGCGGAGATCAGACAGGCAGTCGGTCCATGTAAAATACTGGCCCTCAGCTACATCCAGTTAGACTGGGAGCCGACCCCAACATAGTTAGGAAAAGGCAAGGCAGATGATGGTATCTATAACTATCTATAATAACAACATAATACAAAATCAGTAGATTGCAATTGTTTGCGACCCATGCAGTTTTGTATCCTACGGTGACTAGCCTAGGACTCGCTTTCTTAGTTATAATTTTTTATTAAGTCCGAGTGATGTTCAACGGGCTAAAAGTGTAATAGTTGAATGGAAGATTGTTGAAGTCTTCAATAGTTCTATTTTAGTAATTTTCACAGGTTTTAATGTTAATAATTAATATTAATACGTCTACGTCGTATACGCAAGTCTGACAACCAGTCATACCAAGGGGTATCGTATTACCTAGTGCTAACTGGGTTGTGGAGGTCAGATAGGCAGTCGCTTCATGTAAAATTCTGGTATTCAGCTGCATCCGGTTAGACTGGAAGTCGACCCTAACATAGTTGGGAACAGGCTAGGCAGATGATGATGATGAATTAATATTAATATGATCTCACAAGTATATCTGCGGATGAGTGTCAGCGCAAGCGTATGACGTTTCCTAACTAAGGTTACAATGACATTGACATTGACATGTGCGTTCCGTTTCTAACACAATAGGTGAGCGCCTCCCTCTTGGAGGCGGGCGTTAATAGCTGCGACACAGTTTTTTAAATACTTTAGCTATTTACGTACGCAATCAATTACTTAAATGTGTTTTTGTTCCAATAAAGATATTTAATTTGATTTGAGCAGAAAATGATTGCCATTGCCAGTAATTTGTCTATGACATGTGGAATAGTTGGTTAGATAGATGGTTATTCCATTAAGTGTTAGTCATCAGTAGCTACCTCATCAGTCAGCTGAAGGTTGATGGATGGGATCTTTTTGCTACCATATATGCTAACTGTAGGACGTATAACGTAAACGATGCTACTGTAAAAAAACAAAAGGAGGTGCATGTGAAGAAAGACTATAACAAATATTAAACCGTAAGTACGAAATGCGCCTTTAAAAGGTATTGCTTGGTTTTCTTTTAAAATGGTAACCATAGAGATTCTTGTCGCTTCTTCTCCTCGGGAAACGATCAAGTTGAATCGTTTTAGAAGGCGTATGTGAATAATATAATATTTTATTCTGTTTCCCTGATATAAAATGACAAAAAAATATATCTGAAATAAATTTTGACTAAAAAATGTTCAATTAGTTATATTTATGACAAATCACATAAATTAATTAAACCTAACTTTACAATTTAGGTCTTTCTAACCAATATACAGCAATGACGTATGATCATTATAATTCTTTAAATTTCGAACAAGGCACATTCAAAATAAAATTTGAATTACGAAACACCAAACACGAAACGTACAAAATTCACATCCATTTAGAAACCGTTTGTCATAGAGGACAATAGAAAAATAAAGCACACAACACATGACAGTGCAAAAGGATGGAAATGGGTGACACGCTTAGTACTGTTGCATGTCATTCTAAGCGACACTACTGTTGTGTACACTATCCCTATCGTGGATCTATAGAAAAGATTTAAATAATTTAAACACTTGTATTTTCGAACGTGCTGTGTTTGTTCTGTTCCAAGGTGCATCGTAAACCTGTGGGTTCTCCGAGTTTATTATATTTTTCAAATAGGTATATTGATTGAAAGCTGTCTAAAGTCTATGATTCGAGTTACACATACAATCACGAAAGTTCAGGCCGCTTTCTTATGAAAAAGTCACGTTTAAGCTTTTTTCTTTCATTAACTCTAATGTTTCACATTCTTCATTGTTTTTCATTTTCTGGTGAATGTTGCGAGGATCCGCCAGATGCGATTCGCACGGGACTGATCAATGTGGCGACACTTGGTGGAGGCCTATGTCCAGCAGTGGACGTCTTTCGGCTGAAATGATGATGAATTCATTTTAAACCCCCTTTATTTTCTTCGGAAAACCTATAGTTATTACAGTTATCTATGCCATGTTACGACATGACAGACCTATTACTACTAAAGGTCGTAAGTGTTATCGGGGAGAAAGATACGTCTTTCCCACATTTTTTTAGCGACCCAGACAAAGACTTCAAACAAAATGGCTCAAGTCAAACCTGTCACCTGACACACTGACATCAGACTGATATTTATGCCTCCTTTGTTACAGCCTTACAGCCACACCTCTAATGCTAAGGCGTGTCGTTATTTAATACAAGCTTAAATGGAAGGTCCATCACTAGCCTGTCACCTATTGAATTTCAAAGGGACATAAAAGGCGAATTAGTGTGACCGCTAGTAGTTGAGGGCGGTTAGTAAGGTAAAGATCGCACCTTGATGTAGATGTCATTTATAACAGGAATTTATTTTTAGGTATTAAAATAGGAAGCTTTGTTATTATATTCTACTCAATAGTTTTTTTTTCAATATTCCTAAATGTAAATGGCTTATTTTGATTGGCCGTGAATTAATAAGATCAGCACTAGATAGAATCAAAAGATTTTGAGTGTTATTTTCAATAGACATAACATCAAGCCTGTCATCCCCGAAGGGTTAGGCAGACGTGTAGGTACCTAATAGTAGGTACAGCCACATACCGCCAGTTATGTTTAAGTCCCATGTAATAGGGGGCAAGCCTATTGTCATCAACCGGGAACAAATCCAGACTTCGTGGCTGCTACTGAGAAATTCCTGATGGAAAACCCAATAACACTTTGCCCGACCTGGAAATTGAACCTAGGATCTCATTCTTAGCAGTCGCGCTTGCGACCACTAGACCAACGAGGCATTCTAGACTTAAATTACCATTTACCTACTAAAATAACCTTCCTGCTTGTCATTCTGAATAGAAAGGAATTTAAAAGCATTCGCAGATTGAAAGTTAAGAGAAAACTCATAAAACCAAGTTTGCATATCAATCGCTGCACAGAGCGGTTGAATAAAGATCGTTAATATGAGAGAATATTATCTTTGCATCTGTCAAGAATAAGAGCGTTTTAAAACATTCGTAATATTATTTTACGATTCGAATCAAATGCGTTATTGAATAAAATACCTAACATTGACCATCTTGAAAATAATATTTAAGGCTTCGATCTATCTAGTGGGACAATTATGAAATGTAGGTATTAAACTTAAAACACAAAACGAACCTTTTGACAGATACAAATAGGAGAGAGAAAAATAAACTATAGACTACTACACATACTATACACACACACACACACGCACACTACACACACTACACACACACTCTACTGTACATTCAAATAAAGAAGTCTTCAAAAAAGTTTGCAACACCAGGCAAACAAGACAATTTTACAGTCAATAATTCAATAAAACTAGCAAGCAAGCCTGCCTGCCTATAAATAACACATGCCGACATAATTATTAATTACCATAGTCATTTCCACGACCACGTAACGTAATCAAGCCATTTACTTACTCTGTTATTAGTTGGTATATAGGTGTATAATTATACAGATTACGTTCCTTTTCTATTAACATAAAACCGTCACGCTGTCAGAATTAATGCTAAAGATTTCACGTGCAGCATGCAAAACTGAAGCCTTAACAGTGTGAACCTATTATGCTAAGTCGAGGTCGAGACTTAAATAGAAATAGAAATCTGTTGAAGGAAATTATACTCAGATTTATGAGCACAGCACACGTCAGGTATACATTTAAGATAAATATAAAGAAAAAAAAGCCATGATCAAATAACTAGGCAGACGCTTTGATAGAATTGTCACTTGTGAACCAGTAAGAATTCTTTTAAAACGTTCTGTATTTTTACACGATTTTATTAGCTTCTCCTGCAACTAAGTAAAAAAACAATAAATAATAAAAAAAAGCCTTTTATTTCCTAAAAACATGCGTACGCGTGCGTGCGTTTTAAGCGTACGTTACATTTTTTTTAAACTAAATAAATATAAAAATAAAAAATATTATAAATTAAAAAAAATATTAGAAGTTAAAGACTTATTTCCCAGGTTCCGATTGAGATGAAATGTTGCATACATGTTTAGTTTAGATGACAATGCATACTAAGCTAAGTGACGTCATTCTAAATGCAAAATGACGGACTCCCAAAGACTACTTATTTTTTATACATCCCCGTCATACAGGTATCAAATGAAAGGGTTTGCTGAGAAAAATAAGAGAAATAAAATGACGTCAATCTAGACTATAACACATATTATTACATACGTCTTTCGACACAATCGATATTTAAGTTTTTTGGTAGCGTATGTCAATCCGATCATTGTTGACAGAAAGTAACTAAGTATAGGCACTCCGATTCAATCTAAATTTGCTGGATTCTCTTCAGCAATCAAATGATGATCTGTTGATACAGTACGTATTCTTAATGAAGAGAATGACGTTACTGACATAACTCTTGAACTTCATAAAAATACCAATGAAACTTAGGTAAAAGGCAATCTCGATATATTATGTAATAAAACACTTGAACCGTACCTAAATAGTATTAATTATAGAATTAAACGAAAATTAAGTTATAAAAGCAGTAACAGATGGCTTGCCTAATACTACAGCACGTACGTTTCAACGACATATTTCAACCGACGAAATTCCAGAATAACGAATAAATTAAAACTCGTACCTTGTAGCAGGCTTATTTGTAAAACGGACGACTGAAAATAAACCCTTCAACACAGGTCCTTTTTATAGGTCTAAAAAGCCTAATTGACGCATTTTAGACCTATAAAAAGGACGTTAATGTCCCAATTGCCTTCTTAAAACTCTTATTTTTACGACTACCCATTTTTTTCTAAAAAAAATTGTGTTTTAACCTTGTAAATAAAGTTAATTACCCTAAGCAAGGGTTAAATGATAAATGTTGCGCTTTAGAAAACACGTCGTGCGAAAGGAATTAAAGGCCTTTGGTGTCAGCTGTTAAGAAAAAATGTCGCGTCTGAGACGTAGAGCAAGGAATCTCTTAGAAAAGATTAACTGGAAATTGCAGTTTCGTACAGTTAACAACGATTTCCATTTTACGTTTGTCATTTTATTTTAAACTAGCTGTGCCCGCGGCTTCGCTCACGTGAGCACACATTCTTTTGTCATTCTCAAAGTTTATGAACGTAAGCAAAATATAGATGCAACTCATGATCCATCCTAGGCCCCAACGGTTAATATCCTTAACAATTTAAAAAATAATCTTTCAGCTCTGGTAGCTCAATCAACCGATGGAAAAAATGTGATGGACACAAACGATGGAAACAAAATTGAGAATTTGCAAAAACCATGCAATTGAAAAATACTGCAAACGCTTGAATTTAATGTATTTAGCAATAGAACCAGAAAGACTATGCGCTTCGAGAATCTTCATGTTTCCGAATTAACACAAACATCGCTATAAAGCTTCTAAGTTTGGTTTTTCAAGGCATTGTAGTGCATTCATTCCGCACTTTTAGGATTTTAATCGTATAATTGTAATATTTTATTTATATTGGGACCACCCATAAATTACGTCATACGAATTTTATGATTTTTTCACCGGAGGGGTCAAAAAATCCGTCCTTATCAGAAGGTCAATTTTTGTGAGACTCCCGCCTCCCAAGTGTGACATCACATATTTTGCAACATTACATACTGCCCGCCGATATAGTTGAAAATATTTCTTTAATAAGTTTTTCGTTAAAAGTTCAAATTTCGTGTTTTAAAACTTAGCAATATTAGTTTTTTAAATGTGACGTCACCAAATTTAGGACCCCTTCCACCCCTTGTCACACAATGTCACACTTTGTTGTCACCCCCCACCTCTTTAACGTATGACGTAATTAAATTACGTCATAAATTTTATGGCTGGCCCCTAATAGACACGTACTTCCATAGTAGCAGCAGCTAACTGTGACTTCCTGGAGTATCTAAAGTGTCCCTACACCTGCGATTTAGAGGACTTACTGTCAAAATCTCTACTGAAACTGCGATTAACGTAGCCACCTGGGTGCTAATAATGTGATAAATCATCGATACAAAAGAAGAAGAAGAACATGCGAATTATATTAGATCTCATATTTCCGAAGATAGACCATGATTGCCGAAGCGGATACTTTTCCAAGGACTCTAATGAACGGGCAAAAAAAAAGCTGAAGCGTAGACTCAAGTATTACGCAGATCGATGTAACAAATAGTGTTGAAAGCAAGCTATTTGACTATTCACTAAATTTATGTTGCTACTGACTATTATTAATATTTTGCTCCGAAGTTCAAATGCAAGTGCAATCATGGGCATTTAAACGTTAAAGATATGCCGCGAGTGAAACAATTACTCTTACGGGTATAACTCCTCTTCACTCTGGGGTACCTACCATTATAAATAAGCCTGTCTAGTATCAAAAAAAATCCTTTGTTTCCTGAGTCAAAAATATGTTTAATATACATGAAAAAAATCACAACAAATGGGTTGCCTGATATCATTAAGTGAAGACTATTTAAAATTGCGACAACCGTGGGGCTTGACCGATTTTACTTAGACAACCGAACGTTATGCCATCGTGTTTTCTTTTAATACATATTTTAATAAGAAAATAGATGAGTGGACATTTAGTATCAATTTATCTATTTATACCTTACAACTCTGTAGTAGGGACAAAAAGATGAAAACCTAACAGATTCTTGGCTTGATTGCTTTGTAGATATTTACTTTAATTCTATTTTGATTTCGTTTGGTTTGAAAAAAAGATTAGTTCCGTTAGTTTTAATAAAGAGTAGCCTTGACTTAACTTTATCAGGCAACCCATTCGCAATGTTAGTTTTTTCATATAAGTATTTTACACCGTTAACGTAAGTTTTAAATAGCCGTTCTGAGGCTTGTCACTGCCGGATTTTAGCCTTTTCCCACTCGCACAATGTGGACATGATCATTAATCTATTAAATTATTAGTATTCGAAGTCATTTCGGTAGGCACATATAAAAATACGAAATCCTGAAAGTCCTGTTTTAATATTCAAACGAAAGTATTTTATTTAGTTTGTGTGCGGGCAACATTGGAAAAAGGTGGTCTGGTTGAATTTGACAACGTCATTGTCTTATTTTGGTATTGTCCCCATAAAGTTTTTATTTTGTGGGATATTGTTTATCTACCTATTATCTAAGAATTAATCTTGTTTAATACATAATTTCACTGGTCACCATTAAATATAGTAAAATCCAAATAATAGTAATTTTATTATTTAAATAAACTTTAGGTTGAGTTGCTGTAAATTGCTGCAAATAAAATGATATATCTAAGCCGGAGAGGTGATCTGTACCTCGGGACCTTCCTACTTCAGATACCTTTCTCTATTTAAGATTGTGCATATACCAGTGCCTGTTACTTCCGATGTTGAATTAAATAAAGATTTATGATTGTGATTATTTTTTAATACCTATCTACTGACGCCTAATATATAATAATAGCTTTCTCGTATTACTATTTTTTTTTTATTATTTAATTGCCTCGGAAACGAAAATTGTTTTTTTTTTTTAAATTTAATTTAATAATGTTATATTCTCAGTCTTTCCTGATGGAAAGGCTGAGAATATACCCTACATACTACCCTACCCTACCCTACCCTACCCTATATCCTACTTTTTACATAAAATGATTGGTCACCTTATTAGAAAGAGACTAAATTAGCGTTAACCTCTTTTTTGGTGGCAATTTTTTAATGCAAGCAAGAATTGCAGTTGTACACACGGCGGCACATGAAGCTGTAAAATTCCAGTATAAATTGACCTCGCTTTGTATAGATTTCCTATACAATGAGAGATCCGCTTAAACTGGTTTTGTAAAGCTTGACTGGCCGTCGCGTGCGTACGTAGTACTTATTACTTCCGTGCAAAGAGTAATGACAAAAGGAAAAATAAAACAAAATTAGTTTTCAGCCATTTCGAGTGACTACACTACGACTAAAACCTATTTACGTAAATTATTTTTATCATAGAAATCGCGTATGAGGTTACTAAAAAATTTTAAAAGTTAATATCTTTTGCGTCTGTTGGTCGATTTTGATGAAATAAACGCTAAATAATACCCACAACAATGCTTCTTATTTTGTAATATTTAGATTTTGAATACAATGAGGGGTTTTTACGTGATGCGCGCACAAACGAACAGACAAACCGACAAACCGACAAACCGACAAACCGACAAACAGACAAAAATTTAAAAAAAGATATTTTTACTTTCTATTACTTATTTCTCGCACTTTCCAGTGACTTTTTTGCAAAAATCTGTAATGTACAGACACGGAAGGTCTACGATTTTATTATATGTATATAGATAAAACATAAAAAAAAACTAACAAATAATATTACATTAGAAAGTAAGTATTATTTTAAGAAACAAATTAAAAATGAAGAATTAATCATCGTCTTATTTTTTTCTACTGTTGGCAACACCTTTTGCTTATTAAGTTGCGAGCAAATAAACGTTGATGTTGCTAAAGAATACTATGTTTTCAATCAATATACATAAACCTATATACGAGGTTTCCTCTCATTATTTCTATTCATTCAACAATATGGATATTATGTAAATGGAATTTTGATTTCCATCCTACATTTTACTGACAACGATAAATTTTTAGTGTTACATAAAATTTTATTGTAATATCGGAATATAAACTTTATAGATCGTTATAATAGGTGGGTTATCTTACGTCCTAAACCTTTGTGCTGGTATTTTAAAATTAGAGTTGTACATCATCATCACCTAACGTTTAACTGTGAAGTTGAACATTTTAGAATACATAGAATATATTCATCATCATATTCTACAACCCGATTTCAAGATGTCGTCTGACATCTCGCCGCCGGATGACCAACACTTCTCTTTCCAGTCCTTGGACTCCACTCGGTCACAGCTTCACTCCACCTGCCATCACCGCGTCTTGCTAGGTGATAGATATTACCTCCTTCAAATACATTTTTATTTAGGCAAAATTCTTAGGCAACTTTGGCCTATGGACATAATACTTTACAGGCTAACATTAATACGTATTGTGTTAGTAAATGGAACTTTAAAACTATGTTAGTAACACTTCTGACTGACTACCTGTAACGACTGTCAAAGATCTACAAATGACAGCCGGGACCAACGGCTTAACGCGGTTTCTGAGGCACAGAGGAAACTCGGTATTTAATGGGCGGTCACCCATCCACGGACCAACCTAGGCAAGCGCGGCTTAACCTTAAGATCGACCGGAGCGGCTGTTATTATTTAGCCACGACCTCCTCCATTGACACATTTAAAAGTGATCTTTCTTTTAGAATTGGAAGTCTATTACATCCCAACTCTATTATTTTCTCGCGACAGGATGAAATATTGACGCGGCGCGGTGTCGTCGAATATTTCATTAGGGCTCGTTACATCTCGCCCTGTATATAAATATACATAGATATACGTCTTCCCCTATCTCCAGCCTTTGACGGCATTACCACGTCTTTCCATTTTGACGTAATTTCTGTAATAACGCTTCGTTAATTTAATTGACACGATAATTAAACCTTGAATTTCCTAAAATTTAATTGGCGGTACTATTTTAGCTGAGCTTTGATTTAGTAATGCGTATAAAGATGATGAAGAGTGACGGCTAATAAATTGAATACATAACATTAGGGGTTTAGTTCGTTACCTTGTTAAATAAAATCTTTGTGAGGACCTGCTATAAACAATTGAATAATATTGTTTATTTAAAGTTTTCTTACAATACTCTTAGGTTATTCTGTAATAATAATTCCATTAAAACCGTTTCGTCGCCTTTCCAGCCTTTTCTTAACCATGTTGGAATTGGTTTCCGGTCTTACTGGATGCAGCTGTATAGCAGTATTTTACATGGAACACCTGCCTCCAAAACATAGTTATACTCTATTAAAATAATTTAAAAGAAACAAGAATCGTCATCATTCATCATCATCATCATCATTCGCCTGTCCTTATCTCAATTTATTTGGTGTCGTCGCAGTCTTCTGCGTCCATACTTCTCTATTACTTGTCATCTCAGCAGTCAAATCCTTTCTAGCCATATCATCCTTCACACAGTCCATCCATCGTTTCTTCGCTTAAAAAAAAATATTTGTCATCGTAAAGTCAGCTATGTTTATAATACAAATACGGAAGTATTTCAATTGCGTCTCTTCTTCTAAAGAAAACGATAAATTTTAGCGACAGTAAAATAAACACAATACCACAGACATAACTAGAACTGTCCAACACGCAACCTCACTTTCCATTACCCGACCACAAAGAAAAACTCATAAAATTTCAGACAGCCGTAAAAAGCGACTTTATAAGTACTTATTCACCCCTACTACACTTCTATAAAAACAAATTTGGGGTAAAAGTAATAAAAACAGATAAAAGGATACTAACGAATATATTGAAAAAGTTAGTTGGTAGGCCTTATCAAGATTCTCGTCACGTGCGCCTCAGGATTCAGTTAGATGGCAAATGAAGGCTGGATGTAATCTCAAATCGATGGTGTGAAATTACTGGAGCGCGGTGTCGATTGAAAACGTAATCTAGGCAGTTGCAACAGATTTGCTTTTTGTTTGTAACCTTCGAGGGTTTGATTTTGAGATAAGGATGGCACGTTTCCTTTGATTAGATGACGTATTTTATCCAAGGAAAGTAACTCATGGGATTAAAAGGGTGCTTGCAACGTTGCCGTCGACGCCGTTTGTGTAAGCAGCAGCTGGTATTGGCATGAGTTAATCAAGGCTTTTTGCTCTTTTACTTCCTCAAGCATCTTTGGCTAGAAATATAAAGTTCAAATTTCTTTTGATTTGCAACGATTGTTACATGCGCAATTTCATCGACAAGCGTACATTAGAGTTGATTAGTCTAAATCATAGAAGTTATCTAAAGTAGCTTCACATAGAAACTCTAATTTAATCTGTGGGAATTTACAGCTGTTTAAAATACCAAAATATTTATAGATAAAACTGCTCAAAACGAAAACCATCCAATTATTTAAAGCCAATCTACATAAAATAATCGCACAAAAACTAAAATTATTACCACCCAAATTTGCATACAAATCCATTTATGCGACAACCTAATTTGCTATTTAAAACACGCTTTCGTTTCTACGCATAATACAAAAATATTAAAATTTCCCACAAAATATTCCTATTAAAAATGCCTCCATAACAAAAGGCTGTTAAATCCGCATGGCTCGTGTTTTTAAAAGCGAGCCTGATGTAAATTGTACTTAATTAACACGAGACATGGCTATGTATGTAAACACAAGACATTAAAAATACTGGACGAAATAAAGAGTGATGGGCCAGCTAGGGGTGGCATGCAAAAATAAGAGACAACGGAAAAGGCCCTGGCAATTCTTTTTTCAGTAAATTAGTGTTTTTTGTCATTTGTATGCTGTTCGTTTTTGTAGAAACATTTTGAGTACATAATTTGGATTTAACATACCTTTTAATTCACTTCCGAAAATGAGCTTCTTAGTCAACACGCTTGGCAATTCAATATTCATACTAAATATTTATAAATGCAAAAATAATTCTGCACGTGTGTCTGTTCCTTTTCACGCCTTAATTACTGAACGAATCCCGATGAAACTTGGCACATCAGTTGACCATAACCTGGGTTACATGTGGAACTTTTCCATGATTAATTCCATAATTAATTAAGACAATTCAAACCAAAAGGCTCTTTGATGACGAAGATATCCATATTTAGCTAAGAACCCACAAATCCGTACTCCAAACAGCTCATAAAATATTCCAGAAGCTTTAAAACGAGCTAAGATTCACTTAGCTCAACCAAAATGAATCGGCTGATTAATTTAAATACTTACTTTTAGTATAAATTAACTTTCGAAAGCGCGCTAATTGGCCTCTGAAACTGAAAGTATTCAAGAGTCTTCACGTTTAATGTTCCTTTTTATTCAAGAAGTTCAAGTTTCATTCAGTCTTTCGTTTGGATGAGTTTTTGATGACAGTTACACTTTTTCGTCTAATTACGTAACTTTATGGTACCGATTCATTCATTGAAATTTAACTTTTTGAAAGAAGACTGATGATTATGATGTCTTTTGTTTTAAAATTGTAAGGGATCAAGATACTGAAAACCGCGGGGGGAGAGGGGGGGAGGGGCGATATATACAAGGACCCACTTCGAACAGTTCATAAAAAATCTATACTTTAACAATTTTACCTTTGGACATTGACTCAGCACTCGGCCTGAACACGCGCAGTTCAGTTTAAAAATGATTTAGTTGCATCTTACATGCATTTTTTTTTTTAGGATTTTAAATCATCAAATGACCCCCTCCCCCCGCCCTGGGCGGAGCGTAAGGGAGTGTCAGACTTATACTGACCCATTAACTTGTAATCCATGTTCCTTCTTTGCCCTTTGTGTTCCAGGGCAGGTATCACTTTCGAACAGTCCCGCAGCCCTGGCAGATCTTACATACATAGGACACAAAGATTATATAATAGTGTGTGTTAAGAAAAAGTAGACTGGCAGTTAGTATATCCTTCCCAAACCTGGAAAACCTGTCTACAAACCGTCTGTAACCTACCTAAGGTTACAGACGGTCTGTAGACAGGATTTCGCATGGTGCAGACATCCTGAACTTATTTATATATTTATTTATCACATACAAGGTAAATGATAGGTTAGGGCTGTAGGGCTTATAGGCCTTAGGGTCGTAGGGACTGTTAGGCTAGCCTGCTAGGTTTTTGTAGGTTCCTTTAACTTATCTACACTAATATTATAAAGCTGAAGAGTTTGTTTGTTTGTTTGTTTGCTTGAACGCGCTAATCTCAGGAGCTACTGGTCCGAATTGAAAAAATATTTTAGTGTTTGATAGCCCATTTATCGAGGAAGGCTATAGGCTACATAACATCACGCTACGACCAATAGGAGCGAAGCATTTATGAAAAAGATTGCAAAAACGGGGAAAATCCAAACGCAGACGAAGTTGCGCGGGTCAGCTAGTCATGTATATTTTCGTGTACCGTCACACCCTTGACAGTATTGCGGCCTTACATGACGTTTGTTAAGGGTGGATGTACAATACTAATATTATAAAGAGGTATTATAGTTTGGATGTAGGGTGTAATAAAATATTGTTAATTTTTAATTTTGTTTTAATTGTTAATTTTTATTTTATTTTTCAAGTTTAAATTTTTAGTTTTAGTTTTTATTAATTTTGCTTATGTCTCGACTATTTGGAGGTGGGCGTTAATGACTGCGACATAGTTTTATACTAATGCAGTTGTTATCGAACACAGAGTTTGTGTACACTGAGTTTTTTTTTTCTTACCAAAAAAAAAAAACATAATATTCGGAACTATTGATCTGTTTCTAATTTTTTCCACTTATTGTAAGTTACTTATTTTTATTTATTCCTTATTTTCTTTTATTATTATCCCCAAGTGAACCATAACCTGAATAAAACCGCTGGCAAAAGCTTCATCATCATCATCATCATTTCAGCCGAAAGACGTCCACTGCTGGACATAGGCCTCCCCCAAGTGTCGCCACATTGACCGGTCCCGTGCGACTCGCATCCAGCGGATCCCTGCAACCTTCACCAGGTCATCGGTCCACCTAGTGGGAGGCCTTCCAACGCAGCGTCTTCCGGTTCGCGGTCGCCACTCCAGAACTTTTGGCAAAAGCTTGTTTAATTATAAATCACACTGTGATTAAAATATTTATAATCTGAAATAAACTTTACAGTTCCAGTAATTGAATAAAACCAAATAATCTGCAAAAAGAAAATTTTAACACTGGCTTTGGAGTAAGCTGAATTTGCAAATGTCTTTTGGTCAAAGTGTGTCAACGTTACTAACCTTGTGAAAATCCAGCAGTTTCGCAGATTCACCATTCACTGGCTTCCACAATCGGGCCCTAATTAACTTTGTACTAATTTGAGGAAATGTTTTTCTTTGGATCTCTCTTAAAAACGGAGGCTTTCATGTTGTGTTTGGTTCGAACTTTTTGAGTTTCTTAAGGATGATGAGGATATTTACTGTAACTTGATTATTATAATTAAAATATTATGTTAAAATAAAGTTTATTGAATTTTATTTACAAAAAAAAAACTCGTCCATTCAATCATTTTACAGCAAGACGCCGGAAAAATCATCTATTCCTTACCCCAAGGCTAAGTCAGAAAATAATTAATGTAGAATAAAGAGCTGCTCAGAAACGAATAAAAACCACTGTCAATGAAAACGACTATCTTATTTGGTGATCCCTTTAGTAATCGGATGTCCTATTCTGTGAAACTAATCATCATTATTTCAACCGTACGGCGGCGTCCACTACTGGACATAGTCCTCTCCCTGGCGTCGCTACGTTGACTACTTTGTTTTTATTACGATTTTGTTTAGTTAGTTTAACGATTGTCTGGCAGTTTGAGTACTTTATGCGGCCTACCCAAATGCCCTTATTTGTTATTGTTAGTCGTGTCATTGAGTAGGGTTATGAGTCAAGCTACACGCTCACTGACAAATGCTTGCACTGACTGCACAGGTACTCTCAAATCTGAGTGGTTCTTTCTTCAAAAGACCATCTCAGACACTAATCTGCATGGTCCTCATTTGACTTGACCAATGTCTGAACTTTTAAAGAGGCAGTGACCTCTGAGTTTGTTTTGAATGTTTCTTCTCAGAGTAGTTAGGTACGCAACACCGGCCCCATCTAGTTTTAAAACAGATACATGATGTGGCATGTAAATGTGTTTTGTAAAACCAATTAACAAAAATAAACATGATTTGATTTGACTGGTTCTCCGCTTCACGCATCCAGTAATTCCCCAAGAAAGCTATAGTAAGCACATAAAGTAAGCATACCGGAACAATTTACTGCACAGAAACCTCATCTAATAAATTCAAATGTTGCATTGGACACAATCTCAAATAGTATCTCAACTAGCTTTACAGTCAAGCGGAGCTTTAAATCCTGAACTATTCACGCGAACCATGAGGTCGAAACTAGTGTTAAACAACCCCGATAACATACCAACACGTAAGTAAAATCGCTCATATTCGTAAACAATTTCTAATTATAACAATATACATAACACCAAGCCTGTTTAGCCGAAGGGTGAGACAGAGGTGTACCATTTAACAGCCATATTTTGCCAGTTTTATTGAAGTCACATATTGACATCAACAAGACTCCCAGTTGATACTGTGAATTCCTAAGGTTTAAGAACAACTTTATTTATCATAAGAATTACATAGATAATTCACTTACTGAGAAAAACACTAAAATTAAAATGTGTTATTAGAGCCCACAGATTATTAGTATAGTCTATATTTTTATTTGTCTGTGTACCCATACACAGACAAATAAAAATATAGACTTGATCATAAGTTTAACAAAACACAACATGAATGTAGTTTAATTTTACTGGATGTGGCATCGATGGCATAGTCTGTTATGAGCAGGTTTGTTATCAATTTGTTTTTGTCTTATATATTTTCTGGTACATACATGATTTATAATATATACATATATATATATTGAGTAGGTATTAGTTTTTTTTTTTTTTTTACTTATTTGTATGTATTAATTGTGTGGGCTTTTAGTAACTTTTCCTAATGAAACAACCCAATAACACACTGCACGTCCATTGAATTGAATTCAGGACTTCGTTCTCAGCAGTAGCACCTACGACCAGTAAATCAACGATGCAGTCTATATCTAATCGCCAAAGTCTGGAACTGACCAACAATTTATAACCAATCCATATCTCGCAAAAATAAAGGAACATTCCTTGGTTGAACGCCGAAGCATACCCGAAGCTTAGACAATAGGTATTTGTACATTAATCTTCGGGACTCGGCAAATCCTTTAAGACTTCCGATCGGTTCGATCCGCGGCCAACCGCTGCGTCGATAAATCCAGATTAGAATTCTTTGTCCCTGCCCACAATGAAGTTGATATCTGCTATTAATTTATTGGCTCCTTACTCTTCTTAGACGTCATTATTGCTGATTTTCAATAAAACTTTTTCCAATTTTTTACCTCTCCTAAATGTTATGTTTTCGTCTCATCGGTTTATTACGTAAAACTATGTCCAACAAATATATCCCTAAACTTATTTAGTTAGTTTATCTTATATAAATTAGTCTTTTTTTTTTTGTAAATATTAAGTTTTCATTATTCTGTAAGTAGCTTTAATTTATTTATTTATTAAGTAAAATTAAAAAGATTGTTATCCCAAAACTTGTGTTTCTGTTTAGAATTTTCTCAAAGATTATAAAAGTGTCTTATGTTAATCTTAGTAACATCGTGTTGACACAATGCAATATGCAGAACTTGCAGTAGAACATTTTCGTCTAAAATAGCAATACTAAAATACTATGTCAGACAGATCAAACACAAACAAACATTTCATCAGACTGAAACTGTACCTAAGTCACATTAATAGAACAGCCATAACAACTGTCATAGCCCACACAAAGAACACACACACACAAACACACAGACAGATTTTAACAACTATCCACAGTTCCAAATGCAATAAACAAACGGAAACGATACATCTCGATTTTTATACCGATTTCTTCGCTCGAGTCAAACAGTTCTTAGTGCACCGATCTTAGAATCGGTTCTATAGCTCGGGATATTTTGCTTGGTTATCGATTCGTTGTGTTGTTTTATCGATTCGGTATGTATACAGATTATTATTATGTTTTCTATAAATAATTTTCGTGGTGTTAAATTTAGTTTCCCTTGATGTGTGGAATAACTGAATTGTGATTATTATCTACTGTCTTTCAGTGGAGTTTGCAAAACAAACTAGAGATTTTTGATAAATTATTGGTGTTTATTTTATGGTATTCTTTAGTGTTATTTTATTTTATATCTTCATAACATTCTTTGTCATGTTGTGCCTTCATGAAAAAGTCTCAAGAAGGAAACGACGAAGGAAAGTCATATTTTCGAAATTTATTTTATATGACACGTATCTATTTACCACAAAAACCAACCTGAGCGTTAAGGAGTGTTCTTGAATAATATTGTACATAATTTTGTTGTTATTCATGAACAAAAGCTCTGCCTTACTCGCTTCAGTTCTCCTTCGTTTTATTCAAAATAGTTTGTGTGCCAATCCATTGCTACGTTCAGACTGATCGGAACACCGAACTAGTAAAATATGGAATATCTTCGGAATATTTCAGTTTTATAGACTTTGAAATGACGCTTCCAGTTGTAACGTTGAAGAATCTATGAATTTTTGATATTAAGACTGGACTAGAAAGAAGAATATTCTTACTGTCTCATTTGTACGATGATAGCAAAGGTAAACGTTTCAATTCTTAGGTCTGCACTCTGTTGTTGTTTGTATTAGGACTTCCATGGGACTATTCATGGCTGTGATGTGTATAAATTATCAGTAGATATATTTCCGTTTTCTGAATTCAAGTATTGCAGTTTGGGACGTGTTAAACTCTAACAAGTTTTATGTCCGTATTACAGAATGTCACTCACGACTTAAACATTACTTTAAACTACTTATATGCAAGTCATTTGATTGGCTAAAACTAATTTTAAGTAATGTTCCGTAACCAACCTTGGAATTTTAAGCGCCACATTACATTGAAAGAATCACCTTAAGTAGAGCTGCACTAGTTTCCTATTCATACACTCAAGTCCAAAAATGAGTGAGTGTATCTTTGGCCGGATGATGTTCACTTCTTCTTCTTCTTTCGTGTTGATGGTTGACTTGTTCAAATTTCGGCGTCAGTGGCGTCTTTTAGGTCCTCTAAAACACAATGTCTTCAGTTTCATTACGATGTTGATTTCAGTCCTGTCATAAAGGGTCTCCTCAGAAATAAACGAGTTCCATTTCACTTTGACGATACGAACGCTACTTGCAGGATTTAAAGTAAATTTTTATCCTATTTTTATACAGTGACTTATTGAGAAAGATTGCACAGAAACGGATAGACAAATTTGAAAATTTCCAGATGACATAACGTACATTTTCCAAGTAACATAAAATCACTATTTCATGGGGCTTTAACATAACTGGCGAAATGGGGGTGTACTACTAGGTACACGTCTGCCTAACCCTTCGGGGATTACAGGCGTGTAATGTTATGTTGTTTTCTATTTTTCCCACAATACTGAAAATCGTAAAAATCAAGGCACCTTTTTACGTATATTTTTAAAATCCAACATCAATCTAACCCTGTCAAAGCCGACCACGTTGAAAATGGACCCCGTGTTTTGTATGTAAAATTTTGTCATACAAGTTTTCGTTTTGAAAGCTTTTCATATTTTGTCTGACAAGTGACAGTTAATTTGAGCCCAAGGCCTTGCAGCGACATCAATCACGCTGGCGGCGATGCGGTCCAGATTACATTTTGTATCCTTTACTCGAATTACTCCACAACGTTATTTTGCCCTGTTTATGGCCCAATTGAGGCGTAAATTTTAGGTTTATTCTTTATTTTAAAATATACTGCACGTGTTTGCTCTTCGTTATTGGTTTTTTTTACAAATTGGATTTAATGAAATACACAGTATGTTTGGTGATCATATTTTACATTTCTGTTCTGTAATTTTTTTATGAATTTCTGATGAAAACTGATTCAGGCATTTTTTATTATATTTTGGTAAATTGGTTTTACACGTATTTTTTTAAATAAAAACTTGATGAGGTCGATGTTTTCTATCTGACTATTCAAAAAGGCACCCCGAAACAAATTCGAAGGCCACACAATCTCTTATAAAGTCCATCTTGGGCCTGAGAGGACCAACGACACAGATTTGGTGATTTTATATTTTAGCACTTACATTTTTCTTCACAAATCCTACAACACGAATAAACAGCTGCATCTTGAAATCATTAATCACAATTACTTAACCCTATATTAATTACTCATACACTTAACAGTACTTGACCGCGAACCACTTAACATTATTAGTCGATCGATACCGAACGGGTGTTGTATCGATAATGCCTAGCGGTCGCTTCTTGTGGTGACATTCTGGTCCATTGTACCACCCCATATCAACTGAAGATAATTTACCCCCAATAATGACGGGGTAATCAGGTACCCCGATCGGAATCCGTATTGAGATTAGGCAGTTGAAGGGTTAGGTTGGAATTGAAATTGCTTTGTTTTGTTTTCTGTACCTATTTGTTTGTTAATGGATTCCAATGTTAGGGACTTTAGTTTATGAAATTGTTTGTTCAACTATGATATTGATAAAAGAGGACTGTTGTTCGACCTTCCATAGGTCTATTTCGATATTTCAGTAAACCTTAGCATTTTTTCTTAATACCTTAACATAAATGACTGAGACAGCACCAATAAATTGAGAAATAGGTATCCATTTTTTGTGAGTCTTTTTTCTTCAACCTTCAACCATTTTTACACGAACATTATAATTCAAACAACCTAGATCTAAGTGATAAAAGCTTTTAATCTATCTCTTTTAAGAATATTCAAGTTCTAACAAAGAATAACCTTCAGACAGTAACATGGTCGGTTCTGACAGTAAATTAATAGTCTACTTAGACATTCAAGGGTTAATATAAGCGATATGTAATTACGGTCAGGTTATCATTACGCCTTGCAATAAATTGCTGGCTGAGATTTGACCCCCATAAAGAAGGTTGGGAACTTGGAAGAGGTCTCGAAAATATGACAGCTATATTTTATAAGTATGAAAACGTATGTACATACGTACGGAGTTGGATGCTCGTGGCTTTATAATAAAAAAATGTTTGACTTTATTTTGAGCTCCCGATATTTCGCAATCACGGAAGATCCGTAAACGACAGTATAATTTTAGTTGTAAACCGTGAAAGCTTAATCCAGTGTTTATAATAACAGCTGAACGGGTTTATTTTCAAGGTTAAGCAACTATTGCCGAGGTAGATCCGTGGATGGGTGACCATCCATTACATATCAAAACTCCTCCGTGCCTCAAAACGCCCATTAGGCAGTGGGTCCCGGTTGTCATTCGTAGATCTTTGACTGTTGTAACGGGTAGTCATCATCATCATCATCATTCCAGCCGAAAGACGTCCACTGCTGGACATAGGCCTCCCCCAAGTGTCGCCACATTGACCGGTCCCGTGCGACTCGCATCCAGCGGATCCCTGCAACCTTCACCAGGTCATCGGTCCACCTAGTGGGAAGCCTAACGGGTAGTAGAAGACCGAAATTCGGACAACCAGTCTATCCAGTGTCTGTGTTGTGGAGATCAGATAGAAATTCGCACCATGTAAAATACTGGTATTCAGCTGCATCCAGTTATACTGGAAGTCGACCTCAATAAAGTTGCGAAAAGGCTAGGTACATAGATGTAAATGAAAACGATGATGATGAAAATGTACAGGCAAGGCAATTCATTCGCTTGATAAATCAATGCAAAAATGTGGTTTAATTAGTTAAGTGCCGTGACCTCAGCGCGGTTTAGCGGGACGAGTTGCCATTCTGGTTTACTGTTGTAAATGATCAATTATAATTATTGGAACGCTTGCTGTTCGTTTAATTGAAAACATGGACACGATTTTAACATGATGTGTAACTTTTTCTTTCAACAGCTTTTTAATTTTACACAACATCACGCCTGTAGTCCCCGAAGGGTTAGGCAGAGGTGTACCTAATATTAGTACATCCACATTTCGCCAGTTATGTTTTTAAGTCCCATGAAATAGGGCGCGAGCCTATTGCCATTAACCGGTCACAAATCCAGCCTCCGTGGCTGCTACTCAGAAATTCCTGATGGAAAAACCAAATAACACTTTGCCCGACCTGGGAATCGAACCCATGACCTCATGCTCAGTAGCCGCGCTTGCGACCACTAAACCAATGAACTAGTCGGACTTTTTATCAGTGAAAAGCTCCTGGTCGCTTTTCGGTTTAAACAAACGTGTTTTTTTTCTAGTGATCTGTAATTATCATTATATTTCCGGTACACTGTCACTTATAAAGGTATTAAACTATAAGATTCAACAGTTTTTATTCATCCAACGAGAAATCTATATTAGGCGAATACAACCTTCAATCTTTTTATTTGACCAGTAACAGTATGTTCTTTATTTGAATTCACTATGTACATTATTAAAAAACTACAAATAGATCTAAAATTTACAAGTATTAAATTGGGATAAGAATAACAGGATGTCAAAAAAGTACGTCCACACGGTTGTCAATAGGAAAAGTGCCCAAAAGGCTGGCAACATTGCCACGTTGGATGGCAATGCTGATACTTTGGCCAAAATATACCCTCCAATTCATTGTCTACCTAAATTTTTTAGAATCAACCGAAACTTTATCTTTCGACAAAGATTCCCTCGAGCTCTGCAATTTTCAAAGCACCTAGGTAAAAGACATGAAAATAACAACTTTATCTAGATCCCAATGAAATTAAGTGCTTATTTTTGTAACATTTTTAAAGCAGAGCCAGTAAATCACGCGTTAGTCAATGTGGTAAGCGCTAGCCACTCGATAAATCCCCGTCGTTTGTGCTACACGTTTAACTAGAGACATGGCTTTCAGTGCTTATACGGAAATATTGTACTTGTGAACTTCAGGAAAATACAGACAGTTTTAAGATTCGTAAAACAACATTAGGGCGAATTTGTCTTATGAAACTGAACGCGTTTCATCAGTCTAGACTTTTCCCAAATGTTGGGGTTGGCTACCAGTCTAACCGAGTGTAGTTGAATACCAGTATTTTACATGGAGCGACTGCCTATCTGACCTCCACAACCCAGTCAGTACTGGGTAATACGATACCCCTTGGTAGACTGGTTGTCAGACTTTTCGGGCCACTGACTACCTGTAACGACTGTCAAAGATCCACAATTAACAGCCGAGACTAACGGCTTAACGTGTTGTCTGAGGCACGGAGGAAACTCGGTATGTTAGGGGTGGACATCCACAGACCAACCTAGGCAAGCGCGGCTTAACCTGAAGATCGACCCGAGTGGCTGTTATTATTTAGCCACGAGCATCAGACTGAACGTGTTTAACAAGTCTAAACTGCATTTAAAAGGTATTACTGTAAGTGTCAATTTTCCGTAACAATGTTGGACATTGCTGTCAGCTCTTGAACGCAGTTTAGAACTGCTGATGGCGTTCAGTTTCACTAGTAAAATTGGCCCTTAACCATTGCAAATGCATGCATCTCGCATTCTTGTTACGAAATACCTCAGATAATATTGATTTTGACTTTTTATTCGATCCGTCAGTAATTTCTTGAGTCATGGTCATCATTATCATCACCTACCAAGCCCTTTACCAACTATTTTGAGGTCATCGGATGCAGACAAACATATAAATACCCGTTATCGATCAGAACTCATTTTCAGTATGAAAGTAGTCCTGTGTTCCAGTAAAAAACCCTTACATAAATATTTCTGTAATATTTCTCACTTAATTCACGTCACGATTCACTTTGTGAAAATGTATTATAATATCTAGTGAGCTCCCTACTCATCTTGATTAAGATAGGGGAGCGTTCAAGAGTCACCTTTCACGAGCCTTTGTGTGGTCGCCCGGTGGTTAGACGCAAGCACAATATATTATCAAGCAACGCTTCACGTAATATAAGACAGTAACCTACCCACTTTAATAGAAACAACAAAGTAAAGTTACGGGCACGTACTTGATTGAGATATCAATAAAAGTCAGAAACTTTTTAGCATAAACTTCCCACTGCTGGGACACAGGCTTCCTCCCATTAAGAAGGAGTGGGGATAGTCCACCATGCGGGCCCGCGTGTTGTCAGATTCCATCTTCAAAGCTTTAGTTAGACATGTGGGATTCCTCATGTTTGCCTTCACTGTTTTTAGTGCAGTGAGTGACTTCCTTACCAATATGTAGATATCATAAAACTGTCACATAATCGCACATGATCGTAAATTAAAAACCCATAAACTACTAAACAATCCAAAACATAAAAATTTTTAAACTATCATGGTCACTAACATTATCATTAACACTAGAAACGGGATGATATGATAATCCAAAACATCTTTCCGATCCCCTCATTCTCAGAAAAATAATAACAAAAAAGTATAACCAAAAATACTGGCGCTAAATATTGTAGTTGAAAAATTGGTTCTATTGTATAAACCTACGTAGGTACCAACTTTATAAGCAAGTATTCCACTTTAGTTACATGTTTAAAACATAAGAAAATCATAGTTCCAAAATTGAAAGCATAAGCATCCAAAACTCAAACCTACATGGTCACCTATTAAACTTACTTTTATATTCCCCCATTCATGTAGTTATGCGCATCCACCGCGATATTGCATTGTGTCGTTATCTGTCCCGGGTGATAACTGGGGCCATTGTGTGGGGTCACAAATCGCCATTGTTACCCACCGCACCCGACTGGCAAGGCTGGTAAATGCTCACACCTGTAGGGCAGATAAAACGTAAATTAACATAGTGTATGGTCCACTTGAATTGTGGTGTGGAAGTAGTGGGAACGGTAGGAAGTGCGCATTTTTTTCAATAAGAATTCTTCCACACATTTCAAGGACTTCGTATTTCTTTTGATGTCGATTATTGATTATTTATATTCTTTTAAATCGTAGTGCTATCAAGCCTTTATTGAATACTAGCCTCACCCGCGTGGAGCTCGGTAATCGTCCCACGGAATCGTACGACCGCGACAAAAAGTTCTATTAGATTATAAAAAATCCTATTTGATAATCAAGGTCATACTATCTGTGTGCCAAATTTGATCCATATCCGTTCAGTAGTCAGTAGTTTTTCGTGAAAGAGTAACAAACATCCATCCATCCACACAAACTCTTGCATTTATGATAGTAATAACGAAACTTATTTAATTTAGGTCGTTTCTGAAGCTCCAAAGAAATTCACTAATCAGAATTACTGACTAGTCTTTCCGACGCAAAAAAAGTTCGGTACTTATAAATTCTTCAGCTGGAGCGATAACAAAACAATATACAATGTTCAAACAGCCATAATACTATAATTTAGGTACTTAGAACCACCTAAAATATGCGCAAACAATATTCTTCGAACAACGCGCCAAAACAAGTGGATTAACGATGAAAAAGAAGTTATAGGTAAAGTAATAAAATTTATTTTTCTTTTTTACTGCTAAGAATTTTTACATCGACAACACCTGACTTTATTTATTATTCGTTCAGGAATCATTATCGTAACCTAACTACAGTTCTCTTCAAAGTTATTCGTACCTAATTTTAATTGTTTTATTTATGAATTTTTGTTAAGTATTATTAATTTATTCTTTTAAATGGGTTTTTGTTCTTCAGCTTTCAATTTAAACAGACTTAATTTATAAAAGAAATAATCTTGACAAATATTTTTTTATTTTAGTTTCCTGGCAAATTAAAACTTCATCAAGTTTCAAATTATAAAAACGTCGTTTTGAAAATATTTAATCAACCTATCTGAAACTGCAACCAGCATCTGGGGAACCGAACCGTATGCTTTGGCCCGCCACCATCATTGCTGCCTAATCATTCGTCCACAAATGCTCGACCCATTCTTTCAAAGGACAAGCCGACACGGGACAAGAAGTGAAAATTAAATCCATCATAAAGTTTATCCACTCTCAAGAAATAATGGGAGACTTCCTCGTTCGTATGGCGACCTCGTCACTCCGACCCTCAATATGCGACCTCCGTCTCAAGTTAAGCGCCAGAGTGACCGTAAACCCTCCCGCAGGTCCTCTGAGTGTGAAACGGTGAATATTTTATTCATGAACACCTGAAATTCTTCAAACAAACACTGAAGGCTTAGCGGATCCCCGTTTGAGGTTTTGCAAATAAAAAACTTTGCCGAAAATTGGGTAGGAGTTAAGCTCTTGCTCGTGTGAGAAGAAAAGAAAATAATCTGGCAAATGACAATTGAAAATGATTAAGTGAATCTCCCATTTTGATTTTTAGCATGTTTTCGATTTCAACAAGTAAACATGCTGATAAGAACAGGAACAAAGTTTATTGGTATTTTTGTCAAATATGATTAGTTCACATTTTCTGAATACCACGAATTTCATCAAAAACTTTCAAAAATTAAACAACGCACGTATCATCAGTAAATTGAAACCAACATAACAACATGTACACACACCAAATTCTGGTAACTAAAAGTCGAAAATATACTTACATTCCGCACAAACAACTAACTCCAGATAAACGATCACCGTTATCAAACCCCGCACTGAAATTCGACCCATTTGTTTGTGAACCCTGCAAAGCTTTTAATCTTTAATTTTTATTTCAATTCGACTGAAAAAATGTTTTTGATTTCTGCCAACACGTGTATTTAAAACTGCGTGTTTGTTTTAGTCGTTTTCATTGCTTGTAGCTAAAAACTCTTTGTGACGTACGTCGGTTACAAAAGCGAATGTTGTTGACTTGTATGACATGCGGTTTAGTGTGTTTAAAACTGTGGCTTCCAATTGTTTTGTGAAAATGAAGTGGTGAAATCTTGCAAAGTATATGTGTATGTAATTTATTTCATCACCACTGCTCTTAAAACGGTGAACGAAAACATCGTGAGGAAGACAACATATTCCAGAACCAATAATTCTAAGATATGACTGTGACAATATCCCTCTCTTCCACTCCCTCTCTCAGAGACAGGCCCTGTGTTCCTGCAGTCATCATCATCTGCCTAACCTTTTCTCAACTATGTTGTTATGTTAGATAGGCCTTTGTCCAGCTGTAAATTGGTGAAATGCTGTCAAGGTTTACATGAATAAACGAGTGTTTCGATCAAACACTTTCGACAAGCTACACTTTTTGCAGTTCATTTGTCGATGAGTATCAAACACCGTGTCTCGGTCCTGCTCAGGCGACCAAAACTCTAAAAACCTTATTTCACCAGTGACTGATTGACCAACCAAAGATAAATACCTATCAACATGTTGCCAGTAAATTGTCAGTCTCATGTCGCCTCCCATTAGTCACCTCTCAGGTCTCATTATTCCTAACATTCAATTAATAAACAAATATTGATGGATGTATCTTTTTTCCTGACTGAACGGTCCATTTATCATAAATAAAAGAACATCATTTATCAAGGCTCTATCGCAAATTACTCCCGAAATTGGTCTTGTTTGCTCTTTATTTTCTAAACTTGTCTGAATTGTAAAAAATGCCTATCTTATATACCATGAAATGAATTCGCTTTTGTTGTTTACCTGTGCGATCGCATTGGTTTTCTAAATTAAAGAAAGATTTATGTATAAATACAAACATTAATATTTAATTTGTCAAACACTGTCTTAAGCTTTCACTGTTTTCAACTAAACTTATACTGTCACTTACGGGATATCGTTTGACCCGTGATCATGGCGCTTGCAACAGCGCCGAAATATCGGGAGCTCAAAATAATGTACAATAATGGAAGATATCCCGTAAATGACAGTATAAGTTTATTTAACTTGTCATTTGAAGAGCTTTGACAGTCGTTACCAAAACGGCCGTCAGTGGTCAAAAAGTCTGACAACCAGTCTTAACAAGGCGTATCGTATTACCCAGTACTAACGGGGTTGTAGAGGTCAGATAGGAAGTCTCTCTATGTAAAAATACTGATGTTCGGCTGCATCCGGTTAGACTGGAAGCCGACCCCAATATAGTTGAGAAAATGCTAGTCAGATTGCTAGTAAGACATAAGCACAGAAATCTCGATATATTATAAAGTCGTATAAACCATGCGAAGCAAGGGCGGGTCTCGGGTTAGTCATTAAATTCATATATAAATTATAGATATGTCGGATCCGGTCATTGGTACGGACATAAAATGAAACGCAAGTCCAGTGGTGACATCATCTGACCTACTTACAAGTCTACTCACACCACAGCGTGCTTCTACAGAGCCGTGATGATTACAGTTTGACGCGAGGACGACATTCAATGTCTGATCGCAGCGAAGTTGAGACGTCCTTGAACTATACCCGATTCATTGTGCCCCGTGTTATTGTGTTAAATTGTAATTTCAAGTAATTTTTTAGTTTGATAGAAACAGTGTATCGCCCCCAATGTATTTTCATTGCACGATACCCATCTTCTGCCCACATGATGTGCGAGCCTAACGGAATAAATCCTGACAATCCGACAGATATAAATTCGTCGAAATTCTAAAGAGATGCCTATGTTTGATAAGTGGTTATATTTAGAATTTTAATAGAGTCTAGCTTTTAAGGGTCGTGTTTGGGTCGGAATACTTAAAATGTCATTGATAGTTCGGTTTTAATAATTTAGTGATATCATTGTGTGTACACGGCCCGATCCTATTTGAATAGCCTTCATTATGTGCCGTTGTCCCGCGTACATTATGATCCGCATTGTTGTAATTTTCACGTTCGGGATTCGCATAACACTAAACATTGTCATTATTATTGAAAGCCTAACAAAACAAACATTGACAGGATATTGACTTTATAATTTCAGCCTGTAAATCCAGGGCAGGGCAAAGGCATATTTGTCAATGTTTTGAATACATGTGACATCCACCAACCAGAACTTGGCAGGCGTGGTGGGTTATGGCCCTCCTTTTCTTACAAAGAAGAAGAGGAAGAGGTATTATAGGGTAATTATGCTTATATTCAGGCAGAAATCTTTAACGGAGAAGGTCCACTCTTTAATATCTCCTTTTCTTAGACGCAGGCGCACTCAGTGTACGAATGCTATTTTAAGACTATCATCATTCTCCGGCCGTATTCCAATTTATTTGGGGTCGGTGCAGCATGTCTTCTTCTTCCATACTTCTCTATTACTCGTCATCTGAGCAGTCAGTTTTCTAGCCATATCATCCTGCACACAGTCCATTCAACTTTTTTTTTGGTTTTCCTCTACTCTTATAGCCATCTACTTTCATACTCAAAATTTTCCTTACTAATGTTTCTATATTCCCCAACGATTTTTCTTCACCACAAATCTATGATTCTCAAGGTAAACTTAAAAATTTAATGGAATTTATTTCAATAATTTATAAGCACCCACGCAGTTACAATAACAAAAGTGTGTAACGTAACCTGATCACTATAATCTGAATCTATGTAAAGTTCGAGTGAATTGGTTTTTCTAGGCAAGCGTGCTCCACCCTAGGCCGCATCATCGCTTCATATCAGGCGAGTTACGTAAGCTTATTCAGTTAACACACACGTCACATTGAACCAAGTCATATTTCAATCTTACACCTTCCAGCTTAACTTGCTCCCGACAGAACGTGAACAACATATCCGAATGCTAAACGTTTGAAACAAGTCACAATGACAAATGAGCCCAATTTGTACCAGCGCGTGAAAGCTTAGCCGTAAGTGGCTTAAACACGAGGTAGATATTGTCATTACAAAACGCGGCATTAGCTGCTTGTTGGGTGAGTGGGCTCATCACTTGAACGAAGATTTCAATTACGGGAACGATTGTTTAGTGTCTTGGTAACTTGAATCAAAAATTGTGGAAAATACCTGAGATCTTATTGTGCAGAGTAACTTTTTTTATACTAAAAAGGTTTGCGTGTGGTCACAATTCGCCTGGTGTGAAGCGATGTGGAGTACGCTTGCCTAGAAGAAACCGATTCACTAGAACTTTGAATAGATACCGATCATAATGATCAGAGAACAAAGAATCCTGCAATGAATTCCACTGACTGGCGGTTCGCACAATGAATGTGGAAGCACAGCGCAAATGTCAGGTTGATGGCAATAGGCTCGCCCCTTATTACATGAGACTTAAGAGGGAACAGGGCCTATGAGGTAGGTACTGAAAGAAACTATTGCCGTGACGCTGCGGCAAGCCTGCCACCGTAGAGTGCGATAGGGACAGCTACAGCTCAGACCGATAATAAACAGAAATCATCACAAAAATTTTGACGAGATCGACGTTTCGTATTCCCCTTTTTTCTCCTTGAAAACTGAGCCGATTTAATAATTTTTGTCGTTAAAATTGTAAGAAAGAGTATGTCTAGGTTCCTAACTTTTCGAATTTGTCTGGTTGTCTTCTAATCACGGCCTTAAAATTGGGAATATTTTGTAATTTTTGGAAAATACAAATTAGAAAATATGACCCATTTTCTTTACTTACTTATAAGTTGCTGAAAAAAAGGAAATGACAAGGAGGTGTCTACAATAGACCTTGATTTTATGAATAAAGTAATGATTGCTTTAGAGGCATTATTCAGGAGGAAAAAAGCAGAATACATTGGACATCATACACAATGGAGAATCGCAACCCATATTCCCTCTTAAACAATTAAATATAAGTTCCGATTGTAGATAAACTATAAGTGCTCTTTTGCGTAACTCTTCGAACATTACAGGCGTGGAAATTATGTTTTGGTAAAAGTGACAATAAATTGACAAACTCAATAAACAATTCTAGTTAACAACATGACCTATATATTAATACAAAAACAACAAACAGCCCAAATGACATCACTATCACACAAGCCAACACGTCATCTCTTCGTAAATAATAAATCGTACGCAAACAAAAGATTAAACAAATGATAAAACAAAACACAACTCGATACTGTGTACATACTCGGTAATTTGTTCGTAAAATCGAATGGCTTTGAATCGATATCTAATTACGAACACACGCGAGGAGACGGGCTCACTCGTTATTCTTGTTCATGGATGTGGAAATGTATGCGATAATGACGAGTTTGCTGTAAATTTTTATTCAACAGGACTTGTAAAGCTTTCCTTTGTTTTATGGTTGCTTATAGCCGTCTAGCGGCTGTAGTGCTTATCTTAGCGAGTTTTGTTTTCGCTTTATCTTCAGATGTTAGAATTTTTATTGTATTGTTTGTACTTGTATTTGGTTATTTCATGGTTTGTTTGGGTGTTGTAGGATTTAGTACTAGATCGGTTTTTATTGTGGTGTACGTCAATACGTCTGGTAGAAATATATGTCTCTTCTTCAAAGATAAGCAAGTTATAGCTTTCGCTCGTAACACATTGAAATTTGTAAGTTGAGGACCAGAAATAAATATTGTGAAACTAAGCTAATGTGAGAAGTTACTCGAAGTGAAATAGATGTTAGTATACCTAACCAATTTTCATTTGTATTTTTTACCAATTTGCATTTTCATCCCTTTTCAAGCAAAAAGTACTACCGAGTTCACTGACGTTTAACCAGATTTCGCCCTTATGCCCTAAGTAATAAGACTGATAAGTGAGTGAGCGCAGTTGTACAATACAACTCGTTTTTGACTACACACTATTTTAAAAGGCTCTTTTCCAATTTAATTAACAACGTAAATATTATACAAGCAAACTATCACTTACATCTCGCATCAGTAAACAAGATGATAATTATTCAACAAGCAATAAGGTTAACGGTGCGATCATAGCTCAAGCTCATGAATTTTCATCTCGAGCTAATCTGTATGCATCTTCGCTATTAACTATTTACAATATTAGCTTCAGTTCTCGGTAATTAACGTTTGAGCCAATTTAAATTAACAGGATGTTACTTAGCGTATTTCTGGGTAATGTTATCAGTTTTTGAGCTTATAACTTAAAAGCTTTTGGATGGAGTGAACAGTTAGTTATTCTTCATTATTTAAATGATTCTAATTCTAACGAGCTCAAGACGACGCTGGAGGCGCGCGCTGCGTGGTGACCACGATTTTGTGCGGACAACTAGGCAACTGAACAAGCTTATAACTTTGTGATTTTTCATGATACAGTTTTGAAATTTTGTACATATATTCTTTACATAAAAATACTAGACACGTGTATCAGGTTTCGCATATACTAAAATGTTGTATATGCTTGCTAGTCTGCATTCTGAGTCAAACTTATGCAGTTTTCGAAATACATGCAATCGATTTATGTTTAACCAGCGGCCGTCACTGCTTCGCACGTTTGCAAAGTTTATGTAATGTAAACCTCAAGATGTTTAGTTATATTTAAGTAATAATTGCAAAAATGTTCTAAATTACTGAATTTTGATCTGATTTTCGTGCGAAATTTGATTGTAAGGTGTGAAAGATACAAAGCGTTCACACAGATAAACCGACCTATTTTAACGGTGATTTAAGACAAACGTCAGAAAACAGTAACCAAAAAAAAAACAGTAAAATGTGTCTATTATAATTTCTATAATGATTCAAACAGCCAGACTTCTCGAACTTTCGTAAGAAGTATAACTCAACTCAAAACCTCAATAACACTAAAATCCATATACAATGAAGATAATAATTATCACATGATTATTTCCAGCGTAACGCAGTTCACACCAGCTTTGACAATCAGCCAAGCGGAACAGTCCAATGAGTCCTTTGTCGTATATTCTCTCCATACAGAACACAATTTTTGCCAAATTGACACGAGTGCGAGCAGAATGAAACCTTTCATCTGTATCGTCACCGGTTCGAACGAAGTGTGGTATTGGACGCAATGTGGACTATACGATTTTTGATTTCGGTTTTACGGTCTTGATACTTTTTTGTAAATTCCAGGTGTTTAATTGGAAACTCACACTACTAGGTTTTACCATGGTTGTACACAGATGTGAATAAAATTGTCTGTTTCCGTCCTTGTAAATCAAAAACTTAAGGATGTGTCAAACAGACATATGGAAAAATTAAAAAACGCTGCTGACATACAATTATAGCGGTCATTCAAGAAGTGACTCTATGACACTACTGAAGAACCAACATCAAAATTCGAAATCGAGCTATTAAAGTTATATGGTATATAGAACAAGCCCCGAAAGCAACTGTCGGGCACCCAGACAGAACACCCGTCTGGTCAGAGGATTCCCGATTTTCTATGGGGATGAAGAACTTTACACCCTGTTCTTTATAGCCCAATACATTCAGTGTCCGGTGTCTAGAACTGCGTCCGCGATATCCGTAATATTTTGACCGAATCTTAAAGTGAACCAACTAAATACCAAAAATGTTCTGGAAATTATTTTATTCCGTTATGGTTATGGTGTCACATAAATTAAAATTGATTTCATTTTTCATATACAATGAATTACTGTTCCTGACTTGAACATAAATTCTCACTGCGTTAGTGCGCTCTGCTCACCCCACAAAGGATACTGCCTCAAGAAGAATTTCCTTTTATAAAATTGTTCTCTTCATAAAATATCGTACAAGTTTCCTTGCTATTTCTATTTATCTAAAGGCTCATTCTTTATACAGCCGTAGACGTGTGTTCCCCGACAGTTAGTTAGGGGCTCCCACATCCATTTTAGTTTCGTTGAAATACCAACACCTGAGACAAAAGAATATCGCCATTTTTCCAAAACAAAAACGAAAGTGTCAGTTTCCATTCAGTTTCGACGGCGAAACAATGAATGATAGTACAAAGGAAACTTTTCAAGGCAGTTATCTTTAAAAGCTCGTCAAATACTCTTAAAATATATCTTTTGTGACGGGTTGGGTAGGCATTTTATTCAAAATTCAGCTTTGTTTCCTTAAACACAAGTTTCATTACAAAATGCAGTGGTGTTTGTAATAGTTGCATTCATTTTGATGGAGACAGCAAAGCATTTGCTGGAAGCATAATGTTATTACATCTAGTAAATATAACTTTGCTTTGTGTCTACATCGGTAACAATTCCTTTCAACACTGCAAGCTTTGTAGATTGCTTCTGTAAGCATTCAGGATAAATTAAGGAAATGTTTGAATTTGTTTGTCTTTCACAAATGATTGTGGTCTTATTTACCTACTTAGGTACCTATTGGCTTACTCGTGAACAGCAATGCCTACCTACCGCAGGCTCGGCTGGTAAATTAGCAATCGCAGTATTGACATGTCAATGCTTTGACGTGGTCTAATTAAAACTGTGACCTTAGACATTGTGACTATTGTAGGTAATATATGCCTACACATATTACCATAATGCGTATTTACTAATTGTCAGCTACTATAATAGGATATCATGCCCAGCAGTGGATTGCGATAGTTTGCTTTTACATTGATTTTAAATTAATCTTTTATCAATTTTTGTTCTTACTAGCAATTGCGTCAAAATATAAAAAAAATATTTTCAGTGGATAACAATAAACCGTGAATAATTAAACAGCACAAATAAATCAAATACTATTTTCGATGACTGCAGTAATTTACCCACGTTTTATGAATAATCACTTTGACACTTACAATTTACGAGCACACGGTAGAGCATAAAACCATACTTAAAATCGTGATTAACAAAACTACAGTCAGTATTAATTGATTAATGACTGTCGATGTATTATGTAGATATGTTATCATGATATCAATTTCCAGCCTAACCTACAGATATCGTTATTTTTTTTGGGCAAACCTATTACAAAACCACCGCAACTCCTGAAAGCCAGAAATCAATAGTGGCGACCACCAGAAAAGCGCCGAGAAAATAAAGCGCGACAAAGTCCCAGAGAAACAATTTAACTGTCTTGTATCCCGCAACGAAATAAATCAGAAAAGAATAACAGAGGAGTAGGTCACGTGAGCCGCATGGATAACGACCGCTGGGCAAAGATCTCAACACGATGGGTGCCTGAGGATGGACAGCGCCGCCGATGCCGGCCCGGGAAACTATAGCGAGATGCTTTAGACGCGCATCACGAAGGCTGGTTCGAGGTGGCGCAAGAGAAGAGTTTGAAGGATTTGGGGGAGGCATTTGGAAGCTGACTCCAACTATTATACCAAGACTCAAGTGGCGGTACTTTCATACAAGCCTAAAAGCTTGTCTTGGCCTTTTAACCTACTACTCTTCATAATGTTAGGATTTCTAAGCAGTCTGCTTGCCTTATTAACACCCTAGGAACAACACTGGTCAAGAGTAATCTGATTAGCCCGTACTGCGAGTAAGACCCAGCAACCCGCACTGGGCTCGCGTGGTGCGTTTTGGCCCCCCCCTCTAATCAGAAGAGAACCCTGTGTCCCAGATGTAGGAACGTTTAAGACTGATTATGCTATGACAGTAAAATATACATCCTAAACAAATGATCGGCATTACCCTAATAGGGCAATGCACTCAGCAAGGAAAAGAAGCGGCATTTTATCTACATACACTTCCAAGACTTGCATGATATCCCGCGCACAAAATGGCGTCACATTTTTTATTTTATTAAAATGCTAAAAGGATCGTAAGGCAGGATGGGTTTAATTCACCATGCGTGCCTTAATAATGCTGTTATCATAAATATTTTGGCGTGAGAAAATGATCTTTGTGATGGAGATTATTAAGTTTAATCTTGGTTTACTTTGTGTTTTATATATTCTACAGTTTTATACGTTCCCTGCTTTAACAAAGATTGGTTTTCTACTAAGTTGCATATTACCCGATACAGTGTGTTCAGACAGAGTAACTTCTTGGGTTTGCATAAAATTCAATCAATGATTCAGCGTATAGAAAATAGTGTAAGTCTACATTTTAGAAAGCCAATCAGATGCCTAAATAATAAACATAATAAAATGAACTTACCCCGCTTGTTGATAACCTAATTTACAAACTTCAATGGAACAGTCAACAAGTAAACGAACCAACAACTATTCACCAAACATAGCTGTAATTGAAATTTCATTTCCATATCCTCTGGCAATCAAAGGCTACGCTCCCAAACTTCTATATTAGTTCTAATGTCAACAAAATCACACTATTCCAACACGTAGATAATATTGAATCTTACTCACAGCGCCCGAAGCAAACTCCAAGTGAATTTGCGAAGTTAAATTGAAAGTGAGCGTTCGGGCCGGACGATTGATGAGTGGGCCATTCCAGTTTGCACTTCAATGTTCACGTCCACACGTTCGTGCCTCCTTGGGTTAATGTTATTGGAGAATGTTTGTGGGTTTTATCTAATACTTTTTGCAAAGATTTGGAGCTGTGTAAACTGATATACGTACCAAGTTATAAAACTGTGAAAGTGTGAAGTTATTGAAAGTGTGAGGTGGATATTTCTGTCTGCACTTCACTGTTAACTTTATACATTAGAGCTTTCTAGTCTCGTTCTTGCACTCCACTTCCCGGGTTTGAATTGGCAGTGGTTATTCAACTTTGTTGTCCTTGCAAGAATATCGTTTTTACGTTTGATAAAATCCGTCCAAGAGGAGCTCGTGGCTAAATAATATCAGTCGCTCGGATCGATTTTTAGGTTAAGCTGTGCTTGTCTAGGTTGGTCTGTGGATGGGTGACCACCCATTACATACCGAGTTTCCTCCGTGCCTCCGTGCACGTTAAGCCGTTGGTCCCGGCTGTCATTTGTAGATATTTGACAGTCGTTACAGGTAGTCAGTGGCCCAACAAGTCTGACAACCAAGGAGTGTCGTATTACCTAGTACTAACTGGGTTGTGGCTTTCAGATAGGCAGTCGCTCCATGTAAAATACTGGTATTCAGCTGCATCCGGTTAGACTGGAAGCCGACCCTAACATAGTTGGAAAAAGGCTAGGCAGATGATGACGGAAAATCGGTCTAGGGAAATATATGTAGTGTGATACATAACCGGGCGTGACAACCAGCAAAAGAGTGATTTGTCTCTTCTTATTTCCATACAGATTGACTAATGCTTGAATTATCGACCTGTTACATTTTAACACATAACGTAACATCATGCCTGTAGTCCCCTAGGTGTTAGGCAGAGGTGTACCTAATAGTACACCAACATTTCACCAGTTATGTTTAAATCCCATGTAATAAGGGACGAGCCTGTTGCCATCAACCGGGCACAAAAATCCAGACTCAGTGACTGCTACTGTGAAATTCCTGATCGAAAAATCCAATAACACTATGGCCGACCCTGGAATCGAACCCTGGACCTCATGCTCAGCTGTCCGCGCAGTCTGTTACATTTTATTTTATCAGAAAATAATGAATTGTCATCAAAACTTGAGACCTCACTTAAAATGTAAGCCAAAACTAAATGGCGGTACATATTCATCTTCAATTTAAATATTAATGAAAATATATTCGCAAGAAAGCCTCGTTTTGCATATAAATTAAGGTTACTGAATATAAAATGTTATGCAACTAAAACTTGAGAAATAACAGCCAGTTCAACAAGGCTTTATCTAGATTATTATTTATTTTAACCCTAGTCTTCGGTATATACGTTGTATATAAATTCCCCTGTTATATACAAAGGAAATCTTATAAGTTTTTAACCCTATTTCAAGCTTACAATTTTATTTTGCTTCCAGCCGCTGTAGCAAGTCTTCAGGAAAAGTGTTCAGTATTTTGAAATGTGCTTCAACTTAATCTAAACTTAAATTAAATTTGTCTTTTGGTATAATAATAAAACACATACATCACACACACACATCACACACGCACAAACACAACATCATCACATCATTTTGCTACCAAGTTTCCAAGCCTAATTTTTAAACAGGCTTATTTTACAAATTAACATCATTATTAATAATTGGACATTATAATATGAAAAGAGATCAGACCATAGCCAATATATGGAAATTTAACATAATTATGTTAGCACATAAATAAAAATCTATCGCCATTTTACAAAGATTTGGACAAAGTAAACACTATAATATTTCAGGTGGGTGTGCAAAAAGTAGAATTAACGGAAAATGTACCAGAACCAGTTTGAAAAATGTGGTAAGAAAACACAAACAACATCATAAATAAAAATATTTTTAATCAATAAACTGTGTGAGTGGTGAGTGGAACTGTCATAGTTAGTCTAAGAGCTGCCCATATATCATCGACAGTCGCAATTTATTTGCACTTATTTGTTACTCTAAACATTCTAAAAGCTTGCTGTAAACAAACATGGTTGCCTCGCCCTCTGAATAATAGACTTCTGAGTTTTTTTTTGTAATTAACTCTGCTATACTGAGTGCCTTGGGTTTTGATGGGATCGTGTTTTTTTATCTCAGATATTATGTAAAGTAAGTACAATTGAGTCAATTATTCTATCTAAACGTGAACTTCATAACGATTTTTTAAGTTATCTCTTTCCAAAGAATAAGATATTGCATTATCTTGGTTTATTTTGAGCTGATCATGTTTTGAGCAGCGGTAGGCCAGTGGTGGTGGCCCCGACCTACGAGCAGTAAGTCATGGGTTCAAACCCAGGCACACACAATACTTTGTGTAATTTTTTTCAACACCGCTGCTTTCAAAATGGTGAAGGAAAACATCTTGAGGAAACCGGCATGTCTTAGAACCAAAATTGGAACACATGTGATTAGATGTCGACCCGCACTGGGCCCGTGTGGTTGAGTCACCACTGCGTGGTGGTACCCACTCCCTCTCATAGAGAGGAGGCTTGTGTCTCAGTAGTAAGAACGATAGATTATGCTTATTTTTTATACAATTTTAGCTAAGTTTTTAATGCCCGTTTTGACTAAAGCTAGAACACCTAAAAAGAAGGAAAAGAATAATAAGGAGGACGAATAAGAAATTGGATTTTCAACGCTGGATTCAGCGCCGAGAGTTGAATATTACTTACCGCATCCATTTAGCTGTCGCTTATTGTTAGTGAAAACAGTACAGAATCTACAGTTAGAGACTGAAAAATACCGCATGGAGTATGCTCCGAGCAAATAAAGTTCTTTTTTCTAAGAGATGAAGTATGGCTGGTATGTTTTGTAATTATTCTTACGAAACCGCAGTCGTAAAACATGCTTAATGCTGAACTACTTCTGCAGCGGAATTTTTAAGCGTTTTATTCTGAGTAGGGAACGGTTTTCAAGAAGAATAGGAGGAAATATATATGGGCTGTTGGCTTCAGATAGTTAGTTGTTAAGATTTCCATGTTACTTTCTTGTATCTGTGAATGTAAATTCAGGAGATTTTTGTATGGACTATCGTTTTACTATGGGAATAAAAATACCACTTCATGATCATCATCATTCTGCTGCCCTGGCCCAATTTATTTGAGATCGGCGCAGCATGGCTTCTTCTTGCGTACTTCTCTATTACTCGAGAATAAAAATACCACATCTTGTCAAAATAAATTGTTAAAATATTTACATAATCACAGCACTTGGACTTATCTTGTTAGTTAATATTCTTAAAAAAAAATATTGCAACTACAGCAGGTTGTACGTACGACGGCCAATCAAGCTTGACAAAACCAGTTTATGCGAATCTCTCATTGTTTGAAATCTATACAAAGCGAGGCCAAGTTATACTGGAAATGTACAACTTCATGTGCCACCGTATGTACAGTAGGAAATTGCACGGCAAAGACACAAACCTAATATTTCGCGATCTCAAGCAGAATTAGATATTCTAAATCCATGTAAGTAACATAATCTTACCCAACAATAAAATTATACTTACCTACCATCCACCAATAAAACATTATCCTTATACCAAGATAAGATGAAATATGTATCGCTTTGTTACGACTAATTGCGAGCATAGAACGTGAATGGATGACGTGTCAATAATAACGTTACACGTTACTCTTGTATCTGTTACTGTAACAGAGGTATCTGTTACGTTATAACGTATAGACGCTGCTTATTATAACAAAAGAGTTGTAATTAATTTATGTCTATATTCTTGGGAGATATATTATTATGTCCTGATGGAGTCGTATTATCCAGCAACTGGCCTGTGAAGGGAAGTTTGTAATTTTGGATGTAGCGGTAGTCTTCGGAACTACTTATCGGTTTGCAAAAATTCTTTGCGAAGCTACAATATCCCCGAGTATTATAAGCTATATTTAAAATGTTCCTTTGAGATAATTTCCAACCGTAGCGGCTCGCGCGCGAGGCGCTACTTACCTAACGTGGCATGGGCAGCTAGGTGGATAATGCGTGCGAAGCGGCGGGCAGAAAGCTAATGTGAATTACTGGTATTCAGCTGCATCCAGTTAGACTGGAAGCCGACTCCAGTATAGTTAGAAAAAGGCTAGGAAGATAGATGAGTCAGATTATGTTCTTCATAGAGATGGATATTGTTATGTTAAATACTTTGTTTCTATTCATGTCCTTACTTTTATTGTACTGTATTCGGATTCAAGGACAGACAGACAGTAAATTTTACTACCATCTTCGTTGTAGTAAAGCTCCTTGTCGAAATGTTTTTCCGGACCAGCATTATCATAATATTCTATTTCTGCTGTCGCTTGCACAGACTTTATTTTGATTGAACTTGGAGCAAAAACACAGTACAAAATTGCAACAGAAGACTGCAGTTGTACTAGTTTTTGCTAAAATATCTCGATTTTCTTCTTTTCGGGATAAAAGGTACCCTATGTCCGTTTCTGTACACCTGACTACGTATATGCAAAATTTCAGGATGATAGGTTCTGTGGTTTAGGCGTGAAAAGGTAACAAACAAACTTACTTTCGCATTTATAATACTAAGTTATGATTAGGATAAATGATTTATTTATTTAACATAGAAATATGGTTGAACACATTTTATAGGCTTACACAGTCTAAAAATAAGATATCACACATTTCGTCGTTGTCAATTACTAGTTTTCTTAAACAATCGATGACTTAGAAAATCAAAATTCAATGCTTAACACCTTTCTATTTCTAACACAAACCAAACTACTTCACTACAAATCGACGACATCAATAGAATGTTCGAACATCTGTACTGAACTCCACAGTCATAAACATATATGCCATACGACTGAATAGCAAAGCAGGTCTAATTTCAGTCCGTGGCACCAATTAGCCGTTAATAAATGGGCTCAGGAGTACGCAGCTCGAATTAGACGCCGCCATTGGCTGTCCTAATTGTAATGCATGGGTAGACAAGACCGAGGTTCAACTAGTACGGAGTACCTGTATGATAGGGTAATTGAGATCGCTGTGTTCGATGAAGTAGTCTTAATTATGAGATAGCCGTTGTTTGGAATAGGTGTTTTAGTTTAAACAGTTATTTTATTTGAGGGTGAATTTAAATAGAGAATTTACTTTGAATACCATGACCCGTTAACTATTCAATGCATCCTTCAGCACAATGTTCAATGTTCAGCTACAAAGGCCTTGGAGCCCTGATACATAAAGTCAGTGATAAATAGTAAAACAACCGAGCCGCTGACACAAATAAAATATATTTTGACATATTGAAAAAAGTATATAAAACCATTAAAAAAAAAAAAGTTTGCAACAGAAGCATTTAAACATCTCTCCATAACAAAACACATAAAGTGTCTTTCAAACAAATTAAGCTGTAATGTTCAAATAAATTCGCTGTGATTGAGCCAATAAAATTCAAATTAACTTGTAAACAAAACAAGGAGCCAGATAAAAGCCGATTTATTTAAAAAACGTTCACAATACTTAAATCTGTTGAAAATTCAGCTAGAACTTTTTAAGTTATGCGATAGCAGGATAAGACGATGAAACAAAAGATTGTCTCATCTCATTGTCCCCAAGTTTGGCATACTTCGTACTTCTATTGTTAAAAGAAAGTAAGTTGGCTTGTTGCATTGTGATCACTGAGATTACAGCAGACAAGCTGTACCCGCGACTCCGTTCGCGTGGATTTTGTAAAACAAATTTCAGACGCAAAGCTGACATGATTTATCTATAGCTGATCGATTCTTAGTGGCAAAAACGGGTGACTAATAATTTCGTCCTTTCCATTCGTGCGAATATTACAGAGTCAGAGACATTGGGCACCTTTTCGATTCTGGTTAAAATCAATAAGCATAAATCTGTCATCTGTCATCATCTCTCTAGCTTTTTCCCAACTCTATTGGGGTCGGCTTCCAGTCTAACCGAATGCAGCTGAAAACCAGTATTTTATATAGAGTGAATGCCTATCTGACCTCCACAACCCAGTTACTACAGTACCCCTTTTACTACGCATATACACGAATATTTTTACATCGTTCTGGAGCCGAAACATAGTGACTCCAGTCGAGTAATAGTTACTATTAGTATTGTTATTGTTTTTTTAAGACATCAAATAAAGAAGTTAGAAATTTATCACTTTTATTCTGTCATTCGAGTTAAATCTTAGTAGCGGTTTCATTATTTCATTCATAAACGCAAGGTCGTGCGCTCGCGGCGGGTCAATGGACTTCGGACGAATAACCAGCTGAAAAAGTACTTGCAAGTAGATATTTCATTTCAGGTACGATTAAGGTTGGTGTGTAAGTTCATTCACCTCCATCATCTCTCGTCTCCTCGTAAACGAGAGAAATTAATTGACAATTAATTCACCAGTCTCGCATCACGAAATCACTAATACTCGTACTTATTCAACTACACAACGACGAGTACGCTTGGGAGTTGTTTTTAAGGCATTGAATCGAGTGTTGATCAATCGATCTAATAGGTACTTAAGAAACATACCCAATAGCCTACCATATGATAAATAAAAAATAGTATTACAGCTTAAAACAATTTTGTTGCGGCAATGCTAGTGGCGGCTTCTACAAAGGCAGGCAATTCGAACAGAAAAAGACCTTATTTTTATAACGTTAACCGTGGAATTCGGTTGTGCATCCTTGTAAAGCACGAGACAACAGGTTTCTCAGAATATTTTTTAGTAAACTGCGTATTTGCCTAGTTTGATGAAATTTCTAAATTTCACCGTTTACGGTTAAGAAATAAAGTCTGAATTCGCGTTTCGTGTTATTATTTGTTAACCTATTTATCTACCGCGTATGTATTTTTATTTATGTTGATGTACCTATCTTAAAGAACACGGCGCCGAATTATTGCTTGATTTAAATTGCGTTTATCTACTTATAAGTTCAATAACTCTAATTTTTCCGTCATACTTTCTACAGGCTTAGTCTGTCACTTTTCACAATATTAAACGCGTCCACAATCGCACTTCTTAACTCATCTCGAGTAGTATGTTCCTCGAAATAAACTAGTCTTTTTATCTCAGACCACAAATAAAACAGGGCTCCTTGCGGGTCAAGCCACAGGGCCACCACGACCTATCCACTGCTCACCAAACTCACTGTTCAGATACGCACGCACTAAATTCGCATAATGAGCAGGGCATCCATCATGTTGATAGTACATACCGCGTAAATAAGCCAGAGGCACATCCTCTAGCAACTCCGGTATCATATTCTGCAGCATATCCAAATAAGAACCACCAGTCAGGTGCCCTTCAATAAAAATAGGCTCTATTATTTGGTAATTAATAATGCCTGCCCAAACATTCCATGATCGAGGAGGCGCTGGGATACAGCCAGATTGGTGGAGGTGAAGGGAACTTGAGGGTCGGTGATTCCACGAGCGCGCAGTGAGTTCAGGTTTTCCGGCTGAGCATACAAGAGTCTAGCCTCTTCCAAGTTCTGGTGCGCCATCCCATAAAAATCCACCATTGCCCAATACTCCACATTGGAGTAGACATATTGCAGACTCATTTTTGACACGTGATTAGGTTACGCGCGAGTGACCTCATACGGCGAAGCGCGCGGCAATACTAGGAAGAAAGGTCGCCGATCGCGTAGGCTAGACTGTGTAAGCGTGGAGTGGGGGCGTGGCTTACGGATCAAGCTGTCTGATCGATGAATGGATTTTTCAATGGGTACCGTTTGCATGTGTTGCCGATCGTCGATACGTTACGTACACACACATATGCATTTACCGCAAGGACTACTACTTCGAGTTCTCATTATTTACCAAAAAAAACAATAAATTTTATTTTTCGTGATTTTTTTTATTGTTACTTTTTGAAAAAAAATAGTCCCAATCGTTTCGAGTTCGATGATCGAGTTTATGGCTTTCGGTTCCAGAACGACCTAAAAGTAATGGTGTATAAGGTCTAACTATTCATACACGAAATATTTTCAGGGAATCATCTAACGGCTATAACGAAGCCATTTCAAGGGATTATTTTTTTTTATCTGAGTATATTTTTATAAAAAAAAAAAAATAATTACTTGACCCACCAAATAAATACTAGCTCCTTATTTTTGAACATCCATTACGCTAGTTTACTACGTCGTATTTACCTAGTGTCATTGTTAGAATATGGGAGTAAAGATTTTATGCAAAAAGTCTCAATTTTTTTTAGAATTATAATAATTTCGTATAAAAAAAAAAACACTCAATTTTTTTTTTTTCGTTGCTATGGCGACTTATAGAAGTTACTCTTAAATTATTTCGTGTATGAATAGTTAGACCTTATATGCATAAACCATACTCATTTTGATTCGCGATATTTTATTAGCTTGTATTTAAACTGCTCAATTTATTATTTATTATTATTTATTTATTTATTAACTCATTACAGGTATCACTATCATTACAGGTATTTCCTAGGTTTTTTCTAGGTATTTAGACTTCTTAGGTTTTTATCCACCGTATCGAAAAAGAAACAATCGCCCCACAAAACGTTTAAAATGGACTTCAGATTTCGATATCTTACAACAAGATATCTCAGTTTGAGATAACGTGAATCCGGACTTTATACTGGAAGAGCTGGTAATGTATGTTGCAAAAACATACGTGCATTTGTTAGTTCTCAAGTTGCTCGGAGAATCGAAGTCAAAAGTAGTTGCGACTTTCTGAAGCACTTCCAAGCGCAGAGTAGATTTTTTGTTTCTGTAATGGAATAAATATTCTTCGCTCACGAGAAATCTTTAGTAAAAGAAACGGCTTTTAAAATAGTGAAGAACTTGATAGATATAAAACCTTCGAGTATTTGATGCCCAATGTCCTAGATAGTGATTTAAACGACCATCATCATCATCATCATTTCAGCCGAAAGACGTCCACTGCTGGACATAGACCTCCCCCAAGTGTCGCCACATTGACCGGTCCCGTAAACGACATTTCATTAAAATTTAAGTTAAGTAGGTAATCTTTTATTAAAAACTAAAATAAATAAATGACGGTACCTACTGGGAGAGGAGCTCATGGCTAAATAATAACAGTCAATCTTCAAGGTTAAGCCGCGCTTTCCTAGGTCAGTCTCTGGATGGGTGACCATTATTACATACCGAGTTTCCTCCGTGCCCAGCTGTCATTTGTAGATCTTTGACAGTCGTTACAGGTAACCAGTGTCCCGAAAGTCTGACAATCAGTCTTACCGATGGGTACCGCATTACCCAGTACTTAACTGGGTTGTGGAGGTCAGATAGGTAGTTGCTCCATGTAAAATACTGCAGCTGCAGCCGAGCTCAATAAACTTGGGAGGTGGCTAGGCAGATGATGGATACCTACTCGTAAATTTCAATGTCAAAGCCTCAACACTTTAAGTTATTGTTCAGCTTGGTAAATTCTCAGTAACTACGACTACTAGATTTTTTTTTCTTTTCATATTTGACTTTCTATAAAAAGTCTAGCATAATCAGCCTATAATGTTCCCACTGCTGGGACACAGGCCTCTCTATACGAGAGAATGGGTTATAATCCACCACGCGGTCCCGGGATGTCGCATGTCTTCGAATTTTTGGTTCTAGGACATGCCGGTTTCCTCACGATACTTTCACCGTTTTTGAGAGCAGTTTTGATGAAATAAATTCCACAAAGTAATGCACCTGCCTGAGTTCGAACCCACGTGTTACTGTTCGTATGTCGGTGCCGCTACCACTGGGCCAGCGCTGCTCTCTATAAAAAGTCTATTAATTATTTATTTATTCTGAACTTTTGCCATTCCAATTATTCATCAGATTTTAATGCTTTTGGCATAGCTTAAATTTAATCCTTGATCGAAATTCTTATATCTTACATAGATACTTCTCTGAAGATTACAAGCATAATCTTCAGAAAAATGTCAGTCACACCAAATACTCCCAACCAGTCCTCTATTCCAAATACGAGTTTACATACATACTATACACATACCAGATTTCCGTATACCAAGATCCTAATTTTAAAGTCCAATTACTTGCCTACATCGTCGGCGGGCTGCGTACGAAGTTGAGAACACAACCAATCCGAACAGTTCTTGTGTACGTTGCACATGACACTTAATTTCTTCGTCGCCTTAAGCGCTGTACTTTAAACAACAGACCGTATATCGTATATACGGTGTATGTTTGCCAATTACTGTATTTCAGAGCCAAGACATGACAGTACACAGCACACAGATAGTTTATAGCCTGGATTAACACATAGGATACTTTTTATCCCGGTAGTATGATCCCGTGGGACAATTATCGAACTTCATGCGGGCGAAGCTGTGGGTATAAGCTAGTTACTTTGTAAATGTGTATCTATAATATAATATTCCACAACTATCACTAGTACAGTATTTACATAACATAACATCAAGCTTGTCATCGTCACTGAAGGGTTGGGCAGAGCTCGGGGCTGCGGGACTGTTCGAAAGAGATACAGCAGCCCTGAAACACAAAGGGCAAAGAAGGAACATGGATGGGTTTTAGTCAGTAGAAGTCTGACACTCCCTTCCGCTCCGCCTAAAGCGGGGACGGGGGTCATTTGATGATTTCTCACACGAAAAAAAAATCCTGATGGAAAAACCAATAACAATTTGCCCGACCCGGTAGTACCTCATGCTCAGCAGTCGTGATTGCGACCACTAGGCCAACGAGGCAGTCACAGCCAGTATTTATATAAATGTTAAATATGATGCAACTGTCGAAAATGTAAGGGAGCGGCAGCTAACGAAAAACATAATATGATATGTTGACTTGTCAAGGCGGCGAGACGATCTGGACGCGTACCGCGAAGGCTGATTTGAGGAGGCACGAAAAAAGAGCACATGGAAGGAATTGGGGGAGGCCTTTGCCCAGCAGTGGGACAGTACAGGCTACTAAAAAAAATATATGTCAATCCCGTAGGAATAGGAATTATTTTGAAATCAATTACCAGTTGTCGACGCCCTTTGAATTTTAACGTTTTGTGTCACAAACGTACTTTGCTTCATAAATATATAACCATGAGCTCGATGGTCTTTAACGGAGGAGCTCGTGGCTAACTAATAACAGCCGCTCGGGTCGATCTTTAGGTTAAGCCGCGCTTGCCTATGTTGTTCCGTGGATGGATGGGGTTCCTCCGTGCCTCGGAAAGCACGTTAAGCCGTTGGTTCCGTCTATCATTTTTAGATCTTTGACAGAGTCAGTGGCTCGAAAGTCTGACAGCTAGTCTTACCAAAGGCTAGTATTACCCAGTTTTTACTGGGTTGTGGAGGTCAGATAGGCAGTTGCACTATGTAAAATACTGGTATTCAGCTGCCTCCAGTTAGACTGGAAGCCGACCCCAACATAGTTGGGAAAAGGCGGGGCAGATTTTGATAATCTGGATGAGCTTTAATGACACTATTCCAAAGCAAAAGTGTCTTAATAATATCCACATCGGTACTTTACAAAGTCGTTGTGTGGCTGACCTTATTATTGCCAAGTCCCCGTATCCAATTCTCCAGCACTTTCTCACTTTTGATTACGATCACAGTCTAGCAAGTCGCTGACATAATTTACACCTTCAGAATAGGATCTTTTGTGTGTAAATAACTTACATTTTGTATGCATATCGTCCGCGATTTGATCGAGTTCCGTCTCCCGAGCCATTTTGTAGTGTGTCAACGAATGAAATCGCTTCGGCACTTTAAACTGTAAAAGCTTTACTTCGAAGAGATTGTCGGTGAATTTCCGTTTTCTTTTAGCAACATAAAATATAGAATAGGGACGCTATTCCAAGTATTTCACAGTCGCCGATCTTTGAGTGAAACATAATTTAGGTGCTTATATTATCCCTTGTAGTCTTGAATATCGGAGAGAATATTTTACTGAGAAAATTAGACTGAGTATGTACCGCCCGAATATAGTCGCAAGGTAAGTAGAAAAGGGGCGGTCTAGTCACAAAGTCCGGCAAGCAAACTAGTGACAACAAAGCCTTTGACATCGATGCTCCTGTTACTTTGACTGGTCAGAGTATTAAAGCTGGCAAGCAAGGATGTTCCAATTTGTCGGTAGCTGTAAAGTGAATTGGGAAGTTACTAAAAGCATAATTTCTTCTGTTTGATGAAATTGCTATACAGAGATAATTTTACTCATAGTCAAGGCAGATTCATTACACGACTTCAATTAGCAGTTGTATGCCTCAAGTTTATATTTCTATTTCGCTGAATACCTAGTGACATATAAAAATCAATCTTACTTTGCAAGACAATAGGTGAAATTTTCTAAAACGTGTGATTTCTATGCAATTAGGTACCAACATGCTAGGGCACGCCACCATAGTGGCGATAAGTCCCCTCTTTGAGGAGTGGCTAGAGAGGCGCCACGGCGCCCTCACCTTCCGCCTGACGCAGGTCCTCACCGGACACGGTTGTTTCGGGAGGTTCTTGCACCGAATCGGGCGGGTGGAAACGCCCGGGTGTTTCCATTGTGAGGATCGTCCGGAGGACACGGTGCAGCACACTGTGGAGGTCTGCCCCGCTTGGGCGGAGCAGCGCCGTGTCCTCGTAGTGGCGATCGGCGGCGGCGACCTCTCGCGCCCGGCCCTGGTTCAAGCCATGGTCCGGAGCGAGAGGGAATGGGAAGCCGTCACCTCCTTCTGCGAAGCAGTCATGCTGGTGAAGGAGGTGGCGGAACGTGAGAGGGAAAGAGCCTCACGTCCCAGCCGCCGCGGGAGACGCCCTGGGCGTCGGGGGTCACGTGGTGGCCCCCGGCCACCGTAGGCGCGGGCCTGTGGATGGCGAGTTATGGGCTAGCTCGCCGTCCAGCCGTCTTATGACGACAGGCCGTGTCGACGGCGCGTTCGTGTTCCACGCGCGCCTCAAAGAGATGTCAGCAACCACGTAGGGGTCCGCACGGGCCGATGCCTGCCAGGGCTGCGGGACTGTTCGAAAGAGATACCGCGGCCCTGGAACACAAAGGGCAAAGAAGGAACATGGATGGGTTTTAGTCAGTACAAGTCTGACACTCCCTCCCACTCTGCCCAGAGCGGGGGGGGTCATTTGATGATTTCCCATCCCAAAAAAAAAAAAAAAAAAAAAAGGTACCAACATGCTCACGTCATCACCCTTGCGTAGTACCAGGCGCCCAGAATCAAGGGAGAGCCACTAAGTGCATTGAAACTATGAATAATACATACGCGCTGAGAGATTGCAAGCCAATCGTTTGCGTCGCTATACTTACTCGGTTAACCCTCATCGCATCTGGGTGTGAAGTCAGCAGATTTAAAAGGCTATGTTTTACCTACCTAACGTTAATTTTATTAATTTTTCAGAAGAAAATCTCGCCGTTAAAACGCGCGAATTATGCGGTGTTCTTGCACTTTTACTCTGCAAGAAGACCGCACAGTGCTTATTATTATAATTCTATATTATCCTATTGCAGAGCTAAGGCCTCCCTTCGTTTGATCCTAAGTTAAGGCATCCCACGTTTCTTAATTTAACGAAAGTGGAGGCCAATCCATTAAAAAAAATTCTAGCACATACCGCCATCTCATCTGTGCCCGCCGCGATGGCATTCTCTGCCAGTTCCTGATAACAATCATTTTATTACATAGTTATGACGCAGCCATTGACCTCGTTTCAACTAAAATAGTTTATCGTTAACGGCAAAATCTATTGTTCATTTAATTATAGAATAACATTATATTGCGGCTATAAACATCCAGTTACACGCCGTCATTAAAAATAATACTACCACCAGGTGTCTGCTTATAAAGCCAGGTTTTCATTGGGTACAATATTTACGACTGAGAGACTTCATTAGAGAACCGAATCTTAGGACTAGCACCCAAGATCAGCAGTTCTGTTTTAAGCAATCAGCGTTGTTCCAAATCATCCGCCTGGAAATTGACAGTAGTTGTTGTTCGACTAGACCACGGGCTACACAATCAGGCGACACGGCAGTCCGTATCCGTATCAAAAACTCAATGTTTTGCACCAAGAGGATATCTATTTGTAAGTATAGCCGTAAATCCATTGGTACCTAGCAGCTGCTGTATAGACTAAAAGATAAATACTTAGTTAGTTATCCGCACAGGATTGCGTCTACCAGACAACCTATCGTGTGAGCAGTTAAGCAGTTTTAATATCGTCAGGATTATGGCCGAGATATAGCAATTTGGCTATATTATTCCGGCTAAATCCTGCTGATGGACAAGGGGCGCCAGGAACTCCCTTGACGTCATTTGCCACCAGAAGACCATACCCACGCTTCTATTGACGCGATGCTTCTCCAGAGTAACAGTCATCAGCCAGTATCCCTCTAACTAACCTTTTCGATCTTTCCAGTTAAATCGTCACAAACATGGAGTTGTACAAACGAATCGCCATCTTATTTTATTTTTCAATACAATTTCTCGAATACCAACAACGCCCTGTCAATGTTATTCATATTCTAGCTTTAAAAGACTCTTGTAGCTTTGTAGACAGCACTGCTCACCGAGCCGTCATCGTTTTTATAATATCTAGTTTGAAAATCGAACACTAATATTAACACCAGTGAGTACTCGGTTCAACCCAGCGATTATAATAACCGGCTTCCTCTCTCCATGAACACATAGATGCAAAGTTTACGAGTAGATATATCCTCATTCGTTATAGTGTTGCGTCATCCTTTGTTGTCACGGACTGTAGTGGGGCGAGCTGTTATTACTGAGCACAATTGTGCTCTTTGAACGCAAAATGCCACTTGAGCTGCGAAAGGTACGCAGCGCAGCTCGCGTTGATGTCACTGAGAAGAGCTTATTATAAAATGGAGGTGATTTTTATTGTAATAAATGGATGCTGGTTTATTTTTAATCCCTGAGGCATGGAGTGGTGTTATAATACATTCGAAGTTTTTATTCGGCACTAAAAAGGATTCATGAACTGATTTCATTTCATTCATGAATGTTCACTAAAATCCGTACTTCTAGTCCATATTCTAGTCGAGATTCAAATGTAGCTTTTCCTCAACATGGCTTGTTTTGAACCAGTATAACACACAACCTTTGCAACCCAACCTCCGTAACCTCCGTCTTGTTACAATACCGCTGGGGCTAATTGGAGCTATCTCAACCAAGCTTAACTACACACTACACAGTTGAAAATAAAGATGCTTGCAACAGCGAGGTGTTTCTTTACCTACTTTTACAATGCATTCATTGGCAAAGAGGTTGACTAGGTAACCTGATGGAAACCGTTTTATGCCTTTTTTTTGGGAAATTCTCGTTTATGATTATATTATTTAGATGTCCTTTGTCCGGGAAGAATGGAATTTTTTTCATCGGACGATGCTTTATGCTAACACACTAAGATAAAAAATCAAAATCGCCAAGGCTAAAAATCGTACTGCCCTCTTTTCGATGTCTGCCACGCACAGGATGGAAACAAAATAGCAGATTTGAAGTAATTTATTGACCCGTGGGGGTCTTATGCATGGAATTCCAGTATAAGAATAAATAAGTGCAATAAGAAACCTGTGCGCTTGCGAACCATGATCCCAACAATCAAGAACAAAAAACTGTAACTTACAAAAAATAATACCAACAATTCCCATAAATATCTACTACATAATTCGACAAAGCGGATTACACTGACAATCCGATATACATATAAATACGGACACAATAGATTGCCCAGTAAATAGGAGATAAGTCTCAGATAACGTCCAGATGGACTCACGTTTTGCGTATTCAGCCATTTTCTATTGTTGATGATCGTACCTTTGGTCCCAAGAAGATTATGTTCAACTTTTTGTGTGAGTAAGCTGAAAGGATGATAATATGATTGGTTTCATGGCCGAATACATTTTTGATAACTGCTTAATTGGTTATTCCGATCAAAAGGAGAGATTCACAAAGGCTGGTCAAAATAATTTTCAATGTTAAGAATAAACTAGTAGTAGACCAAAGGTATATACCGAATAAGGCCTCTTTTGCTTTTTTTGATGCCATTTTTTTTCGGATGGGTATCAAATGACCAGTTCGAACAGTCCCTCAGCCCCGGCAGGCATTGGCCCTTGCCCTTGCTTCAAAGAGACGTCAGCAACTAGGAAGGGGTCCTTCCGTGTGGAACACGAACGCGCCGTCGACAAGGCCTGTAGTCATAAGACGGCCGGACGGCCAGCTAGCACATTACTCACCGTCCACAGGCCCGCGCCTACGGTGGCTGGGAGCCAAAACATGGGACCCGAAGCCCGGGGCGTCTCCCGCGGCGGCTGGAACGAGAGGTTCTTTCCTTCTCACGTCCCGCCACCTCCTTCACTTGCATGACTGCTTCTTCTTTTCATACGTGACCAATTACTGAATTATATTGCCAGCTCCGAATAATTCTCCTTGTCCTATACGAGTTGGAATAGCTCTGCAAGAAGCCTGTGGAATAGAGAGAAAATATAGGCTACAGGTACCTACTATATATGTTAACAATATATGTGCTTAGAATTCAATAGGAGACAATTTCTGCACAAAAAAAAACAATCTTTAACAGATTTGTTCCTCAATCTCTTTCAAAAGAACTCACAAAAACTTCACTTCCTTCTACTTTTCTGTTTTAAAAGTCGCGAATAACAAGGAGGCTCTCAAACCGAAACATCCCTAATCATGTTATTAAAACTTCTGCCTTCCAGCGTTGCTTAACAAAAACTCGATGGGTCTGACTTGCGCGTCGATTCGATAAGCTTGTTGTGATTGGTACACTGGAGGATCTTGTGGTAGAAGTTCTTGACACAGATATAATGCTTTTTGATAGCGGCAGGATAGTAGCAGAAATGGGGAGTTATGGACAAACATTGAAACATTTTTGTAAGAAAGAAAGAATACAGTTTATGTGACGTCAGTTCATCAAGCACAGAATAAAAAAGATAAAAAATAAATAACAAATTTAAAAAAAGAGAAAATACATGTGCCACTAAATGCCAAATGCTAATGCTTGTACTATACTAAATGCCTTTAGCTACTAAGTAAATGCTTTTTTGATACAGCGAAGGAATCTTATTCTTTATGTTAGTGATTAGGCCATTATTAGTGGCCCACAAACCCGGATCGAAAGAACTGGAAATCATGAGGAGAGGTGCTTGTCCAACAGTAAGATATTATAAGCCCACAGTAACGTAAATCTAGGTTTCATTACCATTGTTTATGTTTGTCACACTCATGAATATAACATTGAAGAATTCGCAGACATGCTAGCTTGTCAGTATTTGAATCTTCAGCGTAAAGCTTGAACGGCTTAAAAAGTTAATCGCTAACCTAAAAATCTATGATCTCTTCACGAATGTTTCGTCAGTTTTCAACTTTACACCATATAAAATAAAGTGAATCCAAATGTTTTAATTTTGCCGCCTTCTGAATAAGCCGGGAAAACGGGTGTGATATCATTTTTTAATTTTCAAATTGCCATCTCGTAAATATAACAGCTTTCTACCTCCAAGAGAAATATACGCCTCTTCAATCTCCAGCTGAAATAATTTGAGTCCTCACGTTAACGAAACTAGTCAGTTTCGCGTCGATCCCGGCAGCTGTGTAATTGGGCGCAGAGTCGAGAGGCAGTCGCTTGACATACATCCGCGATACAGCCTTACCTGGATTGTACGAGATAATGGCTCTACAAGCTTAGGGTAACTTTTAGCCTGTTACCTAACTGGGGTTATTTATAGGGTTATTGAGTCGAATCTTCTACTTTCTTCTCGTTTTCAATTTCTGTATTTCATACAAAAAACATCGGCCACGGCGACGGCATCGAATAAAATTAATGATAACCTTCTAACTCAACCGCCACTTTCATAATAGCAATTTTGACTGAAAAACAAAAATAAATGCTTACCTATTTTGTTACTACAGTTTTGCTGGCAATACTTTTCCGAGAAAAGCATCGGTTTTTCAGCTACACGTGCGGATTTCGGTAAAACGGTCCGATTAACATTGCTGCAGAAAACTTTGTGCTGCTTACATAGGAAAAATGTTTGATACGCCGAAATAGAAAAATCCTTTCAGCACATTCCATTAAAAAATGTTATTTCTTTAATATTGGTATTTACTTAATAGGTATTAGTGTAATTATTTTCCAAACAAACTGAACCTAAGTACCTTTGTCTTAAATACGCCCAATTAGTGCAGCCATATAAGAAATGTTGGTCAACTTCTCGATCCCCAAGGTAAGCTCACATCTTTAGTATGCCAAACAACATGTTAACAAAAGTAGCCGTTTCCGTCTTCCAGTCGATTCTGCTCAACTTTTTCTTGTAATTGGACGAGTGAGGCTCGAGAGTTCCAAAGTTGGTAGACACAGATCCCGGGATACCAGATACATACTAATGTGGATACTTGTTCAAGTATGCGGGAGAGGTACGAAGATATACACAGGTACCTACATAAATAAATTCACGGGATTTTTCCACAGTAGTTAGGTGATTCTTGCATGACACCGCTAATCCGCGCGGTCGCGCGGAGGCGGCAAAGTGGTTGTATGAGCAGTGTGCTGCGTGGAGAGGCGGTGAGCGTCGCTCGTCCGCGCGGTCGGTGGCTCTACGTGTGTTGGGCCTCAACGTATTTCATGCAAGCCAATGCGACGTGTCGTGTGATACCACCTTTAAGCCCAGATGGTAAAATCTCAGCTGCAATTTGAAGGGATATCTTTTAAGAAATACTTCAGGAGATTAAAGGATTAATCTTATACTTCTTCGTATTACGTATATCTCATATCTTCCCGTGGGTGTCGTAAGAGGCGACTAAGGGACTTACCAGAGAATGGGCAGCAGCGTTCTCTGATTCTACAACAACCATACTGCGATCGCCAACCCGCCTGCCAAGCGTGGCGATTATGGCAAAACCCCCCTTCTTGGGGGGGTAAGTCCAGCAGTGGACTTTTCGGCTGAAATGATGACGTTTTCAATTAATTCAATGTCAGAAGTTTATTTTCAGTGCGTAACTTTTAAGATACCATTTAAAGTATTCAGTTAGTCTATTTTAGTCGACTTCTGAAGTTCCGTCCGTAACTGGTCGGTAGCGATTTAAGTGCTCCACCGTTGTTTGACACAGATCTCGGGAGACGTTGTTCCTACAGAAATGACATTGAGAAATTTTGTGACGTAGCTATAAAGTAACATAACGTCACGTCAGTTACGCAGAGGTGTAGCTAATAGTAGAGGGTGAACCTATTGCAATCAACTGGGCACAAATAAATGACTCCTTAACTCCTTGGCTACTACTGAGAAATTCCTAAAAAGAAAACCCAATACAACTTTGCCCCACCCCTTTTTTTTTTTTTTTTTTTTTTTTTTGCCCCACCCCTGGGAATCGAAACCAGAGCCTCACATTTAGTTGCAGCGCTTTTGAATCGATCGTCAATTGTCCAACATTAATGCATCGAATGGTAACTCTTGCTAAACTTGGTATGCTTGCATCCTCAATCTGTCCTAGACACTAACAGGTGTCTGATAAATAGAAATACCTAGAATTTCAGCCTACATTCTGGTATGCAGCGGTCCAGAATAGTTCGTTATGTCAATCAGTGGTCGGAAGCTGATATCTCGTATGTCTACAAGAATGATTTGATGTGATATACATCAGCCGTCCGTGAATGAACTGAACGTAGGCACTAACGAGTTCAGTAACGGTCTGCCTCTTTCAACTTTATTTCTTACGGCATAAAGGTGAAAGTGCCAGACCGTCAGTGAGCTCGCAAGTATGTACATCCGAGGGAACTGGCAACCTGAATGACAATGTTCTAAACATAACCTGATGATTGTTTGTTGAATTATTATTCAACAATGGTATTCAGGGAAATATTTATCGGTCAGCAATACAAAAGAGTTGAATGGTGTACTGCCTGTTTCGAAATTGACTACGGTAAATTTTGTACTATGACCGTCGGGGCAGTATTTATGTATCTGATTTATAGGTAGGTGCACAATGCAATATATAATAATAATCCTGGTGTTGAAATATTTTACTGCCTTGCTGTGCCCGACACGACGATCAATGATCATGTTTGTAAACCTACCACCTAAATTCACATTGTAGATCATTGTGTGGCTGAGCGATGGGCTGATGCGCTCCGTGTCACGCGTTCGAGTCTCGCACAGAATAAATATTGGTATGGCCTACAGGTAGTTGTTCGAGGCCTGGCTGTTTGTGTATGTGAGTTTAAATATTTTATACGCACCCACGTTAAAAGTTATTTAAAAATAAAAAAGGATACAATAAATATAATGAGCCTATGTGTATTTTGGATGAAATCCTACAATATCTATAATTCTGACTAAAACGTTGATAAAAATACAATCAATCAAAAAAAGCTTAAATCACGAAAAGCCAATTTATCATATTTACTATTTATCGATACCAATTTCGTGTTAACAAACCAAAAAAACGCACTCATACAATTTCAACTTTTTCTCTAGATACAAAAACTCATGCACATGCAATACCAACATTAGTATTTTCACAATATTTCCTAGAATAAACTGTAGTAGGTATATATTTCGTTTTTTTTACTGTTATTGTAATTTGCTGTACATGCTCGTGTCCTCGTGGAAAAGGTAATTGCTTTATTATTCCTAAAGGAGTGTTTACAGCATTAATAATACATTTTTCTACATTGTTTATTGTAATGAACCTGATATTGTACACCTATAAATAGGTTGGTTACAATGTTAGTTTTGGGTGTAAATTATACAATGACCATTGAGCAGGGAAAAAATCGAATTTTTTTTTCTTTGGAATTACAATTACTTACAGATAGTACTTATTAGTTCTATGCTTACAGATTAATAAATCCGTAAAAATTGTAAGTTATGACTGCCAACCAATTTAACACGATCTTTATAAGTGTTTATAAAAAGAGGACAGTAAAAAAGAGTCTGAATATTGAAACAAAATAGAACGACTACGCGATGGTTTACAATATCCCTAATAACTTTCGCTTGACATCGTCATCTGCCTAGCCTTTTCCCAACTATGTTAGGTCGGCTTCCATTCTAACCGGAATACCCGTATTTTACATGGAGCGACTGCCTATCGGACCTCCACAACCCAGTTAGTACTAGGTAATACAAAACCCCTTAGTAAGACTGGTTGTCAGACTTTTTGAGACACTGTAACGACTGTCAAAGGTCTACAAATGACAGCCGGTACCAACGGCTTAACGTGCTTTCTTGCCAATAAAGTATAAATCAAAGCCCCTTTTCAATTTCGTTCGAAAATAAACAAAACATAAACTTGTTAGATTTTTTTTAAATATTAATAAAAAACTTTTATAAAATTTCCAAGCGAATGAAGCTAGGCTGTACCTACTTAGCCGGTGCACTATCAAAAGACTCACTGATCCCGAAATAGCTCAGCATAAGTTCCACGTCGTTGGATCAGAGCTGAACAGAGCAATAAGGCAATAACCGCAAAGGTTATATGCAATAACGAGTGCCGATCGACCGCCGAGAGTTGCCGAAGTGGCCCGAACGCAATTGACACCGATACCGGCTTCATCTGGTTTGAACTGCTTCCGAAGTAAAAACGTTTGTATTGATGAATAGCCGTTTGGTGAGGTTTATTTATTGGGGTTGATCGGGTGTGAGATTTTCACAGAATTTGTCTAAAATACAGATATACCTTTTTGGTACATTTCAACAAGGTTTCTGCAGCATTTTACTTTTATTCATACAAGAAAACCCTCCAGCAGTCGTGCTAATGAGAACAAATAACAAAATCTCGACATGAAATTTATTATTATTTTTCTTTTGTTTCAGGTTTCATAAAATCTACAAATGAGCTCCTCCTATCTTGAGTGTAAGTAAAAAACCTTTTTATTACAATTAATAGTTATTTCCACTCTGCCTCGAAAAATCTTAAATACTTTTAAATAAAAAAAGAAGTTGGCGTCGTCTGAGAAGTTGTGACAAATTTGTCATTTCTCTTTGTGAAACTGCAGGTTTTTAAATTGGATTCTCGAATGGATGAAAAATGAAAATAATGGAACTTTTTTGCGAGTCGTCTGAATCACATTTGTCGTTGACAGTTTAGATTATCGTGTACGTTAATGACATGTTGACATGTTATCGTATTTTTGTTACACAAAACAAGATTTTTTCTGGCTACATTTGTTTTAAATCGCAATAAAAGTTCTCTCACATTTTCTGAATGACTCTATAATTCAAATACATGCATTTATTTAAATTAAATTTTAATGCAAGTTCAGTATGTAAATCTAGAATGATTCTAGTCTCACAGCGAATAAAAAAAAAACATAAATAAACCTAGAAACTTTTTATCGTCAGAGATAGAAGAGACGCGAAAGTCATGCCATCTCATACATAATGTATAGAGAATATTTAAATAGTTTAGTCATACAGCTAGAACTTTAATTATGAACAAAAGAAAATACAATTTTACTGTCCGCTGCATTTTCTTTTATTTACTTTTTAATGGCGATTTTAAACGAAACGTTAATGGATTTCGAAATTGGAAAGACGTTAAGGCCAGGATTTCTTTTGCTGTAATGTAACCAAATGGTTTTCTAATAGATGAAAGCACCTGCACTACCGACATTTATTAAGGTCGTATTGGATGGGTTTTTCGCCCTATCATTAGAACATTATATATTTACTGATTTGAAACTGGGAGCTCCCAGATCTTCATCATTATCATATTAACCCGGAATCACCGTCTTCTGGGTACAGGCCTCCCCTTTTTTCAGTCACACTTGCCGGTTCTGTGCGTCCCTTATCCAGGTGTTTCCCGCGACTTTGACGATATCGTCGACCCAACGAGCTTTAGGACGGCCCTGGTTTCTTTGGCCTAACCAGCATCATTGGAGCTCCCAAATCCCAGATCCTAAATTACAAGTTTAAACTAAATAACAAAGTAATTTTCTGGCCAATAAACCAGTCGTTGATATCTCCGAGGACCATATCAATAAAACGTTGCCAACATAACGTATCTACGCACAGAGTACACCCGAATTTTATGAACACGATATTAAAACCACTCCTCATACTAATATCACTCACAACCAGGCAACCCCACATGAACTTAATCGGTCCATACTTTTTAAAGCCCACTTTTATAAGGGTAAGCCATAAATTGGAGGGTAACAAGGGTTTACCCTGTGCACAGAATCCATTGTAACAGATCGTAATTAAGCCAGTAACATTTGGTGCTCGTTCCTTATATTAATTTTAATTAAAACTCCTAAAACGTTTTGTCTTCGGGTAAAGAATGGAATTGGAACGTAACGAGGGTAACTGGAGAAATAAGCAGGATTAAATTTTTTGTAAAGTCAATTAGTATGCACGTTTAGTGAATTTTTGGAAAGAATCATGAGTAAAAGGACGTCATTTTTTGGGAAGTTGAGTTATAAGACGTTTTTAAAAATAATGAGCTTTGTGCACGGTGGCTAAAGCTTAGCACGTTTCAAGGTCCAAGTACATTTTCGCCAAAATGTCAAATTGTCACCAATATCGAATTTACAACATTATTTTTAGTATATGCGAAACCTGAATATAGTTTGTTCAGAATAAGTAACTGAATCGATTCCAATAATTTTTAAATCATGTTATATTTTTCCCAAAAATATTTAAAAAAGGTAAAAGTTGGACACCGAGCGGCTTTGAGTACCTATCGCAATAATTTAGGTACCTACTGCTAAATTATTATTATCAATGAGCTCCAGACGACGCTGGAGGCGCGCGCTGCGTGGTGACAACGTTTTTGTGCGGACAACTAGGTAACAGAACAATCTTATAACTTTGAGATTTTTCATGATACAGTTTTGAAATTTTGTATATATGTAGATTCTTTACATAAAAATACTAGACTCGTGTATCAGGTTTCGCATATACTAAAACTAATGTCGTATATGTGTTGTGCATGAAAGAGTACCCAGCAGCCTTTATAAAAATATGGCAGAAAACGTTCACCTCTCATCTGAATCTTAAAAAGTAATTTTATAATACACGATCTATATAATTTACAACACCATTAACTAAAGTCCCACCCTGTCCATTTCAACTTCTATATCCACAATGTATTCTCTATCTACAATGTTACACTCGGAGTGTTATAATAACCCAGATTTAAACCGCAGTCCACCAGCCAACGTAGTGAAAATCACCTCTAATGCCTGAGTAATTGAATCAGAATTCCCATCCTGCCAGAAGGTCGGTAGATAGGTAATGAAATCAAATAACTTTAGTCGGATCCTCGTCCCAAGGGAAACCTTTATCTTTACATAGAGGACTGCTTTCCATAATTTTCTACAATTCACTATCTTTTGCGAAGATTTACGACTCTCAATTTTTTTTCTACCTTATCTTTTACGGCGAATAAAGTTTCGTTCGCGTCTCTAAATATAAGTATAGTAAAGAGTATCTCTTGCATTATGCAGACCGAATACAGGAGTTTATTTAGGACACGCTGATCTGGGAATACAAGAAAAATGCTGTGTGACAGCTTTATTTCATGAAACGAATTATGCTGAGAGAACGACATTATTCTGAGAAAAAGTTATCTCCCCACAGTGACGGCGCATAGATCGTGATAAATTAACTTGAAGAAGTTCGTTGCTTTTTTTTGTATAAATAATAATATTATAGTTAAAAATAACTAAAAAACACGCTTTAGAGTGACTTCATTTTATTTCTCGCATTTTCCTCAATAAACCCTTTCATTTGATACCCATAATCATTGGATTGCATAAAAAATAATTAATCCGCCATCTTTGGGAGTCCACCAAATTAGATTTAGAATGACGTCACTTACCAACCTTGCATTGTCATCCAAACTAAATATGTAGGCAAAATTTCAGCTCAATCGGAAACTGGAAAGTGAGTCTAATTTAACTTCTAAGATTTTTTTACATAGTTGTTGGTGAAGCTAATAAAACTTATAAAACGTGCTTTATCATTAAATTATCGCACAACGGCTTTTTACACTAGGGCTTGCAGGGCGTGATGGCCCCAAGAGGTGATTAAACGATTTATTAACTGGTCTGGTCTGGTCAGCTTTTATTTGCATCAACAGATGTTATGAAATAAAACGTAAGATTATAGTTGTAGTACAACCAAACAGCAATGAAATAAAGCCGAGCTAATATACAGACCAAAAATCTAGCAAAGTCTTCTCTTTACAGAAAACTTTTGATATCTTTTGGCAGTCGAGACCGCGACCACAGAGCTTATGCACAAACATAAACTTTAAATCCTGTATTTTGCTGCTTGCGGTTTTACTGCTCAGTTGCATTCAAAACAAGGTTTTAGTATTGTCTATGAAATAATAATCTCATAACTTGTACTGGTTGCTTATTTCTGATATATTCTTCTTTTGCCTTTCTCGTTGGCCTTGTCGTCTTAAGCGCTACTGTTGAGCATGGCGTGGCGTGGGTTTTCAAATAGATTCTCAAGTCGGGCAAAGTGTTATTGAGGTTCTTTCCATCTGATTTTTTCAGTAACAGCTACGGGCCTGGGTTAGTGCCCGGTTGATGGCAATTACCCTGATATGGGACGTGAACATAACTGATGAAATGTGGATGTGTTACATTTAGGTAGGTACTTACACCTCCGCCTTACCCTAACACGAGCTATACATCAATAGCTTAAATTATATGGAACGAACTACCACGCCAAGGATATGACGGGACGAACTGGATATCTTCCTTGTTAATTGGAAAGAAATAGCTCAGAATCGTGACCGTTGGAAGGAATGGAGGGAGGCTTATCCCCAGCAGTGGGACAATATGGGCTAGCTACAATAATAATAATAATATGGAACGTGGTTAAAATAAGAGCCAGTCAGCTGGTAAGCCAGGTTTTACACGCCCAAGGTGCGCCGGACGTTCAAAATGATTCTCACACATGGAAGCTCTTTTAACATGCAAGCAAAATTAACAGCTTTTATTAAAATTACACGTAAATGTCTATTTATCACCTCATTTATCTTTTGTAGCATGAAACGAGAATTAAAGTCATTTTCAATTTGGATAGTTTAAAACGAATACAGAAAACTGAAGCAATTTGAATGCCTTATTTTAAAGAATTAACTTACATCGTCATGAAGTGAATTTAATTCGTAGTCGGTATTTAAATGTTCTGATTCCTTTTGAAATGTATTTTCTTTTGTATCGGATTTTACTGGGCGATAAAATGCTTGGAGCAATGAATCATTCATACCTGTTGCAGAATTTATTGATGAATATGTCACTTCGACAGTGATGTATTCCTTTTCGTTGTAATTTGATAATGAAAATAAATTGACTTTTATATGAAAGCTGACCCTCAACGAAGCCGAAAGGCACATGTTTCCCCGTCTTTGCGATCATTTTTTTGTTCTAGACCATACCTTCTAGTTACGGAGATTTTGGGGGTCAAAGTTCCGACTTTTTCACAACTTCTTTTTTAAATACATGTTTTCAATATATTTTTTTTACTTTAAACACCTCCACAACCCTAGTACTATTCAATCAGCACAATGCTTTGAGTGCGTTGCATCGAGTCCTACCGTAAAACGTGATTCTTTACCTCAAAAAAAAGTCGTTTCCCAGCAATAATTCTTGTGTAAAGTTACTTAGTTACTTCGCGAGTTAATAGGCTTCTTTTGGGTTAGCTCGTTCCATCGTCGACCTCATCTCTGTCCTTGGACTAGATTGAGGTCAAGAGCTATGGGCTTACCCATACAGAATAAAAAATAAAAAAAGACACTTAGTTTAATGTACAGTTGGTTGACGGCTTCGTGAAGGGTCTGTTTACAACCTGTATTTCCAGCTACATCATACTAATAATATTATTAATGTTTGTGTTATTTAAAAAACGCATACGGGTAAAAAAATCAGTAAATACATTATCACATCGATACCAAATCAAAATGGCGACTCAAATCAAAATTTGAAATATCAGACCATGACAGTAAAACAAACATTAAATATCTCTTCAAAACCTTACGCTATAACCAAATCAACACCCAAAATATTCGAGTCTATTCACAAATACACGCAAAATATACTGTATATACTATACATATACACTTTAGTACACAGGGTGTATTCAGACTCACAGCTTATGTTGGTCGTAATTCTCAGGCGCCGTCAATTGTTTCGCCGCGTCGAATTGTGAACATTAACATAGAAAGCAGGAAAGTTTGTACAGCGCTGTGAGTATACATAGTTCTTATTTGAAGTGTTCACTTCAACAATCAATGTTTTAAGTAGACGAAAGAAACAAGAAAAGATATTAATGAAAAATCCTGACCCTATAATGGGTCATGGTTTTTCTTTATTTTTTTATAGGATTCTAAGGTCAAAAAATATCTACTTAATTGATTTTTTTGTGAAATCATAATTAAACGACGACACAACACAAGGTAAACACAGGTTTACCGAGTGCGAAAAACTTTTTTTATTCACTTTTTAGTTGTGATATTCCACAACTAAAAGTGTAAAAGAAATAAAAAATGTGGATTGTGTGAGGACTGATATGAAAGAGAAAGGAGTAAATGATGCCGTGACGTCTGAAAGGGGAGCATAGAAGAAGAAAACATGTTGCGCCGACCCCAAATAGAATAGGACAAGAGAAAGAAGAAGATGATGAGTTGTGATATTCCACATAAATTCTTGCCATGCACAAATTTCACTTTATAACTAGAAGTTACAAATTCAAATTCATTTATTCATTTTGTGAGCATAGGGTTAAAAAAATATAAAGATGTCATCAAAATACATGTTGGTCTATCCTATGTTCATGAAAGAAATACAAAATAGTGTCACTAGTAAAATTAAAAATTAAATTAATTATATAACTACAAAATCTCACAAAATACAATGTCAGCAATATTACAGTTGTCAAAATTAAATTAATTTCAATATAGTACAAAATGTCATGAAAAAAATACAATGCCAGCAAAATTATAATTATCAAAACTACAAAATCTCATAAAGTATAACAGTTGCCACAGTTAAATTAATTTAAATATGTCATGAAAAAACAAAAAATTAAAATATATTATGTCAACAAAATTAAAATTTCATATCTTCAACATACGCAAAGAATGACGTACGTATTTAAAGGAGCTACCTCATAAACTACTCAAGCGAAGTGAATAAAAAAAAGGAACACGGCGGGCACGGCGGTTTAGTGTATATGGGACCAGGGCGAGCGTTTCATCTGCCAAATGAAAAAATAACCAGTAATCACGGAGAAAAAGGAGTAAAAACATGAAAAAAGGATGCTGGTGGAATACATAACCTTATCCTTTTTTAGAAGTCAGTTAATAATGGATCACTAACTACGCCCACTACAATTCATATGTTCAAAGATATTGAAATTCATTTGTAGATAGATCAAAGAAACGATGTATGGACTGTGTAAAGGATGATATGGCAAGAAAGGTGTCTGATGAGAAGATGAGTAATAGAGAAGTATGGAAGAAGAAGACATGCTGCGCCGACCTCACATGAATTGGGATAAGGGCAAGAGAATGACGATGACCATGATTGATATTAATTTGTTTCTACTATTATTCTTCATTTATTTCAAAACCTTTCCAAAATACAAATAAGGGTAGAAAAAAAGCAGCGTACCCATTCCATTAACTCAAGTCCCAGAAACATGTTCAAAATTAAACACAATTATAACATGCTGCGATCAAAAGAACAGTTATCTTGATAAACAGTAACGAGGAGAAGTTAAATTTAATTTTATTAAGGAACAAAGTTAGTTATTTGTTCATCGACAGGAGTTTTAATGTTTATTGTTCTACCGATTCGAATGTTACTCAGGGATTTATATGTACGTGAGAAGTCGAAATAAAGACACCATCCACTAAATTGCGTTCAAGAGTGTCAATGTTCCATAGTAATGACACTGACAGCTCTTGATCGTGGTTTTAATGTACTAATCGCGTTCAGTTTTATTGGCGAAATTCGTTCTTAGATCAAAATTAATGTAAAAGAATTAATAACTTGTGTAATGAACGTTTGAGTTCATGACAAAATCAATCAATCATTTTGCTATATTTTTTTTAACTTGATGTTTCTTTGTTTCTGTTTTCCAAATTATGAGATTTCAGCGTTTTTTGACAGGTGTTTATTCGTTTTTAAGCATACCATGGACGTAGCAATAAAACATGATCTAGTTTAAAGAGAAATTACCAATAAAGCTTGCTTCCTAAAGCAACTCAAACAAAGACGTAATATATAACTTCAATATTTCTTCACCAACATCTCACAATTAACCCTTCGCCATTAATCAAGCAACTTTAATTGCACGTGATTTGCCGAAGCTCGCAATTATACGGGTGACTTGGAACTTCTATCGCCTGGCTCGAAGTGGTCATCAAACGTTCATTTCACAGGTTATTACGAGCCATCCTTTCGTTTGCCGCTCTGCCGCGACAGTGACGCATGCTCTAATTTATATACTCACAACATTTACTTTGCCCAACTAAACATTCTTCACCCCACTGCATAAAGTCCAATTTCGTCTGTTTAAGTGGAGGCAGAAGTTTGTACGCCGCTCTCAGCCAGCCCATTGTCCCCGCAGATATAAAACTGCGACAGGCGGCTAGTCGAGTGAGTACTTCACGCCGTGATTTATATTATGCCACACATGTGGATAATTTCATTTTTTGGTTAAAAGACTAATAAAATGCAGAATACCTGTAAAAAAAATGAAAATTCTATTCAAGTGATGAAGGCCTACGGCGTAGCAAGTCAACTTCAGACGTCTACGCCGTAGGCATATCTACGACCGTTACGTAGCAAATCATGTAGAGCCTCTAGCAATGTTTCTTATTATTTAAATGTATATTATTATTATTTATTCTCTGTTCTAAAATCTTATTATACTTGCTGCTGCTAATCACATGTAACCTAAGCCTTTAATATAGATTGCCTCATAAAGAATTAACCCTGCTAAATTGCAATCAATCATTTCAATTGAGAAATTAGGTTGAAAGCATATTTAGCAGCTGTTTAAAAATTAAGTTCGGGTCAAAGGTTAACTATTCTCTATCGGAAAATTATGCAAATACCAGCACAGTTTATGTAATTGAAATATTTTCATCAGCCCAACATTGTGAATTGTATTTTCGGCCGTTTATATTTTTGATGACACGTTATCTGATAGTGCTTAGCACAGCTGTTAATTTTTGCCAAATATAATACCAATATTCATTCCATCAAATGGATGGTGAATGGATGAAACGCATGTGACTAAAAGAGTAATGGACATGAATGTTGATGGATGGAGAGGGAGAGGGAGAGGAAGGCCAAAGAAAAGATAGATGGATTGTGTGAAGACTGATATGAAAGAGAAAGAGTCCAGGAGGAGGAGTAGGGGAGAATGGAATAAGAAAACGCATTGCGCCGACCCCAAGTTGAATGGGACAAGTGCAGGAAGATGATGATTCACTCATCAAATATGTTTAGTTGCATTAATAAACGAATCGCTTGTGTAGTGGTTGCAAGTTCAATTGCCGAGCATACAAAGTTTTATTTTTCCCACTTAAATAAAAATACATGATCATGTTCGCGGGGCAAGCGTGGCCAGAAATTGCACAGAACAGAGAGGTTTGGAGGAGAAAGGAGAGGTCTTTGCCCAGCAGTGGGACACAATGTAGGCTAGCAAAAAAAAAAAGGCGAAGTAGTAGTCATAATTTCGATTTCTGTACCTTTCACGAAAATATACCTAAAAACTATAAACCTAAATTCCTTCTCATTTTAATAAAAGCTTTTTCAGAAAAATAAGTTTAAATTATTTGAATTTGCTAAATATTTCACTCAAATTCAAAAATCTCTTGATTTTCACTATTATATTATTCGGTTTAACTAATGTGTCTCCACCGAATTATATTCCCGTGACAACGTACTGAATAAATAGTCCTCACACGATACGAAACAGTTGATCATCACGTTTCGATAAACCCCGATTTATTTGATCTCCCACGGGTAAAATAAATACACCCACACTGTAACAATATTATTGCATTCGCATGACTTCCAACTCTAGCGATCCCAAAGCATTTGTTATGTAAATGTATGGAACGAATATTATGTGGTGATATCTAAAATCTATTTCTTACATTTCTTCATCAGGAATATATTAATATATTCCTGATGAAGAAACTAAGTAAATGAAAAGGTAGCAAATAAAAGCTTAAATCGAAAATTATTATTATCTCTATAAATAAAAATAAATGTTTATATGTTTCTACTCTATGCGTTCCTAAACCATTGATCTGATTGTGATGAAACTTTGGTGAGGTCTTCAAGGTTCCTGGCCCTGCGGGCCTGTGGATGGCGAGTTTTGGGCTAGCTCGCCGTCCGGCCCTCTTATGACGAGAGGCCGTTCGTGTTCCACGCGCGCCTCAAAGAGATGTCAGCAACCACGTAGGGGTCCGTATGGGCCGATTCCTGCCAGGGCTGCGGGACTGTTCGAAAGAGATACTGCGGCCCTGGAACACAAAGGGCAAAGAAGGGACATGGATGGGTTTTAGTCAGTACAAGTCTGAGAGCGGGGGGGGTTCATTTGATGACTTCCCATCCGAAAAAAATAAGGTTCCTGGCCCACAAAATCTATATATTTACTTGGCATTACCTCATTGCCTTACTAATAATTAAATTCCAACACAAAATTTATTTTTACAGTTCACATTTTAACAAATAATAAAATCAATAAAATGTATGGGAAACAACAAAACTCAATTTACTAAACTTAACTAGTACTTTCCTTCTGAAGGACAAAGGTTGCCTACGACTTACTCACACAGTTTTTTCGGATATGAATGTGGGTCAGGCTATCCATTTTGGAAAGAGCCAAGCACGTCACTCCATTTTTATACAGTTCCATGTAACATCTTTCTCGTTCTTAACAATATCACAAAAACTAATATAAATATTATAACATAACAGCACGCCTGTAATTACCGAAAGTTTAAGCAAAGGTGTACATTCACATTTAACTGGTCGTTTGAATCTCATCAAATAGGGGGCGATCTATCGGCTATAAATCTGGCTACTACTGAGAAATTCGTGGTGGGAAAACCCAATAACACAGTTGCATGACCCAGGAACCGAACCTTAGACCTCATCTTCAGAAGTAGCTTGCGTCCACTAGACTAACGAAACAGACATTAGACTGTCCCGTTGATTTTAATCTTCTTCTTAGCGTGTCGATGGCAAATTTTTAGTTAAATATGTTTGGCCCAAAATTCAGCTATGCGAACTCCGCTCGCTGTAGCAGTCATAAGATCGTCAAGTGCGCAGGTGTTAGGGCATGCAGCGCAAGATGGAAGATGGGCCATTGTCTGTGGAGACACGCCGCATACACATTTGAGATCTGAGCCGTCCATGAACCCCCATCTGAAGTGATTATCTTTGCTACGGCCGACCTGAGTTCGGAGTCTATTCAGAGATTTCCAAGTCGGCCACGGCAAAGCATGCCCAGGTGGAAGGCTTTCAGACGGCTCGATGAAGCCTTCAGGGGGCTTAAACAGCTCTCGCTCTCGGCTCTCGCTGTGGAGGCATTCCTATTAGGCGGACTAGCTGGGCCAACGCACCCAAGAAAGCTTTTACGGCTTTTCAGCCTTTTGGGCACTGGGACATAGTTGTGCATTGGATGGCGTGAGTCAGCTTGTTGATTTTAATAAGTAGTTTTAATTAGGTAATAATTTGTAAAATTTAAGAGTAAGATCTATCAAACAATATCAGCAAAACTAATACAAATATGGTGCATACATACACGCCTATAATCGCCGAAGGGTTAGGCTGAGGTGTACCTAATAGTACACCCACATTTCGCCAGTTATGTTTAAGTCCCATGTAATAGGGGGCGAGCCTATTTCCATCACCTGGGCACCAATCCAGACTCCGTGGCTACTACTGAGAAATTCCTGATGGAAAAACCCAATAACACTTCGCCCGACCTAGGAATCGAACCCAGGACCGCAGTCGCGCTTGCGACCATTACACCAACGAGGCAGTCAAACATGATAGTAATATATATCCAAAGTAAATAGCGCACGTACCAACGTCCTTATTCATAACTTACTCGTAACTACAGCTGAATGAAATTACCTTAAGTTTATGTTGAAGTTTCAACGCCCTTTGTATGAGATTAAACTTTGAGTTTAGCTCCCAAGTCAAGCCACTAATAAGGCTGGTATGACATTATTGTATATGCAACTAGCTTTCGCCCGCGGCTTCGTTCATGTTAATTAAGAATTTGACAATCAATTCGGGTTGTACTCTGCTTGTAATAATGTAATTCAATCATGATTCGAAAGACAAGTGGCGCCATCTATTTATCATAAGAACGTTGTTGCTATCTTCCTCGGGAGCAGTACTTTTTTCGGGATGAAAGGTACCCTATGTCTGTTTCTGAACACCTGACAACGTATATGCAAAATTTCAGGATGATCGGTTCTGTGGTTTAGGCGTGAAAAGGTAACAAACAAACAAACAACCTTAGTTTCGCATTTATAATATTAGTTAGGATTAGGATTAGGATTTAGAGTACTAGGGACAGTAATCATTATGTCCGGTGTCAGATCCTTTGACATACACTTATTTCAGAATCATTTTGTTGATTGACTTCATTAATAAAATTTTAGAAGTGAGTTCGACTGGTTATTTTATATGAACGCTTGTTTGGTTGAATTACTGGTTCCTTTAAGGATGCTCGAAATACTTACAGCTTTTATCCTAAATTTAATTCAATAGATCTAATGGCAACGGTAAAGGAAAACATTGTGAGGAAATCGTCATGTCCTAGAAGACTTGTGACATCTACCAACCTGCACTGGGATAACGTGGGTCACCACTTCTGAACCCGCCATGAAACCGGTTCTAGAACCAACTATTCGAAGTCATTTGCAATAGGCACGCGTGGTGAATTATAGCCCATTCCCTCTAATAGGGAGGCGGCCTGTGTCCCAGCAGTGGGAACATTAAAGGCTGATTATGCTCGAATATGCCTCTTAAGGAGAACAGTGATAGTTCAGTAACATATCTCGTTTTACTGGTTGAACATAAATGACGTCTATATTATTTGCAGATAGCATTAGAGATATTAAGATTAATTTAGTCGTATCATCAATCATTATTAATTATAGGTACTCAAATGTCATAGATAACAAGATATACCAATTATCTCTCCTAGCACAAGTTTATTAAATAACTTTCTAAGTATTCTCACACATATTCCATCAAGAATAGAATAGTATCGGAACTAAACTAAAGCCATAGTGTCGATAAACTCAATTGCCACTAAAGAAATGAGATAAAAACTCCTTCGTCATTGAAAAAACAATAAATGTGCTATCAGCCGCAGTAGCCTTGCCTTTATTGTGTTATAAACTGGTATCTTTCAGACATCAGCCAAAAACTGATCCCATTTAACTTGACTTGTATAAAAGCCTTTCAAACGAAAAATAAATAAAAATAACTTTAAAGAAAGAACAGATTACGAACACAAAAAGATAAAAACAATCGATACATAAGCTTACAATACAAAGAAAAACTGGCGCGATAAATGTAAATAGAAAAGGTCGCGATTTGCAATTTTTCCTCGATTTCCTTATTGGCGCCCGACTTAGCTATAAATAATAAAACTCTGACGAACCGAGCGCTTGCCTAACAACGACTAATTCACCCTGTCACCGGCCACTAACAAGACTAACAATCGTCCTTTCTTTGTTCACAGATTCCCGGCTTCTTCTCTAACGCTTGCTTTATTGGAAAACTTAACAAAAAGTTACTACAAAGTTAAAACTGCTTCACTAATTACTTTTAATTTGCCTTCGCAGTGAGTTGTGTTAGTAGATGAAATTCCAAACTAATTTCTCAAACTTCGAAGATTGAGACAAACGTTAATATTGAGCAGCTGTTTAGTATACGCTTTGAATACGACAGCTAGTTATGGATGCCCTCTGAATTATTAAGGCGCTCCTAATATCTCCAAGACCCTCAAAAGTGCGGCTGAAACATTAGTACTACTAATTTCTAATATCCTTACTTAATGGAATTTCATCGACACTAAAGTACCAATAACCGAAGTGAACCACTAACACTAGTGTACAGTGAAAAGTGAAATGCATGTTCGTGTTCGGATTGTGTGCGTAAGGGTGCGGTTTCATTAGCGCAGCGGGAGCGTTTTGAGTAAAGCTGGGTGTGGAACGCCACGGCGTCGTCGGTGGAGGGTCGCGGTGCGGGCGGGGCGGACGATCCCGCGCCCTCGCCCGCGCCCGACGCGGAGGCCCCAGTGCGCCGGCGCCGCCACCGCCCGCTTTATCGCCGCCTCTTCCACTATGTCCGCACAGCGTGGACTGGCGTCAAGTTTGCATTAGGTATGCTTTTCCTCTAACTTTTAACAGCATCAACTCATTACTTATACATTACTATAAAACGTCAAACCAGCACGAACAAATTGTGGACGTGGCTCCGGATAACGGACTCGGACGAATAATGTCCCTAGTCGGCCCACATTATGTCCGTATCAGTTTGGCTGAACCTTAACGTAATATATTCCATGCCCTAACTCCTTGGCATAATAAAAGCTTAACGTGAAGCCACTATTCCAGTAGTGAGGAAATTGGCTTCGTGCAAGATAAGCATTACATCGCATTATAAACAAAATCAAACTATAAACTTTTCAATGTTTTTAAAAACTAGTTCAGAGAATAGAGTGTATACTCTTGTGTATATTCAATTTATGCATAATTACATAATACTTCAGTTCTTCAGCTTAACGCAAAACTTCCCCCTCCATTATAAGTAAACCCCGAGTTTCAAAGAAGCATATTCGGAGAAGCTCGTAAGTAAGTTAGTACCTACGCCTGTTTATAAAACTCAGGCGTACTGTTAGGTACAAAACTGCCTCCGAACAAAAGTTATTCGAGCCGCCGTAATATAGGGACAAAGCAGAGCATTTAGTCGAATTTCCTCGAAATGAATTTTCAACTTTACACTTGGTCGAATATTCGTAAGGTCGAGACGAACATTAGCGTAAGAATCGTCGCCGTCTTTGATGTTCCGAGCGGTCCCTTTTCTGCTTTTACTGTACGCTTGAGAATAAGGACGAATAAGTTTTTGAGGAGCTGAAACTTATACTGAATAGGTAGGTGTATTTGACACGTAACTCAAGGACTTTTATGTTCTTTTCGTGGAAATAGTTTTTATGACAATATAGGAAACTTTTCCATTGATAAGATGTTGGTTTTGTTACAAAAATCGACAACAAAGATTTACGGTGGTACAATGGAGAACAGTTGTCATTGATTTTATTTACAAAAACCTCGTGTCGTAGGTGTATTTTTGTACGTACTTGTGTAAGTTTATAGAATCACACCAACAGAACGCATTACTTAGGAATGACATAAAGTATAAACAACATAACATCACGCCTGTCAACCCCGAAGTGTTAGGCAGAGGTGTACCGAATAGTCACCCCCTTTCGCCAGTTAAGTTCAAGCTCCATGTAATAGGGAGCGAACCTATTGCCATCAACCGGGCACAAATTCAAACTCCATGGCTGCTGCAAAAATTTGAATGGAAAAACCCAATAACACTTTGCCCGACCTGGGTATCGAACCCACGACCTCATGCTCAATAGTCGCGCCCGCAACAACTAGACCAACGAAGCAGTGAAATCAAGTAGTATAATACCAATAGACTTTTATAACTTATCTATGCCGACTGAAAAACGTATATTTCCACTCGTTCTTTTATACAAGGACGCCTTGATCCGAGTACGGTTTTGTAATTCGAAAACATAGTACATAGAATTACGAGACGGTATACCTCAAAATTATATTTATTATCAGGTTGGAAGCCGAGAGGAGAATTTATTATGCGTACATAATCCAACGCGTTAAATGTCCCGCGAAGGTAGATAGCGCTTCTCAAGTGAGATATAAACTAGCAACAGGGAAACGTTTAATGTTTGCTGTTGAAAGGAAACTAGTATTATATTTCGGAAGCAAATGAAATACTGGAATACGTACTTTATTACAATCATGATTAAATTGTTTCCAAATACTTATTAGCCGTTGCAGACACATTGTAGATGCGGCTTCAAACTTTCAATCACCACATTCTGATAGATAATGTACTGAAGTGTCCGGTGTTAGCAGCTGGACAGCAATCTGTCCGTAATGATTTGACTAAACCTTTACTCGTAATAATAAATAAATTGTGTTTAATAAAATATCTCGACTTGGCACACGAGGTTGTCGACATGTGGAATGTAAACTCGGCTATCATTGTGCCGATCGTCATGACGGCCAATGGCCGATGATGGTCATCGAGGCTCTTGGCTATAAGGATAGCCAAGAGCCTCGATTACCATCTTTCGAGGCTCTCCTCAGGCGGTTGGATCAAGGGCCTGATTCAGAAGGCAGTACTCCTCGATACGGCTCGTATTGTGAGGAGGTTCCTGTCTCTGGAGCCCTAACCACCGGTAGCTTGGACCCTGCTCCCGCTACCGGCGGACCACTATTTATTTATGTTTTTGTTTAAGAAATATTTAAAAATATTTAAAATAAGTTTACAAATGAATAAAGGATAATAATAAATTGTGTTTTATTTAATACAAAAATACCCATGTACAATAACAAATTGAATTCATGACGTGGCCAGAGGGCTGGCCTATTTTTTTGGTCAAAGAATCAGCATAATCATCCAACGTGGCGATGCTCCCAGCCTTCTAGGCACTTTTTCTATACACAAAGATGTGGATAAATTGAATTGAATTAAATAAATAGTAAAAACATTACAAAATTAAAACATCAGATACAAAGTCTTCAAAGAAAATTATCATTATCCTTTCGTCTTCTTGTTTACGTACTAAGTAAGTATTGTACCACGAAGGCATTCTAATATAAATAACAATCAGCGAACAACTACCGAAAATCGTTACACAAAACGCTCAATATCAAACATTCCACAAGGTACCTCTATACATGAAATTAAAATGTCAAACTCACTTACCTGCACGAATACAACTCTACTCTCCTGATAAAAAAAAATATCTCAACGGTTACTTACGATTGGGTCCCTTGTTATCGCAGAACCCGCCTTTTATTATACAAAGTACAATAACCGGGTAGATACGGTTATAAGAAATAAACTAACTGAAATATGTTCCTATAGAAAATTGTGAGACGGCAATGTATAAAAACCATTTTTCCTGGTTATGAAAAGTCTATACATCGTGTTTTTTCTTTGTCGTTCGGTAAACGGCGTAGTTTACTCTGTGGGATCGATACAATTATTTTTAAAGGTCAGAATATAAAGTGCTTTTTAACAAACGCGTTTGAAAAACAAGAGACAACGGCAGGACAATGACGATGCTTTTGAAAATCGAACGAAGGTTTTTTCACGGTGATCATTGCTGTGGTTCTGCAATCAACGCGTTCTTACTTTTAGCATCCATTAATATTAAGGACATCAAAAAAAAATGGCTTTACATGGCGTAATCGATATCACTAGTAAATTTTGTGTCAGTTATCCTAGAACTACTACTTAACACCCAAGACCATTTTAGAAACCATGCCCTACGGCAATTCTCAAGGTTTTAACCGAAAACGGCGGTGTCGCCACCTGTTACTTCATATAGTGGGGTCGGCTTCCTGTCTAACCAGATGCAGCTGATTACCAGTATTTTACATGGAGCGACTGCCTATCTGATCACAACCCAGTTAGTACTCGGGTTTTCAAACTTTCGTGCCACTGACCTGTAAGGACTGTTCAGGATCTACAAATGACAGCCGGGATCAACGGCTTAACGTGCTGTACAAGGCATGGAGGAAACTCGGTATGTAATGGATGGTCACCCATCTACGGATCAACCTAGGCAAGCGAGGCTTAACCGGAAAATCGACCCGACAGGGTGATATTATTTGGCCCCACCTGTTACTGAAACCTCGAAATATCGTCGTAGGTCGCACATATCGAACGCAAAGCGATTAGACCGATAACCGCTATTGGTCTACGTGGCCATAACGCGTTATTACAGAACGTGGTCTAAAGTATACTGAATACTCCGTCTTAGTTCGGGGAAAGTCGTTTACTTCGTAGGCAGAAGTACTTAAGGTTAATGATTCGTGTGTAGGCACAGTAATAAATGCCCTCATAAATAATTTTCGTTGTTAAACTAAGGTGCTTGAGCAAAAATTTTGTTTTGTCTTTCTTTCATTATCTGCTTCTACCGTTGTTAGGGCCTGGAGAAGTGAGAATCGCTTTCAAAATGATTCGTATTTCTACAACGAGGATCATCATCATCAGTCTATAGCAGTCCACTCCACTCCAACTCGTTTTTGGGCAACTCTCATCCAGTTGATACCAGCCACCCTGCGAAGATCGTCGCTCCACCGAACCAGGGCATCCCACTTAACGCTTGCTGATTCACGGTCTTCACTCAATAACACGTCAACCTCAACAGTTCAACCTCAGTAGTTCTTCGGCTATTATGGCCGGCCCATTGCTACTTCAGTTTACTTATTTTGTGAGCTATGTCGACAGCCTCTGGTTCTCTGTCGGATCAACTCAGATTGGAACGAGGACGACATGAGCATTTTGGTAGCCTATGTAAAACTTCTTCTTTTTGGTGTCGCTGGCACGACAAATTTTATATTTTGTTAGCCCAGAACTTCGGCACTTCCACCGCGTCGGCGGTGGCAGCCCAGAGGTCACTTGGGCAACAAGTTTTTGGGCCTCTGTAAATGCGAATCTAATACATTTTAAACTTTTCTATCATCGATTTTGCTGTCCCTTTGTCTAGCCCCCATAATTGTGTTGCGTTGTCCCAAAATATCTGTACAATAATGTCAATTTCCCTTGAGGAAATATAACGTTCGCCCCTCGTCTCACACACAGAGGCCAGTAAAACGAACAAAAAAAAAATCCAACACAAATTATAATCCGTACAAAATATACAGCCAAAACGATTAACTTTATGCCTATGCTTTCAACCGCTACCATAAAGCGGGATTACCGAATATCGACGTTACATGAAGTATTAAAATAACTCTATGTTCAGCAAACGTAGCGGTTTCATCATTGTAACATTAGGCGCTCGTAACCATAAAAAGTGTAGGTGAAATGGTAAAGTCGGTAGGCCTTACTAACTCATAATTTTCAATGTTATTGGCTGTTATATTAATAATAATATACTGCGAAACGTTGGGGAGTTAATCAAGGGGATTTTCGGGTGTTATGGGCAATTGTGCCCAGATGGTTACATGGAACCATTCTGCCGTACGGGAGGCTGAAACCCCAAAATGCCATTATTATATATCTGAGCCTGTCACCTGAACGTATTCCTGTTGTTTCTTCCGTGTTTACACATCCTCTGTAAATAAGGAGTTCTTTTTTAAAACACTGTTTTATCCTACCTTTTTTAAAGAAAAATAAAATAGTTTTGAAAATCAGGATCCACATTTACAAGAAAATCACTCAAAACTTTGAAATCTCCGCAAAAAGTCTCAAATAATTTTATCCATATCGAAAAGAACACAAAAAAAGCTTCAAAAGCCTGTCTGGCTATACAGAGTAACAAGATATCTAGGTTACCTTCGAGGCATCTAAGTGATTACTAGATTCACTCGGCAAACTTGAATCAGTTCTAGTATATTGGATTTCCCCTTGATAGATTGAGTTTTATAAAAAATCATCAGATTTTGCTGTTAGATGAAATGAAATATTTATTCTACTGAATTGAATTCAACGATTTAAAAAAAAAAGACAGAAAAATTCATCGCATTATACAACATAAGTTTTAGTATATGCGAAACCTGAAAAACGTGTCTAGTATTATTATGTAAAGAATCTTTGTACAAAATTTGAAAACTGTATCATGAAAAATCACAAAGTTATAACATTTTTCTGTTACCTGGCTGTCCGCACAAAAACGGGGTCAAAACGTGGCGCACGCGCTCATTGATAATAATAATTTGGCAGTAGGTACCTAAATGATTGCGATTAGTACTCAGTGTCGCTCGGTGTCCAACTTGTAGCCTTATTTAAATATTTTTGGGACAAAATATAACATGGTTTAAAATTATTGGAATCGATTCAGTTACTGAACAAACTATATTCAGCTTTCGCATATACTAAAAATAATGTTGCAGATTTGTTCTAAGAACACATAAACCAGAGTGTATACCAAAGTGTTATTCTAAACCAAACTCTTAAATTAATCCTTAAAACACAAAACGCTTTGGAAACGATAGTCATTTTTCTAGTCCGAAGATTCAAGGACTAATGCTATTTATTGGCAAATCCTCACATTATTCTCGATCAAAAAATAAAGGTTCTTTGAAATATTGTAGAATAGTATATAGTATTAAAATGTACTATAAACTCGACAGTCATAAATATATTCGTCGTAATTTCGATGACAAATGTCAATAGCACAGTTAAGGCAACAAACTGCTATGTGTGCACTGCATGTTTCACATTTCTGCGGTAGACCAATAATAATGCCAATATTTATGAATATGTGACCCCGATGCAACTATCAATTTCATACAGGGCTGTCGCGCTTGAAACATTGACAGCTTTGAAATTGGAAGCATCGTACTGCGTTGTAAGACTGTAGAGGCGTAGACTGTGGCAATAGTATTTTTTAAGGTTTCGTATCTCAAAAGTTAAAACGGAATCCTTATAGGATCAGGTCGGTCGGTCTGTCAGTAGACCCTTTTTCTTAAGAAGGCGTGGTGGTATCAAGTTGAAAATAATATCAAATAGATATACGCTCTCTTGGATCTGTAAAAAATCAAACCTCTAAAAACTGCAGTTCCATACGTTCTGACTGTGTAGGGATTGCATTTTTTTTTTAATAATTGCCGTTGAACAATTTCTATGCAGGGGTTTGGAAAATATGATGTACTGAATATGTGGTATTCGTTTGTGCGTCGATGTCCACCCTGTATCCTAATCATAACTAACATTATAAATTCGAAAGTAAGTTTGTTTATTTGTTACCTTCTCACGCCTAAACCACTGAAACGATCATCCTGAAATTTTGGTTATACATTGTCAGATGTACAGAAACGGGCATAGGGTACCTTTCATCCCGAAAAAAAGTACTGTTCCCTGAGGGATATAACAATAACGTTCTTATGATTATAGATGGCGCCACGTGTCTTTCGTTTCGACCTGAATTGATGGTCAAATTTCAAGTTAACGCGAGCGAAACCTTGGGCGAAAGCTAGTTATTAATACAATAATTGACAAAATGTTAATAAGATGAATGCTTTGTCAAGTCTTAAAAACCACCTGAAGCAGGAGTGAACCGCTAGTATCGTATGACGATACAGGATCCAATCAAAACTTTAAGACCGTTTTAGAGTACAAGTTTTAATGCGTGGATGGATGCTATGACCCTCGGCACTTTAAAACTAAAGGGTTTTACGAGTAGGTATATCAATCAGATAGTTTTGCATCAATCCCAACCAACCAAAAAAGTTTATTTAATCGATTTCAATGTGCTTACGATAAATACAGATGTGAGATACGTTTTGTAATATTGCGAGATAAAAATAATAAATCTACAACATATTAACGCAAGCTTTTCTCTTACAAACACGTAAACAAGACGGATTCTTCAATTTATTATTGTATTTTATCAATGTTGCGAATGAACAAGAATCAATATTTTCTTTCTGTTCTTAGAAAGTTGTTTGTTTTTCTGAATAACATAACAATCTGTTCGTTTCTACGTAGAGTAATCAAACATGAGAATGCATGGTGTAATTTTTACTTCCTGAAAGTAAAAACATAAACAGCAATACAAGAAAAGTTGGCGTGAACACAAGAAGAAAATACATGAACACACAAAAACAGACATAAACTGGACACAATGATGGAGAAGCTCGCAAACCAATGAAATGCGTGTTTACAGTATGATTATGAGCTAAATGACATCCTTTTTCTTACAGAATTACTAAAAGCAGCTAAAATATTGTCAATTTGAGAGAATTTATAATTTTACAAAGCCGTGCCGAATCAAGCTGACTCAATCATGTGTCAATATCGCGATATTGACACATGATTGAGTCGCCGTTTAAAATTATATGATCTTAGGATCCTATGAAAAACTTACGTTTTCCTAAGTCCATGTTCTCAGTGAAAAGACGAAAGGATTAATAAATTAAATAAGCTTAAATAACAACTAACCAACAATGGCGAAGGATCCATACAACTCGATTCCTACCGGCTTTCCTTTAAAAACGGGCACAATCAGTATTCCGTAGTCAAATTATAAAATCACATTAAAGATATGTACTCCGGCTTACCTCTTAAGAAAATAACCCTTCGCTACTGCTAACTAATAAGAACAGGTAAACATCTACCCCGTTGTCCTTGCAACAGCGAGTAGATACTTAATTTACAAACTTTATTATACTTGCTGCCTTTAAGAAGTTCCCCAAGTTTCGGTCAGTGATAAATTACTTTCATATACCAGCAATATTGTCATTGTCGGGTAATTTACATCGAAAGTCTTACGTACTTAGTACGAAATTAAGAAATTTGTAAGTGCCCAACTCAGAAGTGGCATTTGAAGCTGGCTCTTAACAGTAATTGAGAGAAGTGGGAGGATAGTAGTGAATTTGAGTCTTTAATCAAAGTTAATGCAATGCTGTGGCCCTGAAATTAGTTTAAGAACATTTACAAACTGTTGGAGATTTTAATTTATAATATTTCAACACCAACATTAAAATGTAAATGATTATGTAAACTGTGGCAACACTCATCCCTTCGATCTGTGACACGGGTCCAATACTGACGTAAATTTACTTATCCGCGGTTTCATTTTATCTTCCTCGGCACCAACGTACAAGCACCTCATCAGCACCTACCACCACCTCAATTACAAAGCTACACAAAAGATTCGAACGATTTTCAAAAAAAAAACGATTGTACGATTTTAGATTTTTTCGAGTTCTAACATAACCCTCGAGTTGAATTATCAAACATGAAGGGCCTGAGACTTGAACATTCTGCAACTTGACATTTTTGAGATGTGGATAGGTATTTTACAACTTGGATGTTTTAAAACTTGGCTCTTTTGAGATTTGAACGTTTTGCAACCGTATGTTATTTTGCCACTTGAACTTTTTGAGTCTAAGGCAAAATATTAGTTTTATAAATTCCAGTCTTTACTAAAACTGTTTTCGACCAAAATCAATGGAGAGTGAGCACTAATGGATGTCAGTTTCACAACTCGTACGAGAAGATAAGCAGTTTACCTCCCGCTGTAAACTACGTTTTACGTTATGCCCGATTCGGCAAACTATGCAAAAAAGACCCGAACGGCAAAATAATTCTGTCCAATAACCACAAAAGAGACGTTTAGAAAATCAAAAGTAATTCTTGTTCTATGTTCTGTCCTCTATTAAATTTAACAATTATATCTGTCCTGAATCTCCCCTGAAGCACTATTCTAAAATGTAAGGGACTTTGCTTTAAGCAATCATTTCAACGTAATGGTCGAAAATGGTTGAACATTTCGCCTTAAGGTTGCTACATCAGAGAAACCTCGGCGGGTCGTTAGGAATCAGTTAATTTTCACGAAGAAAGCTCTCTAAAGTATTCAACTGTAGGTACGCAAATTGTTCATTTACGAATTCCGTGTCGGTCCCTTTCAATTGGCAGACGATTTCGATGAAAAAAGTGCCTTTATCGCAACCGTCGAATCTTCACAGAAATGAAAGTTATTAAACGCCGGTGAATTTTTTCATCAATTCTGTCAATTTATCGAAATTCCCTTTCAAAGCACTCGTGTTTAATTGGATTTTTATCGCGAAAACTCATTAGTGTTTTTCATTAGTCATCAGCTGAACATCCAATAGGCAGTAATGTACCGAAAACCAATCAAATTGATGGGTAATGCAAAACGTTTGCAAATATAACGACATTCCTACGAGTTCATAACAAACGTGGTTCTATTGGGTGCGTGTATTTGCCAAATGTTTGTCGAATATTGTCATTGTCGTATTGTATCGCATCGTGTTCCGTGAATGCACTCTAATTACGCCAACTATGCAGACATCGTGGAGATGTACTTGTGTGCATCTATCACGTCACCAAGCTGCTTCCAAAAACATTTGAAAATCCGTTAACAGATCAATTACCTCGACGTGAACTGTTTCAATATGCAGATTCGTCTAGACAACTGCTGGTACACGAACACATAAACAGCATTACTGAACATTATTGGAACGGACGCGTTCCAAACCGATCGTGACAGATGCTGTTTAAACTTGCTATTGCAAATGCACAGCTGATTTCGTGCACACATTATTAAAGATGTTGCATGACAATCAGACCAAATTATAATTGGAACGCATCGAAAATGTCTCTTAATAAACTCTGGCAGGTGACCAAACACGCGTTAGATTTGTTACTAAACTTCTGTATTTGTCAAACGAACCCTCTAAAGAGACGTAACTATCATACAATTTAGTGAATAACCGTTTAAGTAATCAATTCGTTACACTGATGCGCAGCGAGTATGTTTCGTGTTTGTGAATATTCTAATAGTTTCATAGTATTAAATTGAAACTAAGCCAAGTGTCGCGTAGACTAGCCTCAGCCGAGCAAATCATATACGACATAACTATAAGTACTCTCAGTGTCATTGTGTGCCGCGTAAACAAAACACTGTACAGTGTAAATATTCGCCGCGCTTTATAAAATACAAGTACGGAGTTAAAAGAGTGGAAGCGAAGTAGCGGAGTCAGCGTGAGACCGTTGAACGTTGAGACCCAAACCCGTAAAAATGTAGTCGACAAAGAGTGCGATAGCAAAAAACACGAACAAACGAGCGTCGAAGTCAGTGTTGTGGTAGCAAATGAAGTGAAAATTATGAAGTCTAGCTTGAAGAATAAACGGTCGAGTAAAACGAGTAAGGGCAAAGGCAGCAAGAAAAGGGTTAGATTCTCAGACAGTGAGACGGCCCCGGTGACCGGGATCACCCTGTGCGAACGTTTCGCCCGTTTTTTTCATTTCCTTTGGAAGTATACGCGGGGATCCGTGAAAAATGTTCTAAGTAAGTTTCCCTTTATTGTTTAACGCCCACCTTTTATAATATCCTGTTTTTGCGGCTCTTTTTCCGATGTTGTTCTTTTTTGTAAACAACTGTTTTATTTGATGTTGTTTGTTTGTTGTTTTTTGTAGTTAAGAGGATTTTATGTCACTGAGTTTGGCTTTTAATCATAACTATTTAGGTATGTATTGCGATTTTCAGAGGCTTGGGACATCGTTTCTAATGGACATACATTAAGTAGATATTCGCACGTATTATTGAAAAAACTAGCTATCGGTTAAGTATTCACATAAAAAAGTACTTATTATTTGAAATAAATTCAACGCTACAGAGAAACATTCAACACAGCAACAACCCGCAGTCGCTACATCAAAGCACCAATTAAATTTTAATGAAACATTCGAGCTATTGAACTACAAAATGCCGTATTCCAGCGTCGAGTTGATCAACATTTTGGAACGAACCTCTATGAAACCAACTTCAACGGAGCAAGTTTTACTCTTTGAAGCATTAATGAAATTCTCGATAAGAGAAATCGATTACTTTAGTTTTCAACGAAGAAATCGACGGTGGAAATACATCATAAGTACCAGACAATTTAAAAATAAACGACCAGAAGGGTAACTAAACATAACTATGTAGGTCATTTGCCCGTAGTCTATAGGATTAGGGGTTATAATAGGTGTACACCTACGCAGGAATCCCTATGACTGACATCCAGCTCAAGGTTTACGTGCAGGCTTTATCGATTTTCAATCTCTTCAGTGCCCATGACGAATACAGGGTGTAACAGAAAGGGTATAGTCTTAAGAAAGGATATGCTGCAGACCAACAAACTGAAAAAATTATCAGCTGTCCCATATATTTGGGTCGAGTTGGTATTGAAATTTAATATTGGACAGCTGATATTTTTTTTGCATTTACTGTATTGGACCCATGGAGGAAGTTGTTCAGTTTGATGGTCTGCAGCATATCCTTTCATAAGACTATACCCTTTCTGTTACACCCTGTTTTCACTAATATTAGGCGATATCTAAATAAAGGCCAAAAACATTACTACTACTTGTTAAGAATTCCTTTACCTTTTCAAAAGAAATGTTTTAACCGTCTTGCAGTACTTCACCGATCATTTTGGCCACGTATTATTATGTCTTGGACAAACGCCATGTCGAAAATATGAAAACTTTCTAATTCTGTCTATTTTCACTTTTTATACTTTTTCAGACTACGCTTCATCTTTTTTATTAATTACAGTTTTTTGTTCTTAAGAATGTCTTTGATCAGTACCTATTAATTTGTTAATCGGATGTCTAAAAAAAAAACTGGATGTTCTATTAAAGCTAATACCATATTATTTCGTGCCGTGGTATAAAATTTTCTTCCGAAATAAATACCTTTTGTGCCCGTCTGTCTTAATATAATGTACTATTTTACGAATATTGTGTGTTCATAAATAAAATTACCATTCTAAGGTCAGTTCCAAAACCGAGTGTCTAGGATACCTGCGATAATTCATACTCCTAAATTCTCCTTTACTGTTTCCCAATAGGACGACTAGAAGAATATCAATAATCAAATAGACCGATTTCTGTCGCGAAGAGAGTACCCAAATGCATGATTTATTTATATAAAACGTTTTTTGCCTGTAACTTAACATGCCTCCACATCAGAAATGCCTCCTATTTGCCCCATTAATATCCCTAAACATCGCTGAAATAACCCAAAAATACTGACCTCACCCTCGTTCTGCAAACGGGACTTATACCTATTTTTACGAAAGTACATAATTTATTAGGGAACGTATCCGAATTTCCGAATATACGAATTATCCGAATACCCGCGTCTCATTTTTCACGTCACGCAAATTGAGTCGTTCCAACTCCCTGGAGTTTGTGCGCGACGTAAATTACAACGTTCAACTTCATCTCGACGGATGTGTCTATGGCTTTAGCGTGCGTGTGTAACTACTCACGTGACGTCATGAATTAGCGCGGGAGATCGGGCAGTAAAAGTGATGAGGGCTCGATCAGAGACTTATCGTTAAGGAGGTTTTACATGAAACACAAGATATCGGTACATAAATTGAAGAGGAAACGTTTGTACAGTCATTCGTTTTTTTAGCAAAAGTAAAGAACTAATACTACAGGGGGTAAGCTTAGGTATTCCTTTCCAAGGGAGCAGATTGACCTATTCAATTACGCGTCTTTTAGGGCATTATAGATTGTAGGCATACCTTAAATGCCCAGAACAATAAAAATAGCGTGCTTTTGCCGTCGCGCTGCGTCAAGCCTGCCCGTAGAGTGCGATAAAGCTGCAGCTCAGACCGATTATATCACGTCATGTTTGGTATTCTGCCTTTTTCTCTTCGAAAACTGACACGATTCAATTATTTTTGACATTAAAAATTTAAGAAAGTGTATGTCTAGGTTCCTCAATCAATTTCTTTGATGTTAAAAACTTTTCGCATTTGTCTGGTAGTCCTCTATCACGGTCGCAAAAATGGGGTTTATTTTATTTATTTATTAGTTGCTGAAAAAAAAAAATGACAGGGAAGCGTCTACAGTAGACCTTGATTTTATAAAAAGTGTTTGCTTTATAGGCATTATTCAGGAAGGAAAAAGGGGGTTACATTTATACCCCCCCCCCTCCCCCTGTTCCCTTTAAATTACTGTCTTACACACGGATAAAGACGTTTTTTTTAGCAAATAATAGGTCTTCGTCTGACCAAGATCTTCTTTCAACCCTTCTTACACCTTAACCAGAATACCTCTCGGTATAGCTTGAAAAACAAATATAACGAACAATCTTCCAGCTTGTGTAACCACTCCCTTACCCGTAGGTAGCTATTGCCCAGTCTCCAGGGACGTGCACATAATGCTACAGGGGAAATTGCTCCGACTTCCAATTGCTGAGCAGTAGTGTAACTAGCCTTTACCAGCTCAAATGCACAAGGTTTTCTTACCAAGAGCCCGTTTCTTTTTAGGCGTAATTGGTTTATGTAATTGGGGATAAGGTATTGTGTTTTGTTTTTTATTGAAAAAATACGTTGAAGCTGTTTTTTGGTGTCATTCTTGGGTCAAAAACAAAGGACAAAGTTTCACTAATAATTAGGTAGTAAGCACATTTTTTCCTAATTACAAGCCAGTTTCAAAACTGTGGTCTGATAGGCAGTCAAATAAAACCTTCGTTGTACTTATACTTCTTTCGTACTTTCTTATGTATGTAAGAAACTTGGATAGTAGCTACCTTCTTCATAAAAGGCCTCTCATCCTTTACCTTAACATAAAAGGTTGTGTGAAAATATGTGTGAAAACTTAACCGATCTAGTTTTACTATTAATAGAAGCTTCTACACTTATAACTACACTAATGGTTTACTGCTAAATCAGATAATGAAATTTCCTTTAAATTTATTCAGCAACACTATAATTTTCGTAACTCTTTTATGACTAAATGACGGAGTGAGAAAGGTGTTAATTTATATTACAATACTTCTAAATTAGCAGAGCGTAATGACTGTGTTAAATCATTTTTACTTCGCCTAGCGGCATTACGCAGAATTTATTACACCGAATGTCTGCTTCGCACCGTTCTCGCGAATTAAGGAAATTATTTGCCTAATTGTTGTTTAATGTATTAGAAAGACGTTGTTTTTGCTGCTGCTGTTTTATATATATTTTTAAATTTTGTTTTTTGTATCAACTTTCAGTTTTTCTAATTATCTACCTGAGATATCTTGTTTAAGTATATTAGAGGAAGTTTGAAAGCGGCGCCTGTTACAGAAAAAATGTAAGGAAGTAGTTTGTCTTGGTATATCATTTAATGAGGAGGGATGACACGCATGTGACTAAAAGAGTGATGGACATGAATGTTGATGGATGGAGAGGGAGAGGAAGGCAAAAAAATAGATGGATGAATTGTGTGAGGAATGATATGAAAGAGAAAGGAGTAATCGATGCCGTGACGTCTGACAGAGGAGAATGGAACAAGAAAACGTGTTGCGCCGACACCAAATAGAATGGGACAAAAACAGAAAGATGATGATGAAATCTTGTTTTCTTTGTCCAGGCATTTTGTGAAAATATCAGAATTAGGAACTTGTGAATTCGTTTTTGAATTACACATTAGTTACTTAGTATGCCTAACTTTTCCTAACTATATCGGGGTCGGAGCAGATGGGACTAAATATCAATATTTTACAAAGAGCAACAACCGTCTGACCTCCACAACCCAATTACTGGAAAATACCGATCTTCTAAGGATAAATCGCTTGTTAAGCTTTCGGAGATTCTGAATATCAATATGGAATGTCGTAATAAAGTGTAGATAACTAGGGATGCGAACATTTCTGTAACTTTTTACTACAGATATATTTTTCCAGTAACGTCTTTCAAACCTGTAATTTGGTCCGAAATAAAATCAAAATCAGCTACTATACACGATTAATTCGAATGAATTTTTATAAACTTTCTAGAATTTCGGTTTTACAATCATGCATAGAAATTGCCTTGATGGTCTTGTGGTCGTTCGATTCCCAGATCGGGTATTATTATTAGAATTTACCATCAGGAATTTATCAGTACCAGCCACGGAGTCTGGATTTGTGCCCATTTGATGGCAATAGACTCGCCCCCAACTACATGGGAGTTAAACTTAACTGGGAAAATGTGGGTGTACTATTAGGTACACCTCTGCCTAACCCTTCAGGGATTACAGGCGTAACGTTATGTTATATACAGAATTCATGATAGACGATTTTTTCACGATGTGTCACGATGTCCCTCCTACAGTATATGTATGTAAACACTCCCACACATGAATATCCCTCCCATATCGTCAGCATCAGGATTAATGTTCGCAATCACCAGTCAATTACACGACGAGCTTAATCACTGTATATTGGCACAAATGAGGCCATCCCTATGTCTGCCAGCTTACCCCTTCACATAGATTGTATTGTTACTGGTCATTGGAGATAGTTAACCTAGGTAAAAAAAAAACAGTGTAATAATTATGCTGCTAGTAACGCTGAGAGAAAATTTCCTACGCATTCTGAATTTTTGAAAGTAAACGGAAATTAAGCTTTATTGTTTCCTAAGCCTTCTCTGTATGAGAATAGGTATTTAATTGCCTTGCAGTAGGACAATGATAGGCTCTTATTACATGATATTTGTCAGTACATTGAAACGAATAACGTTCCACTGAGTTCCTTGGGACTAAAATCTTTTGAGGCTTTGCGTGAACAGTCACGAGCACCAATATGTAAACACTTAACAACTTTTAAAAGTGTTTATCTCCTACTGTTCTGATTAAAATATCATGTTGTTGCGAGCATAGTATTCTCGAACTCATATTTTTATGAAAAAGATCCTATCTCCAAGTTACAATCGTTATTTCTCGCGAAAATTGCTTTTAAATTTAGGAAAGTGTATACATATTGGTGCTCGTGATTGTACTATGCCAAGATACAAGCTGATTAGAAGCGGAGCAATAAAGTCTTAATCAAGTTAATCTACGAGTAAGCTAGAAATGTCAGTCAACCAGTTTGTTTTTAGAGAGCTAGAAAATTTGTTTTATTACCTTGTCAAATATGAAACGCTTGACATCACGTCATTTCACAAAAAAAAAAGCTTCAAAAATTGAGTCTAGGGACTCAATTTTTGAAGCGGTGTTTTTCGACAACATCCCTACTTATAATGAAACTATCAAAATTACCGTATACCGTATGCCTTTGCAAATAACAATAACGTGAGAGAGAAAAGACATATAGAAAATCCGAAATCTATACTAATATTATAAAGCTGAAGAGTTTGTTTGTTTGTTTGTTTGCTTGAACGCGCTAATCTCAGGAACTACTGGTCCGAATTGAAAAAATCTTTTAGTGTTTGGTAGCCCATTTATCGAGGAAGGTTATAGGCTACACAACATCACGCTACAACCAAAACGAGCGGAGCATTTATGAAAAAGATTGCAAAAACGGCGAAAATCCGAACGCAGAAGAAGTTGCGCGGGTCAGCTAGTTTCTTATATTAATTGGGTCCCAAACTACTTCCCAATACATAATAACAGTTATTTCTATATGGAAGTCATTTCGTCGCAACAGCCGAACTGTTAATGCCTATTATCATAACGTTTCCTGGCGTAAATGGAGCCTTTCCAATTTCCCGTCTTTGATATCATAGGAAATCGAAATAACGACGTCATCTTAATCATTGTCCTATGGAAAGTGTCGTAAATAGGAATGATATGTAAATTATTTCTAATATCATGTTTGAATACCAGGAAATACACAACATCTGTATTTAATTGCATCCGGTAAGACTTGAAGACCTAGATTTGTAAATGTTTTCAAATCTAAACAAATAGAACAAAAACAAAATTGAAGTGTCGGTTTTTAATTACAAAAAAAAAAAAAATTGAGTTTTTTGTTATAAATATAAATATATTCATTTATTTCAGGTAAATAACACCCTTTTCCACACATAAATTGATAGAAAACCGAAGACATGGACAAATAATATCAGATAAAATTACATAAAATGAAACTAAAAGTTATAAGTACCGTATATACTTTCATAAGCATTCAGTAAAAAGCTGTTTGAAATTACAAATAGACACTCCAATTTTATTTATTTGTATTGTTTTGACTAAATCTCCAAATCCAATTCTACCACCCTGATATAAACGAGCGACTTCACCAAACCATAAACAACGAGACACTTCAATTGATAGTCCGAACTCAAGGAGTCTTTCTTTTACGAAGCCGAGCTAAAAGCAGTATCGTCGGTAAGTGCATCTCTGAACCACGGAGAGCTGTAACCGGTCGTTTTAAGAACTGAGACGTACGACTCCTCGACTAGGAAGTGTGGAAATCAACCTAGTTACTGAAATGGACTGAGATTGGATTAGATATATGTCGGTCTATCACCGTGTAAGTCGTATCTTTAAAAATATTTAAAAAAAACATAATTAATAAGAAAACCACTGCCTTATCCACTTTTTTTGCTGGTTGACTAGCATAATCAGCATAACTAAACCTGCTGAGACTCAGGCCTCCTCTTTATGATTCTTCCAAATCCTGACAAGTGTTGAACGTTTATTTAAAAATCCAAAAACTTCTCCTTCAAAATAACTTTATTGGTATTACAATATGATAATCATGAACAACTCGCTTCGTAGCTCAAAGATGACTGCCGTGGAATCAATCCTTGGTCATGAGCATGATTCTCAGCCGTACGTATGTACTCAACTGACTACTAACGACATTTTCCCGCCGTTACCGTATCGGAAGTCAAAATTGAGCTACGAATTTAAAATAACATTATGAATAATTTACAAATAAAATATAAGATTATTCTAAAAATACAAGTAAAAATCAACATAATTTATAGTATAATAAACAATAATTATTATATTACTTAAACTTCCGTAAATCAACAAATTTTGATAGAATTCACAACTTATTTATATTTAAATTGGCAAAGGTATTTAAAAATGCACAATATTTAATAGAAATTAATACATGAATATTAATCAAGCTTACAATTCGTCCATCCTGATTAATTTCGCGTCCCCGCGAACGACACCATTAGGCAAAAACAACTATTTGAATATATTACATAAAAATAAAAATTACCCAAACATTCAATACTTCATAGTATTAATTATTCTAAAATGACAATGTTATGTCAGTTATTGTGCACATTGCACTTCAAAGTAGTCTTTCGCTCATAGCGACTCTCATAGTTATGTGCACATTGCACTTTAAAGCAGCCTTTCGCTCATAGCGGCTTATATAGTTATGTGCACATTGCACTTCAAAGTAGCCTTTCGCTCATAGCGGCTTATATAGTTATGTGCACATTGCACTTCAAAGAAGCCTTTCGCTCATAGCGGCTTATATAATTATGTGCACATTGCACTTCAAAGAAGCCTTTCGCTCATAGCGGCTTATATAGTTATGTGCACATTGCACTTTAAAAGTAATTCGCTCATAGCGGCTTATATAGTTATGTGCACATTGCACTTCAAAGTACTTAACACTCAAGCTCATAACAGTGTAGGTTAACAATAATGTAATTATCAGTATTCAATTTAGTAACAAAAGTTTGCATTTAATAATCACCCCTAAAAGAATATTCTAAGTTATTTATTTATTTATTGTTTTTAAAACTAGTCTCTGTACAAATCACATAAATTGTTTCATTACATTTAACAAATAAAATAAAGTGTTAATAAACTTAATCATTATGAAATTTACTCATTACTATACACATACATTAAATATTCAGACACCGCAACATAGGTTTCTCTTACTCTAATCTTATATTATTTTAATCATCTGTACTCTCGCCAGAAGATGACTCACTACCTTTATTATTAAAACAAAGCCAAGGATGTATTTTGTCTATAGAAAATATACCCTTATACTTTGACGCTCCTTTCTTTTTAGTAATAGGAGTATCTTCAATCTCATACCTATCGTGATCCAAAACTTTAGTTATATATGTACTGCTCTTTCAACTCTCACTAACTCTCCAATTTTAAATTTAAGCGGTTGCTTTCTTTTTTTATCGTACCGATTCTTCTGTTTTTCCTGAGACTTTTTTGTATGATCGTCTACTTCATCCCTAATCTCACGTAATTTATCATAACAGTTGCTTAATTCACTTTCGTCATGTGTGTTTTTAACTATATCATCATCAATTTCCGAAACTAGGCTACCTTCATTAATCCCAGTAAGCCTTAGCCCAAACAAAACCTCAGAAGGGGTTTTACCCGTACCTTTGTTTAGGGTGTTGTTTAGGCCCCACTGTACCTGTAATAGTCTGTCATCCCAAAGTCTTTCGTCTTTACCATGATTTTGTGAAGCTAAAGAATCCAAAATTGTTCTATTATACCGCTCCACCTGACCATTTGCTCTAGGTGAAGCCACTGCATTTTTTTGTATGATGGACTCCTATTTCAGTAAGAAAACTTTTAAACTTCGAACTTGTAAATGACGTGCCTCTATCACTGATAAGTCGTTTTGGTAACCCGAATGTACCAAAATAATCCCTAAGAACTGCAATAGTGGAAGTGGACTTGGTATTTTTAACCGCCTTTAACACAATAAATTTTGTGAACGACTCTACCAATCACCAAAATGTAACAATTTTTCCTTTTTGATTTTACGAATGGACCAACATGATCCACATGAATAGTGTGAAAGGGCGTATTTACTTTAGGTATAGGGTGCAAGAAACCCTGCTTTTTTCCCGCCGGTAATTTATTATGAGCACACTCTAAACAGGAATTGACATATTTTTGAATAAACTTTCGCATGCGCGGAAACCAGTAATGTTCTTTTATTTTATCTAAAGTCTTATCGAATGCAAAGTGACCTATGTCATCATGATTTTTCTGGAGGATTTGCCACCGACAACCCTTTGGCACCACCCACCTTAATCCGTCTTCAGTTACTTTATAAACCCTATCGCGCTTTAGGACGAAATTCTTACGTATTTCTACCATGTCATCGAAGTCTTTGTCAGAAAGAATTTTCCTGATGCGTTGTATTTCGGAGTCCGCTAGCTGTACCGTCGTTAACCAATCATCAGTTATCGTCATAATATCAAAAGTGTCAATAGCCTGAATTATCCCTGCATTTTCCATAGTCGGGTTCCTACTCAATGCATCAACGTGAATCATGCCTTTACCGGATTTGTATACCACGTTACAATCATACTCCTGAATCAAACTCCACCATCGCGCAACTCGGGGTAACATGTCTCGTTTTAAAAACGTTGCTCTAAGAGAGTTACAGTCTGTTACAATGGTGAAGTTTAACCCAAGTACGTATGTTCTGAACTTTACTAGAGCAGCAATAACGGCAAGAGTCTCTAACTCATACGACGAAAAATGGGACTCCTCAGGTGAAGTCTGTCTACTGTAGTAAGCTACCGGTTTGAAAACTCCATCCATTTGTTTTTGAAGTAAAACACTACCTATACCGTGTTTGCTCGCATCTGTGTGTATTTGAGTTTCAAGATTAGGATTATACAATGCTAGTACAGGCCTAGAAATCAGTGCATTTTTCAGCTTAACAAATGCTTCTTCTTGAGCTTGTGACCAAACCCAAACAGAGTTTTTCTTTAATAATTTTGTAAGGGGACGAGCTATCTCTCCGAAACCCCTGATAAAACGACGGAAAAAACTGGCTAGGCCGATAAACTGTCGAACATTGTGGACATCTTTTGGCTTAGGAAAGTTTTTAACGGATTCAATTTTCTTAAAGCCCGGCCTTACACCTTCGTTGGAAATTTCAAAACCTAAGTAGTCAACATGATTTTGAAAGAAATAACATTTTTGCGGTTTTAATGTTAAGCCTGCCTCCCTAAACTTTTGAAGTACGATTTCTAATCTTTCGATGCCTTCGTCAAATGACCTACTGGGTACCAAGATATCATCCATATAAGCCAATGCAATATTATAGCGTAAATTGCCCAAGACCAAATTGATAGTTCGCTGGAAAACGGCTGGTGCATTGGCTAGACCGAAGGGCATTCTAGTAAATTCAAACTGCCCATCGGGCGTTACAAACGAGCTTTTACGCCTGCTTTCTTCAGTAAGTGGAATTTGGTAATACCCAGATGCCAGATCTAAAGCAGAAAAGTACCTATTCCCAGCCAAACGATCAATTTGGTCTTCAATACGAGGCAGCGGATAATGTTGCTTAATAGTTTTCTTATTCAGGGCACGATAGTCTACACAAAGCCGTTTATCTCCAGTTTTCTTTTTCACTAACAGAACCGGACTCGCGTATGGAGACTGAGACTCTTTTATGATGTCATATTTTAAGAGTTCGTCAATCATAATTCTAACTTCTTCCCGTTCTGAATGACTTAACTTGTATGGTCGATAAACGACTGGCTCCGTATCTACTAACTGAATATTCATTTCTGCAACCGTTGTCTGACCTAATTCAGACAAATCCTTGGCAAAACAATCGCGATATTGGTTCAAAGTATTGAATAATTTAAGTCTCTGATTTACGTCTAAATTGTCATCAATATTGAGATCATCCAATGTTAATGGAGGTTTACCGCCGCGATTTTGAACTTCGTGTATTCTATTAATGATTTTAATATTATTATTAATTCGAAAAGCACGTGCCAAGACTTGCCCCTTATTAAATTGAATTGATTTATTATCATGGTTTAGAATAGTTAAGTAACCACTACCATTTTTTATATTGTAAGGGCCAATTTCTACACTATAGTTTAAGTGATGACCATTTTCAACGAAAATAATTCCATTGAATTCGAAATCGGTAAATACTTTTACAGAAATACAACCTTCAGCCTTAACAGTTTTGAAAGACTTCAAAACCAGTCGTGAATCATCTTGCACTCGTTTATCATTAATCACCAAATTTGTATCAGATTTAAATACCCATATGTGGGGTTGTTCCGTAGCCGTCTGACCAATAAGTAGGTCATAGTTTAGATAACTATCAGGTACAACAATCGCCTCGACAGAAATTTTAGCATTGTCAATCATTAACGAAATTTTAGTCTTACCTAATGCATTCACGTATGTATTACCAAAGCCTTTAAGAGACGGCAAATTATTTGTCTCCCATTTTTCACGCGGTACAATTACTTTTATAACTGATTCCTTGACTAACGTACACTGACTACCAAAATCTACGTACCCGGTCAACTGGACATTATTAACGTTAACACCTTTGATAAATTTGCTTTCTGCCCCTAAATTTCTACTATTATCTAGTCATAATGTCTTAACTTCGGCTTTTGTCCAAACGCTTCTATTACAGCTAGGATCATCATGACCAATACGCTTACATTTTTGGCACTTAACAATAGGTTTTTTTACATTCTGGTACCGTGTGACCAGTTTCATGGCAGTTAAAACACTTCAAAACTCTAACCACTTCATGTTTTACAGGTTTACGCGTTTCGGTTACAGAACGTACTGGTTTCTTATTGAACCTATCGAATCGCTCATGTTTGACACCCCTCAGATAGCCTAACAATTTATCAGCATCCTCAAAACCTACTGCTTCTGCTCCGTACCGAACTGATCTATCATCTATTCCGTAAACAATGCAGTCAATCGCATTCCTACCTTCTATACCACACCTATTCAAAGCTATTAATTTTTCATAATAGTACTCTTCTAAATCATCTCCAAACTTTGCCCTTTTAGCTAACATTTCCGTAAGCAAATGGCCATAATTTTCGTACGACGGAAAAGCAGATTTAAGTTTTTCGACCCATTCATCCCATGTAAGCAAAATTGATGGCTGTCCTTCATACCACTTTTTGGCAGTATCTACTAGCTTTGGGAGAGCATAGTGAGCCGTCTGTTTACAATCCCAGCCGTAGATCTCAGAGCATTCTTTAACTTTATTCAACCAAGTAACAACTGTTTGGTTTTTCAATTTAGGATCGAATTCTGGAACTACATTACTATTGGTAAATCTTTCTTTATGCTCTGGATTTACAGCTGAAATGGATTGCAACGATTCTTTGATTATTTTAAGTAATTCATTATTAACAGCATCGGTAGATGCAGGCTGCGGCGGCGCAGATGTAGTGGTTTCATTCGTAAAAGAGCTGACTGGACTACGTGATCTATTAATGCTTTCTCTGCGAGGGGTCTGCAATCTCAGACGCCTCTGCCTACTAAGACTACGATCTATAATTCTAGCTCTCGGTACATGTGCATGCGTGTCCGTTGGTGGCGCACGTGGTTTGTGATGCGGTAATGGCGATATTACGACTGACCTGCTTCGACTTCTTGCCGGCGACTCCACACGTCGAGATGACCTTCTGGATCTACGCCGCTCGGAGCAACGAATATCGCTGCGGGGTGCTACCGACGAGCGATGACTTTGTCTCGAAGTTCGAGCACGTGTCCGGGATCGGCTGCATCTCGAGGACCCCTCCCGGCATGACGCTGTGATGACTTCGATTGGACTTCTGTCTGTTCTCGGACCGGTCACTAGGCATCATCCAATTGTACTAACAGTGCAATGTCCAATATACTGAAAAAAAAATTGAAACAACGAGTATCTATTTCATATAATTGTCCTAAGTATCAAACATGTTATTCAAATATTAGGCAATTAATTGAATAAATAAGGTCATAAATTCGTTACTGTGGTTTATTTTATATCACACAGCAGAAAAATAAATACTTACAATACAGGTGGTAAAGTTGATTTCAAACCATCCCAATAACATACAAGAATAAACCCCGGTCAGTGGGTCGTCTTAGCCCATTTATGAAAATAAGTAACTGCTACATCACGGCCACACTAGCCATAGGATATATAATTTTTTTTAAATGTTTAAACTCATCATCATTTGAGTACACAGAGTACTCAAATGATGACCTACATGAAATGTAAAAACATTGAGCAAGCAGTGTTGGGAAAGAGAAAAAATACAAGAGAGAAAAATATAGCTTGGAACTTTGATATTTCAGCTCTCAAGTTCGTTCTTGTACAGAAAATGATCGTAATTTCCAGTAAAACACGTGACTTTCGGGTTCGCTAAGCGTATTTTACACCAATATGTACAAAAAAAAAATCTAATTAGTAAATAATCTTTAAGCAGAATTGCAACAATACGGATTTTTTTTCCTTTATGGTAGGTATCAACGGAAAAATTTGGCACAACACTTGCAAAAGAAATTACACAATAAAAATCATATTGAATATTCAAATGCACTAATAACATACCTTGTTGTAGACGTATGATCACACCAGGGTGGCAGCAATAGGTGCACCAGAATCCTTGGTGTAATCCCACTTCTGAATTGTTGAACGTTTATTTAAAAATCCAAAAACTTCTCCTTCAAAATAACTTTATTGGTATTACAATATGATAATCATGAACAACTCGCTTCGTAGCTCAAAGATGACTGCCGTGGAATCAATCCTTGGTCATGAGCATGATTCTCAGCCGTACGTATGTACTCAACTGACTACTAACGACATTTTCCCGCCGTTACCGTATCGGAAGTCAAAATTGAGCTACGAATTTAAAATAACATTATGAATAATTTACAAATAAAATATAAGATTATTCTAAAAATACAAGTAAAAATCAACATAATTTATAGTATAATAAACAATAATTATTATATTACTTAAACTTCCGTAAATCAACAAATTTTGATAGAATTCACAACTTATTTATATTTAAATTGGCAAAGGTATTTAAAAATGCACAATATTTAATAGAAATTAATACATGAATATTAATCAAGCTTACACAAGTAAGGTCCAACAATCTTAGTAAAATTTTTGTCCAAAGACCCTGTTACGATGACGAATATAAAAGTAGAAAGAGATATGTAATGTCACAATGGAAACTAATGCTATACCTACATACACGGCACAGTTTATCAAAACCAGACATGACAATGACCACATAAATGGTACGATTAGGCACGGTATATTGGAATATTCCAAACAAATTATGATCATCTCTAACCCATTTAGAACAATGCTCCATTCGCTAAATTCCCTCCTAAAATAGACAAAGCAGAGCCCCAAATCCGACCATTACTGACTACATTGAATTCCCATCGAAAATGCGGTTAGAATTAGCCGTGGTCGGTAAAACCCGGCGCGGGGTATTTGACAACACTAAGCTTGGCCGATGCGGACTCATTGGTTTTATGGAAATGACGTCACGAACAGAAATCCCCTTCTGACAATGACATGTGACGTTTTAATAGTAATGTATGCAGTCAACACTTTCGTCACAGTATAAAGTTATCCAGTAAACCAACTAGGCTCTTTTTTGTAAAATCAAAAGTGATTGTTCGGTTTAAAGAAATTTATTTCTCATAAGAACATACAGTCCGCTTATAATGAGATACAAAGTAATAAACATAAATACAGTGACAATACAAATTTCCTCCAGAGTATTAGCAGTTATAATGCACTTAAATGTTTCTTCAGCTTATATTTAAACATATTTACGTTATCACACTCTTTAATGTCGTCCGGTAATGCATTGAACAGATGTACTCCTTCAAATAATATAGTCTTTCTGCCGTAATTAGTACGTACGCTGATGACTTCAAGTTTGTTTTTATATCTATTTCTCAGGTTATGTGACATTGTTTTTTTCTTTAGTTGTATGTTAGTTTGTATTGAGTTAGAAGTTATGTTTTTAATAAGAATGCAGGTGTAATAAATGTATAGCTGTCTAATATTTAATAATTTAGTTTTTTCGTATACGGTCTTTGTTGGAGTAAGATAATTATAATGGAACAAGGTTTTAATTATTTTATTCTGAACTCTTTGAAGTGAATTTAAATTAGTGACCGCTGCGGAACCCCATATCTCAACTAAATATTCTAAATGCGATTTGACTAACGAGTTATAAATTAAAGTGCGTACTTTACTTGGAATGCAGTTTGCTACTTTCCGTAACGCTCCCAATAATGATGTTAATTTACTTCTGAGATGGTCAATGTGTAATTTCCAGGTTAGTTTATCGTCTACCCTCAATCCAAGATATTTTTCATTAGTTGATCGTTTTATTATTTCATTATTTATTTTAAGAGACGAGAAGTCTGGTATACGTTTATTTTTAGTGGTAAAAATCATGAATGAGGTTTTTGATGTGTTAATTGTAAGAAGGTTGTACTTTAACCACTCGTTTAATAAATCAAGGTCATGTTGAGCATCTTTTATAATGTTATGAATTGATTTGTCAAAGTAAAAGAGACAGGTGTCGTCTGCATATAGTGTTAGGTGTCCTATTAACCCTATTTTATTTATATTGTTTATATAAATTAGAAAAAGTAATGGACTGATTATTGAACCTTGAGGGCAGCCGTATGAGATAGTTTGAACCGAGCTAGTGTGATCATTTCCTATTTTAACAACTTGACGCCTGTTTTCTAAATACGACTTGAACATTTTATGTGCTGTACCTGTAATACCCATGTTATCTAGCTTTTGGAGCAGTTTTTGATGACTGACAGTATCGAACGCTTTTTTTAAATCAATGAATATTCCTAAGGCATAGCTCTTTTGATCTATATGAGTCTTAATTTTGGTAACTAGATCCGTTGCCGCCGAAAGAGTACTTGATTTCGAGCGGAAGCCATATTGTTCATTTATTAGAAAATTTTTATTTGTCAAATAGTTATTTAGGCGACTATATAATACGCGTTCGAATATTTTGGACATAACAGGTAAGACTGACACCGGTCTATAGTTACTTGGGTCAGTCCTCTTCCCAGATTTGTAAATAGGACTGACCCTAGCCACCTTGAGAGTGTCGGGAAAAGTTCCGTGTCGCAAACAGGCATTTATACAGTTGGTCAGATGCTCAACGATTATATTTTTCAAACATTTTATTGCCTTAGTACTAATACCATCCAGACCAGTGCTAGTGTTACTATCGAGGTCGTCTATGATTCTAATTATTTCCTCTGAGGTGCACGGCGTTAGTTCGTTTAGTGTTATGTCATGTGTATAGTTGTGATCGTACATCAATGTGTTGCCCGTATTTGTGTGATATGTGTCTGGTATTTGTTTTGCTAAGTCTGCGCCTATGGATGAGAAGAAAGAATTAAACAAGTCACATATTGAGTTACCTTCTGTTAGAAGTCCAGCGTTTGACATAAGTTTGGGAGGAGGGGCACTGTCTTTAATTTTATTTAAACCTAAGTTATTAATCAGGTCCCACATTTTTTTTGGTTGACTACTGCAGCTTTGAAATAACTTATTGTAATAGGTCGTCTTATGCGTGTTCATTAACATCTTCACATTTAGTTGTTCTTTCTGGTACTTTTTTCGCAAATCGTCATTATCTGGGTTTAATTTGGTTTGCTGCCATAAACTATTTCGTGAATTGATTGCGTTTATAATGTTCTGATTAATCCAGTCTTTTTGGGGGGGGTTTAGAATTTTAACCTTATCTTTTTTGTTATTTTCTATCTGTTCTGAAATAAATGTCTCTAGTTGATTATAGTCGTGGTCATCATTGCTGTATTTTGCTTCTAGTGTGTTGTTGTACAAATTCTCGTAATCCAGAGCCTTATAATGTTTCTTTTTGTTATGCTGAGGAGGCAAACTTCTCATTTCTAGATATATCTGCTTATGGTCAGAAAGACTTGATTCAATTATCGAAACGCTGATAGAATGGTTGTTTATATTAGTACATACATGGTCCAGTATTGTGTTTGTTGTGGCCGTGTCACGCGTGCTGTATGATTTGTTGATTTTATTTATTATTCTATAGCCGGCTTCTTGGACTCCATGTTGATATTTTGATACATTACTGTTTGCATTTAGTAAATCTATATTGAAATCTCCAAAAACTATTGATCGTTTTCGTCGCTCCAGTTGGGATGAATATATTTCTAAAAAGTTTTTTATGTTGGTATCCCCCGGTTTATAAATTGCTCCAATATTTAATGATAGTTTATTTATATATATCCATAAATAATGGTTTCCGTTCTCGCATAATTCTTCAGTTATATCGTATTTAATACTGTTGTGCACATAAATGGAAACGCCTCCGCCTTTACAATTCTGTCTATAGTTATAGATGTGAGTATAGCCAGGTAGTTGGTATAGTTTCGCATCAGATTCTGAGTTAATCCACGTCTCAGTGTAAATCAAAAGGTGGGTAGTCCTTTTTATGGCCTTTAGAATGCATTTTATTTCATCGAACTTTCCAGGCTTGCGTATACTGCGTAAGTTTGCGTAAAGAAATCTTAGTGAAGACGGATGCAATGGAATGTCCTCATACTTATTTACTATATGATGGTATAGTTTCCTAGAACTATCCGTTGGTTTGGCATTTTGTGATGGGTTACTTACTGGTTTTTTTGGTTTGCAGTAACTATTGTAGGTGTTCCTTTCACATATTTAATAGTGAGGTTTTCTTCACCATCCTGTGTACGCTTATTTAGCTGATCCTTAAGAGATTCTAAGTATTGTTTTTGTTTTGGGGTTTGATCAGAAAAAATCTGCATGTTTTCAGGTAGTTTAGTTCTATTTTTTAACAGGTATTTAGCAGTTTCGGAATTTTTGAAGTAAACTTTTATGGGTCGGTTCTTGTTTTGCACATATTTTCCTAGTCTCTGTGATTTGATCGGCTTAGGGCAATCTTGAAAAAGCATTGTAATTATCTTCATAATTTCCTGGTTATCGTGGTGTTGTCTTGATTTCCAGTTTTTGTCGTTTATTTCCGATATACCCACAATAACAATGTTTTTCTCACGGTCGCATCGATCCTTAAGTTCTAGGATGAGGTCTTCGTGACACTCGACGGGCGATTTTAAAGCCGAACATTTTGTGTGTTGCTCATGTTTGATTTGGGATATTTCGGTTTCTATATTTTTTATTTTGTCCTCGGTGGCAGTTGTTTTAGCTTTGATATTTGCTATTTCTGTATTTGTATGTTTCAGCTGTTGAGAAAAATTATCAGTAGTTAATTTTATTGTCTTAATTTCGTTTCTGATATCCGATATTTGTTCTTTAATTTGGTTTAGGTTTTCGGTTTGTGTTGTGCCAAAATTGGTTAGGAAGTTCATCATTTCGATGCGGAAGTTCGTGAAATCGTTTTTGTAATCACTTTCTTCTGTACGATCCTTCCGCTTTCTTGAAGTAATGTTAGCGCGTAAGTCTTCATCGCTTAAAGTGGATAAGTTCGGAGCCGATCCGCTACCGCTCTCGCTGCTGCTTATCAGTGTCGCCTTGGGCGGCGTTCTTGCCATATTCATGTTGTTATGTTACGAGTGCGTGCGAGGAGGTCGAAAAATATCGGACGCTCTCTTTCCCGCGGAGGTGAGCGGTGTTGCGCGCGCGCCGGTGTAGTTTCGCGTAAGGACACAAGGTCTTGAGTGATTAATCCACTACAATGTAAATTTGACTTAGACACTGCACTTATAAGGATCACTTTACTTTGCTAGGTTTTTATTATAAATTGTAATATTCTAGTACACGACTGCTTCCAACGCGCTCCGGAGGAATCTCTTTTTAGGAATTGTTAGGGTTGTCAAACTAAACTATTTGTTATGTTGCACACACATAACTCGTAACCTGTTAACCCGATATGAGTGTCCCAATTTACACACGAGGAACTTGTTGTTGAAGCACGCTTACTAATCGTGTCAACGATTTCTATACTGTATACGTATGAGTTGATTCAGACTATTTGTTGAAGTTGAATTACTGTATTTTAATACTGTAGCAATATATTTCAGTCATCACTTTAGTAGTTTATGTAATCAGTGCCCCGATGTTCAATTAAGGATGACGTCAATGTTTGTGTAATTTCTCACTGTCAGTGTCAGTGACACGATAAGTGTCGTGAATGACGTGACGTGTCTCTTATCTCTTGTCATGTTAGAGGCTAGGTCAAGAGGACAGTAGTCAGTACTCATAACACTACAAAGAACAATGAGAGCGTCGGCGGCTGCTTTTAGAGGCGGGATTGTTACCATACAAATCTAAAGTGTCTCATTTACCCGCTACGACAGGAATGACGTAAAGAAAGATGTGCATTTGAAGGCAATCCCTGATAAAATATATCGTAAACGGACCCTTCACCAAGCATTCTGTACATCAAACTAAGTAACTTTAAGCAAAAATTGGTGACCTTTTTTTGGGTGAAAAATCACATTTTACGGTAGGACTCAATTTAACGCACTCAGAACATTGTGTTGATGGATAAATTGAATAGTACGGGGTCGTGGAGGTGTTTAAAGTAAAAATTGTACATTAAAAACATGTATTTAGAAAAAAAAAAACTTTTGAAAAAGTTGGAAGTTTGACCCCCAATATCTCCGTAACTAGAAGGTTCCTAGATATGGTAAAGAACAAAAAAATAAAGCATTGACGGAGTGAACAAGTGCCTTTCGGCGTCGTTAAGGGTCTTGTTACACCCTTTATGCGAATACACACTTACTTCTCTAGATGCTGCCAGTGCGGCAATACCGTGCTCTGTGCATTATCCCTTGTAGCCAGAAGGATTCAGGCCACAGCAGGCAGATAGAAGTGTACACCACGTTGCCATTATTATTTAATTGTCATGCATATTTCGTTATCATTTTGTGACACATTCATCAATGTTCACACCTTTCTGAAGGTACACAGACAGCGCGATTTTTAATTGCCTTTTACACCAATAGGCCTTGCAGTGACGACGAACCGAAACGAATTTATTGACAAACAAAAAATCAGGAAATGAAAATGCAAAGCTGTTAAAGCTATTCATCATTTCCACGTAATCTACTTTTGACTGATGCGGTATTGTTCGATTCGTTGATCTATACAGTGGAAAATGGATGTTAGCTTGATGTTGAAAAATAATGTGAATCAAGGTAATAAAGAAAAGATTTATTAATTTGAGCAAAGTGTTGCTGTATCTATAAATTATTTGGTGTATTATTGTAATGTGTTTAGGGCGTCACCACAGTGTATTTGGAAGTATCTTCGATTTCCGACCGGAATCTCGGACTTAAGTCTTCGCTTAGATCTCCAGATGCTTTGAATAAATGAATGATATCTGTATTTGCTAAGAATATCAGCTATTACATGTCCACCATACTGTTATCAGCCGCTAAACACAGCCCATACGAACACCGTCTAAACTCAAGCCCATAGGAACACCTAAATGTATGGTATTCAATGTAATCTTCTACGGAAAAAGCTATCCATATATTGCCAACGCCCAAACTACACCTCCAGAACCAATTAATAAGTTGGTCACAAACATATCAAAGTAACACTTCACCAAGAGAATAAGTCTAAAAGTTAATACGCAAATAGATTTACAGCTCATTAACATACAGTTTAATTTAGACTACAGCTACCTCGTACAATACACCTCATCAATCATATTCCGCACACCAAATGCAAATTTAAACCTAAACGGTATGCAAATATGATTCATTTCCCAAATGGCGGGACAGTTTACCTCTAAATAACATGCATTTCGCACAAATTTCATATTAGCTCAATGTCACAAAATAGTCATTATTCATGCAGATTTGTGTCCAAGGTACCTACCTATATGTTTAAGCGATACTGTTTATGTTTTATAGCCGAAATAAAATATATGTTTAGCTTCATTACTTCTTGGTACTTTGAGTTTAGGCTTCATGACAGCGTTCTGTGGAGAGGTTATCATAATAACATAACGTCACATTTGTATTCCCTGAAGTCAGAAATGTATCTATACAACATTGGTTTTAGTATATGCGAAACCTGATACACGTGTCTAGTATTTTTACGCAAAGAATCTATGTACAAAATTTCAAAACTGTATCATGAAAAATCTCAAAGTTATAAGCTTGTTCTGTTACCTAGTTGTCCGCACAAAAACGTTGTCACCACGCAGCGCGTGCCTCCAGCCTCGTCTTGAGCTCATTGATAATAATAATTTGGCAGTAGGTACCTAAATTAGTGCGATAGGTACTCAAAGTCGCTCGGTGTCCAACTTTTAACTTTATTAAATATTTTTGGGAAAAAATATAACATGGTTTCAAAATTATTGGAATCGATTCAGTTACTTATTCTGAACAAACTAAATTCAGGTTTCGCATATACTAAAAATTATGTTGTATAATTATCATCTGCCTAACTTAATACCAGAATTTTACATGGAGCGACTGCCTATCTGACCTCCACAATCCAGTTAGTACTGGGTAATACGATACCCTTTGGTAATCTGGTTGTCAGAGTTTCGTGCCACTGACTACCTGTAACGACTGTCAAACATCTACAAATGAACAAAAGCTGGGAGCAACGGCTTAACGTGCTTTCCGAGGCACGGAGGAAACTCGGTATGTAATGGGTGGTAACCCATCCACGGACCAACCTAGGCCACCGCGGCTTAACCTGAAAGTCGACCCGAGCGGCACTTAAATTTCCCCCGTTATGTTGAAGTAACATGTCATACAGGATGAGCCTATTGCTAGCAACCGGCCAAGATTCCAAACTGCTGCTAACAAATTCCTAATGAAAAACTCAATAACACTTTGCACGACCTGAGAATCGAACGTAGGACCTCATACTCAGCCCTAACACCTGTGACTACATAACCAACGAGGCAGTAAATATAGTCAAAAAGTAGTAGGTCCGTTCTCAATGTCACGTAATCTTTCGTGGCTCAGTCAAGATTTAAGTGTAAAGACCGACAATCAGACAAAATCTTACCTTTCAACCGAAGTCTTAATTCGACTGCCATATAAATTGTATTTCATCTAACATCCGAGCAATGAAAACAAACAAGTGTTCTTTAAAATTCTTAAATTCGTTTACAATAAACAAATTCTAACATAAGTCACGTTCTTCGCAAATTTGATGAAGAGGAATGGACAATTAAATGAATAATTACATTAAACATACAAAAGACATGAAAGAAAAATAACGGAACGTCAAACAAATTAACATTTGATGAATTAAATGTAAACAGGGATTTAAAAATAGACGAAAATAGGAAGGACAATGAGGATGTTTATAAAGTATTACCTCCATTGCAAGAATCACGGTGAGATGTATCTGTTTTACTTATAATTAATTTAGTTTTACAATTACCTGTCGAAGTCTTCTGTTTTATTTTACTCCTGCCAAACATCAAGGTCGTCTTTTGAACTAGACATTTTTCATTGTTTCTGTTTTGTGTATCTTTAATGGTTACTTTGTCCTTAGACTCTTATTCGTCTTTCTCAATAATATCTATTATAAGATTCTCTACATTATCATTGTCTAATTCTTCCAATTTCATTTCATGGCATTTGACTTTTGCTCCATAAGGGCCATTATCAATGATCAGACGAGTGTTATTTGCCAAGCTACATCAAAACAAATGAAAAATGCTTCACCACGTTATAAATTTACGACATCACGTCCCTCACAAACGAGAATTTCATCCCAACCAACACAACAGAATCGTAATGTGTTTCATCATAAAACCTCATTTGATTGTTCTTGTCAATACTGGATCTCGTAAAGTCGTCTTTTGTTAATGAACCTGATCTCTGCCGGCTGTCTGGGTTAAGAATAGAAGTTGTTTACCGCATCGTCCATTGTATACGTTGAGCGTTACTCTCATCTGTCGGAGATGGGTCTTAAATTTATCAGGTGCTAATATGCTTATGAATTGTGAAGCTTCGGAGCGAGGTGTGAGGATGATTTAATAAAAGCACGTTGAACATTTTCAGGTTAAAAACGGTGGCGTAGTTTCAATTTTGCGGAAATATGAGTCTAATCTGTTTTCAGTGATATTTGCATTTTTTCCAAGATATCCATCACTTTCGTGGGCCTATGAGGCGTTTTTTCTTTTCATGTGATTGTTATTTGAAAGATCATTGAAATGTATAAAAATATACGTCATGTTGATATTTTAGTAAAGCTAAACAATTCATCGTTCACTGAATATTTTATGACAATAAAGAAACAAAGGCATGGTTCAGAAACTTCTGCGAAAATGACGTCATTCAGACATAATATACTTCCGAACTTCAACGCCAATAAACACAGCACGACACGGCTTTGGCATAGATTCGGTAATCGCAGTTATTCTACTGAATTATTACGAAGATAATCGTTAGTATTTCGTCTCCACACATTCCACTGTTCGTTATAAAGTCTTTAGAATTCGCGCGTGGACTGACTGTTACTGATATGCATTTACGCGCAGTGTATTCCGGGCTCCCGAAACAAAAGGTGTTCAGTGCGCAGTGTTGTGCCAAAACACTGCAGAATAGCTTCTAAAATCAACGAAATACAGTGCAAATCAAAATGTCGGTGAATATTGATATGGAGAACTTTTCTGCGAAGAAAAATCTGAGGCGTCGCACGTTGAATACTATCAAATCGGCTGTGACGGCTCTCAAACAAATCGCTAGTGAGTGCTCCCAAATTCTATTATTTGGTGTATAACAATTTTGTAAATCCAATGATATTTTTCCCGCAATCTCGCCATTTTTCGGGAGCGGATAAAAGCGAACAATATCTTAGTGAGCGAGACAGATTCGGTTGATTGCTCAAATCGATATCTCGACTTCTTATGTTTATTGTACTACAGTAGTGAGTAGATATTCAAGTAACGTACTTGCTGTATAATATCGTTATCAGTGAATATCGATGTCGCCTCATCAATATTTATGGACTTAATTATCATAGTGTGAAATGTTGTGAATGTTTTAATTACACACGTTATTATTTTCCACTTCATTTATGATAAAACTTACTCCGATTCACTCCTTCCTTTATCAGCACATTTATTATTCAACATTTTCACAACTTTATAAGTATTTATTCAGCGCCTGGTAGTCGGAACCTATTATTTTTCCTGAACGTTTATTCAAATTCTAATAACGCAAATTCAATATTTACATATCGTGATAACTTTGGAGGTTGGAAATAAACTCGGGAGACCATTAGAGCCGCGGCTTACTTTTCATAACACTTGCTAAAGTGCGCGGTAACAATTCGTCGAGTATTTGCGAGACGTCAGCTTCTATAATGAAGGTGTCATTCAGGGGCTCAGAAAACCCATTGTGTTTGTCATCTCGCGCCCAAACAGTCTCGTCACTCTCCGAGAACTCTCAAGCGCCTTGTTTGTCAGAACCAGCGATCGTTTGTTGTAGACAGAAAACACTTCACAATTCGTTACGTTTTATCTTCCAATCTTTTGTTACACCTGCGTTTTGGTAACTAGGCCAATCTTGACGTTTATAAATGAACCGCGGCTTACCATTGTCTCTTCACATTGATTTGATACTACACAGGCCGTTTCTGATGAATTATGGAATGAATTTGCATAAACAATCCTTGTTTGCTAAAAGCTTCCTTCGAATGCTGATGCATAATTTAATGTAGACCTTATCCTTGGATACTGGCAGATGGTCATGACATATAACACGGCAAGTTATAGAGAATTTATAATTTGGAATACTTGTAACCTAGTTACAGATGTTGGGACTGGAGTTTTAAGTAATCACAAGTGTGTAAGCTGAGTTGTGATTTAGCTACCCGCAAACTTCGTTTGACAAATACTGGCGCCCACCGCGGGACTTCAGAGATTGAATTATAAACACGCTTACAAGATTTAATTACATAAATATTCATGTGTATTCCGTTACTTTTGCGACATATGTTTGTATACAAGAAGCTCCAACACATGTCGAATTTACACAGTGTTTTAATGTTCCGGAACCATTTCTCTACAGTTCACAGGCGTTTATTTCCAATACATTATGTACCAACTATTTGAAGTATAAAATAACTAAGAAACAATCAATACATGGTATTATGGATTTGTAAATAACTGTAATTATAATAGTTATTACAGACACGTAATGTGATAGAAAATAAAATTCATTAAATAAATTAATCAATTTAGGTATTAAATCACCATTTCCTCAAACTATCGTTTCACATTTACGAGTTACTATAAAACTTTGCAAATACTTATAAGGAAATGTCACCCAATTCAATCTTTCTTTTACTTCAAAAACATCTGTCCAATTTCACACTCCACAACTACACAATAAATACCTCATCTAAGTTTAGTTTTTTCAACTCAATGATAATTGTTGAAGCTCGTCAATAGCCCGAAGTTTCCCCATTTCCCGCCAATACGGGTCGAGGCCCGCTTTTATTTGGCGCGTTTCCTGACCGCCATCTTTTCAATATGGAGGCCAAACTTATTACCTTAGGTCGATCATTCACCGCATAGTCTGCTATCTATTGAGACGTATAATTAAGAGTATTTGGAAACATACCTTCTATACTAAAACTTCAGGGTTTCTTACATTTTTTAAATTAAGCAATATGAAAAAGTAAAACGTGATCTATATGCTCCATTTTTGTATTTTTCTTTTATTTTTTCATGATCGTTTTAGCAAGAGATGCTGATATTGCTACTACGCTCCAGACACGATTTTATGTTGCATCATAAAAAAACTATTCAGTCTTATTATACTCAGCATTTTAAATCGACAATGTTCAAAAGCAAGGTTGCAAAGCAAGCAAATCGATATTATGTTCGAGAAAATTCAAAATTGTTTTTTTATTTCGAACTGTTATTGAGGTTTTCATACACCTGTTTGATATTCATTTGTTTTAGAATACCATTTAAGTTCACTTCGTCCAGGAATCGTCAAAAATATGAACTTGCTACATTCAATTCTACCACATTCTTGATTAGTTCCAAATTCGTTCTTAGGGCGCTGTTACCATCCATGACTAGATATTATGGTTTTTAGGTTATTGAGGATACCTTTGCCCAGCAGTGGGACAAAATAGGTTAAAAAAAGATTATATTTTCACAGAAGTTCTTGTTAGGGATCCTATTACTGTTATTTTTCTTCTTTACGTGTCGATGAAATTCAAATTGTACTAGACCAATATGTATACACCTGCACATCTCTAATATTTGATTCGATGAAACGCGCAAGTGGTCGTTCAGGATCATAACAGTAGGTGTGGCATCTCCTCCAAATGGGGCTCCATACTAGTGGTCTGTGTTAACTATTCACCAGGTCAACGTATTTTCAGCACTAACACTGTGAATCATTATCGCTTTACTCTGCAATGAAATGGTGGATTAACACGCTTTCATGCATAAATAGTCCATCGTAATTAGGTAACCGTAAAATTGGGTGTTACGAAAACCATTAGCGTGGCTGAGTCACGGGAATTGCCCGGAATATAGTTATGCAAAATATGTATTTTTTTTTTAAACTTTGCCCCACCCTAGGAATTTCTCCTGTATCGTGGGTTTTACAAACATTTAAACTCACATACACAAACAACCAGACCCGGAACAACCACCTGTAGATCATACAAATATTTGTTCCGTGCGGGGATCGAACCCTCGAGCTTGGTTACAAATACGTGTGGGTGCGTAATGGCAGAATTTTCATGAAGAAGACTGACCAATCTGAACGTATTGTAATCACTTGTCAGGAGGTCTTACAGACTGTCAGTTGATTTTATCTATATTTTTAAATTCTGTTTTTTTTCATTTTTTTTTTATTGTACTGTGCAAGATAACGTGTATAACCTCTTCATATTCAATCATACTCTGAAGATATACTATCAAAACGTACGTGGTCTAAGAACTAAAACCGACACTTTTTATCATAACATGTCTCTACAAGACTACGATATAGTTGTGCTTACGGAGACTTGGCTGAACGGTGGCATCTACGACTCAGAACTATTCGACGATAGATATGTAGTCTACAGGCGAGATCGCGAGTCCAGTAGATATAGAGCACGTAGTCACGGAGGCGGCGTCTTGATAGCTGTAGCTAGGCACTTAAATTCACGTCGTATGCCACACTTAGAAAGTCATTGTGAGGATCTGTGGATTTCCATTGATATGGTCTGTCCTGGTAATAAGAAAAACACGATCTACATTTGTGGCGTCTACTTACCGCCCCCCATTACCCAAGAAACCACCCAAACATTCCTAGACTCGGCTCAAAATGCCCTGGACAAAAACGAACGTACTGTTATCATTGGTGACTTTAATCTTAGTAGTATAACGTGGAAAACTAATGAGGAAAGTCAGGTGAGTCACACTACTCCTTGCCCTACCAACAATAACGATGTTATCAAACACTTCCTTGATTATATTTCTATGAATGACTTAGATCAGTATAATTACCTAACAAATAACAAATCTAGAACACTAGATCTAGTTCTTTGTAATACTGCAGTACATAACTTGACACGTTGCCACACACATCTGACACAAGAAGATCCTTTACATCCACCGCTCGAGTTCGCTATACCCACTGTCAACAACATAAATTCTCTACAAACAAAACTGGCCACTAAACCTAATTTCTTTAAGGCAGACTACGACAAAATCCTAGTTTCACTTATGTCTATAGACTGGGAAAGTTCAGTGGGAGGCTGTGCCTCGGTTGAAGACATGGTCAATATTTTATATGATAGTTTGCACGACGTTATAAAGCAACACGTACCACTGAAAACGATGTCTAGGAAAGAGTACCCGGCATGGTACACGCCCAAGCTTAAGCGACTCTTTAAAGAAAAACACAAATTTCGCGTTAGAGTAAAAAAATACAATAATTCTCTTGACATTATATCATTTGAAACGCTGCGTACTGACTGTAGCAAGTTGAGAACGATCTGCTACAAAAAATATACGGAGAAGTTAGAAATCGCGGTTTTAAAAAACCCTAAAATCTTCTGGTCTTTCATTAAAAATAAAAGGAAATCCAGCAGCAATTACCCCGCGGTAATGTATTATAACAACAAAACTGCATCAACTGGCCACGACATATGTAACTTGTTTGCTGAAAACTTCGCAAGTGTTTATAACAATACGACGTCCTCGCAACCGTCAAATGTTGACATAAACAACAACTTGCCGACTCTTTGTAAACTGGAACTCAGTGCTAACGAAATATTCCGAACTTTAACATCCTTGGATGAACAGAAAGGCGTAGGTGAAGACGGTATTCCTCCCGTGTTTATAAAGAGATGTGCAAAAGCGCTGGCTTTACCTCTTAGTATTATATACAACAAATCTCTTAAAGACGGTATTTTTCCCGACCAATGGAAAAAGGCACTGGTCGTACCCATTTTCAAAGCAGGGCAAAAGAACATGGTGTCAAACTACAGACCCATTTCTATTTTAGTCATCTTCGGCAAAGTATTTGAGAAGCTTATAACCGAACGTCTAACATCGCATGTAAAACACCTTCTCAACAGCGACCAACACGGTTTTATCAAATACAGATCTACGACCACTAATCTCATGTGCTACGTGTCGGCTCTATCTGAATACTTAGATAGACGTATTCCTGTTGACACCATTTACACTGACTTCAGTAAGGCGTTCGATAAGGTAGATCATTCTCTTCTTATAGCGAAACTCCAGCACTTGGGTGTAGGAGGATCAATGCTAAAGTGGTTTCAATCTTACCTCAGTGACCGGTCGTCAAAAGTAGTAATGACTGGCCATCATTCAAAGTATTTTAAAGCCACATCCGGGGTTCCACAAGGATCACATTTAGGCCCAATTCTCTTCAACATCTTCATTAACGACATCACGCACTGCTTTAGGCATTCAAAATTCTATCTTTTTGCCGATGACATGAAAATAATGAAACCAATGGTAACTGAATCTGACGCTGCCTTATTGCAGGAAGATCTGAACAGACTGACGAACTGGTGCAAAATGAACGAAATGCTTCTTAACGTCTCTAAGTGTTACTACATGCAATTCAGCCGTAACAAAATTGTCTTACCTAACACTTACACGATAGGTCAACAAAAACTAAAGCAAATTGAAGAAATACGTGACCTAGGAGTCACACTGGATAAACAACTTAAATTTGACAAACATATCCTAAACACAGTATCAAAGGGGTTTCAAATTTTGGGATTTATCTTGCGCAACAGTAAAGAATTTAAAAGGGCGTCTACCAGAATAAAATTATTTAACACACTAGTCCGTCCTATACTTGAATATGGCAGCCCGGTTTGGAATCCTCACTACGACATATACATCAAACACCTGGAAAGTGTCCAAAGGCGCTTCCTGTATCATCTATGTTATAAGGAACGATTAGCTAAAAGAGTAACCAGCTACAGAGACAGACTAGGGCACTACAAAATGGTCTCACTTGCCAAGAGGCGAAAAATGGCAGACCTGATTCTACTACACAAAGTATTCCATGGAGTCATAGACTGCAGCGAATTACTAGGCAAGTTACATATAAACGCGCCATCTCGCCTGCCGCGGAAAACCAGCTACAATTTGTTTTATGTCTCAGGTTCCAAAACTAATCTAGGACATTTCGCCGCTCTCCCAAGACTCTGTAGGCAGTACAATGAATTGTCAAAGCAATCTGACATGGACATAACCCTCACAATCTCTAAATACAAAAAAATATTGACCACTGCTATAAATGTAGAGTGATAACTATAATTTGTATGTGAAACAATTTTATCAAATGCATCAAATGCTTTTTAATAATTATTCTGGTTTTTATTTTTTTTTTTGTAATATTTTCATTGTTTTATATTTTATGTGTTAAAACCTAGTTTTATGGGCATGCTGTGTTCTCCTATAATTGAAGGAACACACCTAAAAGAACATTTGTAATACTGTGTCCTATATTGTCTGTGTGTATTCTTTGTTGGAGATCCAAATAAATAAATAAATAAAAAATAAATAAACCCGCGACACGCAGCGCAGCAGCCGATCCCTCAGCCACTGCCATCGTCATGCTGTATGATGATTAATGTTATATGCAAGCAAACGCTGAAAATGTTTTTTTTTTACCTTGATGCTTATCTGTATAGGGATAAGGGTTCTTATCCTAAATTCTGTCGCTTTATAGCATGTACGGAGAACATTTAAATTTTCATGACCAGTGCGGTTTCTTCTTCCATTCTCCCCTGTCACGCTATCTTTTACTCCTTTCTCTTTCATATCATTCCTCACACAATCCATTCATTTTTTCTTTGACCTTCCTCTCTTTTTCCATCTATCAACATGATTGTCCATCACTTTTTTAGTCACATGCGTTTTACCCCTCCTCATTACATGTCCATACCAAGACAAACGAATTCCTTTCGATTTTTTTGTAAAGGCACCACTTTCAAACTTCCTCTAATACTTTCATTCCTTACTTTATCCATTCTTGTCACTCCAGAATATTGATTTAATTTTAATCAATATTCAGGTCATCTATCATTATAACAGCACACTTGACCCAATTCCCTTAAATCGAGTCCAATAAAGCATTCGTTTTAAAATAATAAGTGTCTTTGCTCCCAATACATACAATTTGTAAGCAAAGCAAAAATCCGACCGGAGTACCGAAGGAATTTAAATGACAGAAAGCCTGTTCGAGAGGATTACGGCGCTCTATAAAAGGAACAACTTTAGCTACGAGCGGGGACTCCTCGGGATGTATTCAACTTTCGGCCCTTAATGCGATCCTAAAATATTTTCATTTGCACTGAATAATATTTTATTTCCATTCGTTTATATTTTTTTGCTTTATCTTAATTGTGTTTCTGTCTGTCATCTTTCGCCTAGCTCATTCAATCTTCGTTGTGGACGAGCCTTTAATAAAGCATTTTAAAAGGAGCGACTGCACAAAATAAATAGTGATATCCAACTTCAGTATTTCAAAGGCTTTCAGCCTTATCATCTGCCTAGCATTTTCCCAACTATGTTGGGGTCGGCTTCCAGTCTAACTGGATGCAGCTGAATACCAGCATTTTTCATAGAGCGACTGCCTATCTAACCTCCACAACCCATTTAGTACTGGGTAATACGATACACCTTGATAAGACTGTTTGTCAGACATTTCGGGCCACTGGCTACCTGTAACGACTGTCAAAGATCTACAAATGGCAGCCGGGACCAACGGCATAACGTGCTTTCTGAGGGACGGAGGAAAGTCGGTATGTAATGGGTGATCAGCCATCCACGGACCAGCCTGGGTCCGTGTTATCTCTATGTTAATCGCGGGTTAACATAGAGATCGACCCGACCGGCGGTTATTATTTAGACACGAGCTCCTCCAGACTCCTACAGGCTTTCAGCCAACAATAATTTCAATATTTTTTTATTTTAATTTTAATATTTTTTTTATTTTTTTGGTTTTCCAAAGAAAAGATTATTCTTTTCTGCTGGGTTGCTGGATTTCTAAATAACAGCAACTTAGCTTTATCTGGTACTAGCTTATGCCCGCGGCTTCGCCCGCGTGGAGTTCGATAATTGTCCCACCGGATCATACTACCGGGATAAAAAGTATCCTATATGGTAATCCAGATTATAAACTGTCTGTGTTCTAAACTTTATCCTAATCCGTTCTGTAGTTTTTGCGTGAAAGAGTAACAAACATCCATTCATCCTCACATTTACCGCTACTGTACCGCTGTACAATAAGTTTTTTTTTTTTTTTTTTTTTTTATTCAGTATGGGCTTACTCTTGACCTCAATCTAGTCCAAAGGACAGAGATGAGGTCGACGATGGAACGAGCTAACCCAAAAGAAGCCTATTAACTCGCGATTTAAATAGATTGGGGTCATATGAACTTGGAAACACCGACGCAGGCAGGGAATTCCACTCCTTGGCTGTGCGCATAATAAATGATGTAGCAAAGCGCTTCGTGCGAATGTGTGGAACATCGACAAGGTATGGAAAACAATGTACAATAAGTAAGATATTTCATTCTTTCTCAGATCGATAATATCGTGAGGTTCCATTGTAACTATCCCATATTTATCTGTCAGTTACTATTAAAGTATTCGTGCATGCAATATCTCGTGCAGCGCATTCGTGCATGAATATCCAATGTTCTCAGCAATATTATTATGTCTTACTTGGTCAAGATAATGATGTGGCTCGCCTTTTGCTTTTACTCGACTATATTGTAGATACGAAGCTAAGAATTTGTTGGCGCCAAGTGGAGTTTCGTATAATTGCAAGACAAACACATTACTCGTGTCCATTAACCAATTCTCATACAACTTACAGCGCTGGAGAAACATTTTGTTGTTTACTCCACTGTTAATTTCACGATCCCAGGGTATCTATGTAGGCATGTACATACAAACATACAGGCAACTGCACTAATGTGTTTACACTTGGGAAAATTCAAAAGCCATTTCCTCGTAAACATAATTTTGAATTAATAACCTATAGATAGTCCGGTGAATTTTAATCCACTCGCTGTTGAATTATTATCTAGTAGTAATCTAGGGCGTTCCTAGATGTGATTCATCTAGAATAATCTAGATAAATTCTGCCATAGTCTTAGAGGAAAACATCGTTAAACATAAACTATACGGACGTACGTTATGTGAAAGACAAAAACCTAGAAAGAAAAAATACATTTTCTTACTCACAGAATTATTATAATTGAGCGTCTTGTTCGTAAATAATGGGACTTGTTCGCGTATGCTTTAGTTTTTATACGAGTCCTTATTTTGTATTCCAAGAATATGTCTAAGTAAATTGTGAGATTTCAGCTCTTTGGCAAGGATGAAGATGGGTCCTTTGTGGAAGAGTCTGAAAAAATACATATCAATTTACATTATACGAATTATATACAACCTTTTAATTAACCTATATTTGCCTATTAAGGAATAGAGAGCAGACAAGTGACCCACAATGTGATGTGTCTTCCATCAATTAAAATCTTAACCTTCACTGATCAGAAACTCTTTTTACTCAAAATTCATTTGTAAACTCACAAGTTTGATCTCCCGCGAGAACGAGCAAAATTAAAATTCACAAAAGCCCGCCAACATTCCCACTCGCACCTTTCTCTTTTTTTACTAACACTACTAGTTTTTAATCTAACATCCTACCCGACCTATGCAAGCCGAAAAACCCGTCACAGTTTTATCCGTGAACTTGTAGCCAACCAATTAAAAACCAGACGAGATCGTTCGAGGACACTCGGGGCCAATTTTCGGACGCCTAGCATTTATTTTTTCGCTTTACACGGTTCCATGGCCAACCATTTCAACTACGGATGACTGAAACTAGACGTTAGGAATTTTAAGCTATTTTCGGCTTGACCGCTTCAAAAACCTTTAACGAGTCACTGATGCGCGGTAATGCGGTTTCAGTGGTACGGGTAAAGCCTACCACTAGTTGGAATTCAAACTTTTTCTATTCAAACTTTTTCGTGGCTTGAACTTTGTCTAGTTTCGATCCTCATTTTTTGAATTCTCTTTTCAAATTTTTTCTTTTTTTTTGTTCCATAACTCACAAAAAGTAGAACATCCATCCATAGATCTGCCCGCTCAAGATCTCGTGCACATAATTACTGAGTTCACACAGAATTAATTGCTCGGCCTTCCTTCTGAAGGATTAGGCTCCGTTGCGTGTTCACAAATAACAAATCAGACGCACCTTTACACAAGCTACCTCACGGATAACAGGAGGGAAGAAGGGCCTCCATTAATTTTCATCCGCTTTACTTAAATCACCTCGAATTAGGGATTATTTAGGCGTTTATTGCTTACAACTGCTCTCTCCTCTCTCGGGAATCGATTCGGCCATGTTGCCGACTTTGGATAGATTTAATTTGGCCCACAATAACGCAGACCAAATTGGCTTTCGACCTGATTGGTCAAATGTTATTACCTATTATGTCTAGTGGGAGAAAAGGTTTATTTTACGATGCACAGCTAAAGGAAAGCTCCTTTGATCTTTGGTTTCTGCAAGTTATAGCGAATGGAGCGCCAAAGAGAAAGCATTGAACTGTAGGCTTATAATTTCCTCTGAATCTACATCATAATTTTGCTTATGTTGACGTTTGTCACTGTATCAAAGAAAATGCGCATAATTATGTACAAATTTTGTTTTTTTTCGACTGCAGGCGGCTGATCCTTAAAACCTTCTTTGAGACGAGCAACAATCCCGACGACAAAATTAATGAGTTCTTTGTGAATACGCCTTCCGCATAAGACTGTCTGTATGATACTTGCAATTCATTCCACACACAAGTATCTAAGGCAACTATAGAGCATCCCTAACATACACGAACAACAACAATAACACAAACTGCAATCAAAACGGACATGCAGTCAGCCGCAAGCCGATCAAATATACAGATCTCAACTGATTTCCATTCTGCATAATCGAAGGAGACAGGAATGGATGGTGGAATATATCAGACCGGATGACACTGCATTTTACAAGTACCACGGAACCGATGACGTAATAATCCTGTATAATATATGACCCTGTTGAATTTTTACGAAGAAACGAAGACTGGAACAAGTCGTAAAGACACTCATGAAAAGTAATATAATTTTTCGGATAGGCTTCGAAGTGAGATGGACTTTTGTGCTTGTTTTAGTGGCACTTAAGTTGATTCCACTTACCGTATTGCTTAAGTGGTTGTCAAGTTTACGAAGGAGTTTCATATTCGACAGGTTGAAAATACTCCTTAGTCAAATATGTGTCGTTGGTATTCGTGAAAATCGAATTGCCGCAAATGTCTACTATCGCTTCTTGGATTTATAAACACGGTCTGGGAGTTTGCCTTCTCCTAACAACAAGATTAGGCCATCCTAATCTAATCCGTCTGGAAAATCCAGGCCATACCTGGAAATTTCGCGACTGCCAGTCCATTTGGTAGACCAATGAAATTTCCGATTTCCATGAATACGTTGCACGAATGGAACATGAGACAATGAATGTCGCCGGATTCGATTCCCGAAACTAGGCCAATAATTGTAAAGCCTTTAGATTTGCTCTGAGTCTGGATGTTCGGCATAAGTCGTTAGGAGGAAGCCAAACTGTACTCAAAAGGCTGGCTGCTCACTCCCAATCTTAATTCAGCAGGCTAAAAACTGATTCTAGTTGGATTCGATAAGTCGAATTTAGAACCAGTTTCAAAATTACAGGACGGGGAGGGTCGATTGTTTGTTGTGGCAGATTGTTTTTGGTCGAGTTTAAGTGAACGTGTATTACTGAATATAATACAACTGCCTCTATGGTGTAGTGGTCACAAGCGCGACTGATGAGCATGAGGTCCTGTGTTCGATTCCCAGGACGGGCAAAGTGTTATTGGGTTTTTCCATCAGGAATTTCTCAGTAGCAGTCCCGGAGGCTGGATTGTGCCCGTATGACGGCGATGGGCTAGTCCCTTATTATTTGGGAATAAAACATCTGGCGAAATGTGGGTGTACACTCACATGGTGTGGGTGTGTGGTGTTTACTATTGCCTAACCCTCCTGGGATTACAAGCCTGATGTTATGTTGTAAATGGATATAATTTAGCCTTGTTTTTTTATTGGCAATTAATTCCCAGTGTCCTATACCACCGCTTGGTACCTTTATTGGCTCCAAAAGTCCCTCTAGTCTCCTAAAGTCGCTATAAAACTGTATTGCTACCACCATAGATTTTGTCAAAAATTAACGGTATGCTTAGACGAAAGTAACATAGTAAAGCAAAAAAGTTTCCTGACCTCATTTGTTTTAAGCAAGCGTGGGCCGAAAATTTCTTCGTTGCTCGGCCGCATTTTTGTAAGAATAGAAACGAAAAAGCTTAAAAAAACCTACGGCTCGTTTCTTGCTGCTTTTGTTTTTTTCGAAATGAAACAGTTTACTTGACTGTTTCTTCAAAGAATTATACATTTTTGAAGGTGCTTTTTTTATCTTTTACACAAAAAAATAACACGGAGGAGTTCGTGACTAAATAATAACAGCCACTCGGGTCAATCTTAGGTTAAGCCACTCTTGCCTAGGTTGGTCCGTGGATGGGTGACCATCCATTACATACCGAGTTTCCTCCGTCCCCCAAAAAGCACGTTAAAACGTAGGTCACGGCTGTCATTTGTAGATCTTTGACAGTCGTCACAGGTAGTCATCACTGCCCGAAAGTGACAACGAGTCTTGCCAAGGGTAAACCGTATTCCCCAGTACTAACTGGATTGTGTGGTTAGATAGGCAGTCGCTCCATATAAAATACTGATATTCAGCGGCATCTGGTTAGACTGGAAGCCGATCCAAACATAGTTGGGAAAAGGCTAGGCAGATGACACAAAAAATAACACTGTAAATCATGTGACCCATTTTAATATCACACTTTTTAGGTAATAATAAAACCAAGGCTTTTTTCACGTCACTCTCTAAAATGGGTCCCAAAAGAAAACAACCTTATCGCGTTGCGAATTTCCTTTCATTTTCCCCCACACGTTTTCCATGGGTAATTACCCCCGTGAGCGAAATGACGTCATACGTGATTGATAACATCCTTGATTAATATTTTATGTAATCTAATAAAATACATTTCTTATATGAGCCTTTTTGGCGCCGGATAAAGATGGTGGTGTAAAAGGGAAAGCTTTCACCTTTAGGTAATTGATTCTTTTTATGTTCTTTATTGAGTTTAGTTTGGGCTTTTTAAAATATCTATTAATCATTTCGTGTTATTGTACTTTTTAGACGGATGCGGTTTAAATTAATCTTTAGACGATGGATTCTATTACTTTATTGCAAGTTAATTATTGCTTTTAAAGGAAAAAGTACCTATTTTAACAACATAAAAATAAGAAACGTTCTACAATATCTTGAATTCTTCGTACAGTCAGGAGCACCAAACTGTTTTGATTAAAATTTCATGTTGTTACGTACCTAGTATTCTGGAACTCATATTTTTTTGAAAAAGATCCTATCTCCAAGTTACAATCGTTATTTCTCGCGAAAATTGCTTTTTAATTCAGGAAACTGTATACATATTTGTACTCGTGACTTTACATTTCGCTTTAGTTACCCGTATCTTTGTATCAAATCAGTTGTAATAAACCCTATAGAAATTTATTTAAATAATGACATTTTTTTTCAAACTCAAATGTTGAAGAAAATCTTTAATTGAAATAGATTTTCTTGCCATAAAGTTTAAAAATGAAAAAAATGCCAATTTCTTATTGAACGATGCTCGATCTATTTAATACATTGTGAACTAAATTATACGTGTAGTAGGTAATATTCACTTCAACTTATAGAAATACTAACGATACTGTTAGCCTGCGACATCCCACTGCTGGGCAAGGACCTCTCCCCACGACTTCCAGTTATTTCGATCCAGGGCTAATATGAACCACAGGTCGTTGGTTTATAAAAATATTCGTACTTAATTCAAATCTATTAATTACGATAAGCGGTAACATTAAATTTCAGTAGATAATTAAAACATAAGTGACAAAGCAAGTCTCGTAAACTAATTAGCTTCTTTATAACGACTTACTTTACGTTTTCCTGTGAGTCATTGATAAATTAAGGCGTTGCTTTCTTTTGCATGTTCTGACTGCGACTGTCGACTTTATTATGTACCAACAATTAAAACTTGTAATGGCTATAGTTTTCTGCATAGTTCGTTTGCAGTTTGAAGTATAGTGTAAAAGCCCTTTATACTAGTACTGTTATGTCCTATTTGTAAGTAGTACCTATGCCCATTTTCAGTCACTTTAAGGTCACATAGAGTTACTTGAATGAATGCCTAAATTAGCGCCGAATTTAGTAAATTTTGGAAACTATTAGAAATTCAAAATTCGTCGCTTAACGTAACGTTGAATATCCAACGGCGCATTTTTGTTTTAGGGATTTCATTTAGGTGTTAGCGAAGATAGGCAGATCAAATAAAAAATAAAATAACTTTTATTTCGGACAAGCATCATCTATAAAGAAGGTTAGTAAAATAAAACTTATGAACTATGTTAGTTAAAACTTATTATTTATTTAGACACAACCTTGTTGTTCGAGATGCATCTACGAACAATAGCCCAGTAAATAGATAAAGGTACAGTCTGAATTTTGTCTTGAAATCACAAGTTTACTAACTACATAACTATAAAACGCTTGCATATCACTAACAAACTTGAGATGACTCCTCTATTCAGGACACCACAGAATAAAATTATACAGTAAGCCAACGTGTTCATGCTTCGCTCCACGCGAGTTATAAAGTACAAATATGCTAGCTTCCACTTTAGAATATTAAACAGTTATATGTAAGAAGCGAGAATATAGTAAATTGGGAGTGGAGTAATTTTTCCGGTGTCTTTACAACTAGCGCGAAAGTCTTATGATGGCTGTACACTCTCTTCGCGACACACCAAGTGCGGGAGTGTACCGCCAAGAGAGGAACACAGAGGCTAGACAACCGCGACTGTATCCCTTCTCGCACTCGCCCTGCCTCGGAGTATCTCGTCTAGAGTGTGCAGCCGCTTTACGAAATGGTATAGACGTGTATTTCGTGTCCATAGACAATTTTCTTCTAGCAATATACAAGGTGGAAGGGAAACCTACGCTAAAACGGCTACCACGTATTCAGTACATCATTCTGAACGACCCCACATAGATTTTTTTTTAAACAGCTGTTCCATACATTTTGACCACGTAGGTATTGCAGTTTTGTAGGAAACAGCTGCTTTTTTTTCAATTAACGACGATAAATTTATATGTGGCCCCGGTTCAGAATGAGGTACTGAATACATGGTAACCGTTTTAGCGTTGGTGTCCCTTCCCTGTATTTTACAACTTAAGTACAGTAGCATCTTAAGTATCATAGCAGGTATTTTTTCCTACTTATCAATAAGTTTATAGAATTTTTTTATTTTTTTATTTATTTAAATTTCATGTACAAGAGTGGTACATAGGCGGACTTAATGCCACAAGGCATTCTCTACCAGTCAACCTTTGGGTCAAATAGAACAGCATTGTGATAAGAGTACAGAAAAATAAATAAGCAAAATAAAAACCTTCTTATCTTAAAACCAAAATAAAATACCGACCCACCTACCCTTAGAATATACCTTATTGTACCTAAACCAAACTCGAATACAATTTAAACTAGTCAAGCAAATGAAGTACACAGGAGGTGGTATTCTGTAGTTTCTGCCTACCCGCATGGAAAATAGACATTTGTAGGTAACGCGCATACTATCGTCTAGATTAAAAAAAATAAGCAGTATAATTCCCGTCACGTAAAAAAAAAGCTGAACGACTGTGGAGCGGATGTGTCTGCGCACGTAAAACAGTCGCGTCCTAAAGTACTAAGCTATTGTTTTATAATAAAATTGGAGGTAATTGTTTTATTGTAGAATCATAATAGGTACTTTACTGGATACAGTACTTCGGAAATGTCTGGAAAAAAAAATGAGAAAGTTTTTTTGAGCGGTCAGCGTTCCTTTTACGTGACGGGATCTATACCTAAATACTCGAATATAATATGTTACTAGCTGTGCCCCGCGACCTTCGTCCGCTTGAATTAGCGGTGTGAAACATACTTTACGACCTATTCTCATACCTACCAAACATATATCAAAAATTTCATAAAAATCGGTCGAGCCGTTTCGGAGGAGTGTGACCACAAACACCGTGATTGTGATTTTTATATATACGAAGATTATGCTGTAATGTCAACTGTGTGTACATAAATAGTAAAACAATTAAAAACTGACATACATCGCCCAACTAGTACATCGAATAATAAACGTTATCAAAACAAAAGCATACATTAAAAGTTGCTTCTATGGACCTTGTGTTGATGTTAGTCTATATGCTAGCTCAAACATACAATGTATGTATACTTTAGGCGATACTTAATTATACATGTAAATACATTAACGGTGCAAAGCTAATATCTACGTTACATTGCTGAAGCAATAACGCAATGGAGTTAAGCTTTCGTGTTCTGATTATGTTTAGGTGTTGAATTGACTTATTCGTCAACTGGCGAGTGTGAAACTCGCGAGTGCGCGCGAGTTGGCACCTTCCGATTTTACCTAATTTTTTTGTCTCCAACTCGCTCGACCTTGAAAATCTAACGCTAATACGTCAGATGCACAGTCAGCTACAAAAACTTCAGGTACCCACTTTAAATGTATAAGACATTTTATACGACTTGACTTTCCTAAACTGTGCTATCATATATTCACTATCAGATATCGCACACCCTAAAGTATTAATTAATAAAAAAGGTTTTTTTTTTGTTGAAAATTCATTCACAAAAACTCACTTGTGTATGTGTGTGTGCCTTTCAAGCACACACACATACACAAGTACTATGTGTTTTTACCTTATTTACAAAATATACGCAAAATAATAATAATAAAAAGATATATACAAGCATCAAAAGGGAAAAATAATTACATTGCGTCAAAAAATTCATTCACATCGCTCAACGGATTTGCAAATGGGAAATCCCATTGGACGGCTTGTAATTATAATAAAACTACAAAACTCTAGACAAAATATAATCACAAGATCCCATTGCAATCGATTATAGGAGAGAGTCCGTCCGTATATTTTCAAGCAAATGCAGCGCTGCGCTGCGCTACGCTAGAGCCGGCTTACAGAGCTTACATAGCAACAATGCAGGCTACTGTCTCGAATATATTGCTGAATACAGCCGTGTTTTCAATTAAAGCGGAGTCTGTTTACCTACACTTTCTATATGGTATTGTGTGACAAAGTCAATGCTATCTGAGAACTCTTAATTTTTTTTTATTTTAGTATTTTAGTGTGAAATTAATCATTTAAAGGTACTCAGATTAGAGTGCCATATTACAAACAGCAGAATAATTAGCACATTCAGTTGCATAATATTATGATACTAGCTATTGCCCTCGGCTTGACCTACGTGTAGTTTAGTAATTGTCCCACGAGATCATACTACCGGGACAAAAAGTGTATCAAATTTCATCTAAATCCGTTTAGTCGTTTTTGCGTGAAAGAGGAACTAACATCATCAGATATCCCGTAAGTGACAGTATAAGTTTAGAACTAACATCTATCCATCCATCCTCACATTTATAATTGGAGTAAAATAAGATAAGATTCAGTGGTCAGATCTGTTACACAGACATGCTGCGCCGACCCCAAATAAACTGGGATAAGGGCAGTAGACTGATGAGTTATATTTACACAATCAGTTTTTGCCAGTTATCTTACGAGAATCAGACAGAACTGAAACATAACTGATGAAATGTGAATGTACTTCATACTTACCTCTTCTTACACCTTGTTTACCGTACTCTTCACATTTATAACGTTAAGGTGAACTACTAATTAAATGAAAACAAATTACCTCAACAACCAATCAATTTAAAATTCGAACGTTCAACAAGAACAAACTTGTAAGCTCAGCCGGCAACAATAGAGCTGCTGTCTTAAATATATTGCTTCGACCGCCATGTTTTCAATTACACAGAATTCTGTTTAAAGTGTTCAGACATTACGGCGCTTTGGTACTTTCGTGCCAGAGTTAATAGTTAGTTAGTTAATTAACTGAATAATTTAGTGACGAGTCTTAGAGGATTTCAACGGGGTAGGTATGTTTTCGATATTGTGTTTATTCAATTTTGAATTCGTGTTATCGATTGTTTGGGAATGTTAGGCATAGTGTCTAGCTTTATATCCTACAGGGTGTAAACGGACCCTTCACGAAGCCGTCAACCAAGCATTACGTATATCAAACTAAGTAACTATACGCAAAAATTATTGCTGGTAAATGACTTTTTTTTTGGGGTGAAAAATCATGTTTTAAGGTAGGACTCAGTGTAACGCATTCAAAACATTGTGCTGATGGATGGATTGAATAGTACGGGAGTCGTGGATATGTTTAAAGTAAAGTTACATTAAATACGTGTATTTTAAAAAATCTTGTGAAAAAGTTGTAACTTTGACCCTTTGAGGGTCTATTTACACCCTTTATTATATAAGTACAAATATTGCTCATTTAACTGTATAAAGGGTGTAAATAGACCCTTATCATAGCCGAAAGGCAATTGTTCTCCCCATCTTTGCGATATTTTTTTTGTTCTAGACCATACCTGGGAACCTTCTAGTTTCGGAGATAATGGGGGTCAAAGTTCCAACTTTTTCACAAGTTTTTTTTTAAGAGGGCGAAAAATCAATCTAGTCAGATCTCATATCTGAGAAAATTGCTCTATTCTCACCCGAGCAGAGTTCGGTCGCCCAGATACTTGTAATTGAAACTTTGAAGACGCTTCATCATCTGCCAAGTCTTTTCGCAATCCTATACCGGGGACCACTTACTGAAAACAAAAGAAAACTCGTAATCACAAGTTTGGTAATTTTAAAAGTGTAACCATGGAGTTTCTTGCCAGTTCTTCTACATTGGAAACGACCAACCCGAATGGTACACCTTTTCCCGACGATTTATAAGTGCCCATGTAGGCCTATGTGAAATAAAATATTTCGAACTTATACTGTCACCGTGAACCGTAAACCGTGAAGCCTTAAAACAGTGTTTAAAATATTTTGATTTGGGTAAGTATAAGTATGTTATTTTTTACAATGAACGTAGATTTTGTACGCTGATAAACATTTTATTTAAATTTAGTTCCTCAGTAAGTGAATTATTGTTAATTCTTGATGAGGAATAATAAAGTTCTTGAACCTTAAGTAGGTATTTAGCCAGGCAAATGTTCGTTAAGTAGTGTAGTGTATAAAAGCATATAAACTTTTTCCTGTGGCTGGGTGGCCAGTAATATTATTCGCAGCCTTATTTCAAATAAAAAAATAAAAATAAACGATAATAAAATAATTATAAACGATATTCAATGTGTCTCATTCGTTCCAAACATGTAATTGCGACCCATATTATGAATGGCGTGGTTTTCACAATTATATCTGTCATAAACACATATAATGGTATGTAATTAAAGCCTTTTACAAATTCAGTTATCCAATTAAGTACTCATTAATAATGCATAAATGAAAGCATACAATTTTGTGTTATGAAATATGCATCACACGTTAGTGAATATGGCATATTCATATTCATTCAAACACAGTATGGAAAATAATGTTTATAATTATTTCTCGATTCGACTGCCTCGTCAATCTAGTGGTCGCAACCGCGATTGCTGAGCAGGTCCTGGGGTCGATTCCAAGGTCGGGCAAATTGTCATTGTGTTTTCCGTCAGATTTTTTTTAGTATTCAGTTTAGGAGTCAGGATGTATGACCAGTTGATGTGCGCCTCCTATTACAAGGGGCTTAAATATAAGTGGCAAAATGTGGATATACTATTAGGTACACCTCTGCCTAAGTACTCATAAGACTCGCAAAAATAGCTTAGTAAGTTTACTCCTACAGCACAAAATAACGTCAGTAGGTAATTAAATGCAAAAAATCTTCGGATAACCTAAAGTCAACTTTCAAACGATAATGGAAATTTTAACGATACGAAACAAAAGTTATTAAAAAAAACCGTTAACTGGTGACCCTAAAATCGCCAGTTTTAAAAATAAATCGATTGAAAAACATCGCAACAGCTACCGTTATACCGTTTCTCTAAACATCTGTACAACAGAATTGCTAAACGTTTCCCACTTGACACCGAGGGAACAATGGCACAGTTCAAAGTTTGCCAAATAACCGAGGCGCGTGGAAATACTGCCGCAGGGTCGGTGTTGCCAGATATAACTTCAAATACCTGGAAAATGGATTATACATCCAAGAGAGAAGGGCTTCAAATGTGGCAATATAAATGAGACCAAAATAATTATATTTCAAAATATAGTCTGATCGGTTTTGGTAAAATAATAACTATCAGAGTAAAGGAAAGTATGAAATGATAAACAAAAATCAGGATACGTCATAACCATGTATTTGAAGCATAATTTTTCTAACACCTGTTGGTTTGATAAATCAAAAGCAAAGATGTAAAAGTGACAAAAATGTTTCCACATTTTAGAACATTGAATGATTCAAACCGAAGAACGTCTGATTCAAACCGAAGAACGTTTGATTCAAAATTCGAATTCAATCACTCATGTCGCGTTCGTATTTTATTTTTTTATTCAGGCCGTGACTTATTGGCGTTGGCAACACAACCGGTAGTGTAGGCACGTGAAAGATTGTCGCGACTCCGCTTCGGGTCCCCAGTCAATATTTGTAAGTGAATTCGTTCACCGGTTCCATCGTAAATAATGTATCGTTTGTTATTACTTGCGAACTCCGTTACTTTATAAAGGGAAAATGCTTTAATTTTTTGAGTCGAGGATGAGATTTTAAAAACGTATTTCAACAGAAGTTCCAAAAAAAAAAAACTAATTGGTAGATACTAAAGTATTCATATTATTAGTCAATCTTTAGTTAATTTTAAAATATCTCCGAGTAAAACACAAAACGTATAATGAACCTCACTGATAGACAACATAAATCTTCCTCATTTTACATAATCGCATCACATTTACACAAGCCAAAAAATCCCGTGAACACCTAAACATCTCTAACAAAGATACAATCGCGTCGCCCAAACCGCGGTTATCCCTCAACATTATACAAAAGCTTGAGAGATTCTCATCCCATTCGCGACATTTAAATGAACCCCCGATGGCTCTATCAGCTTTTTACACGTCATCAGTTTTGGAGTGGAGCACCCTTCATTTTCCCCTGAATGGAGATTTTTCCAAAGCGCACATTGGCCCCGCCCTCCGTCTATATCTGTCGACAAAGCGGTTCGTTTCACTAAAACTGCGCGCCATTTTAAATGAGTTGGCGTTTATTTACGAACTGTTTCAGCTTTAAAATATATGAAAGGGTGATAAATTGATAATTAAAGTGGACTTTAATCTGTATTCTCGTGTTGTTTTTACAGGTAAATAACGAGTTACAGGAAATGGTTTTCGCTTATTTGATTCAGACAATTAAAAGGAAAGTTTGTTTTTTTTTTAAAGTTGGTCATTTTATTGCAAGATAAAAAGGACACGGGACTGATCTCAGGGCTGCGGGACTGCATCAGGGCTGCGGGACTGTTCGAACAGGGCTGCGGGACTGTTCGAACAAGATACCGCGGCCCTGGGACACAAAGGGCAAAGAAGGAACATGGAGGGGTTTTAGTCAGTACAAGTCTGACACTCCCTTCCACTCCGCCCAGAGTGGGGGGGTCATTTGATGATATACCAACCTAAAAAAATTAATAAAAAAAAGACGTGAATGAAAAAAAATACTGTAATTAAGTAATAATTATGTAAACCTGAGTTATTTTGTCTTTTAAATCAAATTAAAATAAAAATCAAAACAAAATAGAAATTTGGACATGATTTAAACTGTGATTGCAATCATCGTGTGATTCGAATGACGTTTTTCTTTGTTAATTCGTATTTCAATAAGAGTACAACGATAAATCTTATGAATAATTAAATTTACATACCGTTATTATAATTACCACGGAGACTTATGTATGTATACAAAAGTATATGTATATAGTACACAGGTTGGTACTGCTGGTTTAATTAAACTTAGGTGAGGCAAATAAAACTAGCAAACAATTTGCAAACTCCGCCATTTACTCATTAGGCGTAGGTACGCGAGAAATATTGAATTAAAGAGAAATTTCAACAAATTTGAGTTAAATTTCAGTAGAAATATACACACATAGTTATTACTAAGAAGTTAGTAAGCTTTCTTAAAGTATTACATTTTTAAAATGTGTATTGATGAGACGGCAAAAAAATAATGTCAACGAAATTCTTCATTTGTTTAAAAGTTAATAAAAACCTCTAATACAATAAATTGATAAGAAATTCCAATAAAAGAAACGTCTTTCAGCAAATTGTCTCTTACATTCCACTTAACCCTAATGTTCCACCCCGGTTACTTACACCCAATACCTAATAATAGTAGTAATTGCACAAGAAACTCCAATTGTTCTCCTTCTAATTGAACAAAAGCGAGATACGGCCGCACCAGCACATTTGTTCTACAATCCCACTGTTTTTCCTTCCACGGGTGCAGGAAGGGTTATTTTTATCGGAAAGAGGAGTATTTATATGGACCTGTAACATATGGTCGGGTTTATCCGTTGAGCAAATATATTGAGTGTTGATACATATACTAATGGCCCAGCTAGCTCAGCTAAATAAATTCTACGATTCTATTCCTATGTTAACCGTTCCTTACTAGAACAGTTCAGTCGTGGAGTCGTTTGTGTAATTAAATTCTCTGAATGGGTGTTTATTTTGATAGTGAGAATTGTATAAACTATTTGTGAAATTACAAATTGACCAACGGGAAATAATAATATTTTTGCAAACGCCTGCAACATTTTAAACAATACTGTTTATGTTTGAAATTCATTCAGCATACATATTTATAACACTGGCCAATTTTCCAAATATTAGTTGAACAAAAAAGCAACAATTTAATTCTACCTATCGTGCCATTATAAATCTCCTCCAAACTGTCAACATATTAGCATAATCAAAACATCAATATCACTGCACCGTGTTTGTTAACGACTTTCAAACTGTATCGACGCCATTTTGTCGTTGCGTGCCGACATAAACTTGATGTCATTGTTGTTGTGGATTTACAACGTTGCATGCGATGCAGACATCGCGGAGCTTTACTATGTTGTAGCGTAGTACTGTCAGGGTTAAGTTTGACTTTAAGGGGTTTTGGTACACATGAAATGGTTCACGAAGTGTTTTATATAATAGATGGTTGTAAGTTAACAACTTACTTTTACGTATTTATTAATGTAATCACATTAATAAATACATTAATAATTTAAGTTGGCATTACGATTAAATGTTTAAATAAAGAACCATGTAGCTACGAACTTTGAAGTTGTTTATGGATTGCAAATCATGTTGTACAGACAAAGTTGGCTTGGTTGGTTGGTTTGGTTTGACAACACAGTTGGCGCAGTGGCTGAACAATTGGCTGCTGCGCTGCGTTCGCGGGTTCAATCCCCGCACGGAACAAATATTTGTATGATCTACAGGTAGTTGTTCCGGGTCTGACTGTTTGTGTACGTGAGTTTTAAATGTTTGTAAACGCACCCACGATACAGAAGAAATTCCTAGTGTGGGGCAACTTTTTTTTTTAAATGTAAGTTACCGATTGGCATATTTTGTAAATAACGTCAAATAAAACTATCAAATCAATTTAAAAGAGCATAATAAATATAAAACCAATATTTTAACATTCACATAACCAAAAATATCACCAACTTTACTCAGGTATCCTATCCTATTAAATGCATAATATTTGTATATTGTAATCACATTCTCGAAAACAGCTCTAACGATTTTGATGAACGTTGCAATAAACCCCTATATTGCAACGTTCATCGGCATACGGCGGCGAAAAATCAATCTACCTGGGAAAATTCGCTTTCTTTATTTTCACCCGAGCAGAGCTCGCTCGCCCAGGAACTATACGAATCGAAATTAAATCACAAATACGAACTCAAATGTGCGTAATTTGTTAAAAGCAACTAAATTCGAACTGAAATGAAATAACAGAGATGTGTGTGTGTAATGTATGTATGATAAATGTGTGTTTGATATAGACCTGTATTACCTAATATTACACTCACACACTCTTAGCATCCAATTCAAATTATTCAGAGATTAATGGTTAAACGAAATCTAAGCAACATACGTACTGTAACGTATGTACAGACGTCAGCACATCAACCCGAAACTGTCAAATTTTCCCCATCAACCTTGAACCTAATGCTTTAGCGATAAAGTTGAATATCTATTAAAGAAATTTTACAGATTGTAGCAGCTTGATGTGCTGGCGACTGTACTTTCTCAATCTCAATTTCTCATTACAAGTCCCGCCTTCATACCCGGATCATGCTGAAACAATTATTTGAATTTAATTAAGGAAATTGTGGAATTATTATAACGCCGACTCCCCCGGACATCCCAATTTTCCGTGGCCAAAGGCGTTTCTTCCCCTTTGATAATTTCTGCCATAATTAATATTTTCTTGAAGAGGGGATTTTTTGCTACATCAGACGTTAACGAGTAATTTGAAATGATGTACGGACCTCTCCATCTTTTATCTTTTTTGTTGGTCTTTTGTAAAGTTTTAGATTTATATGATGTTACGAAGTTTTGCAGTAAAAGTACTGCAATATTCCACATCATCATCTGCCTAGCCTTTGCCCAACGATGTTGGGGTCGGCTTCCAGTCTCACCGGACGCAGCTGAATACTAGTATTTTACATGGAGTGGCAGTCTATCTAACCTCCACAACCCAGTTAGTACTGGGTAATACTGGTTATTAGACTTTCGGGCCACTGTCTACCTGTAACGATTGTCAAAGATCTACAAATGACAGCCGGGACCAACGGCTTAACATGCTTTCCGAGTCACGAAAGAAACTCGGTATGTAATGGGTGGTCACCCATCCACGGACCAACCTAGGAAAGCGCGGCTTAACCTAAATCCTCGATCGACCCGAGCGGCTGTTATTATTTAGCCACGAGATCCTCCAATACTGCAATATTCCACAATTTTGAGTAAACAGTACAAGGGGTAGGTCCACTTAAAGTTGCAGTCATAACGTGTTGTGTTTATAAGGTCGTGTACAAGTCCTGACAGTTTCCTCTTTTCACCAACAAGAGTACAACACCACTCTCCAAAAAGGACTAAATTAACGTGCACGGCTGCTGTACTCAGCGATATGTTTTCATTTACTTTTGCAAATGTGGTAGTGTAATATTGAATTAATGTAAGTAAGTAGCTTTTAGTTCTGAGAACGAAGCAAGGGGGTTTACGCACTTATGGTGAGCACTAGTTTATGCCCGGGGCTTCGCTCGCGTGGATTTCGGTAACTGTCCCACAGGATAGTACTACCAGGATGGAAAAGTGTTCTATCTGTTAATCCAGGTTATAAATTATGTGTGTGCCAAATTTCTTCCCAATCCGTTCAGCAGTTTTTGCATGAAAGAGTAACAAACATCCATCCATACGTCCTCACAAACTTTCGCATTTATAATATTAGTAGGAAGTAAGATTGATGTTTCCAATAAAGTCAGTGTTGGAATAAATATAAGATGTATTTTTAAAATTTATAATAGCGGGAACCGACTAGTAAAACTTAAATTTCAAGCGACAACTGGCTTATTTCAATGTACGTCGTTATTGCACTTGTCAATATACCCTTCAATATTATGTATCTATAAACGGCATCCCAGCACACAGATAAACCCTAAGAAGCTTTTCATGTGGCTTAAATCAAAAAAGGAACATAATATGCTAAGTGTTCTGAAAAAAATGGGATATGCTAGGTAAATTATAATAAAAATTTTACGCAAAGCTTTTTAGCACCGATGAGTGTTACCTCGACGAAAACCGCTTATTTATTATTGTACACCCTTTATCTATACTGACAAAACAAATTACACCTTAAAATCAAGCTTCCAAAAAATCCCTTACATCCAGAACAGGTAGACTTATGGCATCGTTCCCGCGGGGAGGCAGTTATCACCCCATCTCTCTAACTTTATCTCTTAACCCACAGTAGGTACATAACTTCGATGCGCAGCCTTTATTGCTGAACCCAGAACTGTATTAAAGCGAACCATATTTGGACCGTTGGAAACTTCTGACAAGCAATAAAAGGGCAAATTCTTATACTGTCACAATTTTCCTCCACCATACGTTTTTAGGGTTCCGTACCTCAGTCGGCAAAAACAGAACCCATAAAGGATCAGTTTGTGGTCCGTCTGGCAAGACCCTTTTTCTCAGGAACGCGTGGAGGTAACAAGCTGAAATTAATATCAACTACTCAGGTCTGCTACCACTTGGAGCACTGAAAACTCAAACTTGTAAGTAAATAAAAAAACTTGTAAGTCAACGCGATCAAAAGATATGACCGTTTATGTCGCAGATTTTGCGATTTCACAAGTGAATTAAACCCTATAGGGTAATTTCCGTTGACTTAGAATTATGAAATTTAGCTAGAAGTAATTTCTTACAGTACATGTAAAGGAAAATCTGAAAACCGTAAATATAAATAATAACAAAATACCTATAAGTTTATACGGAACCTTCGGTGCGCAAGTCCAACTCGCACTTGACCGGTTTTTTTCTTTCTTGTTTTTGTCGGATGAAAAATAAAATAAAAAAAAACTTGTGCAAACTCGTCGGTTCAAGTTTAAATTCTTCTTTTATTTTTATGACTTCGAGGATCATCCCTCTAACTCATAAAAAGTGTTAGTTGAAGTGGCGAAATTTGAGCACTTTGAAAGCCACTTTGTGAAACAGAATAAGGGTAGAGAAAAAAAAAACTGATTTTGAATGTCATTCGTTCCAGTGATGTTGCATGATTTGGAGATCGAATGACTTTGGCTTTCAGTAAACATTTGTCCCAATAACTCCGTGACATTTGTGTAATTATTTTGTGACGCTAATTATTGAACTTAACGTATAAGAAAAAACAAAATGGTGGCCTGAAAAATATAATTTAACTATACTTAATCCTGAAAAGCAATAACGAGACAAAGTATGTCTTAAGCATCGTTAATAAACCCTATTAACGTACCTACGAATACATCAAGGTAAACAGACTTTCTTCTAAAGAATCTCATTATAAAATAAAAAGTTTGTTCATCGATGTAAAACTTGCTTTAATGCTCGCATTTTTCTTGTAAGTTACAACATAGTTTCTAATTAAATCATTAACTTACTTACTGAAGTCTCGGCTTCAACGTAAAAAAAACTGTTGTTTTTCTAAAGACTTGTATAAAGTATTTTGCTCCAGATCTACGGAGATGCTTAAACGGGGTTACAATGTATTAATTATAGGGTCCAAAGTGGTCCCTCTTGGAACATGTTAGGTCCCGCTGTTTATTGTGTTGTTGCCAAACCCTACAAAATGAACTGAAGGATGTTTTGTTCGAGACGGCTTAGATTTACATTCTTGGGCTAAATATGTAACACATGTATATTCTGGATTAAATTGGGATAATAATATTCAGTTGGAAGTAAAACTTTACCAGTTTAAACCTTATAACTAATTATCGAACTCTGCACGCTACTTAATGATTAGTCTGAACTTAATCCAAACATTCGAAATTCAAAAGTATTTTTTTTAAATAAAAACTTGGGAATTACAGTGCTGTTGCTATTTACAAATGAAGGCCAAAACAATTCAGATAATTTTGTTTTTTAACGTTTAACATTAAATATAGATTTTCTGGAATGATGGCTGATGAGAGTTCAGCAAAACTGTGTATAAAATTCACACAATATACTTAGGGCCTGAATTGGGTAATCCCGTGTTTCAGGCTAATAAATAGGGCTTCATAAAAATATAAATAAAGCTTTTGTGATAATTGAATAAGCTGACTTTACAGTCTACATCAAAAACATTGTTCCGTAAATTTCGACAAAAACCTTTTCAAAAACATTTTTTGTTAGTATTCAGTTTTATGGTCCACTCACACTTCACCGCAACCGCGTGTCTATGACAGGCCCAGGTGAATTATCTGCACATTTGTAAACCGAACGCGTCAATTGTCGGTCGAGTCCGGCGCGGAACGTATGCTGTGGCATTTATACCTGTCACTAACAGACAACTCTCTGTTACGACGAAATATGAAACGACTCTTATAGAAATCACTTTTATCGGATTGATAATGGAGACATATTTTTTTACTACTTGTAAGTCAGACACGGACAAACCGTTTCTGTTTTTTGTCTGTGAACCTGTAAAATTGTTTTGAGAATGGAAATTCATTTTCACAATAAATGGAGTTGTCGTAGGATATTCACTCAACTCAATTTTCTAAAGAAAAAAAGTAGGACTCACTCTCAGTAAACTCCTTGTATTTTTATACATTGGGTTATGGAAAAACTATAAATATTCTATTAAAGGTTCTCTCGTAAATCGTACACAAAGAAAGGGAAACACGTTCGGTGGAAAGCAAAATGTGATAAGTCACGTCGAGGCACAAAAGGGTGGCTCCACCACATATGGAACTTTTGACATATTGCCATAATGTTTTATACGTTGTCGGTCAAGTTTGTTTATTCTGGATGCGAAGAGACCTTTGCAAATGTTCCCTTTATTCTAATTATTTTCTGGAAATTGTGAAGAACGATTTATTCGGGTTTTTAAATTAAGTAAATATGTGATTTATTCGTGAACGCTGCAGAACTCTGCAAAACTGACATTCGTCATACATTTTTGTCGGTTAAACGACGAATAAACTTTAAACAGCGTCTATTTAACATTTTATTTTAAACAGTTTAATATTTAAGTGTAAAAAAATCATAACAATTCCATTATATTTTAACTTCAAATAAAAAAAATCGAATCATATCTAAATAATCAAAACTCCTTATTCATTCGATACAATAAAATGTATTCGAAATTTAAATTCAATGCTTCGAATAGTGAACGCGCCAGTCACTCTCCGGATCCAATAAGCAACACACTGCAATGTGCTACTGCAAACGTCATTCGACGTTTATTCTAGAATTTGAATGCATTTTATAATAAATATTTATCAAAATTAGATTCAGACGTGCGAACAAAGCAGGAAATGATTGAAAACTATTTATTTGTACCAGAATATTGTTCTTGTTGGTAGAACGTTAGGTACTATTCCTATAAGACAATGGTTAAAATTTGCTACAATATCATAATTTAAGGACTTTTTATGTCCAAACAAATATTTAACAGATGTCTCTTGCAGACCAACTCAAATCATAAACGTATCCGAAAAAATATTATTCGAATTCATTAATTTCGAATAACACGGATTGACATGTCGTTACCACACAGTCGGCCCTTTGAATGGGCCACTGACGCGGACGGCTGATTTTAATTACCTCTGAAAAAACTCAAAGGCACTCCACATAACATGCGGGTTCCACCAAAGCTATCAACACTTTTTAAGCACTTTCACTTCATATGAAATACGCATTGTTGCTGACTCGAGTAATATTTATTTTAAAAAAACCTTGTTATTTTTACGATATTTAAACTGGTACGGAAAATTGCGGACTGGCTGCGAACACCGGACACTGACAGATACTTCGGAAGTATTTATATGGAACTGTCCGTATCCAGACTCTATAGCCGCATTTGTCCTTACCGGTTCATATTATTATTCATTTTATTTGCGTGCCGCAATGTTAAAAAGGTGTTACAAAAAGGCGTACAGCTAAAAATAATATTATAAATCCTGTTAGGGCACAACAATTTACAAATTGTTTTAAAATTATTTTTTATGCAGTTAATGATGAATTACCATTTCTAATTACCATTCCGGTTTGACTGGATCTTTTCGTTGAAAATTATTTCTACTCACGGATTTATAGACATAAATCTGAGTAGCAGACAAGACTGCTTCGAGTAAAAAGTGAGAAAAGTAGTCGATTTTCTGCTCTATATCCCAGAAAAGGAGCGACGCTAGATATAAAGGGGAAAAACATAACTAATGTGGATCGTAACTTCTACTTTCCCGCTTTATTTTATAACTCTAATATTTTTTTTTTGAGATAGTACTTTGCAACTCTGTAAATTGGAAATTATTTTCCGAGTAACTGCAGAAAGTGGTATATTTCCTTTATTTGTCTTTTCTACACATTGGTTTCATGTTTAAATATTTCTTAATAAACATATTAAAACATTTAAAAATATTTAAAAAAAACTATTGGTCTGAAGGTGTCATGGGCAGGGTCCAAGCTACCGGTGGTTAGGACTCCAGAGACAGGAACCTCCTGACAATGCGGGCCGTATCGAGGAGTACTGCCTTCTAAATCAGACCTTTACCGATTATTAATATATACCATATATATTAATAATACTTTGTAACTAGAAACCACAGCATTCAGTTACTTTATTCATTTAAAGTAATTTATAAGTATCCCAGCGGTTGGAAAAAAATCCGTAATTACTACTGTGCATGAAGTTTATACTTAAATAATAAAAAGGGGAATTTCTTTTTCTATTTCTTCAGTATTCACGATAAATGAAAACCTGGTGCGAAACATTACACTTCAGCCCAAAATAACTCACCCATCACCAATCGAACACTTCAATTGAACGCGGTCATTTGATCAGTGATTAATGAACAGGGATCACAAACATTTGATCTATTGATTCAGCACAGGACACTGGCGTGCATGATTGATTGACCCACATACATCAATGTTTCTTATTTTCATTGTTATCCAGATAATATTTCACCGTTGGTGGACGATTATCCGGGAGCGTGTAAGTGATGTTCCGTTGACTGATGTAGCTAATAATTCACGCTCTGTGCCGTTTTATGTGAACGGGTGTGTATTTTTATAAAAAAGGATTTTGATATTTCGGCACGGATGGCAGAATCTAAGCTTCAGATTTGTATTCAGTGTGTATTTTCAGATTACATCATACTTTACAGATTCATTCAGTATTTTAATGTATTATATGCAGTTTGAAACTATAACCATTCGGTGTATCGGTGTGAACTAGGGAACTTTACTGATAAAACAGTATACCTAGTAGCAATGTTGCCACACAATTTCAGCAATTAACCTTTCCACTGCTAATTGATTTATTGAAACCGCTGTAACATTATAATCATCCAACTCATGTTTTCAATCCTCTTTAATAACTACTGTTTTTTGACACCCACTACGTAAACATATTGTTTCTAATAGACTAACATGTAGCATATCCTTCAATACTAACGCATTGCTATATTTCCCAGGTCTCACAGCGCAGTCAGAAAGTAAGCTCCAGAATAAAACTAAGCATGTACTTGTAGATTTTCAACCATCTACTCGAACCTATACTTCACACCAGACATCTGAGAGTCCATTATCTAGTAATATTTCACTGTCACACATGTATACCTTTGATTGTAGTTTTTAATAGTACCAACAGACAGTAGAACACATTACCCCAAATTACTATTTCTAATACACTTACTTGCAAATCGATAGTGACGTCGTGTTTTACACGGGTACAACATGTGTCCCATTATTTTGACACCATGTGTATTGTCATTTTTATTAACACTTAGCACGACTTTTTTTCTCTTTTTATTGGCTAGAAGTGTACCTATTTAAAATATCGATGTGCAACTAAGTTTGACTTAGCAAATCAATGAATTTATAGTACTTAGATTATTTCGAAACCAATAATATTTTATCGTCCATTTTACAGTACGATATAGCTAGCGATTTGAGCAAGAATGCCTGATACAGTGAGCATTATTGTACAAATCGATTTTACCATATTATAATTATTTAACCAGCATATTTTTACAGTTTTTACCCCTTTTTAACTATTCGCCCTTCAGATCCACTTACTATTCAAGCATGAAGTAGAATCCGACTACATATCGATACATTTCATTCAATATTTTAAACTTAGAGCTGACACTAGTATTTGTGACATAAATAATATTGTTATATCGTACTAGCGTAGTTTTACAGCTCAATGAACGTGTAGAATATGCTAATATAATGGTAAGTGTATGTAAGTATTTAATTAATCGAATGGAGTAATCGGGAAATTGTTTTCGGATGGTTAAGTGAATTAAATCCGAATTATGTGGTTCGTGTTACATGTAGGTACACAATTTTCTTTCTGGTTTATATAACACAGGGTGTAAACAGACCCTTCACGAAGCCGCCAACCAAGCATTGAGTACATCAAACTAAGTAACCCTACGCAAAAATGATTGCAGGGAATCGACTTTTTTTTTGGGGTGAAAAATCACGTTTTACGGTAAAACTCAATGTAACGCACTCAAAACATTGTGCTGATGGATGCTTTGAATAGTAAACAGGTCATTGAAGTAATTTAAGTCAATTTATAACCTTAAGAATTTAAAAAAAACTTGTGAAAAAGTTGAAACTTTGACTGCAAATATCTCCGAAACTAGAAGGTTCCCAGGTATGGTCCGGAACAAAAAAATGTTCGCAATGACGGGGAGAACCCTTTATAATACACATTACACAAGCGTCCACTAGAACTGGAAAAGCAATAAATATTTGCACAATTTAATTGAAAATGAACGTGCGTAATATCATGACTAGAGATCGGATATTTGAATGCATATTTACGTAAAGTACGTTTTTTTTCCCGGCATAGAGTACAAAACTATGAAAGCGGCTTCTTAAAATGATCATTTTTCTCGGGATCGCGATATTTATTAAATAATACAGTGTGTATAAAATTTGGTACTCATAAGCATATTGAAGATTTAAAATCTATTTAAGACCAGGCAAGAAATTTGTTGAAAATAACACGTATAAAATACAAAATTGTATGATTTTGAATATTCGAATAGGACAAAATGGTAAATATGACAATTCACTTGAAGTAAAACACTAAAATGAAAAATTAACTATTTGAATAAACCGGGACTTTCATCGTACTGACGCACGCTCTTTACTAGTCAACACTCAAAACACTGCTGTACCAGCAGAATCTTCAAGTTTGTACCGCCTGAAGTTGTAAAATCAAAATCCTCATCCCTCTCCACTTGAAGTTCAAGTCAAGAAGGTCATAAGTACGATCCCGAATCCTGTCGTGGACAAATTAAACTTTACTAAGTTCCATTGAATTACATTGTGTGGAAACGGCTGACATTTCCTCGGATGATGGTAGTGGGGTTTAATTTAATTTTATGCCTGGATCTTATATATATGTAGGTATAGTCGAATTATATTGACACTCTCCTCTAAGTAGAAATAGCTGAGCTCTTGTATGCTCATTCAACTGAACACAATAAATGGAATCATTAGCGCCGAATTCATAGGTAAATTCTGGACTAACTCAATATCAATTGCGAGCAAAAAATGTCTATTTCAAAGTCGGTTCATATTTTGAGTTTCCCGTACCCGAAGGGTAACCAGCGGGACCCTATTACTAAGCCTCCGCTGTGCGTCCGTCCGTCCGTCCGTCTGTCTGTCAGTGGGCTGTATCTCATGACCCGTAATAGGTAGACAGTTGAAATTTTCACAGAATGTGTAGGTATTTCTGTTGTCGCTATAACAACAAATAATAAAAATTAATTAAAAATAAAAGGGGGCTCCCTTACTACAATGGTACGGAACCCTTTTTTCGCGAATCCGACTCGGTCTTGGCCGGTTTTTTAATAAAAAGTAGTTTCTAAGCATTGTGTCTCGAATCGCGAAGTAGGAAAATTGTACCTACAGAAGTAAGCAATTTCAAACTCAGCGATCTCTTGTATTACTAAGGCAATTTTGTGACATTCTTTCTAAACTTAGCTATTTACAAAAAAGGAAATTGCACGTCGTCCTTTTTTGTCCAAGAAAAAATATCAAATAGAGTGCTTTCTACGTCTTCATTAGAACCTCTAGGCAGTAGAGCGTTGACGAGAATATACGCCCCAACAACAGTTTATTAAGTAAATTCTCTTCACTTTGCACGATGCGTAACAAAAGTATCATAATCCCGAAAAACTTTATGAAATATTCACATTTTTCTTCCAAGTTTCTTAAAGCGGTCTCGTCTTCATGGGCGCGAATTTTCCTTAAGATATTTTTTTTCCGAAACTTTTCCATACTTGCGCAACAATTCAAGCTTTAAAAAACGTATTTACGAAGATTTTGTTTTATAATAAGAGTTCAGTGTAGATTGTCTCAAAGTTTATAATGTTTTATTTTACTCGCGGGTATAAATTCTTCTTGGTAAAATAAATAAATGTTACACAATTACATTTTTCAGGTTTAATTTTACGAAAAAACAGCCTTATAAAAGTTAAGTTTTTTAGTTTAATCTAGATCTTTGTCTAAAACTAAGTCAAGATAGATGGTTTCTCTCAGGAATACTTTTAGTCATTTGAAGTGACATAACTTGAAGTTAATGCTAAAAAAGGCATTAAGTAGATATAATAAAATACTCTAAATCTCGAATTATTATCCTCATTCTTCTGCCCTTATCCCAATTTATTTGGGGTCGGCGCAGCATGTCTTCTTGTCGTACAAACTTGAATTATTATTTTTTTAAACTATCTGGAAAACATAGATCATCCAGACACATTATTATAACTAAGGCAAAGCTCTTACCAACGAAAGTAAAATTAACAACAGAAGTACCTTGAATTCATAAATACGCGACCTCAATCAGTCAAGTTTAATATTGCTTATCATTACATATAATCGGAGAAAGTAAAACAGCCCTTAAACCAGCTCTATACAAAGGACATTAAACCCAAATTCAATTAACCAAAACCTCGCAAATTATGACGTACATACTTGCCACCTCCATGACATGAAGATAATGGTCGTGTCACGTATTATATTAGCCACACTCTGACTTAGAACAAACTGGTTCCCATCCTAGAGAACACAGAGAAAATGTCAAAGAAATTAAACTGAATGAAAAATGACTTTGTCTTCATGTCTTCAATTCATAACAATCAGTCATTTATTACAAAATATTGCATGATTAAATTGCAAAAAAAAGAAACAATCCTTAAACCCGTCCCTAACAAAGGACATTAAATCACAATTCAATTAACACACTATCCTGCCGAAACCACAGAAATTATGACATACTTGCCACCCCAATGACATCACAGTAATGGCCGTGTCACGTATTATATTAGCCAACTGAGTCGCTTGAGAGTAGGGATGCTCGAAAATTGCATCGATACCTTAGATCGATTTAGATCGCAACTTTGCGATACGATTCTAGGATAGTATCAAATGGCTTTGATGTGATTCTCAAATATCGGCTCGTGTCGTATCTTCCTCAGCATTTGTATTGATACTTTGTATTGTAGTTAGGAATCCCTTTAAGAAAATAGGCAAAGTTCCAGGTTTTGTTATCCTTTCATGTCACCCTTTTATATTCCTTCTATTAATGAATATATCGTATATTCATTCCGATACCGCAACTTTTGTATCGATCCAAAAATGTATCGTATTGGTTTGTTTCAATCCAAAATACCATAAATAATAATATATTTATTTATAATATTATATTTTGTACCCTATCACAATGTTTTCTTATTTAACACATAGTTGACTGGTAGAGAATGCCTTGTGGCATTAAGTCCGCCTATGTACCACTATTGTACATGAAGTTTAAATAAATAAATAAAATACAATATCAGAGTATCGCACCCTATTGCATCGATACACTAAACTATTGGATCGGGTTGTACGTCACTACAAGAGAGTAAAATGGTGGACACTCTAGGGAACACAGAGAAAATGTCAGCGACATGAGTGGAGATTAAGCTCTTGGACTGGCTAGTGTTTACGATGTGTTTAGGGTGGGTAGGTAGGTAGGTAGATATAGTCAGCCTGTGATTACCTACGTATTCACGGGCTTACCGCAGCATGTGAGCGGTTAAACCTGGAATGTACTATGTGATAGGTCTTTGAGAAACGTGTATTAAGCTTACTTAACATTTAGTGCATATTTACTTGTAATGTTCTCACTGCTGGTAATAGCCCTCCTCTCAATGAGAGAGAATCGTCTGTAATCCACCACAAGGGCCCAGTGTTTAGTTATAGAATCGGAATTGGATAAAATAATTAAAATTAAAACACGACAGTACGTTGCGTACCCAGAGGCAGTTTTTCCAGACAAAACACTGCAATTTTTATATTTTTATGACATGCCCTTCAGCTGTCATCGATTATTTTCACCTACCTCAAATTTTTGAATGAGTCAGTCACACCCCACTTTACTTTTAGTCGAAGGGCGACCCAAAACCAAGCAATAAAGGCTGCAAACAGCCCCGAATAAATTCACATTCATGAGATGATAATAATACAATCGTGCGGATTCGTGCGATTCCAATTACGAGTCCATTGATTTTCTGTTACTCTGTTACATGAATATCAGGCTGTGGCAATTATATAAAGCTGGGTCGGAGTGAAGCAGTCGTATTTTCATTTTTGTGTTATGTTCGGCTGTGAGATATTTATTGTTTTAATTCAGATTTTTAAGTGTTGATTTATGATGAACGATGACGTAAGAATACAAATAGTTTTTTTTTTTACACACACACACACTTCTGTCACTAGCTATGGCTAGTGACAGAAGTGTCCTAGAATAAAAATTGATACTGCTCTACTTATATGCAACCACAATGAAAATTAAGTTGGTCGTTCGTCACAGAATGGTAGTGCAATCTACCTATATCTCAAATTATTCGGTTTGTGGCAGACCGTCGTCGTCGCTCAAAAGCTGGGTGGGGTTCCTCTTTTATCTACATTTTAATTAATATGCCTCCTTGAACATAACATTTTTCAAGTGCTTCCCATCACCAAAAATCCTTTCATCTCAATGAAAACTTCCAAAACACGGTGTCTAAGCATGGTAAATTAAGGCTGAAGCACCATCGTCCGGTTACTGGCAATGTAAGCAGTCCTCGCACCACAAAGGGCACTTCCCATCGAGTGTCCACTTTATGACGCAAGGACAAGCTTTCACGATATTTTTACTCCTAATGTTTTGGAAAAGATTATGATTTTTGCGGATACTTTCGATAAAACAACGTGTTTGCATACATCGAAATCATATTTGAGTCCCATATTATATTGGTGTCTGATGAGATGATGAGTAATAGAGAAGTATGGAAGAAGAAGACATACTGCGCCGACCCCAAATGAATTGGGATAAGGGCAAGAGAATGATGATGATGATATTACAGGGGATGAGCCTCTAATAGATAATTCCTTCAGATGGGGGTTCATGGACGGCTCAGATCTCAAATGTGTATGCGGCGTGTCTCCACAGACAATGGCCTATCTTCCATCTTGCGTTGCATGCCCTAACACCGGCGCACTTGACGATCTTATGACTGCTACAGCGAGCGGAGTTCGCATAGCTGAATTTTGGGCCAAACATATTTAATTAAAAATTTGCCATCAACACGCTAAGAAGAAGCCTCTTACCAGTAACTGGAAACGTATATTCCGAGCTACTGCTAACTAACTAACTGACGAATATGAAAATTCTAGTAAAAACGAAAGAACAAGTTGGAAACCAAGTTGGAAAAACCCAACAACAGTTTTTCCGACTCGGAAAAATAAAAATGTAAGTATTGACTTCCCCGAATGAAAGATCTTCCGAGCAAGACTTCCTCTCTCCTGGTACATCGCAGTCCCATGAGATTGCTATCAGAAACTCTTTTATAGAGGGAAAACTAGAGAATATTCTTGGCTCAATTTAAAGTAATAGTTACGTATTTTAGAAATACATAGAATTTATGGTTATCTGCGACGAGTGTGTGTTTATAGTATCCTAGTGTCGAGTCCAGGGAATGTGTAAAAATCTAGAGCTTTTTTGTTACTAGCTTTTTAATATTGTACTTAACTTGTGTTGACTTTCAATGTTTTGTGTTTGATAAGAACTTAAACATAGTTTTGAATATTTAACCAGTCCTGGAGACTGCTATACAGCAAACGTAACGTGGAACACCTCCCTAGATGGACCAACGATCTTTAAAAGGTGGCCGTGACAAACTGGATGCAGAAGGTGTAGGTCAGGGTACAGTGTCGCAGCTTAGGAGAAGCCTAATAAACTGCAGCAATGATCTGTTCGAGGCTGAGTTTATTGATTGCATATGACACTTTTTGGTGCTCATGACAGTCAGCATCATCTTTGATCAATATTCCTTTCAATTACTTAGTGAATATTCATTTCATTTCTTAAAAGGAAGCAAGATATGAATGTAACTGAAAGTTCAGTTTGGAGAACATGGAACCTTTACCGCTTCAGTAGTTCATGCAAATGTCTTTTCAGAATTCAGATGAAACTTCTGTTCATATTTAAATTCAAAGATAAATCTAAGGGAGGTACAAGTTCAGTTAATGTTCAAAGAGATTGTCAGATCCTTCTTGTTCATACACAGCAACGTAGGAATTACAGACGTAGGCAAAAAGGCTGCTAGGCTCAAATGGGATTGGGCAGGTCACGTGGGCCGCATGCTTAACGACCGCTGGGCAAAGGTCTCAACACGATGGGTGCCTGAGGATGGACAGCGAGCCTAGGCAGGCCTAGAAAGAAGAGGCGAGATGATCTAGACGCGGATCACGAAGGCTGGTTCGAGGTGACGCAGGAGAATAGTATCTGGAAGGATATGGACGAGGCCTTTGCCCAGCAATGGGACATACAAGGTTACAACAGTACAGTACTTATGAAAAATTAATTAATTAAACAATAACAATAATATATTTTCTACGTTTAAACAGGGAGTTCTGCCTGTTTATATTTAATTTTCCTCCTGATGTAATAACTCATTCCCTGTTTGCAAACCTGGAATTAAAATGAAATGTTTTATTTAAAAAGGAGTTCGTTATAATAACTCAGTAAAGTAACTGTTATATTTCAATCTACCTAGTTTTTTACGAAGCCTCAAAAGAGTGACGTTTATTTTAAAACATCCTCCATTAATTTTTTCATTGAATAATATAAACAGAATATTAAAAGCAAGACCATAATAATTAATTTATGCCGACGTACATAAAGGGTGTAAAATGGCCCGTTACCGAAGTCGAAAGGCACTTGTTCTCCCCGTCATTGCAATATTTTTTTTGTTCTAGACCATACATGAGAACCTTCTAGTTACAGAGATATTGGGGGTCAAAGTTTCAACTTTTTCACAAGTTTTTTTTTAAATACGTGTTTTTTAATGTAAGATTTTTACTTTAAACACCTCCACGACCCCCGTAGCATTCAGTCCTTACATCAGCACAATGTTTTGAGTGCGTTACATTGAGTCCTACCAGAAAACGTGATTTTACACCCCAAAAAAAAAGTCGTTTCCCAGCAATATTTTTTGCGTTAAATTATTTTGATGTACAGAATGCGTGGTTGACGGCTTCGTGAAGAGTCCGTTTACAACCTGTATTTTTTACAATATAAATATTTGAAAGAATCATTAAGATTTATTTCAGAAGAGTTTCAAAGAGTTTTTCTGTTTATCTCAACATAAAGCAGACATTAAAAACTCTTTGCTAGCTTCATCGTAATGAGGATGACAAAAAAACGAACAACAGCCCGAAATCTCTATATGACGCAAGAGAGGTAATAAAACATTTTAAAATTTACACCAGTATACTTTTAATTAAAAGCATCACCGGTCTGTTTACGCGTTATAGTTTTGTTATTTTGTTTCCAATTTGTTCAGAATATTTGTATAACTCTGTTTCATATTAATCACTACGGGTAAAACAAATATCATGCAAATATTTTTATATAAAAAAATATTTCAGCACGGAATACCTACCTGTCATTGATTGAAACTAAAATATTCATGAAAGGATTTACTTTCGGTAACTAAAGCTCTATTTTAAAATACATACATACATTCATAGGAATACATTTTTAATTTACCGCTGAAATCAAATTGAAACCGGGCTGTTACAGCTGTATATGTTACGGCTAAAAGCCGAAGTACGGTTACACCTAGTTCTAGCCGGCTAAACCTAGGTGCGACCGGTAACAGTTGTGTATCCTTTTTATTGCTAGGACACACCGACCAAATGGATTAGGTTAGGTTAGGCTAAAACTGTGACCAAACGCGCGCGAGCCGAGCGAGCGCAACGAGCGGTGCCGCGGCAGCGGCCGGCGAGCGCCACATCCAAATTGATTGCATGTTCTAAACCAAGATAATTAGAATACATCTAAGTTTAACCAGCTGCACCTAGGTTTAGCCGGCTAAAACTACGTGTAGCCGCACTTCGACTTTTATCCGTAACATATACATACATTTTCAATTTCTGTTTATGGCTTGAAATTGTATAATTGCGTTATAAATATTTATACAACTTTTCATTTTATTACTGGTATCTACCTACTTTGATATATCGTATATCCTCTCACACTCAAATAATAGTTATGTTGTTCCACCTTAAGTTAATGAAGAACATAAAAAGACTTTCTCATTTCATTTAACGTTTATTCCGACTCGTTAATCTTGTAAGTAGCAGCTATCCTGATTCAACGAAAATAAAAACACGAATAAAGGAGACTGTTCAATCCAACAGTTAACAAAATAACGTCAATAGGTATTTTTGTATTTCCTAAAGATCGCACAAACTGAATGAGGACAATTTCAGAGACAATTTTCTTTTATCATCTAAATTGCACTATTAGCATAATATTATTGCGAAATGTCATTTCAGATTATAGGCAAAGGCCAGATAGGTAGGTACTGTAGGTAGCCTTACCTTTAGTGCTTTTCATATTTAAAATCCATACATATTTTATGGTAGAAGGTGCATGCGTCATGTTCGTGAACTGGCGCTGTCAGTTGAGACTGGTCATCTCTTAGCTGCCACGGTTTATTTTAATTACTTTATTTTTTCATTGTTGATTTAATCTTTTACTCTGGACGCTTAATGTGCACGTCTTTCTACATCGTTCTCACAGATTTTTAATCTCAACATGAATGATGTAACCAAGATATTGTAACAATATTTTGATTTCAATTTTTAAAAACAATAACAACACACATCGAACGCGTTCAATAAATTCAGCGCACCTGACATGCAAAAATGATTTATAGAATCCTTAATATTCTGGGAACCTCTCTACTACGTACTGTTAATATCATAAATCAAATCGAATCTCCAAAGAACTCACAATACAAGACATTGTAGAGAACAAAATAAACATGTATTGTTATGCGGTTGAAGCTATAATAAAAGACTTCGTTTTTAACCGAACAAAACCCGGGCAGCACAGCGGGGGTTAATTTTCTCGATGGCGCCAACGATCTCGATCGTCGCCTTCTGTTGCATCCATTCCGGATATTTTCCTGCGACTTTTCAAACTTGCTCTATATAAATCTTTGTCGAGTCCGACTTTTAGACGACTTATTCTGGAGTAGTTTTATAAGAATGGCAGGATACGGATAAGCAGAATATTTCTATCAATACGTCGTATTGAGTTATTTGGATCAACAGTACTCTCGTTGAACTCCATCACAATAGGACTTTATTGGTTTATCTAAAAATATCCGTAATTCATGAATCTAACAGTAAAAACATTACGTCATTTGACAAAAACGAATATTACATCACCAAATAAAGGATAATATCATGTAACCCACCACGAACAAAAAGCAAACAAACAAATAAATTAAATCAGAGCAATTATCACAAAAATGTTCCAATAAATCACATAAAAAAATCTAATTTACCCTTGCTACCCAACTCCTTTTCGCCTCATTTATATTGCTCAAATGACCGTAAAATTCATTGGTCAATACTTTTCAACCATAAAGGATAAATTGATGGGTCAAAGCGTAAACTGGACAGGCGTGAAACAGAATAGGGCCGCGACTGTGAGCTGCATTGAGTTGATAAATAGTCCCACTTCTAGAACTTTTCACCATTCGTCTTTCTGGATGAAGTTCCCACAGTAATTGTCGACTAATGATCGGGACTTAGTTTTTACTTTTAAAGTTTCTCCGAATCAAAAGGCTATATATTTTCAAGTTGGCCAAGTATTACTAAGTGTCGTAGCATCGTTATTTATGGCCTATTTTCCTGTTCTCTGTAGTTTCTTATCAGACGGGAAGCGATGTAGATTTATTGATAGCTAAACTTGAGGATTTGTGTTTGGAAAGGCATATATTTCTGTCAGTATTGTGGACAGGCCCACAATACTGACAGAAATACGTTTCTCATTAGTTTGAGAAACATTTGAATATGTTTAGGTAGGTACTTATATTTATGGGACTAAAATACAACAAAGTCTTAAATATACGTAGATATTTCTAGATAAACATCAAAGTAGTTCTAATAAAAATATTTTTAGTACATAACTTTAAAGATAAGCTTTAAAAATAAAATGGCCCCGGGCGGTCATATCTGCGGATAGTGAGGATGTCGTAACTTTGAGATAAACATAGAATGAGAACCACAGCTTCAAGGATTTGCTTTCCTTGCACCAGTTAATACTGACGTAGGTACCTACAAGTTTATTCTAAAGGTTGGTAGTATGTTTAAAAACAAATAACCTATCAACTGAAAAAATAATCAGCATTAAAAGCGTCTCAAACGACCTGTCTTAAAGGAAAGTCAAACCATCCCACTAAATATTTGTCCATTACGATTCTTTAAGATAAAATATTGTGAAATTCCTGAAATACCGTCTAAGACATACCGGTGGTCCTTTGACGAGGATCAAGGCTGTTGTGAGGCGAACTCATCTATTTTTATTATACCCGCAATATTTACGAAAGCGGAAAAAACATGATGGCGGACAAAAAAATTGGGCCAGCGGTTGAGACATGTTATACTTATTTTAGATTGTTCAAGTAATGTATTGGGACTTGGAAACTTCGTAAATCGAATACAAAGATAAAGCTTACGGGTATGTTTTACTGGCCCGACGATAATGATTTGGTTTTTGTTAAATAAAATATTACAGCTGAAACAAAAAGTAAAACAATGTCCACATAAATGTTAAATTGTGGCTTTCAGGCGATACATTAATATGAATTGTTACAAAAAACGTGTCATAAATTATTCCACTTAGTCGGAGTAATGAGTTTTTTCACGCCCACAGTAGTGAGGACAAAGCACGCACTTATAATTAATGGGCGATGAAAATAATACGTCTCGTTTTATCGTGGTTTATGTTATACCCCTAATTGGAATAAACAAATTATGATGGGTAAACGTTCTGAGCCTCAAGCTAAAGCTAAAAATATCCCGCAATATTTACACTCTGAAAAATAAAATAAAAACAACGAACACAAAATTGAAAACATTTCTCACGCAAGTGCTATTAATTCACAATAATACCCATTTAAATAACGTCTCGTAATATTCCATTGCTTTATCTCATTAAGTGGTTTGAAAATCTTAAGCGCTTACCATAAGCTCGTTTCGTAAGAATAATTTTCATTTAAAATAGGGCTTCAAAAAACAAATGGCTTGGACAAATGTTCCTGGTCCGTTCACACAGCACTTCCGCCGTGAAGATTGCGGTTTCGCAATTTACCATTTGAATCTCGCTGCAAAGTGGCACGGGAGAAAATTTATGTGGCCCGCAGTGTATTTTCGTTTTTTTTTTAATGATATTTTTTATAACCTGTTTGTAGGTTTTTGGATTGATGTGTTTTGCGTCATGTTTAATGTGAAATTATTTCAAATAAAACGTGATTATAATAAATAGTCGTCAGATTTGCAGTTTCATGCCTATCAGCCTTTTTTAATTAAATTAGGTGAATGATACATATTTTTAAATTAAATCTTTCATTGACTCAGAAAATGTACTCCAGTCAACTTTTAATTTAAAATCTTATTAAAGTTAAAGAATACGAAACATGTTTTTTTCATAGAACACGTTACAAACGTCAGCAAAATTAATTTAAATTTCGCGCGAACAAAACAAAATCCGTTCGCACTCAGTCGTGCGAATTCGTACCTATTCGTACGCCACGTCTAAATTATAACGCGGTGGTTATCGCCTCACAAAACCTCTCCGCATTGTTCCAGTTCCGCGAATTCCGCGTTCGCTCCGCTCCGCTTCCGATCGACGCGCCCGCTATTCGACACTACCGTCTCACTCTAACACATGAGGAATGTATACCTATCTCTGTCACATGCTAGTGGTTTTGATCGTTATACCTTCATGAGTTCTGCGGTTGACTGGCTAAATATTGCACTATTAGAAATAGTTTAAGTCTTCAAACAATAGCTTGGCTGAAAAACTGAAAACCTTTTCTTTATTTTCGTTGCGGTATAATACACTCGACTACTATTTTTATGCAATTCAAAAACCACACCATTCCACGCTGTAAAGCTTGCACAAAATGTTATTAATACCTAGAATTTTCTAGCTAGTCGACGAGAATGAACTACTTATCATCCTGCGCAAGTAGTTTCTCATTTGTGGAAAATGGAAGAGAGCAAAGTTTGCTACCTAACTCGAGTACGTCACAGCTTCACACTGAGATTTTGTATACTATTGTGTAATATCTCATGACCAACCACTAACTCCACGTTAAGCGTAGGGACTCTCAGTGGTCAAGGGGCTCTTAAATCCCACTTTGAAGCTTGTACAGACTACTGGCATGATTTTGAACATTGAAATACTCGTATGCCCTTACTGGTTTGTCAAATGCGTGAATATGCCTGTATAAAAGAGACCACACTAATGAGTAAAAGAAGCCTATATACCAACAAAAATTGGTACTTTAAAAACGTTCACTTCACAAAAGAACTTTGAGATACAACCACTCTAAGACAGATTATAGGCCAACTGCCTACAAACATGACAAGTTGAGTCCAAACACCCGTCACACTACGTTGAAACACTCAGTCTTCCCATGTTTTATTCACGAGTCGAGGACTGAGCGCCAAAGCCGACAAGTCGAAGGTTTATTCCCAAAAGTGTGGGACACGTCACCCCGACGTAGCCTTATCGTGGTCATCGGTACACGTCAGAAACACACCGAATTGACGTACGTGTTCCGATTTAAAATTTTCGATGGACGGCGAAATAAAGAGCACGAACGGACGAGGATGATTGGCAATGAATTTGCAGGTTATAGAACGTTCGTTTTGTATCCAGAATGTTCTAGTTCAAGAAAAATTGGGATGAGATTTAAGGTCTCGTGTTTGTGTATGACCATTCAAGATCAAATAATATTAAGTAATAACCTTGCTGGAAAAATATGTTTACCTACCTAGCTACTTCTGGCAAATGTCCAAAATTTTCCCACGTCCGCCAAAACTTTGTACCTGCAAAAAGTATGAACCAGACGAAATTTAGTACATACTCATCTTTGCTAACTATATTACTTTTTCACAAAGAAGTGTCGTTAGTTCTTATATTATCAACATTAAGTCCCGTTAGGAGTGAGCTCCACGACTAGCTGCCTAACTTCTGAAAGTACTTAAAAGAAAGAGACGATCTCTTCAATAGCCTGCTTTTCATTTTTATGTCAGCTGCGAAAAAGTTGAGTTTTATTTTGTGTACGTTTTTGAATAAGCAGCATTAGTAGGGCTATTATTTTGTTTCTTTAAGCAAATAAATGAGGCCGATTTGTACTTCATTAATGAAAGAACTTGTCTGTTCATATTTTTTCTAAGCATTCATCTGTTAAATGCTACAAGTTCTTGGGATAAAATGAACTGCTATTTATAATATTTTGATAAATCACGGCTGGGATTTAGAACTTAATTAAAAATGATTAATGAAAACCGTCTGGATATTCTCTTTTAAAGCAGGCAGCTAAAATCTCTGTAACCCAAGATTAAGCAATTCGAAGAACCTGTAGTAAAGTTCCCACAGGAAATAAAGTGCGTAGAACAAATTGCGAACATCGTATCTGCCCTCATCAGCCGGCTAAATGTTTTATTCAGCCAACACTGAGGCCGCTAAAGAGCTATCAGTGCGAGGCAACGCAGACGGTCCACAGACACAAAAGTACTGGTTCACACAAAGTTTGATACAAGTTTTATAGTGAAACTTTATCAGAGGCTTTGTTAATTATGTTTACGGCAAAACAGGGATGACTAAAATCTCACACATCATTATTTTCGACCTAAGTTATTGTGATTTTGAAATATCGTCGTTGATGTTCATCAACGAAATGTTTGTGTTTTGGCCTCGTACCGGACTATTACTGTTCATTTGTTTCATCTTTTTCTTGTTTACTTTTACATAATTTTTGTTTTATTCATTTATTTATTTATGTACACACAAAATACTTAACAGGACATTACATTAAGATAGAAGAGCACAAATATTTTTATGAGTCTAATAAATACTTTTTCTTTCTTTCTTTTATCACGTCAACCAAAAATAGCAACTTTACAAAAATAAAAAAACTGCATAATTATACCTAGTTAATGGTACAGTAGTAATGAGTTAACATACATAAGAGCGTGTCCTCTATGAACTAGTACGTTTTGGTAGTATCCACCAAAATACCAAAAATCTAGCTATCATTTTTGTATGTCCCAGAAAAGAGACTCAACTTCGAAACCGGACCAAACTATTTTTCGATAGTTGGTCGAATATATTTTCGTATATAGGATTTATGTCGGGTCGAACAACTATGCGACCTCCAATATATCACGATTTCCTTTTGCACTGAAACAAAATACATCTGACTAAAGTTTAGTTCAGAATAAGTTACCTAGCTTACGGCTAAAACAAACATCATGGAGTAACCTAACAACATACACAAATGGCAATCGCATTCAAAGCGCACCCTAAAGGATTTGTATAATTTTTTTGGTAGCTGATGTAAATTCAATACATTTTTGACTTTCCGACCGTTGTTACCGCTGATAGAATGTCACTTTAGAGGGTCTAGGCACTCTGGACTTTCGTAAGTCTAGAGGACTTAGATAACGTGACATATGTCAAAGTAGGTATGAAGTATCCAGCACACCGAGATCATACAGTATGACCACTTTGAGTTTGCAGTTCAAAGTGGCGCTGCTTGTCAATAAAAAAAGCATCGAAATGTCAAACTTGGTACATTTATTTCAGTTCTATGTTTTCCCGCCTGCACAGATAAGTTGATTGAAGTGGTAACCAATTCTCTTTATTTATTAACATGCTTTTATTAGCTTCACCTGTAACTATTAAAAAAAAATCTTAGACGTTAAATTTGACCCGCTTCCCGGTTTCCGATTGAGCTGGAATTTTGCATACATGCTTAGTTTGAATGACAATGCATAAAGCTAATATGGGGGACTCCAAAGCGTGTTTTATAAACTATAATATTTTTATTCATTTATGAGAAGCCTTTGCCCTGCAATGGCCGGTATTACGATGACTACAATATTGGTTGTTGTATGTGTTTTGACCGTCATTATCTTACAATCTAAGTAAGTTTCAGACACTATTTAGAGTGGACCTTCTTTATCCTTCCTGTTCTATGACATTTTCTGAGCAACAAGCTAGATAAGACAGGATTTGCCGACGTCCCTGCACTATGTTATTAAATTCTCCCAGGAAATCCGTTGTGCATGCGGGGGGATAATAGATTTTTTATTGAAAAATGTTCGTTATCTTGTAAAGTAGGAGATGGTAATATAATTTGTTGTTCGAAGACAATATCTTATCATGAGAGAAATGAATTTAAGTCTTAAAAGAAATAAAAACCCTTGAGAAGAATGAAACAGTATTTTAAAGCGATCCTATGGAAGAAAATTTCCTAACTAAGGTTCCTTTCATTTAAACATTGCGTACCACAGGACACAATCAATACACAACAAACCAATCAATAAAACAAAAGACAACAATCCCTCAAATTATATTCACGAAACAAAAGAAAGCAGACAATTTATTATTCCGATACGCCCTATTACTCAAATTGTAAGTGAAAAATCTGTTCGTTCATTTGTCTTTATAAATTGCAGTGAATCTACAAGGTAGACTGTTTTATTGGGAGAGGAAAATCGATGAAAATAGAGATAGCGATGAAAATAGAGATAGCGGTGGAACAGCAAATATTTGAGATGGTGTGACGTATCGGGTACAGCTAATGGAGCCGGTAAAATGTAAACATTACTCTAGTTTTTGCGTGCATGTTGTTGGTTGGTATGGGAAACGGTAAATACAGGGGTATGTGTATCTATGGTAAATAGTCGCGTACGAAGCAAGGAGATTTTTCGGTTAGCTTTTCCTGGTAGGTGAATATATCTTCTGTTTTACTTTTTAAAAGTAACGTACCATCGAATTATGTCGCGTGATTTTATTTGCTAAAAGACCAAGGAAACGATGGATGGATTGTGTGAGGAGCGACACGAAAGAAAAAGGAATAAATGATAGCGTGACGGTTGACAGGGGAGAATGGAAGAAAAAAACGTGTTGCGCCGACCGTAAGTAACATGGAACAAGGGGAGGAAGATGATGATTTCAGTCTAAAACAAATTATACAAATGGTACAGAAATTTAGTAAACCCGATAAAATTCACGTGAGGATAGACACCTTCTAATTAATAATAATAATCCATTTATTTCAGGTAACAAAGACCCATAGATAAATCCTTAAACCTAAATATACATACTAATAATAATAACATTTTTGTTAGTATAAGCAACTTAAAACTAAAAAATAATGAATAATGATGGTAATGGTTAATGTCACCGGGCAGTGTTTTGTATATAATGTCCCAACACAACAGTTTTTGATCTGTTACATAGGTAAGGCATTAATATGATTATTAGATACTCAGCTTCACTGCAAGACCAGAACACATCGCAATCAAACTAAAACATACGCCGACGACTTAGGTCTGTAAATCAAATACGGCCGCCATATTTCATGTAGGCAAATATTGTATTCAGATAGTAACGTCACAAATACAGAACTGAGTGTATGACGCCTCACCCTTTCCGATATTATTGAATTTTACCATCAGCGTCCATCCGCTGTTTTATCACATCTACATTTTATTTTTCTATATTAGACCAATGTGGAGACATACAAATGTGGGCCTCGTCCGATTCTGTGAAACTATTGTTTGCTTGATTTTTTTGTAAAAAGGGAATAAGGTCGTACTAAGTAAGTAAAGTAAGTAAGATATCTCGCAACCGGTGTGAGTGTATGACCAGATGTATGAACGTGGACGAGGCGAAAGGCGTATGATATGTTTACAAGGTGTAAACGGACCCTTCACGAAGCCGTCGACCAAGGATTATGTACATCAAACTAAGTAACTTTACGCGAAAATTATTGCTGGGAAACGATTTTTTTTTTTGGAGTGTAAAATCACGTTTTACAGTGTAGGACTCGATGTAGCGCACACAAAACATTGTGCTGATGGATGGATTGAATAGTACGGAGGTTGTGGACGTGTTTAAAGTAAAAATCTTACATTAAAAACAGGTATTTAAAAAAAAACATGGATCTTTGACCACTGGTACTGTATGGTGTCGGACGAAAAGAATAGCACCATCCCATATCTTCCCGTGGGTGTCGTAAGAGGCGACTAAAGGACTTACCAGAGAATGGGCAGCAGCGATCTCTGTGCTCTTTTAACAACCGTACTGCGATCGCCAACCCGCCTGCCAAGCGTGGCGATTATGGCAAAACCCCCCCTTTGGGGGAGGCCTATGTCCAGCAGTGGACGTCTTTCGGCTGAAATGATGATGATGATCTTTGACCCCCAATACCTCCGTAACTAGAAGGTTCCCAGGTATGCTAGAACAAAAAAAAATGATCGCAATGACGGGGAGAACAAGTGGCTTTCGGCTTCTTTGAGGGTCTTGTTACAACATTTATAATAATTATAAGGATCGTAACATGTTGCGTTCTGTGGTTTATGCTTACCCCTATAGGAAAGAGGCGTGAGTTTATGTATGTTTGTACATAATAAGATATCTGTTTCTTTTGAGACTTATTCATAGTTTCAGACTGGATGCAGATGTCGGAGGACAGGATTTGGTGGTGAACCTTGGGGGACACTTATGTCCAGCAGTACGTGAACTGCAATAGGGGTTTTGTTTGATTTTAGTCATATTTATTAAAATATTTAAAAAAGGAACTATGGCCGAATTCATTTCTTTTTAAAACCTACATCATTTTACGAACTTTTTGAACATACACAAAGCAGTATAAAATAAAATAATGTCAACCGCAGGATGTAATAAAATGTGTATACATTTATGAAACAGAAATAAAACAATTTTGAAATGAGTACAAAATTTATTCCACTAATTACAAACAGGTAGGTAGTACACACACGTTGCATTTCATTTCATGATTGCGTTTCATAAATTATAGGTTTCGTAATTTCACAGCTTCACACGGCGCAAACACGTTTCGTCTCATTTGGCTTAATAATTATATTTCATACCAAAATTTGGAATATATCAGTAGTTTATCAAATACACCGAATTTTGTATTTAAACCAATATATGGGGTGGAGGGACACTGACGCGAAAAGGTTTAGTATTCAGTACATCATTCTGAGAAATAAAAAAGAAAAAAATCTGCTGTTTCCTACAAAAGTACAATACTACACATACAATACATACATTATACATTTCATACATTTTACTGTATATATGTGTATTGGTATGTACCTATTTATGTATATCAATCTATGTTAACAAATTGGATTTTTTTCTTATTTATTTTTTTTGTACTCTATCACAATACTATCCTATTTGACCCAAAGGTTCACTGGTAGAGAATGCCTTGTGGCATTAAGTCCGCCTATGTACCACTCTTGTACATGAAGTTTAAAGAAATAAATACCTACATGGTCAAAATATACGGAAGAGCTGATTTTTTTTTAATTACCTATGATAAGTTTCTATGTGGGGCCCCGCCCAGAATGATGTAATGATAATGTAATTTAATACGTGGTAGCCGTTGTCGCGTCGGTGTCCCTCCAACTTGTATAGTTGTGTCATACTCTTGTGGTTGTTAAAAATCTGTCGTGTTAAAACTCAGTTCACTAGTAAGTAACTGAAATTCCTTCCAGAACCTCTTTTACCAAAACCTTTGAATTCAGTCCCTTGACAGTAGACCCTTTCAAAATCTTTATGTTTTCCTGTTACATAAACAGTTTAAATATAATCAAAGTTTAAACCAAGCAACCAATTTTACCACGAGCCAATTATTTTCACCATCTTTTTTTATCGCAGTGCTAACGAAGCCTTATTAACTTAATTTATGGTATATCCCCAATTAAGGGCCTGATTTTTAACTCATCATTTCATCATTTCAGCCGAAAGACGTCCACTGCTGGACATAGGCCTCCCCAAGGGGGGTTTTGCCATAATCGCCACGCTTGGCAGGCGGGTTGGCGATCGCAGTAAGTTTGTTATAAAAAAAATAAAAAAATAAAAAAGTTTTAACTCACTCAAAATATTTTTTTATCTTTTTCTGCGACCATAAATAATCTTTACTCTTGAACCTCACTTTTCACCACAAATCGATAGTAATACACTCACAAATCTGTTCAATAACTATTAGGTTACCTTCTACCACCACATCAAATAACTGAGGTGCATACAAAGTTCATGAATGGACATCGAATAAAAAACGTCCGATAAAAAACCCTGCTCTTTCACATGAATGCTGCTGATGCAACTCGTTGCGCCGCATCCGACTCGTTCCCGGCGCCGACTCGCGAAATAAATCGGAACCGTGCAAATGTAACGAATGTACTCGTACAGCCAGGTAATTATTTTTATTCTGACTGTCTGGTTTATTTTTTGTTTCGTTTTTTTGTTGTTGAAATGGAGTATTTGGGGTTGATGAAAATAGGAATGTCCGTTTAAATTTAGTGAATGTATTTTAAATTTGGTTTGTTTAACAAACTCTAAACCTTTCAAAGTGGCGTTTATTCGTCGTTGCTCTCGTGGCCGTAAGCGCGACTGCTGAGCATGAGGTCCTGGATTCCATTTCCAAGTCGGGCAAAATATGTTTGGGTTTTTGCCATTATTACCTAATTTCTCAGTAGCAGCCACGGAGTCTGGATTTGTGCCCGTTAGATGGCAATAAGCTAGCCTCATATTACATGGGACTTAAACATAACTGGCGAAACGTGGGTATACTAACTACACCTCTTCTTATACTTTCAGGGATTACAGGCGAGACGTTATTTTATTAAACACCTTTATTTATTTCTGTATCAGGTCAATACGAGTAATTATCGGGTTACCGACGTAGCCCGAAGAATTGCCAAACTTAAGTGGCAGTGGACAGGGCACATTGCTCGTAGAAAGGATGGCCGATGGGGCCGAAAAGTTCTGGAGTGACGACCGCGAACCTTCCAACGCAACGTCTTCCACGTTGCGTTGGAAGGCCTCCCACTAGGTGGACGGATAACCTGGTGGAGGTTGCAGGGATCCGCTGGATGCGAGTTGCACGGGACCGGTCAATGTGGCGACACTTGGGGGAGGTCTATGTCCAGCAGTGAACGTCTTTCGGCTGAATTGATAAAAAAACCTGAGCTTGAAACACGAAGATGCTGTCAGCATGTCGTTTGAAACCGAGCATTACCGTACAACCAGCCTGCTCTAAATTATCGACTCTCGACGTAAAACATTTAATATCCTATAAGTAAATCTTCCTTATCTTTATCCGAAAACTTAATGTTATGTACAAAACGTATCCAATGTTCAAAGGAGCGGAAAGCCTTTGCACATAAGGCTTTTAATATCCTAAGAAAATATCCTTAAAGTGGCAAACAATAGGTAATAATCTTTAACGTGCTGGCTTCACGGCCGTAAGGCACGCTCGTACGCAGTGGGCCATTACCATAATGGTTTGAGCCTTAGTGTGAAAGGAAATAAGGGCGATAATTGTATGTTAAGTTTAAAGTTCTCTTTGAGTTCTAAGTTGAGCAAGAGTACTGCGCACTGACTGGATAGATCCACTCAAATCTGTGTGGTTATTTCCCTAAAACACCATCTCGGACAACTTATCTGCTTGGTCTTCATAAAGGGTGTAAATAGACCCTTAAAATAGCCGAAAGGCACTTGTTCTCCCCGTCTTTGCGATCATTTTTTTGTTGGGAGTTATGGAGATATTGGGGGTCAAAGTTCCAAATTTTCACAAGTTTTTTTTTAAAAACATGTTTTTAATGTAAGATTTTTACTTTACACACCTCCACAACCCCCGTACTATTCAATCCATCCATCAGCACAATGCTTTGAGTGCTTTCCATCGAGTCCTACCGTAAAACATGATTTTTCACCCAAAAAAAAAAGTCGATTCCCAGCAATAATTTTTGTTACTTAGTTTGATGTACAAAATGCTTGGTTGACACTTCAAAATCTGGTATTTTGAAGTTCAGCAGCCTGTACCAAGCGGTTCACACTGCAGGAGACCGCATGACTTGGAGATGTGTCATATGTGGTCGCGATCCTCAGCAATGAGGGAACGACGAAGAAGAAGAACTTCAAAAGAGAGTGTGACCTCTGAGTTTATTTCAGCTCATCTAGTTTTACGTTTTTGAAAACAAATATCTCTCTGTCGTAGCGATGGGGTAGTTTTGCAGCTGCGGTCCTATTTGGAATTGTATCTTAGGGGTCTTTTCTTCCTGCCGGGGCTGCGGGACTGTTCGAAATAGATTCCGCGGCCCGGAAACACAAAGAGCAAAGAAGGAACATGGATGGGTTTTAGTCAGTACAAGTCTGATACTCCCTTGTACTCCGCCCAGAGCGGGAGGGGTCATTTATTGAATTCCGATCCTAAAAAAATGGTCTTTTCTTGTACGATTGTTCAAGAAATAGTCATTTTTTCAGCTTAAAAAATCAATTGCCTCCGCAAATGGGAAACTTCATACCTGAAAGATGTGTACAACGAGAAGATATGACTAGCTTATAAAATTATTTGTTCTTCTATGAAATGGACCCGTGACTGCTCAGTGAATGTTCATTGACTATTCCAGTCATTAAGTACTCGTTTTATTTTTGCGTTTTTCTGTTAAAGACTGGTTTTATTGGTGAAAACATGCCATTCGGTTTTGGAACATTCCGTGTATTTGAAATAATACAAAATAGAACATACTATTAGGTAACATAACATAACATCACGCCTATAATCCCCGAAGGGTTAGGCAGAACTGTACCCGATTATATTACACCCACATTTCGCCAGATATGTTTAAGTCCCATGCAATAGGGGGCGATCCTATTGCCATCAACCGGGCACAAATCCAGACCACTGAGAAAATTCCTGATGGCAAAATGCAATAACACTTTGTCTGACCCGGGAATCGAACCCAGGACCTCATACTCAGCAATTACAATTAGGTAAACAATATAAAATACGAAAGTACTACATAAGAAACTCATATAAGCAATAATACGGTAAGTATTCACGCCATATAAGGTCTAACTATTCATACACGAAATATTTTTAGGGAATCATCTAACGGCTATAACGAAGCCATTTCAACGGATTTTTATTTTAGCTGAGTATATTTTTATAAAAAATTAATAATTTAAAATTACTTGACCCACAAAATAAATACTAGTTCCTTATTTTTGAACATCCATTACGCTAGTTTACTACGTATGGTTTATTCGTATTTACCTTCTGTCATTGTTAGAATATGGGAGTAAAGGTTTTATGGAAAAAGTCTCAAAAAATTTTGGAATTATAATAATTTCGTAAAAAAAAAACACTCGGATAATTTTTTTTTTTCGTTGCTATGGCCACTTTACGACTTATAGAAGTTACTCTTAAAATATTTCGTGTATGAAAAGATAGACCTTATATACTTTCACATATTGTAACCCTTTATACATACACAGTAGTAACAAATTAAACTCGGATACTGCTGTAAACACAAAGTAAACATTAAATTAGATAATAAAATATACTGGTTACGACTAATCTGCACGTAGCCCTAGTTTATAGCTCGCTGTAAAGGTAAGGCACTTAATTACAAATACTGAAGTTTACACTAAGTTAACGCTATGTAGTACGCAGTAGGTAACTCGGTGCAATGTTTTCAGTAGGGAAATTTTCTCAGTTTTTATTTCTTTGGTTTTTTTTTTCAAGCTACTTGGAGTTGTTAGTTGCGTGACCTGTTTTTGAAACTTCAGAAACAAAGAACAATAGCGTTTTTGATCAAATTTGTGTGAACGTCCGTCGTGTCCAAAAATTCCATCGGCAAATACATTTTTTTGAACAATTTCGCATAATTATTTCAGTTCTAATACAACGTCAAACTATAATAAAATATATAGATTTTAAACTATCATGATCACTAACATTACCATTCAGACTAGAAACATGGTAAATATCCCGTATATTTACCATGTTTACTAAACAAAAAAAAAACACACACACAGCACTTTTAAACATGGTAAATATCCCGTTCCTATTCTGAATAGTAACGTCAAAATAAGATGAAACATATCAGGGGGACCGAAATGGCCTCTTAAGCAGAAGAATAATAATAGGACAATAATATGAATCACGTTAAAATTCTTAAAATGGCCATAGACGCAGTTAATATTATGAATGGTCACTTTGTGACCATTTTACGAATTGAAACGTAATTTATATTATTACCGGATTATAGAATTCGGTGCTAAAGCGGCCATTTTAGACCCCGTGCAGTCCTGGGGGTACACAATCCCATACGGACTCAAAATAAAAACAGAAACAAAACCGTTAACGTAAACAAGCGGTGTACCGAAAACAACACGAATGTACTGCAGAGCCTCTCAAACAAACGAGATACGTGCAGATGCATTCAAATTATCAAATATACGGCGTATCTTCGACTGTGGTACCGAGGTCCCCAAACAGGGTGTGTTGAATTAAGAGACATGTACCAGGACTACAAATATAGGCTTGAAACGCAGCCTGTTTCAATTTGTAGACTGCTGTTTGTGGAGTAGGTTAATGTTGGCCACAGTTTCAGACGTGCCGTTTCATAATGTTCCCAGCGCTGGGACAAACACCTATTCTCTATTAGAAAGAGTGGGCTTTATCCTACTAGGGGATTCAGTATAGGTTGGTGGATGTCACATGACTTTGACTTTTTACTTAATCATAGGCAAATTGGGGTAAAACCAGAATTAAAACGCAACATAAGTATAACTTCATAAATGGACTGCTTATAAAATAAGGTGAATTATTGTGTATTGTCAAAAGAAACGTATTGCGCCTACGCCGCCGACAGTCAGTTGCGGCGCCTAGTGAGTGACTACGGCGTAGCCAGCTCTGTGCTACGGCGTAGACCCCCAAATGCATTCCAAACTTCAATATTATTATTTATAAGGATTGCTTAGGGCGCTGTATTTTTATTAATATGATAATTGCTTGTACGTAAGAAACTTTGGCCTTGGTTGACTATGCTTTTTTTAAACGTTTTTCCGCAATTTATTTACTCACAAACACAAACAGCCAGACCCGGAACAACTACCTGTAGGCCATACAAATATTTGTTTCGTACGGGAATAAAACCCGCAACACGCTGAGCAGCAGCCAATCGCTCAGCCACTGCGCCTACCACACTAAACATCTCTACACAGCTTCCTTCTTAGTACAGGAATATTTGTGTGAGTTTCATTTAAACCAAACACCTTTCTGACATCCTTCCTAAGCAATATTATATATACGAAAGTTAGTTTGTTTGTTGTTACCTTTTCACGCCACTAAACCACTGAACCGATTATCCTGAAATTAAGCATATACGTTGTCAGGTGTATATGAAACGAACGGGTACGAAGATTCCATACAACTTTCCTACCGGATTCCCTTAGGAAAATGGCACAATCAGTATTCGATAGACACATAATTTAATCAAATTAAAGAAATGTACTTCGGCTTACCTGTTACAAAAATTGACCCTTCGCTACTGTACCTTTCATCCCGAAAAAAGTAAGGAAAACAACAATAACCGTCTTAAATAGATCTAGATAATAGATGGCGCCAAGTGTCTTTCAAATCATGATTGAATTATATTAGTAAAGAAACTTTAGTAGTGTGTAAAGAGTAATTGTCAAATTCTAAATTAACGCGAGCGAAGCCACGGGCAAAATCTTAGTATTTTATATTAGTCATCTACAAGGTTTATCCACATGACCCACAAACACTTTGAGCCGTAAATCATCCTATAATGCCTGCAACATGGTCGGCACACCTCATCAAATTCTCCTCTTGCAAACTGCTAACGACAAAGGACACTGGCCAGCAAATCGTTGGCGCAATTTGCTTCAACCACAGCCGACCAACTTGGTCGCCAACTTATAAAGGATGCTCGGCTAATGGGTTCGGGAGACGGTTTGTCTTGAAGTAACTTGGCTTGTTGGTCGAGCAAAATAATATGTGAAAGAAAGAAAATATTCGTTTAAACCGGCGTTTTAACTTTTTATTTTAGACTTCTTGTACAGTAGTGGGACTTACCAAGAGGTATCATATTACCCAGTATTAACTGGGTTGTGGAGGTCAGATAGGCAGTCGCTCCATGTAAAATACTGGTATTACGCTTCATCCGGTTAGACTTGAAGCCGACCCCAACATAGTTGGCAAAAGGCTAGGTAGATGATGATGATGTACAGTAGTGGGACTTAGGAAGAGCAAGAATTCTGTACCAGTTAACCTTAAGGTTACATTTCTGTTATTTTTTTATAAAATTTTATTTTTCCTTTTTAGTAATATAGGTTGGATTGCCCTCTCGTGCGGAACAGTGTGCACGCGGGGTCCAGGTCAAGATAAGTTTTACTAGTTTTAAGTCATTACTAACAATTTCTGAATTTTGTATCTGAAATATATGCTTAATAAAAAAAATATATTAAACCCAAAGGGATGCCAGTGAGCAAAGAAGGAATTTTACCAATTCTCCATTTAATCATTCAAAACTTTTCCATTTTATTTATGTTTACTAACAGAAATTTAAGGCCATTTAATATTGTATTAAAAAAAGTCGCCACCGCGGCACCGTCGAGATTCGAGAACATAATTTAATTACACGAAAGTCAAGTCTCAGGAGCATCCCATAAGCCGCCACTAAAACCTGTTTATCTGGTACATTATTCAGGCAAGGTAAGGACTTGGAACTAATTAAATTGGATGCAGTAGACGGAAAGCCTTTGACTTGCTTTATGTGCCTTGCAGTAGTAAATGAGCAGAAGTTTTCATTTGTGCGGATTTTCAAAGAAATTGATTTGTTTGTTGCATTGAGGAAAGCTACTATAATGAGGCTAGCAGGCGGATGCCAATTAAAAATAATAATGCAATTTCTTAGAGGTGGCCAGATAGATCACAATGTTACTTATTTTTTAATTTATAACCAGTATTCTACCAGTATTCTCATACCCGGATCCGGATAAAAATGTAGGTATTCTAATAAATATTAACCAATCTTTGTTTACTCAATTTCCCTTATAACTTTATCAGGTCAGGTACGGTAAATATTCGTCATCACAACTTTTTAAAGGGTTTAGTAAGTAGAAGATTTCACTCCCCATTCCCCAGGTTCTCAATTCGTCGGAATCTTTTATTTTTTTACTAGCTAAAGCCCGCGGCTTCGCCCGCGTGGAGTTCCGTCATTGTCCCACGGGATCGTACTACCGGGATAAAAAGTCCTATCCATAATCCTATCCTAATCCAGGTTATAAACTATCTGTGTGCCAAATTTCATCCAAATCCGGTCTGTAGTTTTTGCGTGAAAGAGTAACAAACATCCATCCATCCTCACAAACTTTTGCATTTATAGAATAGGAAGTAAGATGTATGTTCCCCAATTACTCGAAAACGCCTTGACCGATTTGGAAGGGTATACTTCTCAGGTGGTCCCATGGTCAGGATCAGATGATGGGATCCTAGAGAAATCGAGGGAACTCTACAAATTTTGTAGGCACACTTGAAGCGATTTTTTCGTTTGGTAGAAGCAGCTTGCGCGGTGGTCCCATATATTTTTTTATAACTTTGCTTCGGTACTTCATGAGTAGGTACTCTATAATATGCATTTTATCTTCTTCGTCTAATAACTTCTAGTTATAATGTAAAATTGATACTTGACAAGGAAAACGGTAAAATAAAAACTTTTCGCATGTAGGAAACACAATGTTATAAATATTTCATTTACAACAGGTGTATGGCTCTGACGTACTTACTTTTTATTAAACGTATAATTTCAGTTCAAAGCTCTCAAATAAATTTCCTGAGGGACACCAGATGATATTAGAGTACATCACAAATATTTATGGCTCTAAACACGTCCACTGAGACTTAATAAAATTACGCAATATTTCATTTTGTACTTTAAAACATTTTTGGGAATTGTTTTTGACATTTTACAAACATGTTTTATTTTAAAATAAAGTTCTTACTGAACAAACGGTGTATTGTTTTATCATAGTCCCTACACTCTGCCCCATTCCTAGGCAAAAGACTCCCTCAACTTCTTAGTTTGTGATAGAGATTAGACAAGTAACCCACCATCACAGATATAGACCCATCATGCTTGACTAATGCGAGTTGATAGGTGCATTACGGAGATATTTTAATTTTGAACAAAGTTTCTAAAATCGAATTAAAATTTTACAGTCTACCTACTCGCCCCACTTTCTTAAGCATTGACTAAAATTAACACAATCGTATATAAAGCCACATATATGTTACAAATAAAGCTTCATGTCTCCTTCAAAATCTATTTACGTCTCACATACGTACGACCTTCAAGCTACTAAATAACAAAGAAATAAACTTCATTTAGACTAAAACACGATCAAACATAGGTACGTTCACGAGCACTTAATAAAATTCAAAAGTGACTTTCTCGTAAAATATCATACTGTATTCTAACTATTAGATAAAAACTTAATTCCAAAAAGTATCATAATCTGCCTAGCCTTTTCCCAACATGTTGGGGTCGGCTTTCAGTCTAACAGGACGCAGCTGAATACCAGTATTTAACATGAAGTGACTGGCTATCTGACCTCCACAGCCCAGTTAGTACTGGGTAATACGATACCCCTCGATAAAACTGATTGTCAGACTTTCAGGCCACTGACTACCAGTAACAACTGTCAAAGAAATGAAAACCGGGACCAACGGCTTAACGTGCTTTCCGAGGCACGGAGGAAACTCAGTGCGTAATGGGTGAACACCCCTCCACGGACCAACCTAGGCTAGCGCAACTTAACCAGAAAATCGACCCGAGCTGCTGTTATTATTTAGCCACGAACTCCACTATTTCCAAATACAATGTTTGTAACAGAATAAAATTACAATCCATGCAGTAGCAGAAAATCACTTTTAAAAATTGCTACGTGCTTATAGGTATTGTACCAACATAATTCCTCATTGAAATGAGGCTTCAGCTAATAACTTGGATATAATAAAACTATAAGTAAGTTGAAGTACCCGCATTGTATAAGTTAGAGCTTTGTGCAAGTTGGTTTCCCGTGCGGCGGTAACTACGTACTTCGGAAGAGAACTAGACTCTGTACGCTTTAGTATGTGAAACAGCATAGTTCATGTTACTTGTGTGGGATTATTAATGGGGAGATCGTGTTTTGTTTAATGCGTTAAAGCTGGGATTATGATCTTGGTTCTCTTGAAGTCAAGCTAAGTTGTAGACCCACGTTGGGCGCCAAATGTAACTTGCTATTCTTTAACAGTTGAACGGTCCGGCTGTCACTTGTAGTTCTTTGATTGTCTTAACGGGTAGTCAGAAATCCGAAATGCTGACAACAAGTCTTACCAAGGGGTTTAGTGTCCAAGTAACCGGATGACAGATAAAACTGCAAGCCGACCCCAACATAGTTGGATAAAAGCTAGAAAGACGATTATGACGCACTAAAGACAGGACAAGGAAAATCAATGACGTTATTTTTTTGTTAAATACCATTCCTAGACACTACTGTCGTGTTCCCGAATATTTATTAACATATAGTAACAGTAAGCTACAGAATCAAACACAAAATCATAATCAAAACACTAATATTAATGAAAGCTACATAATAACGTCAATAGACGTCACACACACGTAATTAATACAGGCATATAAAATAAGCAACGCATGTATGCCAACGCATACTTTTGTGTGAATCGTGCGTTGGCAGGCAATTTAGAACCAGCACAATGTTTAATTAAAATCCGAGCTGAAATAAAGTAAGCGAGCTTATGACGTCAGGAGACGTGAAACCTGTAATTATTGCCCTATATAATTGGCTAGGTGGCTGGAACAATGGCTGCGTCAAGCTTGGTAAGGATTTGTTCAGACTTGGGAAAAAAAGTATGAATATTGTTATTTTTTAGAATATTGTTTTCATTTCGCTTCGTCGTTACACGGGTTCCTCTGTACAAAGGAGGACAATTTTATTTTATAATGTGGTAATAATGGCAGTTGTTCCCACCTAAGTCTTGTTATTTTCTTTAGTCATCATAAAATAACATCACGCCTGTAATCCCCTCTTATGTTCTGTATGGTGTCCGGACGTAAAGAATAGCACCATCCCATATCTTCCCGTGGGTGTCGTAAGAGGCGACTAAGGGACTTACCAGAGAATGGGCAGCAGCGTTCTCTGAGTTTTATAACAACCATACTGCGATCGCCAACCCGCCTGCCAAGCGTGGCGATTATGGCAAAACCCCCCTTCTTGGGGGAGGCCTATGTCCAGCAGTGGACGTCTTTCGGCTGAAATGATGATGATGATGATGATGTAATCCCCTCCGTAGGGTTAGGCAGAGGTGTACCTAATAGTATACCCACATTTCGCCAGTTATGTTTAAGTCCCATGTAACAGGGGGCGAGCCTATTGCCATTAACCGGGCCCAAATCCAGGCTCCGTGGCTCGTACTAAGAAATTCCTTATGGAAAATTCCTTTCCCTTTCCTAAGTCAAGTCTACATTTAAAGGATTTTCTTTTCATCATTAAAAAAATAAATAAAAAATAAAAAAATAAAAAACCCACCCCACCTGAAATAAATGTTTTTAATTTAATTTAATTTAATTAAAAGATTTGCGAATTAATGAGATGGGTTAGGCACCTGGTCTGACCAGGAGCCGGCGAATCAACTCAAACAGTATCTTATCAAATACGTTCTTTTGAATTCCGTTGCATTAGTACCTCATACATCGATACATTACAAAGGAGGAGGCGCTCGTGGCTAAATCATAACAGCCACTCGGGTCGATCTTTGGGTCAAGCTGTGCTTGCCTTGATTGGTCCGTAGATGGGTGACCACCCATTACATACCGAGTTTTCCCCGTGCCTCGGAAAGCATGTTAAGCCTTGGACCCAGCTGTCATTTGTAGATCTTTGACAGTAGCCTGAAAGTCTGACAACCAGTCTCACCAGGGGTATCGTATTACCCAGTACTAACTGTGTTGTGGATGTCAGATGGGCAGTCGCTCCATGTAAAATACTGGTAGTTAGCTGCATCCGGTTAGACTGGAAGCCGACCCCGAAAAGGCTAGACTGATGATGACATCGAAACATAACAAAAAAAACTCGTCTACATACCTCCTTACACCAGCGGCCATATCTGTCACTTACCCAACTTTGTATTCATAAATAATCCTTTTATAAAGCATTAATTGTAAATGTCAGCGGAATATTGTATTAATACTACGACTTGCTTCATCAGCGTTTAATTATACAATGGGTTTATCGTTCACGCCTCACGCCTTCTTCGTTTTCCCTCTAAGCTCGTTATTTACTTTGACGTTCCTATGTATTTATAATTGTATATATGTGTATATAGTTTCATGGTTATATGCTTGTTAGGGTGTATATGTAGACCACAGTAATAATTGACAGTTTTTTTTTAGGATTACAATCTTGTGGTTAATCGATCAAGTTTTATTGAACATACAATTGATTTGAAATTTAAATGATTTCGATTAATTTTGGCATTAATTTTTTCGATTAAGAAATGCGTTACGACTCCAATAAAAGCTATTGAAATGAGTTTTCTTTCGGACTAGCACTTCGTCTGCAAAAATTGTGCATGATTTAAATATAATTTATAGCCTATAGCCCCCCCCCCTCCCCCCACGAATAATGTATCTTTCTACCAGAGAAAAAATTTGATGATTACAATTGGAGCATTAGTTCGGGAGACTACCCCCTACATACAAACTTACAAAGTTACAAACAAATTTCACCTCTTTATAATATTAGTACCTATAGACAAAACAAATACATAACAAGTTTCATAAACTCCTACCCAAAATATGACAACAAATAACAGGTTCCATCTCTTTGAATAAACAACTGAATATCAGATCAAACAAAGATCTTGGTTGAGCTCAGTTGAGCGAAAGACAGAAATACCACAATGAGAACTGTAAATCACAACTGTTTCTATTTTATCGCTAAAGACACTGACAATGGCTGAAACTTCTTCGTCTTAGTACATAACTGAGAACATTGAAGGGAATTTCTAGACATTTACACAATTTAACGGGTCTGTTATCTGGGCAATGATTCTAGCTGTCTTCGCTGTAAATCTCTTTGTCCCGAAATAATTATAGCAACTATAAATGGAATAGAACAATACAATTTGATAGAAGACTTTCTTTTTCTTTCTTCATATAGCGTACGAGTTCTTTACTTTTAATAAAGGATACGGTGTGTTTTGTTTCTATTAATAGTCCCATTCTGATTTTGAACTGAAAATTTACTAGACAACGCCAAAAAAAAAAAAAAAGTAACCAAAAATACGTTCGGTAGCTAACATAACCAAAAAATATCGCTCGCCAAAAATTTTCATATCGGTAATGAAGGTTCGAATAACGCATAAAAAACCGGAATATATCTACACCGAGGGGTTTTAATAAAAACCGAAGCAGTAACTTGTTCTAACTTATTATATAACCCAATAGGCTAGGATACGTTATTCAGTAAGAGTTGATCGTGATCATAAACCCTTTGGAAAAGTCACATTCTCTTGACTTGACAATGCCCTAAGTGGTATATTTAAATAAAAGAGATTTTAAATGGCCGAAAACATTAAAAGATAGTTGTTTATTCTATCAACAAACACAACTTAAACCAATTACAAATTAAGGTTTTTCAAACAATAGCTTTTAATTTTAACTCCTTAGCTGTGAAGAAGATGGATGAAAAAAGATTGCATATAGTGGAGATGAGAATGTTGAGGTCGATGTATGGTGTGACAAGAATGGATAAAGTAAGGAATGAGTGTATTAGAGGAAGTTTGAAAATTGCACCTGTTACAGAAAAGTTGAAAAAGGACCGACTGTCTTGACACGAAATGAGGAAGGATGAATCGCATGTGGCTAAAAGAGTGATGAATATAAATTTTGACTTATGGAGAAGGAGAGGAAGACCAAAGAAACGATAGATCGATTGGGTGAGGAATGATATGAAAGAAAAAAGATGTAAATGGTTGCGTGACGGTTGACAGAGGAGAATAGAAGAAAAAAAACCGTGTGACTCCGACCCCAAGTAACATGGGACTAGGGTTGGAAGATGATGATGAACTTTAATCATTGCAGCTAAAGAGGCACACAAACATCCACTTTAAACAGATAAAAATCCCTTTCTATTTTTGTTTAAATATTTTAAAAAGCACAAAGTTACTGTCCCCACATGTGCCAGAGCAACGTTACGCCCTGTAGACACATGTACCGTATAGAAATAAGCCGCTGTAACAAGCTTCTCAAATTGCTTGCAGTGCACACAAATCTGTATATTTCCTTGCTTCACGGAACGTTCGGCCGATGTAAGACGTGAACAAAATGTAACATGAACGGATTTGTTTCGCATCTCTCTGGATTTTATTTGGCAGGTCGATATTGTATGTGCTTGATGCGCTATGAGCATAGAGTTATGAGATTTAAACTTAGAATACAAAGAGGATGGAGTGTTGGTACGTGTTTTGGATGTTTTTGAATTGAATCTACTTTACCAAATAAGTAGGTTTCTTAGGATGCAGTTCATCAATGAAACTGAACACGATACCCTTCTTCTCGTTTGCGTGTCGACGACAATTTAAATTGTGTCAGCCCAAAATTTGGCGACGAGTTTGGAACTTTCAGTAGTGACCAACAGGTCCTATGATGTGGAAGTAACATTACAGGCTCGACACGATATCAAGAGTCCCATCGTTTGTTACAATCCAGGGCAGAGTCATCTATGAATGTCACCTGAACAATTATTATTGCAATAAAGTAAGTTAATCATAAACAAAAAAAAATTGGCTGTAGAAGGAATATAAAATAGGACGAAGCGGGAATAAAATAATTTAAATAATATTTTGGGACAAAGAAAGCATGTTTTTTGGAACGAGCCAGGATTTTGTGATGTGGGACAAAACTCAATGGACCAAATAAATAAATTCAGGTTTTCCTTGCTTCGGCCAACCTATGTCCGGAGTCTATTCAAAGACTTCCAGGTCAGCCATGGCAACTCGATGGTCTAAGATCAGTATTATAACTGCTATTGAATAATGACACGAATAAGTCTTGAACGCTGTTTAGATGTTTTGATCCCAGTCTGTTTCATCGATAAAATCCGCTCTTATAAAGAAGTCAGACAAAAATATTTATTCCCCAAAAGACCAAGGTACAATTTCTTTTTTGCATTTAATACAAGCTAGTCATTCCATTACAATAACTATTTCAATGGTCTCCTGACACTTTAGCATGGTCATTACACTTTAAAGCGGTTCGTTTAGCCGCTTCATAAAATATCCAGAATGTAACACGTCCAGAACCTTCCATTAAATATGCATCTCTTGCTCTAAAAGTGGCTCATTATAGTTATTTGACGTCTCTTTACGCGGACTTTAGTTGGCATTTGTACAGTCACACATTCGCTTCATATCTGACATTTTTGTAATGCCTTTAAAAATCACCAAAGTTTTATATCTACAATTTTCTCGGGGTCTCGGTTTTCAGATTTTGAATATATTATGGAGGTTCCCCTTAATCCAGTGGTGGCCGCAGGCGCTACTGCTAAGCATAAGGTACTTGGGTCCTGACTTAAACTAACTGGTGAAATGTAAGTGTAGGTACACCTCTGCCTAACTCTTCCGGGATTACAGGCGTGATGTTATGTCTCTTTCAAAATCATCAAAGTTTTGTTTCAAAAAACTCTCATGGATGTCGACAGGTTTTGAATATATTATGAAGAACCTCCCGACAGCTATAAAAGGTGTAGGTACTTAACCCACCTTAGCCTGTTAATCACGTTTGCTCCACGCTTTGGCCGTAATTTTACGCTTGTAAAAGCAACACAAACAAGGGAATCGCTTCATAACAGTGAAGTAAAGCTTTCTGTTATTTTAGGGGCAAGATGGGAAGAAAAAGAAATTGTCATTTTAGAATACTAACTTCTGCCCTCGGCATCGACCGCGTGGAGCTTGGAAATAATACTAAAGGAAAGTACTACGACGATAAAATGATTTCTATGTCCTAATTGATGCAATAAAGATAAAGATAAAAGAGATAAAGATGTATTTATTTCGTAAAACATGAGTGGGTATGGTGTGCACTATACAGGTCTTATAAATAAAAATAAAGTTGCTACATGTTTTGCCATATAGGAATGGCGTACAATGTGCCATTTTAATTTCATCAACATATCTTTAGCCCTTACGGTGTGAAAAGGTAATAAGTCTATTACCTGTCTCTGTGTCTGTCGACAGACAGCTAATTTAGGTTAATTACCAAGAGTTCAGGACCATTAGGAGTTAGCTGTAGTCTAATTTAATTAGGCTGATTTGTCCATGGTAAAGGCTTCGCTCTCGTTTTTCCTCACAATTTAGTTTTTTGTTAATGCGGGCCAGTTCTCTTGACAGAAATGCTGCAATATATAAGAGAAATACTATTCATTAGCATAATCAGCCTATTAATGTTCCCACTGCTGGGACGCAGGCCTCCTCTCTATGAGAGGGAATGGGCTATTATCCACCACGCGGGCCCAGTGCGGGTTGGTAGATGTCACATGTCTTCAAATTTTTGGTTCTAGGACATGTCGGTTTTCTCACGATGTTTTCCTTCACCGTTTTTGAGAGCAGTGGTGATGAAATAAATTACACAAAGTAATGCGTCTGGCTGGGTTCGAACCCACGACTTACTGCTCGTAAGTCGGGGCTTCCACCAGTGGGCCAGCTCTGCTCTCAACTATTCATTTATTCAACATAAAAACCAGAAGAAATGTTTACAAATGATGCAAAATGGAAAAAAAGGTGTAAATTCAAGTAGATTAGATAAAAAGAAAGAAAATAATTCAGCTATCAGCTCGTAAACGACAAAAAGAACCCGAGCTTTAAAAGAAAACTAAAAACGGTTAAAACAAACGAATCTTTTTTCCATTGGAGTTATCGAGACTTAATTACTTAAGCAAACAGTCGTTAATAGGTGCTGAACAAAGGGCTTTTGTTTACATCGCTTTAGCCTTCAATTGTTCGAATTCGGTACAAATAAATCTCTGAATTGTGAATCAGATTAAGTACTTTATTTTAAATTGCCCTAAAATCATTAACCTTTTATACAAGCTGAAAGGGACACCGACACTAAAACGGTTACTTCGTATTCAATACATCATTCTGAAAAATTTTTAGTCGGTTATTAAAAAAAACTGCTGTTTCCTACAAAACTGCAATACCTACGTAGTCAGCAGATTTTTTTAAATTACCAATAAAAAGATTCTATGTACGAGGGTTAAGGATGATGTATTGAATACGTGGTAACCGTTCCACTTTGTATAACATGCCAATTGCCACGACTGGCAAATCCTAAATATTTCTTTGGGTTCAAATTGGCCAGTCAGTTCCGTTACCACCCTTCTTACCTGCAGGGTAGTATTTTAACACCTATGCAGGGTGTATTGACATTAACGTGCAACCTGTTAACTGTAAACTGTGCACCAATATGTACACACTTTCCTAAATTTAACAGCAATTTTCACGAGAAATAACCATTGTAACTTGGAGATAGGATCTTTTTCATGAAAATATGAGTTCCAAAATACTACGTACGTAACAACTTGAAATTTTAATCAGACAGTATGAGGAAGACACTTTTAAAAGTTGTCAAGTGTTTACATATTATTGCTCCTGACTGTGCCATGATAACAGTTAACTTTATTACATACATACAGTATAGAAATTTTGTCTGATATTAAAAGGAAATCAGTTTTTTTGTACCACAATGTGTGAAAAGGTGGTTTTCTATACAACATTAGTTTTAGTATATGCGAAACCTGAAACATGTGTCTAGTATTTTTATGTAAAGTATCTATGTACAAAATTTCAAAACTGTATCATGAAAAATCGCTAAGTTATAAGCTTGTTCAGTTACCTAGTTGTCCTCACAAAAACGTGGTCACCGCGCAGCGCCCGCCTTCAGCGGCGTCTTGAGCTCATTGATAATAATAATTTGGCAGTAGGTACCTAAATTATTGCGATAGGTACTTAAAGTCACTCGGTGTTTAACTTATTTAAATATTTTTGGGGAAAAATATAACATGGTATAAAAATTATTGGAATCGATTCAGTTACTTATTCTGAGCAAACTATATTCAGGTTTCGCATATACTAAAACTAATGTTGTATAAACGACGAATAATATCTACGCTGGGAGTTCTAAAATCTTGCACGGAATTCTTGGTAAAAGGTTTTGCATCGTGATCGTTACACTCTGTATAGCAAGTACCAACCGATACCAGAGAAAATCAACTTTCTAAAGGACGACGAAGGAAATTGTACAGAAAATTTAATTTTACTACAAACTGGAATGTATAGCCCAATCAGGTCCAATCGGGTTTCCTCATTATCTTTATTAATCCGATTATCCAGCCGGCCTTCCGTTCGATCGATTTAATCAATTTCTATAAACATGAAACGTATCCGGACACAATTTGTTTTTGTTCTTTGTTTACGGAAGAATATTGTTTTTGTTTTGTTGGAAGTTATGTTTAAAATAAAAAAAAAACGTGATATAAACACTTAAATAGTAAGTTCTACATAACTGAAATATATTCATTACTTGCAAATTACGCATTGGAGTAGCTACATACCATTCCTGTTACATCGTAACAAATAATATTTGATATTTATCACAAAAAAAAAACCTTATAATTCGTATGTAATAATATTGAAAAAATAACGCCTAAGCATCTGCAGAGTTTTTAATCAGCTCAAAAAGACAACAAATCAAACTACAAGAGCCTTATAATATTCTAAACAGTTTAAAAATATCAGTTTTTAACCATCAAATCTTTTAATCATCTGGGTATTGTGTTACCCAGTACTAACGGGGTTATGGAGGTCAGATAGGCAGTCGCTCTATGTAAAATACTAGTATTCAGCTGCATCCGGTTCCACTGGAAGCCGATCCCAACATATTTGGGAAAAGGCTAGGCAGATGATGTAATCTTTTAATCCCCCATCAAATAAATATTAAATACTGATCAATCTCCGATGTAAATCCTTCATTTACCTATCTAATAAGTATCAAGGAGGCTTATAAAAAGCACCACTGTGCAATAATCGTGAGTGATCGCAAGAAGACGGATGGAGGAAGTAACCCTCGTCACTGATGACGTCGTCGGCCAAGCTTGAGTCTCCCGCGGTTCTGGAGTATTTAATTTAATTTGGGCACAGATCAATTTGTTACTGCCAAGTGCGTGTTATAGTAAATTGGAGTTTTTAGTTAGGATTAGTTTAGTTTTTGGGTTCTTTTTGGCGTGTACGGAAGTGGAGCGTCATGCTTGGAATGTTTAAGAGGAAGGTTTTGGTGACATGGTAAGAAACATTGTACTTGTGTAACTACATGACAGCTCTATAGACCGACCGCTTTAATGAGTCCTCCGTCTTGCCCCATCAAAGGCACATTAAGCGTCCACAAAGTTTATTTGCTTTAAAATAACCATAATCCACGTAGGTATTACGATACTATTGAACCAATATGTGATCAACCTTCAGAATATTCCATTAAAATTTATACCTTCGCGAGGACTCATTAAAGCGGTCGGTCTATAGTTTAAAAGCCATTCAAGCACAACTGAGTAGGCAGGTTACTGGATTGTGTAGCCTTGTTTACCACAATATCGCTTTTTAAATGTTAGAAAGTGGCTTGCACGTAATAAAAATCATGTATCCTTAACATCAGAATGAATAGAACCTTGATCGTCAGACCGCTTTAGCCGCTACAGATTCTAAAATGTATTTTTTGCTAACGCTCATTCGCCCACCTTAGCACCAGAATACTTTTAAAAATAATAAATGATCTTTAAGAAATTCTCCATCCTGAGTAATAGTCAATTGATATTCCAAAGTCAAATGATTCTATAGAGAGAGGAAATTAAACTTCAGGCAAAACAATAGGTACCTAATTACAATGTGTTCTTACCTTACTAAACCTCATTATTACTTGAATATATCCTAATGCTTCTGTTTTAAGAAATCTTTTTTTCTCATGTCTTCTCAAAGAAAAGGTTCATTAACGTTTATTAGCTGAAAATCTTTAGATTTTAGCTTTATTACAGGAGACAGAAGTTACACAACTAAAATGCGTGAAATGTGAGTGTAGCATTAGGCACACCTCTACCTAACTCTTTGGGGATTACAGGTGTGATGTTATGTTATATTACTAGAGATTTAATAAAACTTAGAACTGCATAATGCATATTACCGTGTAAACTAAGTAATTTTCCGTGGTCCATAAAACATAAAATCTTTCATAGTGTTCCACTACCAACTATTTTCACCAAAAAGAAGTGCGCAGACCATTGCAAGATAAGGCTAATAATAGGCCAAGAGCATTGTACCGACGTAGACACGTTGTCAGGTTACACAAGGTAAGCCGGGACCTTCTGAGAAACTGTAAGCCGTGTTTTCTGGGAACACCAACGAGTTTTCATTTATGTAATGGGTAATTGTCTGATTTCTGTGAAAGGTAAAGGGTTTAATGACTTCAAAAGAAATAGTAATGTGAATAACATTCATAGTAAAAAAATGTAACCTTTGACAACAGAATTGATTAACCCAAAAGTCTCAGGTACATGACAGAAATAAATAGCGGGATCAAGTAATTTTGATCGTATAATAAAATCGTTTTCCAAAATTGAAAATTAATGCTAAATTCAAAAAAAGTGTAGCATAAAAAATCGACAGCGTCAAATTATTCACAAGCGGCGCGTGCGACCACCCATTCTCCCCTATGTCACATGATGTTAATCCTATTAGCTAAAAGGAGATATTCACCTCACGTCCCAAACATTTTGGTTATACGTGAGCCCCAAACGAGACCTATATGCAATGCTGGTAGGATTGTAATTGATATTGGCGTTTCGATCAGACTAACCGAACAAATACGCTGTATCCATGTAATTGGGCTTACGTGCGTATGAGTGGGAGGTTATATCTAGTATTGTATTGGAATATTGGTGGTTTCAATGGCCAATTTTGAATAAAACTGTTACAAATTGATGTTGATGTCTGTTTAAATATTACAAAGATCAGGGTGAATACCTCGGTGCGGTCAGAGCACCTATTTTCATAAGATAGTCAAGTTATAAGAAATGTTGAACTGTAAATAGCGTGAGTATGTAAAGCATTGTTATGAATCCGTGTAAATTATTGAGCTGTCGTAAATTTGATAGAAAACAGACTAGCTACAAGAGCTTTTTCCGCACCCTGAGTCATGTCTAATCTGTGCCTAGCGCAACTGCACAAATCATAGTTTCGTTTTTAGAGGTTTGGTTCTCCGCGTATTTATGACAATATGTTTAAGCCACCAATGCTACCTTTATCTCACTGCACGATAGACCTGATCAACAAAACTTACATCGACTTCAACAGCTAGGAACTAGAGCAAACAAACAAAACTTGAACCAACAACAATAACATTACATTACATTTCACCTCGCGTCACAAAAGCAACGATCAAGAACTTCCGGCGCGCTATAATCCCGAGCTCAGCGGTAAACAAACATCGCTCATTTTTCTCTCACTTCCTCTCGCTTACTCTCACTCACTGAAACACGTACGTGTCTTGATGAGGCGTTGGTAATTCTCAGGCGCCTTCTAATCCCTCTGACATTGGAGGAAGCTACGTAATGATTCGACTCTTGGTATGGATAGGTCTGAGATGAGATTTTACGTATCTTCATATAAGGAGTTATGTTGTTTAATCTTAAGGACGAATTGCAGCACTGAAACTGAACACGAACATCGTAACCACGTTTAAAAGTGTCAATGTCATAATTGTAATGGAATACTAGCTTTTGCTCGCGTCTTCGCCCCCGTTTTGTACGGAAATTAACCCACGGGAACATTTTAAATGTAGCCTAACACTTATGAATAATGTAGCTTCCCGTTGGTAAAAGAATTTTCGGAATCGGTTCAGTAGTTTCGAAGATTACCCCTACATACAAACTGACAAACGAATTGGTATAGATTGTCATTGACACCACTTGAACGCGTAGATGTGCTGATGGCTTTCAGCTTCATTGGTCAAATTCGACTCGAGTTACTACCTACATTCCTAAAAAGCAATATGTCGTAAAAAAAAACATGGGACTTTGGCAAAGGATACTGTCTGTGTTCATAATCACCATCACAGATGGAGCGGTAGATCGCAGAAAGGAGCGGATTTTAAGGTAATATGCATATACTTGAACCCAAAGTTGAAAACAAGTAAATAACAGAAAATAAAAACGAAGCTCTGGTACATAAACTCACGCCTTTTTCCTATGGATATAGGCAGAAACTTCCACCAGCTTATACCATCTTTACATACTCCTTGCGCGTTCATACATCTGGTCATACAGGTACGCCGGTTGCGAGTACTACGCACCTGAATTTTCTGAAGAACTCTGCTGCGACATTATGATTGTAGTTTATTACACGTACAGTTTAATAAAGCAAAACAAAAATCTTAAAATAGATTCCATGTAATATCTTGTTTCAGCTGAAATGTTAAAAATAGAAAAATGCCCGTTACTAGCTCATAATCCGAAAAACAAAATAATTTATTCGCAAAGAGATTCCTCATCTTTTCGTTTACACGAACAAATCTTTTAAGTACTTTCTCCGTTGTTTCTCTTCACTTAAATGCAATATTTATACAAAGCACTCGGCTTTCATTACATTTTTAATTTACTTTTCGTTCTTAATAGTGAAATAGTTGTCTTAAATATTTTTTAAACACTGTTTTTCAGCACGCTTCAAGTTCTTCTGTTTCGTATTTTAAACTTAAAAGTATTCCTGTAGAGTATAGCTAGCAGCAATATCATCATCATCATCTTCCTGCCGTTGTCCTATGTTACTTGGAGTTGGCGCAACACGTTTTTTTTTCCATTCTACGCTCTCAACCGCCACACTAACATTTACAGCGAACAGCAATTATTTATCATCATTCTCCTGCCCTTATGCCAATTTATTTGGGGTCGGTGCAGCAGCAATACAGCATGAAAAATTCGGTCGTATTCATTTTATTTTCAAACACATCGTTACTACTTCGGTAACCTTGAAAACAAGACGTTTTAAGTGCAACACAATCCTTGGCAAGTCAATCAATACAATGATATGTGTTTCACCATTCATTTTCAAAGTTACCATATCCGACACTCAATAACTATCACTATCAAAATCATTGAATGGCTATCCATGAATTAAAAAACAGGCCAAGTGCGAATTGAACTCGCGCACCGAGGGTTCCGTATAAATTTCTAGGTATTTTGTTATTAAACTACATATTTACTGTTTTCAGATTTTTTGCTTTCACACGTGCTGTAAGACGTTGCTTCTTGCCAAATTTCATGATTCTAGGTCAACGGGAAGTACCCTATAGGTTTTAATTCCCTTGTGAAATCACAAAATATGCGACATAAACGGTCATAATAACTTTTGATCGCGTAGACTTATTTTTGATTTTTTCACAGCTGAAAGAAATCGTAGACAACTTCAACTTGATACATCTACGCGTTCCTGAGAAAAAGGTTCTTGACAGACAGACAGACGGACAATAAAGTAATCCTTTTTCCTTTTGAGGTATGGAACCATAAAAGCACTGTAAACGCAATATTCTCACATAGGTCTAATTTCTATATATTCAAGTAAACATTATTTGCTTGTGCAGTCTTCCCAGCTGTCGACGCAATACAATTTCAAAACCACGCGCCATACATCAGTAAATTGAACACCAACATCTCTGGCGCAAGTGAATTCAATCAAAATGCAGAATGTTCTAATGTATAGTACTTGGGTCTGAATCCAACAATCTAGGAGGACTTCCATTCATCCATGCATGCATGCATACATAGAGACGTAGTGGGTGTTTTTCGAGCGTGCGTCCAATCTTCTAGCTTCCGTTCAGCCATGGTCTTGCGGCTTTGAATATAGTGAGGATTATTAAAGTTAATTGTATTTAGTTGTGTGGCCATATTGGATGTAGAGGACTTTCAAGCAAATAAAGTTTTTATTTTTAGCTATTGACAAAATTGTGTTTGGTTTCTGAAAAGCTCATCTATACTTATATTATAAGGAGGTAAAGTTTGTACGTTTAGATGTAGGGGATAATCTTCAGAACTACTGATTCGATTCCGCAAAATCTTTTAATACTGATAAGCCTGGTGTCTGGCTCGCCGATTTCTTGATTTATTATTATTAATTTTTGTTATGTGAGTGTCTTGTTATTTATTTTGTAATTCGATTAGATATAGCTTAAAAAGCAAGCAGCAAGCAGCAGCAAGCAGCTAGCTTTTAATGATTAAATATTACGAAATATTTAATCATTATGTAATTCTTGTGTTAATGTGTTATGATTTTATTGTAATTGTATTGTGATTTTATTCAATTAAGTATGTAAATTTGTGCTATGGATAATTTTTAATCTGAAATAAACGTTTAATAATAAAAGCTACATTATTCCCTAGTGTCACAGGCTATATTTCAAACGTTCCCGTAGGATAACTTCTTATCATAACGGAAGCGAAGCCGTGGGCAGAAACTAGTGGCGGTATAAAGTTTACAGAAACCATATTATAACCAGCAATCACACGATCAACACAATCCACAACAGCAAACAACTATAACAACCTTCTTTCCACCTATCTTGACTGTTGTAATTATTAGACCTAATGGCATCTGGTTTCATACAACGAAATCATATAAACTTTAGTACCTGGGCGACCGAGCTCAGCTCGGGTCAAAATAGAAAAAAACTAATTTTCCCAGACATGAGACCCAGTTAGATCGACTGTTCGCCCCGTAAACCCCATAAAGCAACTTTCATCGACAGCTTTAGAGCCGTTTTTTGAGAACGTGGTTACAAATACAATTAGATACATTCAAAACATATTGTTCATTTTATGTAGGATTTTGGTATTTCCTCTACAATGTATTTCTACTGAATAATGTTGTGGTTACGTAACACTTTTCTAGCTTTCCAGTCCTGTTATATTTATGTTTGGATACTATTTTCCTCGAAAGCTACATTTTGTAGACATTGTAACTAAAAGCTGACTGTGTCACGTTTGCTAGTTTGTCTATTTGCTCATTCAACACGAATCTGCACTCATCATTTCATGCCAGTGCCTCTATCTCTTAAACCTTACTACGAGATCCTGTTTTAAAGAACAATGTCACTTATTGATTGTTTGGAATTTGGGTGCGTCCTGGAGCCCTTTTCATGTTTGCAAATGGGTTGATAATGAAATAAAACACAACTATTTATATATTTTTTTAAACTGACAGCGCCGAAATATCGGGAACTCAAAACAAAATAGTAAACATGGTAAAAATCCCGTTGTCAGTGTTAATAATAATGTTAGTGAATGGTTACTAACATTATCATTAACACTGACATTATCAGGGCCGATATATCGGCGCTGTTGCAAGCACCATGATCACGGATAAACTGCAGTTATTGCGAGTGGGTGTTTATGAGCAAACAAATCGGCCTACCCTGTTTCTTGTTCGTTTTTTGCACTCGGTTCCGCCTCCCCCCGTAAATATCCCTTTTTAAGTGTTAATAATAATATACATCTTTTTTAATATTTAACTGTGTAATAGCACTGGATAGGGATAAGTGGAAGGAAGGAAGGTAGGCCTTTGCCCTACAGTGGGACACAAATAGCTGATAATAATAATATTTAATTGGCTGTTACATCTGATGCGGTTTTTGTGCCTCCTTTTCAAATACCTTCAAGAATTTATTAATTAAAGAATAATACAGGCCTCGGATTATAGCCGACGTGGTTTTTAAGATTATCTTGGCTATTAAAATCGAATTGCCAAGATAATATTGAATCGAGAACACATCGTAGAGCCTGCGGTACATCTCCGCAGAGCAAACTGACTTTGCTTCAATATTCATTTGCATTCAACATTCGAGCTCTTTCTGTGACGTAAGACAATGGGGCGAGCTACCTGCAACGCCTATCACTTGTTTGTGGAATGCATAGGAATGAGGGTTAACTCGATAGCATTCGTTAGCTGGTAATATTGTTAAAGGTTATTGCTAAATCAGTAACCCACTTATAATAATTTACAGTTTTCAGTGAATCTGAATTAAGAAAGTAGTGTCACTGTCGGCTTCTCTGTTTCCCGATCATTATAATCTAGATCTCTTCAAAATTCTATTGAATCAGTTTCTTCTAGGCAAGCGTGCTCCACCCTAGGCCGCATCATCGCTTCACATCAGGCGACTTGCGGCAGAACGAACGCCTATTTAAAAAATAATGAAGTAGTGATGGCCCAGTGTACTGGCCTCGGCTCAAGTAGATCGTGGGCTCCAACTTGCTAGCACTTTACAATGTGTAATTTATTTCATCAACGCTGCTCTCATAACGGTGAAAAAAACATCGCGTGTAAACCTGCTTGTCCTAGAACCAAGATAAAAAGACTTGTGACACCCAATAACCTGCCTTAGGCTTCTCATAAAGATGACGTGTATAAACAGTAGAAAAAAAAAACAAAAAAAAAGTAACTACAAAAATGTACATATGACTTATGTATGACTTATGACAATGGAAACTTTGTATGCTGATTATATTGAATACATTGATAGCCTAGTGGTTTGACCGTCGGACTGTCAAGTCATAGGTCTCAAGTTCGGACCCACGCACCTCTGATTTTTGGGATTCATGTGCGTTTTGTGTAATTATCACTGCTTCGGTGAAGGAAAACATCGTGAGGCAATCAGCATGCCTGAGAGATATTTCTTGACGGCATGTAAAACCAAGTCAGAGGCCCTGGGTGACATAAAAACTCTGACTTGGTTAGGCACAAACCACACGAGAAAGAAAGATTTGCATATGTAATAACTGTCGTAAAAATACACTTGGAAAATGCTCAATGAATTCTTAAAGTCGTAAGGTACCTCATTTAGTCATAAATAATGAGCATCCAGGGACAGTAAATAATACTTTAATATTACTGAAATATACACGCTGTGTGAAAAGGGTCGGATGCAACTAATTAACTCTTGACAAAATAAAAGCAGTAAGCTTCATAATAGGACTTTGCGACTCAAATCCCCTTTGCTGTAAAAAGTATTCACACAGTTACACAAAAAATTGGATGATATTCTCTTTCTTTGATGCTCTTTTTAGTAACTTTTCGGAATAGGATTGCCGAAAGAAAACTAATACTGAGAACTAGACAAAAAATGAAGTAGAGGTAAATTTATTTCACTACAAAATAAATACCTTTTTTTTACTCCTTTGAACATATTATCAAATGTTTGGGGTGGCTTTGGGCCACCCCAAACAATTGATAATAGTCGTAGCGAATAATAAACTACTGTTTAAAAATATTATCATCATCTGCCTAGCCTTTTCCCAACTATATTGGGGTCGGTTTCCAGTCTAACCGGAAGCAACTGAATACCAGTATTTTACATGGAGTGACTGCCCATCTGACCTCCACAACCCAGTTAGTACTGCTTAATACCCCTTGGTAAGACTAATTGTCAAACTTTCGGGTCACTGACTACCTGTAACAATACTGTTTAAAATATACATGTATAATAATATAGATATATTCTGATCCATACGTTTTACGTTTAGTTTGTATCTTGTATCTTGTAATTTAGAAGTAAATAAAGAGAAAGACTTGTCCTGTAAATTATGTAAATGTTTTTCAGTTCACCCTATATTAACTAATGTCGAATCCTGATTACGTCATCATTCTCTTGCCCTTATCCCAATTCATTTGGGGTCGGCGCAGCATGTCTTCTTCTTCCATACTTCTCTATTACTCGTCATCTCATCCGACACCTCCTTTCTTGCCATATCATTCTTTATACAGTCCATCCATCGTTTCTTTGGTCTTCCTCTACTCATATACCCATCCACATTCATACTCAAAACTTTCCTCACAACATTTTCCTCCTGATTACGTACATTTGAATAAACTGACAAAAATAGGGAATTATAATTTTCCAAAAAATATGCGTACCCCAGGTAATAATCTTCCCTATTTAATTGAATAAACACCTCAAAAAAAAGTTATTACTCGAAACAGGCTTAATAAATGAAATAACAAATAACTGTAATTACATTTTAGCATGATTGGATTTTTCACAGTAGCAATTATACAAAGAGACAACTTCAGATAACACAAACGACTGTATTTCTTTTTCTAATTTATTTTAATATTTTTGTAAATCTACAACGAACTATAAGTATAAAGAAACTGTTGCACGGGTATGGGTAAAAGTGAGGACGCTCTTTAAAGTCATTGTTTTTTTTAATTCAGTGAAGCGTATTATGGCCGTAGTGTTGGTATTAGGTAAATTGACAGGAGAACGTAATATAACAACGTTCTCCAACAACAACAACAACAAATGTTCACTAACAAGTGAACATCGGTTAGGGCCGGGTATTCCAAGCGCAATAGGTATTTACGCGCGGACGCCGCAAAGATCGAGTCTACTTAAACACCCGTATCTATAGTCAAGTTAAAGTAATTACTTGAGTGTAAGCAATTGCTTATGCAAACATTTTTATGCAATAGACAGGAATTTAAACGAAATAAGAACTTTCAAAGAAAGCAAAGCTGAGAATTCTAACTTTTGACAGTTCTAACTTCAAGCAATTACTAAACTACATAATAAAAATCGTATCTCATTTAATGACTTTTACTCAAGTAAACACTTTGACTGGTTTATAGATACGGGTGTAAGACTTTAAGTCGAGTAGTGTGAAAACAAAATGGCGGCATTAAGTTTCGATTAGGGCCACGCGCCAAAACAACCATGTACAACTTTATTTAGGTAGGTACAACTTCGAGAATGCCAACAAAGCACATAACCTGTCCCTAATTCTCTATTCCTCTGCAAAATGTATCCGTGGATCAAACGTGGTTCGTGGTTGCCGACAAATGGAAACGAATTACACCCATTAGTGAGTTGGATTTTGATAGACAAGAATTAAGAGGAGCGGCCGGCGCCTGGTAGCCGACCAAAGTGTTAAATTGCGAAGGGTGAATAATAGATCAGAGGTCACTGCGAATCTGTATCGGGTTATTGGTACGATTTACTGTATCGCAAAGGTTAAAGAAAATTATGACGTAGATGTAGTGAAAATATGGTTTATATTCTTACAGTTTTTTCGTCTATGTCGTAAATTAAAACTGACTTTGCAAAGTTTTTGTGATATTCCAATTGATATTTATGTAACTATTTTGCAATCATGTCTAGCATGTTTCATTTTGACGTCATGTTTTTAGAATTAATGATTTTAATTTACATTACAATCAATATACGTGCGGGCTGAATAAAATTTCTTTTTTTGTGTATTTTTTAATTTAGAACAATTGGGGAAATGTTCGAAGTTTCGAAGAATCGGGTGTAATTTTTTTTACAGTATTCTAGTCTGTGTCGAACGCTGTTATTTATTTGCATATAACTAACACTAAATTCAACCTCAACTCACAACACATTCTGAATTTAATGTCAATATTCACAGGGCTTGCTTCCCAATCAACGTCCATCCTTAGCGGTGTGTCATGCAGGATTGCACCCCCGGTCACCGTGCCAAGACATGTCATCCATCTTGAATTCATTATTCAGTAGTGCTGTAAACTGGAACACTGCGTCTGTGACTGTTGATGTCGTGAGAGACGGTTAGCAGTGTTGCAAGGGTTAAAGGAGGATTTAGTTGTATTCGAAAATAGAACACTCAAATAGGATTCCCTGTGGAGACAATTTTGGTTTAATTAGTACTTTTGGTAATTGCGTCTGGTTATCAATTGAGCATTGTGGGGCCTCCCTCAGGAAATGTAGATTTGACTATAATGACGTCGGGGTTAATTCTGGATTATTATCACTATCAAATATGTCACACTATTAATTACTTACACCATTTAAAAATCTTTTTTACAAACTATAAAGACGGAATATATCAAACAAGACCATTATTCTACAAAATACATTCATTATTTGAATGTATTTTACCTCAAATAACTTTACTTTCAACATTTCTATCAAATTCTTTCAACCGAAAGCGAGGCCCATTGTTTCCCCGAAAAAAGTTGCCAATGATAAAAAAGAAAACAGAAACTAAGGGTAACGACACACTTGTTGCAAGCATTGTTATCGCTCTATATTATTGCTGATTTACATTTTACTGTACGCCATTAAGCCGCGGGATTTGCATAATGGACGCTTTACGCATATTAACGGGTGATTGCGGATTATTGAATATAATTGACGTATTCTCTGCGAGATTATTATATTAGTCTGAATGCATCTTAATTTTTTATGGGTTTACATGCGTTCTCTTCTTTGTTTTGAACCATCAATTTGGATTAGAAAAACCTATTTATTTTGAGAAATTTAAATTATTATTGTAGTGTAATTTTCCCTCGCCTTGATTTGCCTCCGCCGTGTTATACAATGTTCTTTTTAATTTATACAAGCTCTTGCTCTGGCTTTGCTCGCGTTATAGTCGGAAATTATCCCATAGGAACAATTAAAATATAGCCTTTTACACTCGGAGATAAAGTAGCTTCCTAGTAAAGAAAATTTTCACTAACGAGTATACCTAAACTTACAAGCATTCAAACTTTAGCTCTTTATAATATTAGTATAGATCTGCCCAATGGGGGATAAAAAATGGAAAACATAAAAGACCTATTTTTTCAAGATTAGAAATGGGATCTTCAACAGATATGAAGTTGATCACCAAAACAAACACTTGTACATTCGGATCATGGACCTGGAAAGCCTCCTTATTGATCCCAGAGGGCCAAGTTCACGAAATGTATCCAACTTCGGCAGTACCAGCCAACTTGAGAGCCATTCACTCTGCAGTTTGTGTACAGCCCCAGTTTTAAGGAAACCTGTAGCAATCCATTTTTATTATACCCTGTGGGTTTTTTTTTTGGAGTTCCTAAAATATGGTGTTAAGGAAAACTTTTTATTTTTTTGGGACTCGATCAATACGTACATAATTTAGGACATTAGTTCAAAAATTACACATAATTTGATGGACTAATAAAAAAAAACCATACAGCTGACAGTTATAAATGCTGACACATCCTTCACAAATCAGAAAACAAACTGTCTATACATTTCCACATTTGAAAACCTTGAAAAATCCCCATCAGCGATACCAACGTCAATAAAAAAATCCACGCAGTATGACAAACATAACCGCGTGAGAATTAAAAAAATAAGTAAAAAGTAAACACAATAACTTGGTCGAGAACGTGTATCACGAGAATGTAAATCTGGTGAGCGTGGCCATGAATATTTTCATTATTTTCACCGAAACAACGAGAGGGAGGCATAATTTTATTAGGAGCACTGTAGCACGGTCAATTCGGTGATACATATTGTCCATGCCCATGGTTCGATTTCGTGTTTTATGTGTTTTTCTGTATTTGTGTTCAGAATATCAGATATTGCTCCATGCGCTAGATTACAATTTCGAAAATGGAAGAATGGCCAGCAACTAGTTTGTAATTTTTGTCACATAAGTAATTCATAACCTACATAATCAATGAAAAAAATACAAATTAGAATCTGGTGATATAAGAAAGCCCCATCTGGAAAGAAAGCTTTTTTTGTGGTTTGCACCAGGTTTTTTAATGATTTCGTTTTAAGTGGATACTCAGACCAAAATTGAGAACGTTGTCTGTTTTGCTTACGACGGCGATGCTGGAGGCCCTTATGATTGTAACAGGAAAAAAACTCGATTTATTTACCCTCATGCCGCAAGGGAAAACTGAAGATTCTTTGATAAGTTTATTATTTTTTACCTACTCGAAATGTTATAAAAGGCTCGGAGCTATAAAACCCTGATAAGGTTTCCTGGAAGGCGATTTTAGTTGAGTGCCTGTATATACATATTTTGTTTGGAAGCTGTACTTCCAAGGTCAGGTTTACCTTGGTACCCCAATATCCATTATGGATATCATATTTTTACTATCTTTACTACTTTCCCTTGTTAAAGATTGTGACGTCGAGGTAAGCCGATTGAGGGGCTTATAGCTAAGACGTGCGATCCGAAAATATTTCATTCATTCTTACGGATCTTTGTTCAATCGGGAAGGATTGTTGGCATTAATTTCATGGGGTTGGCAATTTCAATTTTTAACCGTAGTCATGTGCGTCACTTTGCCATTTGTACACTGGCATAAAATATCTCTCCTTTCTTCGGTCCATCCAAAAGACATCGCTTAAACACAAGTTTTATATTTTTTATGACATCTGGTGTACAATAAATTGTTCAATATACATATAACTACACACTTTTTTTTTCGAATGGGAATTCATCACAAGTCCCCCCCAATCTGGACGGAGCGGAAGGGAGTGTCAGACTTCTACTGACTAAAACCCATCCGTGTTCCTTCTTTGTCCTTTGTGTTCCAGGGCCACGGTATCTCTTTCGAACAGTCCCACAGCCCTGGCAGGCATCGGCCCATGCGGACCCCTACGGGGTCGCTGACATCTCATTGAGGCGCGCGTGGAACACGAACGCGCCGTCGACACGACCTGTCTTCATAAGACGGCCGGACGGCGAGCTAGCCCATAACTCGCCGTTCACAGGCCCGCGCCTACGGTAGCCGGGAGCCACCACGTTGCCCCCGACGCCCAGGGCGTCTCCCGCGGCGGCTGGGACCTGAGGCTCTTTCCCTCTCACGTCCCGCCACCTCCTTCACTAGCACGTCTGCTTCGCAGAAGGAAGTGACGGCTTCCCATTCCCTCTCGCTCCGGACCATGGCTTGAACCAGGGCCGGATGTGAGAGATCGCCGCCGCCTATCGCCGCTACGAGGACATGGCGGTGCTCCGCCCAAGCGGGGCAGACCTCCACGGTGTGCTCCACCGTGTCCTCCGGACGATCCTCGCAAAGGAAACACCCGGGTGTTTCCTCCCGCCCGATTCGGTGCAGAAACCTCCCGAAACAACCGTGTCCGGTGAGGAATAACTACACACTACGGTTTGAGTATGAACGATCTTCACCCAGCAGGGAATTCTCGAAGTGCACTAAAGGTCTCCCGAAATTGACATCTCATCTTCATTTTCAATTATTTTCCACATTCCCTTCACTAAACCTACCATGTGAGGGTCTTCAACACGTCATAGCGATGAAAATGGATAGTACACCATGTCAATCACGTTTCCGTCGGTCAAACAGGGTCAAATCGTAAAAGTGTTTACTGGTTTTTCTCACTTCCCTCCAGGGCCGGATCGAGCCTATAAAGTAAATGTCTATAGCCCCCGAAAGCCAGGTTCAAATTTAACTTTCAACGCGGTATATGAATATAGCAACATTTTTATTTATTCGGACAGTTTCGGTTAGACTTCAGTTACGACAGCATTTTCCATTTATGAATGTTCATAGGTACAGGAACCGAAAGCAAGAATAGTTTTCCAGGGAAAAACGACTTATAAGAGTATTGATTGCAGAAGCAAAGTACCAGTTTTCATCATCATCATCAACAGTTTTGTGTCATCGAATTGTTTACCTGAAATCATTTAGGAAAAAAACAAAGCAACGGTTTTCCAAAAAAAACTCACCAAATAATTCCCAACCAACTAATTTCCTCTACTAAATCCCTCTGCTTCACATTTTCTAATAGCTACCTCTACACACGTCGCCGAAAATCAAGCCCGACTCCACATTAGGATGGTTTAATCAAAGGTTTTAATTTCCCAGTCGGTTGTCGTCACCGCAACGGGAAGGACAGGTGGCGACAGGTTGACATCTCTCTCAGGTCGGCTTGGAAATGGGACAAACGAACGGGGTGTTAGTAATGAATACTGTGGAAGCTGAAAGTAGCTTTATATGGGTTATAGGAACTTTTTATTATTTATTTATAGAATATTTTTGTTTTGAAGAATGAACAGGTGCGTTTACGCAAGTCATAATAGACACCGCGTTCATATCACCTCAGTAGTGGCGAGGGCGAGAGTTTTAAATCGCCGTTAAGTTAATCTGTGTTTAATTGTCACGATGTCACTATCGATTCAAGATACACTGTATCGATAGAAAAACTGTTCCAGAGCGCTTTAAACTATTACATTTTGTACCAGTTGTTTTAGAATTTGAGGATAACAATGTTCAATGCCAAAACCTTAAAATCAGGCGTTTCGCTTAAAATACCAATGTTAAAAGCACTATAGCTGTAACTGGTCTCATTCATACCATGCTAACAGTAGGTGCTCTTAGTCAGCTCTCTCAGGTACCTAGATCTGTAGTCTGTACCTATATGAAGTCAGGTTTTCGGTGCTAATTGGGTCAGCGCTGAGTACCTTCAGCTAAATCTACGCTTTTTGCTTTCGTTGTGTATGTAGGTTTTGTGTGTTGAAGAATTTCGGTTTTATTTTCGAAGCGTGTTGTATCAGTACCTGTGTTTTTTTCTAACCTGTTATGCGTACAAACACTTTAAGTCATCATGCATAAGGAACCCTGTGTGCATACAGCAAGGTACCACAAAACACTAACTGCGTTTAAACTAAACATATTAAATATATAGGTATCATTGTGTCTCTGTCGTTTTCAAACTATCGATAGAAACAGAACGATATTTTAACATAGATTTACGCTACAAGTATTTAGTCATTTGTGGGGTAATCGGGCCTAATGGATGACATTTTAACTCCCTCCGAAATGACAACCAATACTTAGTCACGATTTGCATTCCAATTTTATTACGCAGAACGTGTGCACTGCACTAGTTACTGTTCTTATGCGCTATTGCTAACATTTATTAAAAGCATTTTATGAGACTGCCATAAGCCAATAATTTCCTTCGCTTAACTTCTGCGATAAAAGTGAATGAAAACATAATTTTATTGGCTTTAATAGTAAACCAACCACTACCTTTTATGAGGCAATCATTTGTTCTACCGCAGTTTTATATTGAAACATAACTATGCAGAGTTAGGCATCAAAGAAAAACATCAAGGAATAGAGTTACTAAAAGTACGTGAAGTAATATTTTCCCCACAAATGAGGCTTTTTCGTGTTTGTATTCGTTAAACCTATATTTTTTTTAAATAGACTAAAAATTGTAGTTATTTACCGAAATGTGTAAATGAAAAAGACTCCGAAAACTCATTTTCACTCTTCTTATCAAAATGGCCAAAATGAACTTTCATAAAAAATGTCGTTTGACAATCAATACAACATTTATTTGTCCCATACTCCCGATTCGAAAATCGAATTAACGCAATAGGCGGAAACTCGCCTGTCATTAATACGCTCAAAAATGTCCCAACTTTATCGGGCACATATTTACGCCCCAAATAACCACGTACTTTTATACTTTTAATGTGTTTTATTTATATCACAGGCTCGCATATACCTAAGTTATTTCTACATTTCACGTGGGCTTTTTCCGGACATGTAAACCTGTGGGCTTCGGAGGCATTCAGGACGACCAGTTTAATGCGGCTTTTATTGTCGCCGTGATTGCTAACCTATTGACCTTTTTGGGGCCTTTATTAGTATAGCCTTCGTTGTATAATGAAGAACTCTTTTATGTTGAATTATCTATTGTTATTATTTTGAATAGAGTAAATACAAATATAACGGTAAGTTAATAACCACTCGCTATTCAATTTATTGGACACAAATTTTATAAAAAAAGGAGACCCGTATTGGCTTTTACAGCATTTTCAATATTAATTCGTTCCTTTTTCGAATGATTGAGTGAATTTATTTTAAAAAACGTCACCTTTTTGTGTAATTGACAGCCTATTCGGCTAGTTTGACTGGCTGGCAGTGACAAAGCTAAGGAAAATTCTTGGAAATTGTACAATAAAGCAGTTACAGTCCGTGTTTCTGAAAAGAATTCCTTCCTCAACATATTGCTGAATAAAGGACATTTATTCAATAGAAAATAAAGAACAAAGAAGTCGAAATGTCAAATTGATTTGTTTCCAAAATTAAAATCCTGCTTGATTGTCCCATTTTTTTTTGTTTTCGAGCAAGTTTAACATGTTTTGGATGAAAAATTTGGTAGGTTGAAACAAACCATCTTATTGACGATATACTCGGTAAGTTTTTAACTTGTTTTACGAATTTCTAAAAATAGAGGACTAACATAGTTATAAACACGCGTGTGTTGTCAAAATAAAGTGAAAACTGTCTGCGGGAACATCACAAGTTTTATAGCAGACATAAAATGGTCTAGTTTCGAAAGTTGTCGTAAATACGGCCCTTTACGATCGAACCCAAAAGCGAATTAGATCTATGAACGATACTTCACCTACGGGTATAAACCTGGGAGACGGAGTACCAAAGAGGTAGAGAAGGAATCTATTTAGTTTTTTTATTGTATTTTTTTATTATCGTCGCCTCGTCCTTTTCGAAACAGCAGAACGTGGATGTAGTTCGGATTTTAAAATGCTAGTTCGAATTTCATGTCGTATTCGATATTCCTGTTGTTTGTGGTATGTCTATTTTCAAATATCAAAAAAGGTTAGTTTGTGAGAATAGTAAAAATTTTGATTCCGTAAGTATTATGAATCAACAGGAAGTAATTTTTCTGACGGAATTTCGAACGTTGTTTGATCAAATAACTATGAGTTTCAAAACAATTCAGAATATTTTTGAGCTCCACTATGTTTTGACATACTCGTAGGTACATCTATTTCATCAGCAATAGATATTTACAAACGTCATCCTCCTAACGTAATAAAATAAACACACCAAACATGGCAACTCTACGAGCACGAAATAGCGTGTTTATTCCAATAAAACAAGTGAACACACTCGAAACAAGTAACATTGCAAGCTCTGTGTAATTTTGGCAACACAGTAAACTTTCTCTATCGTCTATGGCACTAGTAGCTGGCTGCTCGCAACAGTTTGCAATAAATGCCTTTGCCTTTTCATCTCACGACTTCTACATTTTGGTTTTTGTTTACAATTTTCTGTGTAATGGAGTAAAATAAAACTATGAGAGTTGTTAAAATAAAAAAGTGTGTGTGCTTTTAGTGTGGGAGTTAAGTAAATAATGTTTACAACTGCATTAATTTTTACCCGACAGCACGACGGCAAAAATAGGGTTATGTTTTTCAGTATTTTTTATTACTTTATCTCAACTGTAGTTTTTAGCTGAAAGTTTTACATAGAATAAAAACTAAAGTCAGTCAAGATGAATTTCTGAAGGGTACTATAAGTACATCTCTGCCTAACCCTCCTGGTTTTATAGTCATGAGGTTGTGTGTTAGTACATCTAGATTTTGAATAAAACAACTAGCAGCGAATATTTTTTTCCAGAAATTATTTCTTCAAACACGTACAGTTTACATCGTATTTTTTAGTTATTTTAATAGTATTCATTTCATGGAGCAAGTTTTTATATTGCTGGAAATATAAACTACGACGACAAGTAATATCTCCGACCTTGGTTCCGCCAATTCCATAAAAATACATAATATTTTTAAAGCGGTAGTAATAAGCTTACATTTATTTACACAGAAAAGTCTAGAAAACACTGACATTATTAACCCTGGGTATTTTTGTATGAGGGAAAGATGCAAGAAGATAATTATCTAGTATTAAATGATATATGCAAAATATTTATTTTTAATTCCGCGAAAAGAGAACCAGGCCTGGATACAGGATGCAAAAATATGCACATGCAGGAAAAACAATAATAATTAGCATGCCATGCTCTCAAACCTATTCTGAAAAAGCAAATTATACAAGTATAGACCGACCGCTTTAATGAGTCCTCCGCCTTGCCCCATCAAAGGCACATTAAGCGTCCACAAAGTCCTAACAATATCCCACAGGTTATTTGCTTTAAAACAACAATAATCCACGTAGGTATTACAATAATAATTGAACCAATACGTGATCAACCTTCAGAATATTCCATTTAAATTGATACCTTCGCGAGGATTCATTAAAACGGTCGGTCTACAGTAAATAAATTGGCAATCTTCTTTTAGGTAACTAGGTAATTCGTCATGATTTGACATGAGCTTAATACATCTCAGAACCGTTACTTAAGCAGTATTTAAAAAGCTTATACCCGTTTTCACGTAAACTAAGCGACACCTATATGAATGCCTTAATATTATTATTGCAGTAATAGAATTTCAACTCTCGGTGCTAAACCGATGGTTGAAAATCCAACTATGTACAGATGTTGGTGAAAACCGTCAAGACTATCCCTCACGTCTAGAAGTCATTGACATGAACTTAACCCTGCGAAACCTAAGACGTCAACACAGTCCTTTATTTGCCAACACTTATCAGAGTTTGACCAAAGAGTGCAATGTCAAGGCTGGAGACAGATTGATCGTCACTCGATCTTACAACCAGCTATCTTGGCGATTATTAATCGAGATAGCGCTTAGACCTTGTGAAAATGATGTGTTGTTCTCAGTTTTCACCTTTTTACTTTAATGTTAGTGCAAGGTATACGATTGTGCAATCAGAGATAATAGTAAGCCATAAAGTTTTGGCAAATAAATTCAAGGCCCGATACCAATACAAACAGACTGTCAAAATCTGTCCACCCACCAAATAGTTGTCACACAAAAACTAAATCAACTCATCTAAAGATAGAGCTCTAATCAGCTCAACCAAGTTCAAGGTCAAAGGTCAGCCCAAACCGCGTGACACACAAATACCTATCCAATTCATTGACCTAGACATAAAATAAAAGAAAAAAAAACGTCCACAAAATCGGCATACTTGGCAACGCTAATCAGGGTACTATCGAACTCGACTCTCGAGTACAATGTCAAGGGCCCAGCCAGATTCAACGACACGCGATCGCGTGAGCCGCGCCAACTTTATCGCGACGCGTCAATGCGGCCGGCGCCTAAACTGACGCTTGTAACAGACGGCTGTTCAGACTTTGAATAAACTTGTTTTTGTGACCTCAGTGGTGTACTGAATAGGTTTTGTTGAAGGTAAGTAAACGTTGAAGTTTGGGGATAGAAGCGATTTTGGATAGCCTTTCTGGATGTAGCATAGCATTTCCATTGAAGTTGGCTGAAAGAGTTCGGCTGGTGGATCATTGCGTTCATGGTTCCGGAGGGCACGTTTTCCTTATAAATAAAGCTATTGTTAAAATTTATACTGTCACTTACGGGATATCTTCCGTGATTATTAATTATTATGAGCTCCTGATATTTCGACGCTGTTCCAAGCGCCATGATCGCGGGATGATAAGTGACGATATAAGTTTCATTTTAAACCGTGAAAGCTTAAAACAGTGTTTAAAGCTATTGTCTAACTGCAACTGTCCTGTAAATACTATGTTTTAGACAACACTACATTACACTAGTCTATGCCAATCTCACAAGTTCACAACACTCGACTTTTAAAACATACTCATGCAAAAATATACTCTAATTTAGTCTTGCCCACAAAATCAAGAGCACGTAGGTACCACGTAACTTAAGTAATAAGTAACGGAGCGTGTAGTAGCTACGCCGCTAGTATCTGCGACACGCTACCTAGTTACTTTAGTGGGTAAACAGTCCCCGACTCTTTGCCTACTTGACTCCAAGCCAACACTGGCTAGCACGAATAATAAAGATAATTTCGAAATAGGATAGGGGTAGTTGCGAAATGAACGGGGTTGTAAAGTGGTTGTTAAGTTATTTAGTGCTTAGAATTAAGTTGTGGACTAGTGAGTTTGAAACTTCGAACCCAGGATTTACTTTGTGGAATTTATTTCACATGACTGCGCTCAAAAAATGAATCCCTTAATTAGTCTGTTACCAAACACATTCAAATATATTTACGACTGATAGACGGGACAAGACGAAGAAAATCGTAATACAATACTTATTACTAACATACTTTGTAACAAATCGGTCTGTCTAGTGTCATACGCCCGCTTGTCAGGTAGCGTTCGTGTGTCAACATCTATTTTTGTATGACAGTATTCCCAATGTCCGCTCTTTAAGTCTTGTAAATGTCTTTGCCTGTAACAATTGTTACATTATATCTTGATTATGTACTCAGTGGTATATTGTAATGTTTTAGAATTGTTTTGTCTTAAAAGATCAAAATATATGTAGATAGACGAGTTTGTTTTTTTTTTTAGACAGTCAGTCAAATAATTTCGATATTTGAACAAAAAATCTCGATTGAAAAAACTATAAACTTCGCTATTACTTACATTAATTATGTCCATTCCATAACTACGGGTAAAGTGTAAAACGAAGCAAGTTGTCAAATCAAGTAAAAGTGTTAAGTTATTGAGCGTCAGCTTAAAATGGCATTAAACTTAAAGTCGGATTAGGTCTGCGCGTTAAGCAAAGCCGCTTGAAACGACTTTAATCTCCTATTTTAACATGCCGATAGTAAATACGCTTCAATTTTGTCAATTTCGCATTTTGTAGAAAACATTTGCAATAGAAGAAGGCTTTGATTAATAAGTTAAGTAAGGTAAGGAGGTAGTAAGGTATAAGTTCTCTGAGGAAATAGCTTCCTACAGCTACTTGATATATTCCAGTGTCTGATTTGACGATTCCAAAATTGCGTGATGCCTTTACAATTTAAATACGTAACTACTAAAATAATTAAAAACACACTAAGTCAAGCAGTCGCTCTAAACTAAATACCTACTGGTATTTAGATGCAGACTCGTGCCTCGGAAAGCACGTTGGTCCCAGCTGTCATTTGTAGATCTTTGACAGTCATTACAGGCAGTCAGTGGCCCTAAAGTGTATCAACCAGTCTTAGCAAGCGGTATCGTATTACCCAGTACTGACTGGGTTGTGGAGGTCAGATAGGCAGTCGCTCCATGTAAAAAACTGGTATTCAGCTGCATCTGGTAAGACGGGAAGCCGATCCCAACATAGTTGAGGAAAGGCTAGGCAGATGATGATTCAGACGCAGACACACTGGAAGCGCACCCCAACACAGTTAAAGCAAAAGGCACACGTCGTAGTAAAACACAACCCTACTCAAAATGTCTTTACAAAAAGAGACGCTAAACCACGCCAACCTCACACCAAGAAGTAACAAAAAATATTGGCAAAGTACCGAAACAAGAGCCAATCATTCAGAGGTTAATCCAACGCGAATTGTTCGAGACATCCCAAAGTTATTGTGATGATTTTTCCATTATCTTAACCGACATACATTTTCCTTATGAGCGGGAAGAGGGGGGTGAGGAAACTCAAAGGGAGGTGTGCGAAACGTCGTATACATAAATCGTGTATGTTCATTTAATACTGTGAGTGCGTTCTAATACCAATGCTTGGTTTTATTAAGCACTTGACGTAGGTTCTATCACCCATTAGTTATAGCGTGGAGTCAATAATTATTAATTCTTTTATTTCAGATAATAATAATCCATACAATAGGTACATACTATATTAATTACAATTTGATTTTAATAATAATTAATTATATATTACATAAAATTTAAATTAAATAATTTTACAATAAAATAAAATAAATGTGTATCGACATAAAACAATGTCAGTGAGCGCCCAAAACAATTCGCATCCATCTGTTTTTTCTTTAGTAATGACAATGTTGAAGATATATACACCTACCACTGTTTGTCTCTGCATCACCCAAAGGTTGACTGGTAGAAAATGCCTAGGGCATTAAGTCCGCCTTTGTACTTTGTGCTTGAAGTGTTAAATTAAATAAATAATAAATAAATGTTCTAAATCTGCCCGTTTGTTATTTATAAACTCAGTATACAGCAATCTGAACTAAGAGAGAAATTGTGACCCCAATATAGATTTTCAGAAATACTACACAAATCAACAATTTGGCTTTTCTCGGAAAAACGCGTGCGAAAATCAACAAATCATCCACACGAACGTCGATCCCTAATAGTAACGTGAAAAGGTAACATATAAATAATAAGCAAGAAAAACAAAACCTTCCCAGAGATAGAGGAAAATAAATAATGAGAGAATCGCTGTTGGGGGAATTACCTCTTTGCTGCAAATAAAGATAAATTGATTTCTGCGTAGAACGTAAGGTACTTTAGGGCTGCCAGAGATGTGCGAGGACGCGTAACGAGGGATGTGTGTGCAACTAACCAATAACACAAAAAGAAAGAAAAAAAAATCGCTGCTTTTCACACACTTTGCTTGAGCCAAGCTGCAAGTTGCAAGCAAGTTTAGGCGCGGGCCTGTGGACGGCGAGTTATGTACTAGCTCGCCGTCCGGCCGTCTTATGACGACAGGCCGTGTCGACAGAGCGTTCGTGTTCCACGCGCGCCTCAAAGAGATGTCAGCAACCACGTAGGGGTCCGCATAGACTGATGCCTGCCAGGGCTGCGGGAATGTTCGAAAGAGATACCGCGGCCCTGGAACACAAAGGGCAAAGAAGGTACATGGATGGGTTTTAGTCAGTACAAATCTGACAATCCCTTCCGCTCCGCCTGATTTACCATCAAAAAAAAAAAAAACCTCCTAGCTTTTCCCCAACTATGTTGTGGTTGACTTCCAGTCTCACCGTGTGCAGCTGAATACCAGTCTTTTACATGTAGCGACTGCCTATCTGATCTCCACCACCCAGTATTAACTGGGTAATACGACACGGCTTGGTAAGACTGGTTGTCAAACTTTCGGGCCACTGACTACCTGTAACGACTGTCAAAGAGCTACAAATGACAGCCGGGACTAACGGCTTAACGTGCTTTCCAAACTTGGTATGTACTGGTCACCTATCCACAGACCGACCTTTGCAAGCGTGGATTAACCTATAAGATCGACCCGTGAGGCTGTTATTATTTAACCACGAACTCACACACGAGCACATCCCTCGCTGCACATTGTCGCACAGGTAGAAACGCAGCCTTACCTTTCCTTTCAACACAAATTTACCTTTTGTAACTTAGTACATTGTATGAAGGCTGTGTTGCTTGTAATATTATATGATGTAAATGTATGAGAAATAGAAGAATTGATTTTCCTGGGAGCTTTCGTGTTATGCTTGATTAGCGATGCATTGTTTATTGCCTTTGGTTCCAGAGTTTTGAAATTATGATGTCGTATTTTGCTCTATTTTTAGGCACTTTACAACTAATAGTTACTTACTTAAGTTGCGTTAAAAAAGGCAGGATATTAAAGTATCTGTGTTGCGTCTTCGTTCTCCTGCCCTTATCCCAATTTATTTGGTGTCGGCGCAGCATGTCTTCTTCTTCCATACTTCTTATATTACTCATCATCTCATAAGACACCTCCTTTCTTGCCATATCATCTAGTAGTAGTATGTGTTGCTTCTTATCGTAAATTCATCTTTCATATATGATATAACATCTTATGATACATGTGTGTTCAAGACATTAATTAAAATTCTCAAAGTTGCGGAAGATAAAATTAATTTATTACAGTTGTTTACGACTTTACCCAAGTTTCTCTTTACCCATTTATTATCATTATTTCTACCTGAATGAGTGTAACCAATGAACTGAAATAAAGATACTAAGGCGAAAAAGGTTTTTAAACAAACGCTGGCCACAAATTAAATTAATCGCGCAACTGACAGAAAAAAAGTTGGGAGTTTCATTTTTTTTTTAAACATCGATCTGTAACAACGCTTCCAAAATCAAATACGTACAAAACTTCTCGCGAGCCGTTTATGACGTTAAAAGCCTTTTACCCCTTGCTTATAAACTAGAAGTTTGCAACCACTATAAAATCTGTCACAAACCAAAAGAAAACAGAAATAAAGGGTATAATTCTAAAGCTAAACGATTTAATTCACAGCTGCTTTCGCTGAGCCTGGCTTTAGTCCAAAAAGTATTGTCAATTGAACTAATGCCCTAGAGGGTATAGACAAAACGTATTTGGAAGATATTTTGTGCGGTGCTTTGGGGCGTATTATAGCGTCTACCGGTCTAATGCCAAATTTCTGTTTCGAGCCAGATGCTATTGAAAAAGATAATAAAAAAAGAATTACGATATCTGTACATAACTGGTTTACACTTATTCAACCCAACACAGTTGGTCCAAAGATAGGCAGATTCATATTAGCTACTATCGCAGCAACGATTTGACAGCTTAGCCTTGGCATCCGTCGATAGTGCAAAAACTAAAAGCTTTCAAAATCGACCCAAACAACCAGCTAGAGAAATTTAAGATTGGTAGGAAACTGGTTAAATCAGCCCATATTTAGAGAACTTGCAGAGAATTTCATGAAGATGCTCTCATAACTCGCTAACTAACCTAGTTCAATGTTATGAGGCATGCAGAATATAGAAGCCGTAAGCACAACCGCCTGCTAAGTGTTTAGTGTGCCGTGATAGAGGTTAGATTAACCAGGATTAAGGTCAACGCACAGATATAATCACTACACAGGCTCAGCTCAAGCCGTCCGGGATTCATCATTCTCTTGTCCTTATCGCAATTCATTTGGGGTCGGCGCAGCATATATTATTTTCCATACTTCTCTATTACTCTCTTTTCCATTGTTATTCCATAATTCTCTACTCTTATACTCTAGCCGTTCTGGGTTCTGTCTGTGAAACTCCAAACTGATACTCACACTTATAGGCACTTAACACCTCCGTGCTTAGGCCTTCGGCGTCGGCCTCGGCCTCGGCTCTTAGGGCTTCGGTTCAGGATCAGTCAACGAGCTTGCGGTGGGCTATTGCCGTATGAGGGGTGGTCGACCCGCTGTTAATAGGGCGTCGTCACCTAGCTCTTACTGTATCCACCCTGCAATTCAGGGCCGTTACATATATTAGATGGACCCCTGATTGACAACGAGCCGATGAGCAGAGGCATGCTTATCCCGTCCAGTGCTTATAAGTGTGCGTTGACGTTACACAGGATTATTCATCCATCGTCTAAGTGCATAGCAGCCATGTTCCTGTGTTATGCTCGGGTGACGCTAATCCGGGTTCAAGGTAGATTCGGCTTGTCAGGTGACGGTTAAGAGCGTTAGCTAGAAACCTTACTGAAAACCAATAATGTTGCTATTGCATTAGCTTAGCAGTTCCGATTCAAGTCATATTGTGTATTCTAAAAAGGGAGAATGGAAGAAACACTGACCCCAAGTAACACGTAACAAGGGCGGAAAGATGATGATTCTGTATTGTAAAAGTGCCTCACAAACGGTGTCTTACAAACAAGTTGATTACTCTGTGAAACTTTGCATGAACCTACATAACATTACATAAAGTTCATGTTCTTATTCTCCAACTATATTTTTCTACAAGATAGGAAGAATAGAACAGAATATTCGCAAAATAAAAACGTGAATTTATATGCGGAACCCTATTCTATATGCGGAAATAATAATATGCTGTTTTGCTCCTACTACTAATTTCTACTCCCAAATCTAACTTTTCATTATTGCCGGCATCATAAACCACAAGTAACTAGAACCAATGAATAGACCACAATTATCATCCGACAATGTTCATTGATTTGCAAAAGTTATGGAAGCGAGTTATTTATTAACTACGATTACATTTCTGTTAAACGGATACCATCGATACAGAACCCAAGGGTTGAAACTCGAAACAAAGGAATAAAAGCAATTAACAAAATGATTCAATTCTTCGAGAGTAAATCAATATTTGACTTTTAAACCACCCTGTAGAAATAAGTGCCACACTAGTGCGGTGTATATTCAAATGCTCTCGAAAACTCTGAATTTAATTCCTGGTATTCTCTTCAAATGCCTGCACGAAAATCTTAGGAATATGCTCGCGTTTTTTGCATTGCAGGGGTGATGTTCGCACTTTGTGTAGTAGTGAAAAAGAAAATTTCTTGAACCTTTTGAACAGAAACAACACAACTGAATGCGATCAATTTATCTTATCCATTTTTGAAGAGTTAATAGTATCAATATTCCACAACAATCTTGACTAACAGCTCAAACGTGGTTTAGATCTACTGATTCGGTACAGTGTCATCGGTAAAATTAGCTCGTATCCTTTTCACTAATATTAGTAGTAGCTAGAACAACATTCCCTTACTAATAATAACCGGTATGTAATAACCGGTATGGGAGGGCATTTAATCTAGCTTTCCAAAACGTCACCCACATACGGTGCTCTGTGCCACTAGCCGGTAGTCTGACGTTCAACAGATGGTACAATAACTGACTGGAACGGCTGGCTCTGTGGTTACCAACCTCCGTGCTCAGTGACTTTACGGCTAGGTATATTCAGGCTGAAGAGCAATGAAATTCTGGTTTCAGTAGTCAACACTGTATATTGTGTTTAATGTCTTCTCTACCAAACGTCATTTCAAACTGATTTGTTTCCATTACGCTATTATAAGGCACTATTGAATGCTTTTAACAACTGACATGTAATCAATGCTCAAACGAAGTGTCCTGAAGGAATGATGGTTATCATCGGTGCCCGCTTCTCATGATTTCTTTACTTCAGAAGAGGCCATTACCCTACAATAGAATAAATACTAAAGTAAAGAGTACATAAATCAAAAAAAAAATCTTAAAAAAGGTCAACCGGAAAAGCCCAGCTAAAAATCCTCGAATATTCGCAATAATAAAGTAACGTTGCATTATGAAAATTTTATTCAACGAACTGGTTAAAGCCTCTTGCATATTGCAGCGAAACGCGTGTTCAAGCCGATTTCCTTGCAACCTGCTGCGGTCGGATGCTGTTCGCCCAGTCTCCTCTGAACTGCACTGAATAAAAGATTCGCCATAATTAGTGCACATGCACCTTTTTGTTTTTTGTTTCGTAGACGGATATTGCCGCACCGTTGTTACTTGTGTGTAATGTTTCTTTTTGAATGAGTTATTTTAAATGCGTTTTATATATCTTGGTCTGCCATGTGAGACTTGGAGATGCTGAAAATATAATATAGCTGGACTTTTAAGGTCATAAAAAGTCGGATTAAAGAGTCAGTTTTAAAATTTCTATTAACCCATTTATCGAATATTTAAAACGCAGGTTGAAGGAAAAGAAGATTGGTTGGGACTCTCGTACTATGAACTGTTATTTTTACTGTAATAAATATTTTCGTTCACGATTGTGCTTTCGCCACTCTAAATTTAAAAGCCACACTGGGAAAAATAGATTGAGCTTTCATTTTCATTTAACGTTCACAAAAGTTAAACAATAAAAACGTTACGCTTCATCAAACTTCCCTCAAGAATTCCAGCCTACAATACACGCTTACATTGCTAGCCTTTGAAAAAACTCAGGCAAAAGCATCAAGATATTATTCCCGTTTCATTAAACAGGGTCGCGCGAGACAGTATTCTAGCCTAAAGCTTATTTACTTCGCCACAAAACACACACTCTGCTCGTGACAGCCCTGTGTGTAATTAGTAATTAACACCTACTTCCTCGGCTTTTTCCTACCCTCATTTCTTGTGAGGCTGCGCTAGTAAATTAATAGGCATTATGTAACATTTTGACGCTAGTTTTTCTTCATAATGGGAAGGTTGATTGTGTTTTGTTTGGCAAGAGATTGTAGGTCTACGTACCTCCATAAAAAGATATGAGTCCACGGAATAGACGCGGTTAGACATGCTATAGCAGAAAACTAAAATTGTATTGTATGTCATTGTAAATACATAATAAAACAGTAATAAACTTGAGGTTCCACAGAGTGTCAAACCACAGTACTTAGAAATAATACGAATCGCGTTTAGATATTCTGTTTCGATGTAGATCAAAGACTGGTTCCGGACTGTCAAAGTCTTTAACGAACACCAAGCCCTTAAACCACATCTAAAGTCCGTAGTAACTAACAACTTACCTAAGCTTGAAGCGGATTCAGCAAAAGTACACAATTATAACTTCTAGCACGAGATATCTAAGCCACCAGTTTAGAATTTCCAAATCCACCGCTGCAGCGCTGCATTGCTGCAAGTGAAAAAGCGATCTGGTCGAAGTCCCAAACTTCCTAGACTGGATTGATCGCGAAAGACTGCGCTGAAATTGAATTTCGTCCAAATCTCAATATCGGATAATCGGCTCAGGCAAACGTATCGGCGTGAATGCAATCTCGACGCCACTCCTCTTAGGTTTGCTACTTCACACGTCGACTATCTATCTTTGCACAGGAAATGGTAGGAATAATAAATTATGACTGAACCCGTAAATAAGACATCTTCTTGGAAAAATTACTTATTCTTTAAAGTGTTAGACGACAACCAAGGTATAATGTACTGCCCCGAGTGGGTTGAACAAACATTGAAGTATCACATATTTTACATCAAAACATTTGTACCCCACAACCTCAAATAAAGCCCCGAAATCCTCAGAATATATTGCCAGAAATTCACTAACAACTCACTTAGATCCAACTTATCATATTGTCGCAAAGCTTATTAAGTACCACAGCATAATAGGCTCACTGCCAACTTGAATGATAAATGGAAATCCTCATAACGACATATGAAAACCTTTCGACGTATTTCTACAGTTCGTAACAATTGTGGCTGGCTCGCGTCCACATGCGCCCACTGTGCAAAATTTCCGTTCTACGCCAAGCAAAAGCAATTTCCTTGGACTGTTTGTTCTCTATCTATCACGTTTCTTGCCGTGTGGTGACAAAGCCGGCTTTGTTCTCACTGGCCAGTGTCGTGTGCCAGTAAATTATCGAGGCAGGTTTTATGTGGAAGCGTTTAAGGCGGGTAAACCAAATCGCACTTTAAAACATACTTTGTGCTGTATTTTTAAATCAATTGAATTCGTTTTTTGGACAAAGATAACAATACACAAAAATACGATGCAAATAGAATTCTCTAGTGATGTAATTATACTTGCGAACTTCAGCCTAATAAGTTAATGGCATGAACTTTGCAATATCATTACTCAATTTGTAACTGCTTTGAGTACAATGTTGATAGGATTATACTTTACAAAGTTCAATTAGCAAACAATGAACATCAAACAAAATGATGCTAAAAATATACGCAACAAAAATCTTCCCAACTCTGAACGTTAGGTGAAAATAAATCTTTACAAAACCATTAGGTACAATGAAAATCTATACATTCATAAGTTATATGAGTTATAGAGTTTGATGGAATAAGCCATTCATAAATCTAGCCGAAAAGACGTTTTAACATAATCGCTCGATAAAAGCGCGAGAAATCTTAGAAAAACGCTTGAAAAATGGCGCGAAAACTTTGCACAATGCAAGTGACACGGCGACATCGAGATCAAACCAGAGACATTATTCTCCGAGATATAAAACGTCAAGATAAATTAACCACAGACTAGGAACTATGGTTAATTATTCTCTTTAGCAGTAGTGGTGTGCGATTATGGAATATTTGCATGATTAATCGACTAATTTATTAATTCCACGTTAGTAATATTACAAATACAAATATACCTCGTAGATTAAACAAATATTCATTGCGTCGATACTTTGTTTTGTCCGGCAGACAACCACGACTAAACCCTAATATTAAAAATTAAAGTAAATCAACTCGGTTAAATAAAGTCTAAAGACAACATTTTCATAATTAACTAGTTGAATTTAATATCAGTGTAGTCTCCAGAAACTTTTAGCTGTAAGTTGATAATAAAGGTATCTGAATAGATTCTTGATACAAAACAGATGCAAAATTCCAAATACAAACATTTATAAATAGCTTATTTCAAACAAAACAATCAATCTTGTTAGAACAAAGTAATATAACCGTTCTCTAATAGTATAACAATGCATTTAATTCCCCAAGGAACATTCGCCGTCTAAACTGACCTATTTCATTTCACTATTCCTTTACGATAGACTAAATTCGTAGGGTTGGGCCCGACAGATATTTATGGGATCTTCAATTGATCTATTTCGAGGTTGTTATCATTTAATCTAAGAAACTCGCCCTTCAGGCTCTGAATGGCGAGATATATAAATTCTGAGTCCATTCGGTTCGGTTCACTTGCGCTTCAAATAATTATTCTGTGGGTGGAAAATGTTTTCAGTACAAACAATGTAGATGAGCAGATTGTATTTTAAAAACTGTAGCAGCAATTTGTTTCGCTATCGCAAATTCAATTTCTATAACACCGATATTGTAATTTTAACAACAACAACAACAACGACAGCCTAATTGGTTCAAATAACAAATGGAGTAAGCTCCAAGCAGAATTTACATTTATATTTAAATTGCTGCCAGGAAAGATTCGCGAATCAATTGAGAACAGGCTCGAGTACCCGAAAACTTTCATAATCGCGCCTACTCGTAATATTTCACAGCTCTCCGAAACACTGATAGGCCTTAACTTGGTACCGATAGCAAACACCTGACTTTTACCAACTCCATCGTTTGTAACCGCAAGCTGTTCTTTCCTAGAATTAAAATACCCTCCTTCAATAATGAGACGCAATGCGGTAGCCGTTGGATACAGGGTGGGCTTGGACGCTCAGTATTCGAAAAATCCGCTCTGATAAAACAACAACACAGGTGGGTACACTGTTTCGCAATCGATGGAAATTCCTGTCTCCCTTGCGAAATGTTTGTGGGGAAAAAGCCCATTTTTGGCCCAACTAAAGCTGCAAAGGTGTTTCCCAACTTTAAAAAAAGATTGGTGTGTTATCCTGTAATCTTCGTGTCAGATTCATGTAGCTGGTGATAGAATGAATATTTTAGTAGTAAACCAGTTTTGAAGCACACTTTCGATCAGAGTAAGATTCTTCAATTCATATATTGAAATAAACTTTTGTAGCTTATGTTCGGTATGAAAGGTTTGTGGGTACTTTTTTTATGTTTCCGATTTCTTGCACCAAAAAAGTCATGTACAAGAAAACCCTTTCCACACAGCCTAACATAAACCACCCTATTTTCATTTTTCTTACGCCCTGACGCATCTCACATAAAATTTATAGTAACTTCATAATTTAGGAAGTGCGGTCGCCCGCGGCAGCAAGTAACGCAAGTCATTTACGAGCATTTTCACGGCATCTGAAGTGTCAAGCGTACGTTGTTGATATTCATGATGGCGGTTGGCACGCTACGCACGTACCCACGACATAATCCGGAGTTCCCGACGCTAGGCCCGATAATATCGAGGCATATGAAACCACAGGACCCACAGATTGCCGCCGTTCAATTTCGTCGTGTTCCTTACGCATATTTTTACGATTTCTCAGAACTATTCCGTTGTATCATCGAGATATATGAGTCAGTTTGGGAGATTTATGCGGTAACTTTATATAGTCGGATGGTGGTATGGTTTCGATGCAAATATCTCATATGTTTGGAGGAAAAAATAAAGTACATATCTCCCCTAAATCTAACTTTTATTGAGTACCTACTTCAGGTTTTCAATGATGCTTATAGGCGTAGCCTGAGGCTCGTATTATGCGCAATTAGAAACGTGAACCGTGTTTCATTATACTAAGAGCTCATAAGTTGGGCTGCACCCACGCACGCTATGTTAATGCTCAGAACTTTACCTGCATCGTGTGAATGAGAAACTGTAACATGGCCTTGTAGTTTGTACAACAAGTTTAGACTTATAAGATTGAAAACCGTGTTTCTAAATATTATAAACAAGGTTTTGCTCCTGGAACTGCTTAACGGAACCGATTAAGTTAGTAGCAGGAAAATAATTAGATATAAAAAAAAATTGATTCTTTATTTTTAAAATGTTTATGTTGACTGCTTCGTTGGTAGAGTGGAGCAAGCGCGACTGCTGAGCATGAGGTCCTGGGTTCGATTCCCAGGTCGGGCAAAGTGTTATTGAGTTTTTCCATCAGAAAATTCTCAGTAGCAGCCACGGTGTCTGGATTTATCCCCGGTTGGTGGCAGTAGGCTCGCCCCCTATTACTTGGGTCTTAAAACATAACTGGCGAAATGTGGGTATACTATTGGGTACACCTCTGCCTAGCCCTTCGGGGTTTACAGGCGTGATGTTATTTTATGTTTATATCTAATGATTTTCACGGTAACAGATCGTAAAAAAAGAAAAGTCAACTTCTTGGATTTCAATCATGACTTAGTTGGTATTACTACGAAGAAAGAAAGAAAGAAAGAAAATATATTTATTTGCCGCAGGGACATGACGTGCATCACACAAAATTACAAAAAAAAAATAACAAAACACAAATAAAACAAATAAATTCAACAGGACGGAACAAAAAAGAAAAAAATTAACAGCTTGCACGTCGTGAGTGCGACAAGCAGGTTATCACTCAGCAACAACAACAAACAAGAACAATTACTGACACCACAGATATAGATAGACCTAGATAACGCGAGAGCAACTACTTCGTGTGCCATATTATTAAGTAGCTTACGTACAAAAATCGTAAGTGGCCAATTTCGAACTCAGTCTGCATCGGAGCATAGCGCTAGTCGGACGTCAGTGGGCGTCATGGTGGGGGGTAGGACGAGGGGGGCGCCGCTTTGAATCGATTTGATTTTCCCATCACTAAATAGTGCTAGTCAAAAAATGGCACGCTTGGGTTTCATACAGATCGTGATACTTGCGTTATCTAGGTCTATCTATATCTGTGACTGACACACAGTACCGACATAACAAACAGTTTTCTGACCTCCCACAAAGGCAAATTTTATTCCCTCAATATTGAAATACTTAGCTAAATAACTTTGAATAGGTAAAGCCCGAATTAAAATTCCGTTTCCTAATCCGATATCCAAAGGTTCGGGATGGCACCTTTAATAGAAATGGGTGTAAAATTAAATTTCGTTAGCGGGACAGGATTCGTTGGTCCCTTGGAAAATTGCCTAATTTTAGATTCTGTCCGTCCTGTTTGCTTAATTTAATATTCTAATCACAAACAGTAATGTGAGTCGTTGTTGCTGCTGTTGGTTTTGGACAGGAGATGAAGCGATTGTTTTTTGTTTTTATGACTATTGTTGGTTCCTTGCTATCTTTTAAAATTACCTTGATTACGCAGTCAACCGCATTCAATGGAAGGGTAAAATCAGAAGTCACCGCAAATGACGCTAAAAGAGGAGGTTTTTAATTAGGAATATGCTCCTGTTGAACATCATCTTCCTGCCCTCGTCCCATGTTACTTGGGGTCGGTGCAACACGTTTTTTTCTTCCATTCTCTCCTGTCAACCGTCTCGCAATCGTCGTTGTCATTTCTTTTTTCTTACTCGGAATATCAGAATTTTCTTAGTAACTATCATGTTATTTTCTCCCGTACAGACCGCTGCCATTTTCTCTCAGTAGGATAGATACCTGTATAAGAATTTTAAACAAAAATGTTAATCTTGTAATCGTAATTTGGAACTGTCACCCACAGGCAACAGGTAGCTATTACCTAAAGTTTTCGTAATTTCAAAGTTAATTCAACAAACTTTATGTTTATTTTAGGCGATTGTTCTCTTATTTTTAACCTGAACAACAACACTGCTGACTATTCTAAGATATTTAGCCGCTAAAGATCAAAACACTTGAAGAAACTTAGGAATAGTCAATGATGTTTCAAGTAAATGGCTTTTGGTTTATTTTACTTGAAGAAAATAAACAGCCAGAGTTTTTCAGCTAAATCGATCCTTCTTGAATAGATACAAGGAAATGAACAAAGGGAACGCTAAGAAAATTAGAAGATACACCGTACAATACATTTTTGACGTTGTATTGTATTCGACATCAAAGTTAAAATCTGTTGACGTTACAAAGTCATCATTAAGTACATGGTTATTATATCTTCCTTTGGAGTTTGTTTGCATTAACATGTATGAGGCTAAGTAGGTACTCCATACATGATTATTCATATTGTGTTATGAGTAGCATAATTTAGAAGCTTTTAGTGTTTTCTTGTGGTATTAAACATTGTAGGAACTCTTTTCAGAGATGGATTCATTTGGATTTGTGAATAGTAGGTACTCATATCTGTTGTAATTATTTTGTATGTTATAATTAAAATAGGAAAACACCTAAGGTACCGTAGGTAAACAAAATACTTATTATTTTGTATGACTTCGTTCTTGCAAAATTGTCTCGCAAGAGTACACTGTTGACAACTTTGTATTCTTACAAGACAGATCGAAAAGATCCAGTAAATTAATATTTAAATATCTATAAATAAAAAACCACACGCCTATAGTACCTATAGACTATACAGACTGAACTGAAATGAACCAATATCTTCAGCACAATATGGCTGCATGTGACGTCACGTACCACGGTCCGATACCGCAAATGACAGAACGAGAAAAATGCATAGATTCTGCAATTATTTGAACGTCCATCAAAATAAATCCAATTTCATAAACTTTCCACATTGTGCCACAAAATGTTTTAACACAAAGAAAAGGTTTTATTCAAACTTTTTGGTCTCATTCTTAAATAATAGATATCTACGTGAATATCTCAAGTTCTCAATTTAAAATTACTTTAGAGTTGATGTTAATTTAAAATCTGTCAATTTTTAAACGAGTTTCAAAACTTAAAGTCGTTCATCAAACAAGTTTTAGATTTGAAAGGCGAAAACGAAAGAGTTTTTTTTTAATGAAACGGCAGAAAAGAACGAATTTTGTTATTAAAATGGCTTCAATACTATTGAATACTATACAACCATACATGAGGAATAATGAAGCATAAGCGATCACAGGAATATATGCTTCATCACTCCCGGAAAAAAATAAACAAATTGCTTTTTGTTTTCACAGTTACTAAAGCCACGTAGACATGATATGCACTTTTCATTACGCATTAATAATGCCCGCACGTCATTAAAAAGGCTTAAATCATCCACAGTGCGTACACACGTCACGCCATGGAACGGGACCACAAGGATCGCAATAAATTGCTCGTTTCATCCCTAATTGCAAGGGGAATGGAATGCGAATTCCAAATGAATTAGGGGCCCGGCAATTAGTCTTAAGACACACCGATTACGGACAGTTTCCTGCTGACGAATTTCATTATACCTACGTGGTGGAAAGTTAGACGCAGATGTTAGACAAGAGGATTAGTTATGAATCTTGAATGAGTTTCAGTTGTTTTTACTTTGTTTGAAGTTTAATTTGAAGTAATTGGAGAAAACCATTTTTGTATTTAGTTTTCGTTTGTCTTCGTTTTTAAAATGCATTTACTTTTTACTAAATATAAAAGATATGTCTAACCTACAACAAATACCTAATTTGTCAATGCATAGACACGTTGCATTGACAAAAAAGCATTATTTTGCTCTTTAATTGCACAGTCAAGATTGTGCTACGCCTTACATTAGGAATACTTTACTCGCTCACTCCGCTAGAACGGTCCTCAAAGAGTAATTGGCCGGACTTCATGCGTCGAAACTAGTCCAGACTAACGTTCTAAACGAGGCACAAGAAGTCGTGCTCCCTTTACGTAATAACTAATTAGTTCGCAACGAGAACTGCGTAATTTGTTAAGTAGAACTTTCAGTGTTTATATTTTAACTTCAGCCACATCTGGTGTATGAAAATTTGAAAATATTCCAAAAGATGAGAGAAGTCCTATAAATATTGGAGGAAGCAATAATCGAGTCCGTTTGCTTCGATTCCTCTTCTTAATGAGATGTGATTGAATTGTTTGTTTTCATTGGTTGTTCCTTTTTCGGTTTTAATATTCGAAACTAGATCAAAAGCGCCTCTTTTCAGTTTAAATTTACGAACCTACCTAAATTATTTCGAATTTTACGAGACTGTACCTAATTTATGCCTGAAAAATATTATTTTACGAGTTCAGTCCAAATTTTACGATGTCCTTGGCTTGTTTATTAATTTGGTATTTACAACATGATAGATAAAAACGAAAAAATTAGATATTGAAGAAGGCATAGAGAAAGCCACTTACAATTTGAAAGCCCCAGAAGCTCTGCCTTCACATCTTAACACATCCCACTCAAAGAAAGGCTAACACAATCGTTTGTCAAAAGAGAACTAAACGCCACTTAAACACGAACTATATTAGCTCTTTGATGACTAAAGAAACAGTTACTTAAGGCGTTCAAATACAGTGTGCCTAGAATACAAGGCAGCGTGAGGTGGCGCTGGTTGCAAAGGCAAATTTCTGTCAAATTCAATACATTTCTATTTAGTAACCCCTTTTGCAAACTGCTGAGATATACTGAGCACACTGTAGCTCTCTCATTGCCAACTTTTGCCAGTGATCAACACATTCAAGTTGCATATTAGTTGGTAGGTTAAATCCTTCTGTTTGAAAGGTTAATAATAGATATTATTAATTTATTTGAATACTGTTATTAAGATACGTATTCTCGTCAAATTGATTTCCGGTTTTGATGTCAAAGGGCACTTAGCAGGCGCCAATCATTTTGAGCGTCTTCTCCTTATCCTTTATAATTATTTTTAATTATTATCGACAAAATCGTTCAAAGTAGAGCTTTTAGAAGTTACACTTTTAAAAACAAACACAATATCTTTGGTATAAGGTGAATAAGGTAAAGATCTTGGTCTCCGTTTCATACCCACATAAACACGTTTACTTGCTCATGAAATTCTTGCAGGAGTATAAAGATAAATTTATGGGACCTAGGAATAAAAGTATTGCAAGAATAAATTATTCATTTCTCTACCTAAATAGTATTCTCCACCCCAACAATCAAAACGAACATACTGCTTCTAAACACAAATTCAATTTCTCAGCCTCCTTACAATGACATCCAGACCCAGATAAATGATAGTTGATAACCGTTAAACAAACGAGGCATCATTGTTCGACCTTCATTGTAAAGCCCGGGGTTTGCCGATAGGGCACGGATACGATGGCAAGAAACGCTTTCATCAGATTCATCTCTTAGCGAATGAGGCAAGCTACGACCCGTTAGATTTTAAGTGCAGTTGCTGATATCGAAGATTCATTTATTTAGGTTTCTTTTATGGTGTAGATGTTGATTTGTTTTTGTTTCGGTCGCTTTTGTTTCGAAAATAACATCACTCCTGTGTTTACACCCACATTTCAAGAGTTATGTGGCATGTAATTGACATGAGGCAGACTGAGAAATACCTACTAAAAACCCCAAATAAATCATTTGCTCGATCCGGAGATTGAACCACGGATCTGGAACACAGGAAAGAACAGTACTTCAGCTTCGCTTGTAATCACTAGACTAACGCGGTAAACTTAATCAAATACCTAGAGCCTAAGGCCAGCCCGAGTAATGACTGTGTTACAGAAATATAGACACGCAGTTCCAAAAAAGATCAGAAAGACTTTAACATGACAAGTTTGTTTAGTCTTCCCTCGGGGCAATGTTCGACCTGTAAAAAGGTATTTTCTTAAACAAAGTACGATGTTAAAATCCTTCGTCTGGCATGCCTAACGGCTTTTAGCTATCCTTGTAGACAGGCACGTGCGTCTGATTTCCAAGGTTATTCACTGATGTGACCTTCCGAAACGCGTTGCCAAAATCGTCTTAATCAAGTCAGTGTGGAACCCGCCGTCTCAGATGCCAGACGGCTAGCCTTGAAACTGAGAAGCCCATGATTCTAAAGGTTCTAGCAATTTACTGATATTATTTCACATACACGTGCCTACGAACTCATTGTTGTTTCATGGACGTCTTAATATACTTATGTGTATAACACGATCGCGAGGTAGTACCTGCCCACTCAAGATCGTGTCGTGACGTTAAATTGTACCAAGCCGATCTGAACATGATTCAGCTATGGTAGATGCCTAACAAAGTTTGCTGATCGGTACGTGCCGAATGAAAGACGATTACTTAGATGTAGTAAATTCTTAAGATCAACTTTGTCGTTGCACAAATACTGCCAAATCGAATGTGGCAACGCGAACTAGTGTGTAGCGTTTATAACAAAGGCTGTGCTATAAAGGCCCACCATTATCCTCTTTTACATTATCTTCGCGGAACCTCTCAAAACCCATCAGAAAACCAATCAACCCAGTCCATCACAATCTAACCGACACATTTTCCATTACATTTCCAGATTCGGAACTCGAGGAGCTGGGTGAACAGTTGCCGCGGTACCGGCCGGATTCGATAGCGGCACTGCGTCGGATGACTCGATTCACGGAACCCGAGCTGAAGCGGTTGTACCGGGGCTTCAAGGCGGAATGTCCCACGGGAGTCGTGAAGGAGGATACCTTCAAACTTATTTATTCGCAGTTCTTCCCGCAAGGAGGTTAGTAGATGATGAGGTGTAGTAGATGAAAAAGTCGTTCTTTTTTTAAATGCGCACTTGGAGACTGCAATGAAAGGTGAGTAAAGACAGCCTATATTACTACGATGAGATGCCTCAGGGGAGTTGTGAAAGAAGAAAGAGACCTTCAAGCTTATTTATCCGCAGTTCTTTCCGCAAGGAGGTTAGTAGACGAGGTGGTCTTTTTCGAAACTCCTTTTTCTGAATGCAATCTCGGAGGCACAATGAAAAGGTGATTATAGTCTGCCCTCTATTGATAGAACTGCAAGTACGAGTATCACCGCTAAATCTTACAGAGATCTACGAAGCAAGCTAAGAAATTGCTGCCTCATGAGTCCAATATAAACAATAGGCCTGGCAGGATTGCTTCTTTAAAGTAGGTATCTTTGGTTTTCGATGTAACTGAGCACGTGCTCAGGTACTCGTGAATATTTTCCTAAGAAGGTAAGTGAAGCAAGTCTTCGTCAAACAATGTGACCAATAAAGTTCTGTATCAAGAAATCTACAAAAGGGCTTCTAACGGAAAAGCCCCCAACAAAGTTTTGGAGGCCACTTTCAAGTTGCTGTATTTGAAGTTGTTCACAAGGTAAAGTATTAATACTTATCGAATCGATAAGCACGTGGCACAACTTTAGCGAAAACTGGTTATTATTACCTTTGTCCACGACGCAACCAGTCAAAAACGATTTAATAACGCGTTGTAAGTCGCGTAGCGTTAAGACTTACATTGAAATACTAGTGCTGTAACTGTGACTTTTTCGATTTGAGTTTTTAACACGTTATTTTTTAGTAGCATCGTGGACGATGGGCCTTAGTTACAACTTCAGTAAAAATCGCACCAACTTAAACTAAGTATCAGAGGGTTACTATGACGTCTTACAGCAGGAGGTAGGAGTAATTCCAGTGTGGGAAAGAGACAGAGATATATAGGTTGTCTAGCGCCATCTCTTTCCCACACTGGCATTACTCCTGCTTTAAGACGTCATGGTAAGCCACCAGATTGATAGCAAAATAATAATCAGACTAAGCTTTCAACGACTAGACTAGTGTAAGAGAATTACGACCCTCTAAAAAGGCGTTAATAGATAACAAGGTTTCCAAATAAACTTCGATTCGAACCACCTTTACCAATAAACACATTCCCGGATAAAGATATCTACAATAAAACAGCAGAGGAAGCAAGACAAACATCAATATATAACGTCATATAGGTATGTAGAAGAAAGGTAACCACGTTCAATAAACAATAGGAAAAGTGTTTCGTTTTATTTACCCCCATCCTCCCCCCTTTCGCTGAAGCTTGACGAGAGTGAACGAGGGCGCAAGACATAGGTAGGTACATATCGTATAATCATCGGGTTTCATCGGAAGGTAAGTGTGTACTATAACGCTTTTTGGTATGTAGGTTATGTTGAGATGATAAATGTGTTTGTGCCTTTGGAATACTGGTGTTTTTGTATTTGGGCTATGCTAATCAATATACACCAGATTATATGCAACATAATAATGGTCGAAATATGCATGCAAATATGCATGGTAAATACTCGAAATATTCAACAAAAACGCTAAACTTGCCAAAATATGCAATATAAAATTTAAATAGGTCCAAAGTAATGTATTTTTGAGTATTAAAAATCAGCATACATAATGACTTGAACAAATTATTATTTTTTGGACTAAATGTTCCTGAAAACTTCAATAATCGAGTACTGCTCCCAATTCTCAGTAGCAGTATTGAGTCTTCTTTAAAATATTTTTATTAATTGAAAAACACTTAAAAACGACTCCATTTTTGAATTTAGTTTCTTTATTTGCATTGCCTTTGGCACATTTTTGCATTTTTCTAGTTATAAAGAGAAAAAAATAAAGAAATACGCCCAAATTATGCACGATCAGTCGATTTCAGTTAAAATATGCAATATCTTAAAAAAACTGGCCATAACATGCAAATACATATGCAAATATGCATTTGCATATAATCCGGTCTCTACTAATCACAACCCTCATAGGAAAGCAACAAATAGAAGAAAGACTTCATGATAACGCCAATAAAAACCATGTAGGAGTTTTTGCACATAAAAAGCACGGGTGTTTTAAAAAAAATAAAAGATGGCGTCGTTAGTCCTGATTTTCGCCACACTTCAAAAGATCTTTGTTCAACTATACTTAGATATATAAAACTGTTAAACATATGTTTTTCAATACACTTCCTCGAAAACTGGCTCTGATTACACTACTGTTAGGTTCGGAATGCAGTGTATTTCACACTCGTGTATTTATTTAATTTATGTCGTTTATTTTATAACGGCGATGACTGTTGTTTTTTAAAGCTCAGCAAAGAAGAGCATGCCTATAAAGGCCAAAATATTTTATGAATATTTAAGTTGTGTTTGTAAACAGAATATCATAAATAAACATCATTTATAAAATTATTTGCTTTCATCAACAAATTAACATTTATACATATTCTAAATAAAAAATATATTAGAATTTTATATATTTAAAATTAGGCGGTTTTGCGGTTTCATATCTTTGCTTTTTCTTCAACCTGCGAAGGCAAAGCCCAGAAAGAAAAGCACAATTAAATCATAGTTTCTAAATAACTAATGACTAAAACACTTTTCGTTCCATTATTTTATTTCTTCGAAGTGTTTTGAAACTCGTCGTTTTATACACGATATCTGTGGTCACTGCAGTTCTCGGCTCCATAACACGAAACACAAAATTTCCTCACATAAATAAAAAAAATCTATTATCATTCCATACAAAAAAGTACTATAGCGACATAGTACAAAAAGTTCTACAGCACCATCTATGACACAAATGAAGAACTAACATCAAAATTCCTAAATGGCGATATAGAAAAACCCGAAAATAACTCACGGGCTGTAGCCCAACAGACACTACACCCGTCTGGTAGAAAGATCCTCCATTTTGTAAGGAGTATTGAAGAATTTAAACGAGCACTAATATACATATTAATTCTCGTGACTGTACATCCGACATTCAACAGAACATACACATTTCACACGACATTACCAACACTTCTTCGCACTTCACAACGTTTATCACACCAAAAACTACCCTTACAGAAAATAACCGTCTAAACTTGAAGAATGTTAATAAAGTATACCGACCGTACTAAAGAAATAAAATAGGGACATGAAAAACGCATCACATAATCATATAATCCCATCATGTTGAGTGGTCTGGATACTGCCTTACATTCGCGCAAATTGTCCGTGAGGCCGTAAGTTCACGAACTTAGGACCTCTGACAAATGAAAATATATTTTAGGACGACAGGCTCAAAGTACAATTTGCAATGTTTGTAGCAACAAAGAAATGTATAAGGAGAATATGAATCTACGTGAATACATTGATGTAGATTGTATGTATTTGATTTTTTTTTTGTTTTACTATTGAAATTAAAGCCAGTATTACCCAGTACTAACTTTGTTGTGGAGGTCAGATAGGCAGTCCTCCACGTAAATTACTGGTACCTATTCAGCTGCATCTGGGTGGACTGGTAGTCGACCCATACATAGTTGGAAAAAGGCTAGGAAGATTATGATATTGAAATTAAAGATACTTAGTCAATTTAAAAAGGTACAGTATTTGTTATGTACATACATACAATCTGTTCTAGTTTACAATATCACTCTCCTATAAAAATCAATCCATATATTACCTATATCGCTTCACAACGATATTGCGAGCAATATACTGTAATTGCACTCTCAACTGCGCGAATGCTTCGCTATGGATAATGGGCTTGGAATAAATACCGATGTAAGCTCGGTTTTAAATAATAACGCTACAGCAATACATTTGAAAACGAAACTTATACATCTGTTAAGTTTTTCAATACGTACAGAAAAAAAAAAATATCAATCATCATTAAATAGCAGCAAAGACTGCGAAAATTTCAATTGTCATTAACATATTATAGAAGGATCATTCAGTCTTGGCACTTGGCCCAAATAGGTCTGAAGATAAAACAGACAGACGCCCTACTAATCCATTCTCACAATCTTCGATAACAATGAGACATCTAACAGACCGTTAAGAAACAATTCCATCCAAAGTTAACAGGGCTCGCACCAACACCTCTTAAAGCCGTATTATTTTAATCTTACTTCGGTGTGAGAAAGAGATGGAGCTAGACGGTCTATATAGCTGCATCTCTTTCCCACACCGAAGTGACATTAAAGGAACTCGAACAATCAAGTGCAAATTGTCTTTGAATAAAATCGAATAGTAATGAAGTCAATGAATGGGTTCAAAGACCAATGGGGGTGGTTAACAAAGCCGAGGGGAAAGTCAATTGAATCGACATACCACGTACCTAAGCGTTTATTGGCTTACAACTTGAATAGCTGATTGCATTGCAGGCTTTTGCATTTCTAACTAAGACTGGCCGGCAATTATGCGGGGAATTTCAATTTCTAACGACTGAAGCTTATAAAAATAACCGCTTTATTTGTATTTCTGTACCATGGTTGTTTTTGAGGCGTTCTGGTAATTATCAAAAGGATCACTACAGAATCATCACCGTCCTTTGTAAGTTTCTCTGTTTCACATTAATTTGTTATGAACAATATTGTATTCATACGGGGTGCAAGGGAAATATTTTTAATAACCGATGAAAAATTTCTACGTAGGGGGCTCAGAATGATGTACACACGACAGCCGATCAAGCTATACAAAACCAGTTTATGTGGATCTCGCATTGCATATGAAATCTATACAAAGCAAGGCCAATTTATACTGAAAATGTACAGCTTCATGTGCCGCCGTGTGTACACTACTGAATACGTGGTAACCGTTTTCGCGTCGGTGTCCCTTCTACCCCGTATAACTATATGACCAAGTGTATTTTACGCAGTAACTGTGTTATGGAGGTCAGATAGGCAGCCGTTCCATGTAAAATACTGGTATTCAGCTTCATCCTGAAAGCCGACCCCAACAACATTTGTAAAAGGCTTAGCAGATGATGATACAAATGGCGAAGTCAACTCAACCATCAATAAGTATTCCATCGACCTTATAACGCCTTACAATTGGCCCACATACCCAAGCACACCTCCACAGCAAATGCATATGATTACGATGTAATGTTAAAAGCAAAAGTGCTTTAGAAGCAGCCAGCACTCGCACTCACTGCTCGCTACGAGTGCTTTCAGCGCAGTTAACAAGTACTCACTACTGCTCACTGCACCCCAATGGCGGGACGCGCAGAACAACAATCACCTTTTGTACGTGCAAGCAGAATAGGGAAACAATTTGCGTCTTCGTCCTTTTTTATTTACCTTTTTGTGAAGTTTAGTTATGTATGTGGCATATTATATGAGCAAACGAACTTACAAGTATAGTTCAATCTTATTATGAGTTGCTTCATTTGAAGATATTTAACGAGTCTTTCAATTAAGAAAGTTTTCGGTCCCACAAATAATTAAAAAAAAGTCATTGTTAAATATGGAAGACACCAACTTCGTTACGTACACACGGCGACACATCAAGCTATAAATTTCCAGTATAACATGGCCTCGCTTTGCATAGATTTCCCGTACAGTGAGAGATCCGCATAAATTGGATTTGTATAGCTTGAATGGTCGCCGTGGGTACCAACATAAATCACTGATCAAAAATCGTCACATTCATCATCTTAAAATATAAAATTTCTATGTAGGTGCCTACTGAAAATTGAATTCACAAGGATATTTCAAATTCCTTCCCACGCTCTGTAGGCATCTATTTACTTAACCCACAGGTCACCCTTGACTTGATACAGGTCTAAGTCTTAGATGTACCTGGGTTAGTTTGGGTTAATAAAGTAAATCATATCAAACTATTATTAGCAGCACCCCACTTATTCAAAGCTAATATTTAACAGTCTGTCTAGGCCAAAAGCTAATAGTTACCTAGAGGTTATTTCTCAAAATAAAATTTTGCCAAACGAAGTCAATAATTTACGCCTACGTACGTAACTCTATAGAACACAAGCAAACCTGTATTTCTAGTGTAGAACCGGCCAACCAATAACCAAGAAATGAATTTTAAAAAATCGAACACATTACACACTTTTTGGGTCTCGCCGCAGTCGGGTAAAAATAAAAATGTGTGCATATCTGTACTGTCAGATCCATTAAAACATTAAATAAGTAATAAGAATAACTTTCACATAACGAATTAATTTTATTTAAAAAAACCCTACGCAAAATGTCACCAAACGTTCATCCAAACATTTTTATTTAAATTAGGCCACGTTACAAATTTTATTTAGGCAAAAAAAGAGGCTTTCTGGCAATTATTCGCAACTGGCTATACCTACAAAGCTTTTATCAGCACTGGACCACACTCACAAATCTGCGTTTTCATGACACATAGGTTCACGTTTCGGAAATAACAATCATCCTCCATAAAACACACATGTTGAAACAAAAAACGGGATTTACAGCAGTGAGGTTACGTTTTTCACGTAAGTTTAACTGACTGAAAGCTAGAAAAAAACGCGACTAGAAACGAAGGAGAAGCGAAATTAAAAACGGAATTTAATTTTGTCATAAGGTAGGTATTTGGCCCTGAGGCGACATTCTGAACGAAATAAGTAACTTCAAAGAAGAAGAAATTTAACGTTCGTTAGTCCAGTCCAAAAGCTCATAAATAAAGTAGGTAAGCTAGATTTTTCATAGCCCTAATCAAGCACTGTTTTTCTACCTACAGCATGTGTGTGTAAGTTAGTCAGATGTCAGCCAACCGCATCGTGATATGGAGTCCTTTATCAGTTATTATCTACCTTTGGCACTGACAACAGCATTTCAACAGTAGGCATAATGTAACCAGAATAAAAATCACTATGATCTGGGATGTCGACCGACACTGATGCAAAGTCGAAGGCAGAAAAATGTAAAAGATCTTATCATTCCAAATTCTCAAGTAATTCACTAGCTAGGGTAGATACTCTATAATATAGAGTCTATACTAAAACACCAATTGCAACCAACCGTACATGAGTTGTAAAAATTAGATATTGACAGCACAATCGAGTCGTAGGAATAAAGGCGCAAACCCACTGTGGTGCACGCTGTGCACGGACACGCGGCGCATTTTAGCATTAAGCTATGTGAGCGCCTTAATCGAGAAAGCCACGCATGTACTAATGACGTCATTTGATGTATAGAGTGTCCGTGGTATTTTCTTGCAAAGCGAAGTATAAGACACGTGCGTAGCCTATCCTTGCATTTGCACCTTTAAGGTGGTTTTTTCAATGCGAATTGAATAACCAAAATCAAGACAAGACAGTCTGACAATTTTAAGACCACAATATAGCTCTGTTTGTTTTTGTGTTTATGTACCTAATGACAAAGCACATTAACAGAAAAATCTGAAAATAAATTATTGATGTCAATTTAATTTAACCCTTATCAACCCCCACACTCAAATTCACTCAATAGTAAAAGTGTAGGTACTTCAGAAATTATAATAAAGTCCAAACGATGAATTCTTTTTAGTAGTTGTTCCGCATTGCTAAGTCTACGCCGTCTCATGGCCTGACTAGTGCAAAACTGTTACTTTATTGTAGTGTTTTAGTGGGCTCTATCGTAGCAAATAAAAGGAAACTACTAGTTTCAATGATACGGAACCCACAGAGCTCAAGTACAGCTCGCACTTGACCGGTTTTTTTCTTTTTCTTTACAAAGTAATATTATCTCTAAGTTAAATAATTAGCCACAGTTAAAATGTTTTTTATCTTATCGTAACATAAATGATAAAATCTTAATACAAAAACAACTACGTTTTTATCATTTTATAATAATTTCTCAGCAAATTTGAAACAAAGATGAACCAATGTGAATACCACTCTGAAAGGAGTGAAACGTGTTTCAGCGTGAAACGGAACGCAAAGTCGACCCCGCACAGCACTAGAGGCTTTCTGTTTGACGTCATATATCGACTTTGTACAACACTAGTAGCGGAAACAGCTCTGTGCAGTTGGCAATACTATCGAAGTCAATTGATTTTCTATTAATAACCTTCTAGAATGTTCTTACCATTTTACAGGTAGAGAATAAAATATTTTCATTGAGGTCAGGATTACTAAATTCTGATTAAGTTTCGCGAGTGGTCGGATAGTGTAAACGATTGCGTTATAAAAGGAATAAATTCAATATTTTTATTAAAACTACTTTTCATTTATATTAATCATTTTTATTTCATTTAGTACATAGGTACACAGATATTTAACAGATTCAATTTTAAAAAAAAATTGAGCGTCATTGCGCAGAAGCGCGCCATTTCGCCGTTACGACTGCGCATGTGTTGGCAAACCTGCGTTGCTTCCTCCAAGCCACGACCGGACGCCATTACCACGCCATCGGACTGAGAATCTGTCACTTGTGCGTTTTTCGTTTGATAATCTTTCGATTTTCTACGAAATCGTTGTTTCTGTGTTAATAGTACTTTTAAATACATAAATACCAAAATGTCTGACGAGAAAAAGGTGTGTATTTTACTATATTATCAGTGTAGTTACAAAAAGGCGAAAACAGTGTTTCACCGACATGGCGTTATTAGCAAAATGTGGTTACCTGATTGAAAGTGAGAAGTGTTTTACCATTGTGTTTGTGGATATGATTTTTTATCGTTACAATATTTGTTTTTCAGGGAGAAAGCGAACACATCAACTTGAAAGTATTAGGTCAAGATAATGCTATTGTGCAGTTCAAAATCAAAAAACACACTCCACTGAGGAAGCTAATGAATGCCTATTGTGATCGAGCGGTAAGTTCATCTTATTAACCAAGTGGCTTATGATCATTCAATTAGAAATGTAGTTAGAAAAAAGACTAAACAGACAAAATAGATTTGGCATGCATATTGTATGAAAAATTAAGGTATAAGTTAGCTAGGCACTGGCGGGCCCCTATGTCCAGCTAAAGCTGTTTACAGTTATTTCCTTGAAACTTATTTTTATGTTTCGAGATCTTTTATGCTAGTTAAACACCTGCACCTGGTTAAGTTCTCCGTACCTGGATCAATTTCATGTTTCAACCTGTAGGTGAGCTAACATTGGAAAGAGTATCTCAAGAACTCAATGTACTTAACCCACAATATTTATTGATAATTTCTAAAAACAAATGAAAGTAATTGTTGTGTAAACATTACATTCTTATAAGATCATTGACCTAGTAGTTATGGATGAGTTCGCAGTAATGCTGCATTGGTATACTGTTCTGCTCGTAGTACTAATAGTTGTACCCCTTGTGGTTGTATTAATCTAAGACATGAAGGTTCATCATGTGTGAAATAATTGTGACTTTTATGAATGACCCCTTAATAGCAAGTATACTGTGGGTCATGTCCATCGAGATGCCTAGAGACATAATTTCAAGTGATTTGTTGCTTATGCATTATAACTAACATGGGCTGGCAAAGAGGTTTTTGTTATTCTGTAAAGAACTATAGCAGTTTCAGATCTTGAAAAACTAATCTGGCATTGCGAAACTTGTTTCAAGCTTGAAATATTGTAAATAATTTATCAAAATTTATGGACCTTGACAGTGCAAAATAATTAGCTTCAACCAACATGTTGAGCTTAGGCATTTACTATAGTCTTGCATATTGTTATACAAAACAAAAAGGTTCAGGATTCTGAACCATGGAGAGTGTCCATGGAGTTTCTTGCCCGTTCTTCTCCATAGAGATCTACGTTAGGGAATGGGCAACTACAGTACTTTCAGTTTTTATGCCTTGTGACTGGGACTGTAGCTATTTTTCATTGTTGTCTTTGTTTCGACAATTCAAAAGTGCCTGTAATTGGCTATTTTGAAATATATGATTTTGATTTTTTGATTTTGAACATCACACTTTTATGTCGCAACCAGTATGGCTTTGCCACCATCTGCGCTTCCAGATGTATTGAACAGTTGAAACCATCAAAGTGCCTTTAAAGGCAATTTAATTCCAATATGGCTTGATTTATGAGAGCTTGACACTTTTTGCACAGTTGAACTATTAATTTAAAGCAAGAATAACTTTCATAATATTGTGCAATTTCCACATTTATTATCTTAGTAAGATTTCTGATTATATCTAAAAGTACTAATCATCTTTCCAGGGTTTATCAATGCAAGTAGTGCGGTTCAGATTCGACGGGCAGCCCATCAATGAAAATGACACTCCAACGTCACTGGAAATGGAAGAAGGCGACACAATAGAGGTTTATCAGCAGCAGACGGGTGGCTCGCCTCTAGTGTAATCTTATCTTAAGGAACTGTCCATTTCCCATGGAAAGAACGCTATGGTGAACCCCTCTCAACTTTAACATTAAGTTAATTTTAAATGTAACAACACAAGTATAACAATGTAATATTTTGAGATACACAATTGCCTAGCCGAGCTTTTGTACACCTTAGCATTGTGTATCTTGAAACAGTAGTACTGTATACTCTATTTAATTAAGGAGAAATTTGAGGTAAACCAAATGTTCTAGGTAACTTCAATAATTATTCCATTGTGATAATTTTTTTAGTTGACTCTTTTGTTCAGATCAGATCCTAATTTTTAAGTGTGGCCAAAAAAATGACACTTTCAAGCTGTGAGTGGTAATAATTTATTGGACATAGGTCCAACCCAATTGTCAAGTCTGTAACCACTAATGTAATATCTGAAATAAATTAAATTTAAAACAAAATAGTTTTTCTTCTTTTTATTTGTACTGTTTACCTACTTTTTATTTGTTTTTTTAGGGCATCACCAGTATGTTGTCAACAGGCATAATAAAAAGAACAGAAATGCTTTTGAAAGTGTTTCTTGTTTTGATTAGCTTGTTTTCTGCCAGCCAAGTAAATTGCAGGTTTACTTGAAATCAAACTTGAGTATTGTGACCCTGCACGGATTCGTACTTTTGTTTTCATACCTATCTAATTCAAAAGTTTTTAGAACCCGTGAGTCATGGAAATTTCCATACCTACCTGGGTACAAAGTTCCAAGAACCCTCCAATTATGAACTTGTGCCATTGTAAAACCTAACTATATACATTTATGGGTATGACTCATCAGTACAAAGGTTATTTCTGACTGCATAGCTAGAATTATCTAATCTTGCTACACATACAATTTGTACAACGTGAAAATGGATGTGTATTTTAAGGTAGGTAGATATCTAATTATAACATTCATCTACCTAACCTTTTCCAAATTGTTGTGGTCGGCTTGCAGCCAAACTGTTGAAATTGAATACCAGTTTCTAACATGGAGCAAATGCCTATCGGACTTCCAGGTGCTGAGTAACTTTCGGGCTTCCGACCACTCGTAACGATTGTCTAGTCTAGCATCTATTTTATTTTAACATTACCCTCAAATATTTTACAACCACGTTTTCGAGTGGTCAACACAGGTGTTTACAGTCCTGACTGAAGACGACAGACAGTACCTTCTGTGTAATTTACCAGCCAGCTCAAGTAAGTATCTCAATGCATTGAAGACGATGAATATCAGCAGTCTACCAAGATTAAGTAATATAGTAAGTAAGTAGGTACTTAGCTTCATTTTTAGGAGACTCATTTTCAGCAAGTAGCTTACGTTCAGGGCATGGCATCCTTGATATCAGTCCGACTGACTAAAGTTTCACCACGATATAAGCTATTATCGTATTGTTGAAGCTTGTAGGTATAGTAAAGGGTTACTCAACTTTTATGAAACATTGATATCTTGATTAGGGAAACCTTGGTATATACCTAATGACGTGATTTTCAATGACTCTACTTGCAGAATATCATGACACTGTTTTTATGTTACTTTAAATATAGATCAGTGTTATTGACATTAATCATATTTATTATCTGTTTTATCCTCTAGCAAACACCGCTCAATACGCGCACTTCGTTTTCAACACATTGGACCAAGACAGAAGTGGCCTCTTAAGTTTTGAGGTAAATATACCATTTTTAGAACCCGTAAGTACAAGAAATGTTTGAACAATATCCCCAAGAAAAAACACAAATTACTAAACAACTTTCAATATCCTGGATACTCTTCAGAGTTCAAAACCTTGCCAAAAAATATTATCTTTATTTCCAGGAGTTTGTAACCGGCTTATCAATATTATCGAGAGGGACCTTAGAAGAGAAGCTGCGATGGACATTTTCTCTGTATGACATCAATGGCGATGGGTGCATCACTAAGGAGGAAATGACGGAGATTGTCACCGCTATATATGACCTTATGGGGAAGATAGTAGAGCCCAATTACGAAGATGATGTGATACGGGAGAAGGTTGAAAGACTGTTTCAGGTTTGTTCTTCGTTTTATTATTATCAGCCATTTGTGTCCCACTGCAGAGCAAAGGCCTCCCTTCCTTCCTTCCACTTATCCTTAGCCAGTGCTGTTATACGCCAATCCTTGTGTGTGTACTTTAGCCCTTAGCTTCTCGACATGCGACATGCGACAGATGTGACCAGCCCAGCTCCATTTTAGATTGACAACCGTACATCGGCAATTTGAGTTTTAGAACGCAGTATCGTGTTCTTTATACGATCAGTAAGTTTAACTCCAAGGATACTGCGCTCCATTGCTCGCTGGCCTGTATTATTTATTTATTAAAACTTTATGCACAAGTAAGAAACTGTACAAAGGCGGACTTAATGCCATAGGCATTTTCTACCAGTCTACCTTAGGGTGCTGCAGAGAAAATATACAGGAGGTGCAATAACAGAAAAAATAATAGAAAATATTTATAACTATAACATATAAAAATAAATACATATATACATACATATAACAAAATTTATAGAGTTAGGAGAGATAACCAAGAAAAACTACAACAACTTAGTTCTGAGACGAATCTGCCAATTTCTTGTACATATGTTCTCGAGCTTTCACTTTAAAAGTGAACCGACTGGTCACCGTCCTGATACTCTGAGGGAGCGCATTCCAAAGGAAAACCGCCTGGAGAAAGAAAGAAGATTTTATAAAACCAGAGCGGTGAAAAGGACATCGTAGAAGACAATTATTAGCGGAACGAAGATTCTTGCTGTGCGCAGAGTATAAATATTGACAATTAGAAGTCAGATAAGAAGGAGAAGTGGGTTTGTAAAAAAGAGAAAACGGTTATCAAAGCCCTCAATTCTCTGCGCTGCCGGATGGGTAGCCATCTTAAAAGCGATGGGTGTGCAGATACATGATCATACTTGCGGAGATTTAAGACGAATCGAATGCCGTTATTAAGAAGTCAATCAGGTTTATTGAGGAGATCTGCATTCAGGTCATAGTAGCACACATCACTATAGTCAATTATGGGGAAGATTAGGGACTGTACAATCATTGCCTTAATGTGTGATGGGAGAATATTTTTCAACCGATAAAGCGACCGCAACGTTCCGGTGACTTTCTTGCCCACAATCGCGACCTGCTTACGCCAGTCAAGGCAAGTGTCAACATGCAAACCCAGATCCTTGACGTAAGAGCTAAACGGAATCATTGTGGCGTCAAAGGTAACCGGTGGCACCGCTAACCCATTCAGCACTTGGTTGGGTTAACCGCAACACCGAAACGATCAGACCAGTTTTTAACTACACGTAAATCCCGTTTTAGCTCCTCGATCGCACCGGATAAGCTGTCAACACCTGACTGACAGTAGAGCTGTAAGTCATCAGCGTAAAGATGATACGCACACTGAAGTTCGGTAATTATGAGATCTATAAAAAATGAGAAGGTTTCTTTTTTTTTTCTGCTTGTTTTTGCAATCAGCCCTGAGGAATATGAGCAAATTCGTTCTGTGATGCTGGCATGCGGAGTGGCTTCCCAATGGAAGCATCTACTCATCTACTGCCCAGAGCTACTGCCGGTCTTCTAGCTCTAGGATATGATGACGTTTTAGTCGTCTCACATACTGGTCCATGGTGAGTTGGCGAGCAAGTTCGTTAGGATGATGGATTAACCGCTCTTTGTATTTAGCTGCCAAACTCCTAATTTCCTCTTTGGTTGTTCTCATTTCAAGGTGCTCGTGTACTTCATTGTTGGTTATGTACCATGCTACTTTTGAAATTGTTCTTAGGATCTTGTTCTGTTGGCGCTGGAGTATATTTATGTTGGAATCGCTTGCGCTGCCCCATAGTTGCAGACCATATGTCCAAATGGGCTTTAGGATGACTTTATATATGAGCAGCTTGTTGTCCAAAGATAGTCTTGAGTTCCTTCCTAGCATCCAGTATAGGCTGTTGTACTTTAGCTGAAGCTCCTGCTTTTTACATTAGATTGGTGCCTCCAGGTTAGCCTACGATCAATGCGTAAGCCAAGATATCTTACATGGTAACTGTGGGGTAGAGTACATTGCCCCAACTTTACAGGTGGGCAGTCTCCTTTTTAAGGGTAAATGCCACCTGCACTGACTTTAAAGCACTAGCCTTTATTTTCCATTTTTGGAGCCATTCATTTACTTTGTTAAGGCCCTTCTGCAAGTTCTCTGATGCCAGTCTTGGATCTTTATTACTTGCTAATATAGCGGTGTCGTCTGCAAATGTAGCTATGGTTATCCCTGGCGTTAGCGGTAGGTCAGCATGTACACTGCTGACCTACCGCTAAGCGTGTAGAGCATGGGGCCGAGAACAGATCCTTGTGGCACCCCGGCGTCAATCTCTCGGAACTCAGAGGTGGCGTCACCTTCTTTCACATAAAATATGCGACCCTCGAGGTAAGATTTGAGTATTGGAAAGTATGAGTGGGAAATATTCTGCTTGATCTTACATAGTAGGCCTTTGTGCCAGACTTTGTCAAACGCCTGCTGGATATCCATAAACGCTGACGAGCAGTATTCCTTTTGTTCTAAGGACTTTCTTATGGCGTCACATACTCTGTGAGCTTGTTCCACTATGCCATGGCGTTCTCTAAAGCCGAATTGGTGGTCTGGTATCACTTTGCGCTCCAAGAGGCTTGGCATAAATCTGCGAAGTATTATCTTCTCCAGTACCTTAGATAGAGTAGGCGACAGACTGGTCCATAGGATGTTTTTTCAGTCATTACTTTGCCAGCCTTGTAAATCATGATGATTTCCGAGACTTTCCACGCACTCGGGAGTACCCTATTTGTAACATAGCGTTGAAGATGATGGTGATGAAGACAATAGCTTTTCTCGGTAGTTCCAACAATACTTCTTTAGTTATCAGGTCGTAACCCGGTGCCTTTTTACTGTCCAGCCGTTTGATCGTTTTTATGACTTCCACGACACAGGTCTTGGGGGAAGGTCCATTTGAAGCTCTTGTTTTAGAATAAGATCAACATATTCTTCTGATGAGTTGTCCAGTGTTACATTCGGTTTAAAAACGCTTGTTAGATGATCCGCAAACAAGTCCGCTTTGTCCTGGCTTGTTCTGGCCCAGTCGTTTTCCTTTTTGATTGGGGTTTTTGGTACGTTAGGTCTGTCACAAGAACGGGTGATTTTCCAGAGCGAGTAGTTGCTGGCTTTAGTAGCAGTTAAAGACTCCAACTTTGCTTGCAAAGTTAAGTCATTGGCATTCTTTATAGCTTCCTTTAATTCTACAATAGCTTTAAGTACGGCCTTATCTTGCGGATGATGGCTCAGCTGCCAAACTCTGCGTAGTCTGCATCTATAAAAAATGAGAACAAAAGTAGAGATAAAATAACGCCTTGAGGGACGCCAGTTTCAAGATTACGCCAGCTGGAGTTAGAGTCACAAGAACTGACTGCTGACGCCCCCGAAGATAGGAAGAAAACCATTCCAAAATTTCGGGAGAGACCATGAGATAGGAGAGGGTGGATAAAAGGACTTCTTGACTGACGGTATTGAAAGCATTCGAAAAATCGATCAACACTAAAACCGTAACTTTAGTGTCTTCCATTCCCCGCCTTATATCGTCAGTCACTTTAAGGAGAGCAGAAACGGTACTGTGCCCAAGCCTGAACCCGGATTGGAATGGACTGATGAGGGAGTTTTTATGAATGAAGTCGGAGAATTGCTTATTTACACAGGCCTCTAATACCTTGGATAAAAAGGGAAGGATAGAAATTGGACGAATGTGAATGTGAAGTGTGGGATTAGGAATTTTAGGTAGTGGTCGAACATGGGCTTTTCGCCACAGGGAAGGGAAAACACCGGAGTAAAGGGAGAAGTTAACTATATGGGAAATTGCAGGAAGGAGCTGATCAACAACTGTCACGATCATGTGCCGTCTGATGTTATCACAGCCAATGGCTTTGGGTTTAATGGAGAGGATAATCTTTTTGATCTCCCCCGGATCGACTGGGGTGAAGACAAAGGGAGTAACTAATATTGGTTCGCGTCAGACCAGCAAGATAGTCAAGGGTTTGACATTTGGTTAGACTATCAAGGGTGGGATCAGTGGAGAAATAACTATTTAGATCGTCTAAACCAAATATTTTAGGAAGGTCTGAATGCCACGATCTGCCGATACCTAGAGTTCCAAGGAATTTCCAGATATCAACAGGAGAAGCAGAAGTGATATTATCAAGAATGTGGCGGCGTTTAGCGTTGCGTATCATCTGATTACAACGATTGCGAGCAGTTTTGAAGAGGGTCCAATTATCATCCGATCGATCCTTCTTAAACCTCCGAAACGTGCGGTCCCTTCGTCGCATCGCAATCCGAACTCCTCTATTCATCGCTTCAGCTTGACTCTCCTGACAGGAGCATGGGTATCATACAGCTTAACTACAACATTATTTAAAAAAGTAACTTTATCGTCAATTGTAGTGGCTTCCTCCAGGGGTGTCCAGTCAATATTAGAAGCGTCTTGTGAAAGCTTTACACTATTCATCCGCGCAAAGGCACGCCTGTACTGGAAGGTATGTTTGGGTTTAGGAGGTTTAACGACATAGAACAGGAAAATAAGGTCGTGATGGGAAAAACCAGGAGCGTCAAGCTGACCGTGTGAGGAGACTAGGTGAGGATGGTTGGAGAGGCAACACATGCATACTAGCTGACTCGAACAGATGGAGAAGGTTACGGGATCGATGGGAGTTGTGGGTAAGGAGAATGATGTTTAAATCCCCCATGACGATGTGATGTGCATACTCCGAACCTAAAGATTCTAGAACCGATTCGAATTCGATGAAGTAATCAAGTGAGGGGGGACAATACACAACACCAAGAACGGTTTTTGCTCCTTTGACACAAACCTCTAGAAAACTAAACTCAGCCGTATTTACAGGAAGAAGTAGAGAGAATTTTGAAAGGAAACTCTGTAAGGAGATATATAGCTACACCACCCCCTCTCTTACCGACTCGGTCATTCCGTAACAGGACGAATCCTGGGAGAGGCTAAGTGGTGGATAGAAGTTCAGGTTTTAGCCAAGTTTCAGAAATCAGGACGTTGTGGACGTCGTGGTTCGAGAAACTTTCATACAGCTCGTTGTAGTGGCTTGGAATGCTTTGAGCATTTATATAACAAACGTTAAATAGCCGGCCAGTATTTTGGTTGAATCTAATAAGAATACCTAATTTAAAAATATAGACTCACGTTCGCTAACTGTTCCGATAAGTTACATTCTGATTTTGTCATACTTATAATCTGAACAGTCACTGATGCCCTGTAGATTAATTCTACAATTAATTAATTACCTACCTACTCGTGCTGTAGAGGACAATTATGTTAACGTAGAATTTGCGTTAACTTTCAGAAAATGGACCTGAACCGCGACGGCGTGCTGACTCTAGACGAGTTCCTCGACTGCTGCCTGCGCGACGAGGATATCTCGAGGTCGATGGGCGTATTCGACAGCAACTTCTGACGTCCTGCGGCCGGCGCGCGCTCTTCCACGCGCCGCGTTCCCTGACAGTACCCACATTCACCACCTACGTCATTTTGTACATAAACAGTCTGTTTCTGCATCAGCCAATTGATACGTAAAAGAAATGAAAAGTAGCTAGGGAAACAAATGTTGGTAGCACGGTATTGTATGCCACTTGGTGTCATAGACTTTTTAGCTACCATCTAAATGGCTGTCCCCTATGCTATTGCCAGACCAATTTAAAAATGACGTAGGAAGATACACAATTGTATCTTTGAATGGTGAATGACGATATTATTGTAAAAAGAAATGCCTTATTTGTAAGAAGCTTAGCGAAGAAAATGTGGATTCATTAAAGTGATGTTTTGTAAATGGCACTAGTAGCTGTCATATGAAGGAATAACTTGTGTTTTGTATGTTGGTATGACATCAACAAGGAATGTTGTGAGGCTTATTTTGTACTAGCAATTATATTAGGACCTTTACTAATTTAGTATAATTAAGTGTCCAGTTAAGAACTTGTTATAATTCCACATAATTATAGTTTTGTCGTAAATTCTAGCGGTATCCTTGCCTTCAGTGGGCATTTTGTTAGACCCTCGCTAGTTTTAGTTAGCTGTAACTGGCTATTTTATCATAACATTCCCATGACTGGGTTCACTATGCCGTCTGAACGCAACGTTTTTATTTACTAATTACTAACCTTTGTATTAGCTATAAAATAAAAACCTTTCTTGTATAGCCTAAATGTTAGTAAATAAACCGAATTGTCCTTACAAAACCTATATTATGTTTTAATAGATGTATTAGGTATATCTACACAAGATGTTCTAGTTTGATGAGTGAATTCTACCTTTTAGTCAAAATTCTAAGATGTCTTTAAAAATATAGTCTTTTATCTAAAGATTTCTGTATTCAAAATGGTAGTTTTATCTGAATATCACTGATAATAATTAACTCTAAAAACTACAAAATATTTTAAAGCTGTTTAACTAGATATAGAAAATTTCTTCTTATACCTGGATCAATCGTAAGAATAAAATATTTATAATTCGTAAAATACGACATGCCATCCAAGATAAACCTATTTTCGGTCGTACCTACTAAATTGGCCGCAAGAATTAATAATTAGGTATTGTAGATATTTAAAAAATGCTTAAACCAGTCTGGCAACATTGCATCTTATCATCATACAAGCAGTGTGGTTTGGTGGACAAAGCGTTGGCCATAATCATGGTAACGAAATTGCCTTGGTACCACATGCGTGCCATAAAGCCGAATAGGTACCTACTTTCCTTTCTTCCGAAACAATGCCAGAGAGTGGGCACTCCCTGTAACTTCCTTTACTTCACTTCTCAAAATGATTAAACACTTATTTTCCTTCATTTTGAATCGTTCCGGCCATTTTTCATAGTATTTAGAGTAAATATTTCCTTTAAGATATTTTAAAGTAGGTATGCATACGATTTAAGTACCTAAACAATCTAACGCTGATTATAGATATACCTACTAATAACGTTTTCTTTCTCATAGAATAAAATTGCTTGAATGCTAAGCTCAACCAAATTTCTCCAAGACAGATGGCCTACGCCAAGCAGTAGCTAGCACACTAGCTGTAACCAAATTGAATTGAATAATAAATAAAATTCATAACAAAGAAATTAGGTAGGTACTTAAAGAAAACACTGCCATAAAATAATTTACTGATTATCTTACTACTTACCTTGATTCAAATCAGTGATAATATTTCAGCAATTTAATTCAAAAGATATATTAATGAAATTGAGAATAATTTTGACTTAACAATACTGACTATGATTCATGATTTTTTAACCATTATCTTTGTGGTGAGTATCAAAATAATTGTTTGTCTCATTGTCTTTCGCTGAATAAAATAAAAGAGATTTTCTAAAAGTTACCAATAATGTAAATATGTAGGTACCTTGTATATACCGTTAATATAGATTTTAAACGTGTATATTTTCATAGTAAATGTTAAATGGAACCAAATAACTAGATGGCATTAATTAACATCGTATTTTAATATTAAAAAAATAATAAAATGACACGCAAATAATAACAGCACTATTATGTATTTATGAATATTATGTAATGTGATTAAAAAGTGATGAAATAATAATCTAAATGGTGTTAAGATATTTTATGTTTGATAATAATAAATTAGTATGAAATAGATACACGATTAGGCGACCACATTGTGCTTAGAACATTTTAGCTAATGGCATCACGTGGAAATATTTTCATGTACATCTTAACATTATTTTATTGGTCGAGCTTACATAGATAAGGTTTATGTGTGTCTTCCCAAATAATACCGTTACGTTCAAACTACCTTACGACCATGTTGATAAGCACCTACCCATAATGATAGTCCCGTTGAAGAGATATTTATTACATACATTTAATAACCACGCCTGTAATACCCAAAGGGTTAGGCAGAGGTTGCTACTACTAATTATTTTTTATTTTGAAAAAATACGAAATATATAATATTGTATAGGATTAAAACACAATCTTATGATGAAAATTAGACGTTATTACTTAGATAAAAAATAAATCTATGTACTATCTTGTTTTATAAGAATTTGTTTTCATTACTGTACCTATCTACTGTAACGTTTAGTTTTAAATGATTTTAAATCTAACATATGTTTAACAGACATAATATAATTATCTTAGTGCCAAAAATGACCCATAAGAGAGTGCAGCCTTTTGTTAGCAAGTCGTGTCCTATCGTTTGTTTCTTTTTATTCCTATAAAAGGTTGCACCAGTTAATTAATCAGAGCGTTTTTAATAGGCCTATTAGGATGGTAAATTAATATCGATTTTGTCTTAAGGTCCATGTATTAGTCTAAAATTCTACAGGTACTTGATGTTAGTTACTTTAGTATAGATGCTGTTTTGTCCCATAGGACTTAAATCTTCCATTGTATGCGATTCATATCCAGAGGCTTTTGCAGTGATTCATTTACGAAACATCTTTCAACTTCCTTTTGCGTATTCGTTCTGCCAAATATCCTCGGAAAGTGAAGTACATATCAGTCATTTGTAGTTTCCTGCTATGTCTATCGAAGAACCTACACTTTATTTAAGTATTTAATGGTTATATTAATTTTATTTGATGTTGTAATTGTTGCATATTATATGATCCAGCATCCGTGTAGCATATTTCCCATTCCATGTTCAATTCTAGGAGTCGGTTGCGTGAAATCAATACACTTTTTAAGTGCAATACTATGGCCACCCAACCCGTGTTCAGTATTTGTCAATTAAACACCGTTTCGATAGTCTCAAGATTACTGGATGACCTTTCATAGAACGTGGCGTGTGTTATCTTTTTTTTGGATTTTGAGTTCGCCTCAAATAAGTTTGCCGTTCCTCAGTTCAGTCCTAAACTGGATCATTAGGGATTCCCTTTTTCGAAAATATCTCAAAAATTAGACGTCCTCCCTTTGTCAAACATAATGAAATATTCGTCTGCCACCCTGGAACATTTGTCTGAAGATTCATGGAAAACTTTGACCGTGACCTGAAGTTCGCTGCTCTGAAAGACAATTGTCGGTAAGCGTACGTTGCGTTCTAAAAATAGATAGCTTGGAATCCCCAATGTGTATATAATTGACGCAACGCAATCTGATCACGGTTTTGGTGCATACCGTGCTAAAAAAGCATATTCCGCGGAACCGGTATCTCGAATTGAACACAGTAAGTGAAATACGCATCCGTGCAATAGTAAATTATAGCGTGGGCGTAATGAATATGTTTAGGAACGAAATCTGTAAATTAGATATTTGAATATTGAATTGTTTATTTACAAATTGTATGTGTATTTTATAGAAAAATAAATAAATGCGATTATAGTGTTTCATTCATTTTCGTGATCAACAAACAATTAATCGAATGACCTAGTTTTCATGACCGGAGAACGGAACCCGCAATAATTTCAATAGTCAAGTTAAACCACATTAAAACTAAAATTATTCTTTTAAGAGAATAATAATGAAAAAATTAGTTAATAACGCCAATGCATTGGGCCCCATGCCAATATTGTGCTAATTGAAGCACACATTACAGAATTCTAAATCGAGGAATAATACCAAAGCGTAGTCACGTAAATAAAACACGATATTTTTACACTTTGTACAAAATCTTTATTAAAATTGTGACAATAGCATAATTAAAAAGTGAAGTCACCTAAATACACTCCCGAACAAAAATTAAGAGTACAATTAATTCAAAGAATATTTTCTAACAAAACAATAATCTCTTTCTAATATGGCAAAAGTTGCTGCATAGCAAGTTTACATCTAGAGTGAATATTTGATCCGAGAAGGCGGCATAATTTATTAAGTATTAATTTTAAACTTAGCTACATTAATAATATTTTGTGCTTAACTTTTGAGCAAAACGTCTTTAATGAATGATCTAAAACTTAACAATGCCTGTGAAAGTTCATAACTATTGTGACACATCTAGAATTTTAAATTGACACACAAAAAATTGTCAGCATTGTTTCACAATGTAGTTTTGAGGCACTTTTGTTAAAAATACATTTAAGGGTCTATACTTCTACTGGATACACACAAACTAAGTACTCTAAACGTAATCCTAGAAGAAAATTAACTATTGCCATTAATATAGACATTCCGAAATACATTTCCAATCCTACGAGTAAACTTCATGAGTTTGTAAATAAAGTACTTAATTTCTAAAAATAAACTATAAATGTACCTTATTACTTAGGGTATAAGGGTGAAAAGTGGCAAACCATCAGTGAACTCTGGAGTACCTAAATACTAAAAGTATCTACTTATTCACTTTATTAATTAGTCGTCTTGGTTTTAGAATTTAGACAGATTTGTACTAAGTATGTAGGTATTTAATGTCTTATTCTGTGTTCAATATATTAATGTCATGTAAATTGGTTACAAGAAAACTTAACCATTACACACGCAATACTATGTAAAATATAATTAATCTGTAGAATAAACTGCACACATTCAAGGGGAAACACGAGAAACATGATCAATGTGATTTAAAATCTACCAATATTTCAAGGATTGGGAGAAAATGCTTTCCAATGTCTTAAATTTCTAAAAATAAAACTTGAAATCATACAACCGTGTATGATCTTAAAAAACTACACTACCAAAATACGATTTGTATAAGATAATACTTACTTTAAAAAAATACCAAAAATTCATTTAAAAATGTTGAAATAAAGAGAGCTACATTAAGTATTCGAATTTTATACGGTGGTTTCGCAAGGCAGTAATTAATCTCAAACACTAACCTTCTAATGATAATTAATAGACATGTCAAACACTTCATTAAAATATTGTCATACAGAGATCTCGAAGATATTATTTAAATTGCATTTAAAATGTGATGCATTATTGCTTGAATTACACACAAGTAATTATTTACACAAAATAAATTCTCTACTGCATAGTAATCTAAAATACATATTACATATTTATATAATATAAAATCAAATCTACAATACTCCATAATAATGTGATCTGAATTTTTAAGATCTTTTAGAGACTCATTATTCATGTTCATTCATCAGCAACAAGCATAGCTGACTTTACTAAAAAGAGGTCTATGTGCAAAGATAGATTGCAATAGCCCGAAACGAATAGAAATTACAGAAGTTTAGGTAATAGTACTGAAGGTACTCTTTTGCAATATCTTTGCCAGGCTGCTCCGTATCGCCACTTGCATCTATCATGATCCCGCCATGCGCGGTGCATCAGCACAAGAATCGTCAAGATCGCCGGCGCCGCCGCCATATATTGTCCAGAGACAATCCCAGGCAAAGCCAGGGCAATGTGAATCAGTATGTCACCTGCATAGTTCGGATGGCGTAGGATCCCCCATAGATTGGAGACCAGAAGCTTCTTTCCATGGAACGTCGGCATGGAATCTAAGTCTGAAAGTAAAAAATCCTTATTAATTTTCTTCTTGTTTACTAGAACAAAATTATTACAAATGATCCTTTTGAAACAGAAACTGAAACAGTATGTAGTGTAGGAACCTAAATAGTCAGTTTGTTAATGATAATTACTAGGATTATGATTATAATGAAAATAAATTAGTGTTACCATAAAGGTAGGTAGGCTACTGGTAGGTAGGTTTAGGTTACTGTGGTACAATAAGTATTAATTATTTATTGTTACACATCAAAACTATATTCCACCACTGAAGCATTTACTAATAAAGCATAATAAAATAAACAGCATACATGATAGTTACTTACTTGCCAAGCTGAGACGTAGAGGATCTTTCCTGAACTCATATTTAATATTGTTACTAACAAGCATTATGAAGAATCCCAGCACAAATAGTACACAAGCAGAAATTAAGGTGTTAGTAGACAGAACCAAGTCCGTGTCTGCCACATGTTTAGATATTGTTGTGAAGTAGTATGGGTACAGTGCGCTTGAGACGGTCTGAAGGTACCCTACCCCTTCAGACTGCCAGTAAAACGTAGCGGTGATCTTGTACTCCTTCATAATAAAGTTCAGAATATAAACTATCTGCATGGTGGAGAATATTATAACTGTTGGTTTCAACTGCACATTGTTCGCCAACTGTTTTAAGTTTTCCAATGAGAAATCATTCTTCTCTGACAGTTTGATTTGAAGTCCTTGTGTGAAGATTAGCGAGAGAAATATAAGCTGAAACAAAATAAATATTTATGACCATTGCAATAAAATGTGGAAAAAATTGTTTATTATTCATTACCTCATTAATAGGGGTATACATAAGTAGCATTGATTCTAGTTTCCTGTATAATTAATTTGGTTATACAAATTGATAAGCTCAATGAGTGAATACAATATTCCTACAAGTACAGAATTTGATTACTCAATATCTGGCTTTGACTTAGGCATACTATAAAAACCTAATAAAATAGTTGTATGGCAAGGCAACTGTTTTTTTTATTATAAAAGTCATTAAAATTCTAATGATGTAACATTTGGGAAACAAAATATACTTACAGAGGTAATATTAGAAATTCTTGATATCCAAAGTTTGATATCCAGCTTCTTGATAAATGGATGGATTTCCTTCCCTATGAAGAAGTCATACAATGTATATCCAGTGTTTCCATACTGATTCAACTCTTCCTTTGTCAAGTCACGACTTTTTATATACAAAGCAATGCTCAGTATTATGGCAAAAATGTATGATGTGGCTGCTAGTCTCAAGTATTCATTCAATAAGTTCTGTTTATCAACAATTTGAAAGAAATCCAATAGGAATAGGGTACTCACAGTCACTATGCTAGAGAAAAATGCATTGAAACAGTGTCTTGAGCCAGACTTATCCATGCGGTCAGATCTGGTACCAAATACTGGTACTATAGAAAAGATGGCCTGTATAAAGCATTGCAAAAGAATAAAGCTAGATACTTGTAAACTAAAGAAAACTTGTACAGATTTATATGCAGACAGATCTAAAAGTGCTTTGAGAGAACAAGATTTTGCACAAGAAATTAATATAGAGAATACAGTTAAGGGTATCAGGAGCATTAAGCTCAGTGATCCAATTCTTCCACCAAATTCCCATTTGCTCGCAACTTGAGTCAAGCTATTGATACTGTTTCGAAGAGGAGTTGCCAACTTTCTAGTCACTGACTTTGATTTCACTTGATGGTATTCTTCTTCAGAATTGTCTTCATCTGAGTATGCTTCTAGCGATTTACTCACAGATTTGCTTATTGATTTACTTTGACTTAGGGATTTGCTGAGACTGCGTCTGATATCTGGCACATTGTCAACAAACTCTCGCAGCCTACTAGACCTGCGAGGCGCGACCTCCTCGACAGATCTCCTGTTCCGCAGACCGTAGATGTCGCCAGATTCCAAGCCATTTACTTTTTGTAGAGAAAATTCACTCTCCGTAATACTCGAAGTCAAATCTTTGAGAGAGTATTCTAAGCGTTTAGACCGGGTCCGGCGGTAAGTTTCGAGCTTTGAAGATAAATCTTCAAGTTTGACCGCTACCGCAATTTCAGAATCGATGGGAGGCCGCTTGGCCGGAGACTTCGGTACATTGGGGACCTCTGCTTGTGTTTCCTTAGTAGTTCTCGAAGGCGATTTGCGTGCGGGAAATTTCGATGCTGGTTTTCGGCTGGGCGATTTCCGTGCGGGAGATTTACGACCAGACGAGCGCGCGGGAGGCGGAGTTTTCCCGGACGGCGGCGGCGGCGAACTTTTCCGCGTTCTGGCGGGAGACCGCGTCGGTGAAACACCTTTACGTGTTCTCGAAGGACTCACATCTACAACGCTTGTTCTTATTCGACCGCTTCTAGTAGACATTCTGTAATTTAATACCACAACAATTAATTGCTGGTTTCTTTTTTGTTGAGTCTAAAATTATCACAAAACCACACGCGATGATATTTACTTGTCACAATCACAATATTTTAGTATTCATCGATTCACAACTTGCGTATTCCGTAAAGTATTTCTTCTCGTTTAAAACACAATAAATGCCACAAATATTTTTAAACAAAATCCACAAAAGCGAAACGAAAAGTACGCAACATAAACACGATGAATGAACGCAAAAAACTAGGGAGAGAGAGAGGAAGCCAAGCGCCAACGAACGACGACGCTAGAATGAATTTAAAAACGCTGTCTGTGATTGGCTGAAAATAGTTGTTGCTGTACTCTTTCATGCGACAGGCTGCTTTCTCAATGGGAGAGACAGAGACAAAAACTTTTATTTACTATATTGGCCAACCTAACTTCCTAAACTGATAAAACCGTAGTTTTCCGAAATATACGGAACGGGAATCATCATTACGAGCTATGTGACTACGCACGCAGCCAGCGACAGACAGATGGACAGGCTTTCAAAATCAGGGTATGGACTGTGATATGGGCACGGTATATTCCATAATAAATTCTCGTGTTTTATTTTATATTCTCTATAAGTGAAAGTCAGCTAGTCGCCAGGAAACTACTGAAACCTGTTGGTGCATATATACCTAGCATTAGTCTATACATGATCGAATCGAAAAATAAACAACGATGCCAAAAGGTTTGTATCTAAGCTTAGTAAAAAAGCCGAGCCGTTGCCGTCTAGAGAACGGGGAGCCATGGCCGGGCCGTGCCGTTGCCGGCCTTTTGTGATAAATACGAACTTCGGACTATAGAGACTACTGTTCATAACGCTCCTTGTGGGGCTCCACATCGTAGTCAATGTGGTGAAACAGTCGACTGCCTCGGACACTATGGCCTTTTCTGCAGTAAGAGGGAAGGTTTGCGTGGCACGCTAGCATTAGTGATCTCATTCGTCGTGCTCTTGCCATCGCCGAGGTGCCAGCTGTCTGCTAGAACTCAATGGGTTGACGCACGTCGATGGGAAGCGACCAGGTGGCCTACCATGACCTCTTAAAGCAGAATAATTGAGCGTAATTTCAGTGTGGGAGAGAGATGGCGCTAGACGACCTGTATAGCTCTGTCTCTTTCCAACACTGAAACCTGCCTCCTGCTTCCTGCTTTAAGACGTCATAGTAACCCCCCAGATCGATTTCCATGACATTATGGGTCATACCCCCCATAATGTTTCGAGTAGGCCTTTGGTGTGGATGCAACTTGCGTCGACACCCTTGTGCCATCCTATCTTCCTAGCACGTTGGGCTGCGCTGTGGCGGTTGCTGCAGGAGTTGAAAACCTAAAACGGCGCAAATACACATAACTTAATTTCCGGTTATGTGTTTGAGCCATTTGGTGTTGAAACACTAGGGCCATGGGTGTTCGAGTGACCACCCAGTATTTCAGGATATCGCCAAGCGGTTGGTCGACTCTTCACTTGACAAGAGGGCTGTCCTTTTTGTGGACAAAGAATCACCATTGCCATCCTACGTGGCAGTGCCAGCCTGCTGGGCTGTTCTGAGCACTTTTCCTATTGAAGCGATGTGGACGAATTTTGTGACGCCCGTTAATTATTTTTTTCCCTTTTGATACTTGTACATATTTTCATTATTATTTTAGATCTATAATTTGTGGTTTGTAAATAGTGTAACGATGCCAGCACATCAAGATACTACAATCTGTCAAATTAATTTAGTAGTTTTTAACTTTATCCATAAAGCATTAGGGTCAAGGTTGATTTCGAGATTTTGACAGTTTCGGGTAGCTTGATGTGCGTCAGCGACAATTCAAGCGCATTTCGAATATAACATGGCCTAGCTTTGTATAGATTTCCAATGAGAGATCCGCATAAACTGGTTAGGTATAGCTTGATTGGTCGTCGTGCGTTCATACTGAATTCAAATAGGTAATTTTTTACTTTGATTTTATTCTAAATAATTTATTTATTTATAACAGATGTAGGTCGCACTTTATTGAAATGAATCAAAATCCGCCAAGGTGGCGTAGTGTTCTATTCAAACTCCGAACTACACGAGGTAAGCTCAAGGCAAGTGTTACCACGGATGTGCGGTCGACTGTACATCAGACAGCAACTGTAAGATTCGCTGGCTCTACGGTATTTTGAATTTGATTAGAATTTCTGTGAGTTTGGTTTCATCTCAATAGTTTCATGTCACGTGTTCAACATCTTAATAAAATGTTCAGCTTTCTTATTTTTGGCGTTATATCATTAAAAACGGGATTGTTTGCGCTTCCGTCGTTGGATTGTGTTTTGACGAGTTTGCGTTCGTGGTAGCAAAATCGTGCGTTCACGCAAATTCATTGATGCCATTGCCTGATGCAGAGATATGCTATTTAAAGACGAGGAAGGGTTAGAGCTTGACCTTCCACGTAAATAATTCTGCCTTCGAAGTTTTTCATACTTTATCTTTAATATTAAGGCTAGGTGTCGTGCCACCTCATCTGGATCCATGCCAAAATTATATCTACTCTCTCGATTGTCTTTCCGAATATTAGCAGTCAATCATGCTGATACTACTTCAAGTGGATTTTGCTTTAATCATGTATTTTGAATTGAATCCTCGCTGATTTGGTTCTTCTTGCAGGAATTATAAGTAACGGCTAAGAAATTCTTCAAATTGGGCGCCACGTACTTCTGGTCCGAATCGATCAACGGGGATACCGTCACGATTGACAATAAATTTTGTGTAGCTCGATTTAATCATATTGCCTGTGCGTCCTGGAGACGGTTCAATGAGCTGAAAAAAAAAAAAAATATGTTTCACTTCAAAGCTTTAGAAAAACTCTTAGTTGAATGAATATTTTGGTCACAAGTAAGTAGGCACATACCTAAACATAATACTTTTTTTGTTTTTTTTTTTTATGGCTAGGAATACGAGATGAGCTCCCTTCCCGTCAGTACCTAGGAAATACTTTAAGGCTACCTATGACTATGTATGTAGGTGCCTATTATTGTGATACCTTTAAATAATTCCACAAGCCACATGCTTCATTCCCATTAACGTTTACTTTCGCAAATGTATCGAATTTAACATTTAGTTGTTTGGCATGAGAAGCTATTTCTTCCGGGGAACCACATTCATGTCCGAACTGATCACATGGGAAAGCCAGTATTCGTAACTCTTAAAAAGGATACACAGTGCAGTCGTACGCACGGCGGCCAATCAAGCTATGCAAAACCAAATTAAGCTGACCTCTCATCGTACGGGAAGCTCATACAAAATGAAGTCAGGTTATACTGGTTATGTATAGCTTGACGTGCCGCCGTGTGTACGATTACAAGATTTCACTAGACAATTGTTTTGGCGGCGTAAGTAACACCCACAGTACCTTTGTGGGTGTTACTATAACTAAACTAACAACACAATATCAATATTGTTAATACCTAACTAAACAAATATAATATACAATATAATAATATAGTATGTATTGTTATTTAACTTAACTATTGCGGGTGTTATTGTGTGTGTTATTCAAAGATTTGCATTTCATTGAACATACCCTAGCCGAATAAAAAAACAAGATTGCTGCCATTCGCGGGGTTTTGGGCAAGGAGTATTTATAATTGTGTATTTGTCGATAGAAATGAGTATATAATATGTCCTTAAAGTAACCCTTAATCAACACACTTTATGCGATTTTTTTCATTGGTTTATACGATTTGTTACTTCGACTTCATTTTAAAACATAAAACTTGTGAATATTTTAGTTATCACCTTTTAAAACCCTTTATTTTGATAACCCACTCGATGGTATAGGAAGAAAAATAAAACTTCAAACGCCACGATGTGGCACCCCAAATCCACCATTTTTCTTTGTTTTTTAATTTTAATCAGTGACACTCACGCTATTAAGACGAATTTAACAACGTATAATTTATCCAAATCCGTTCATCCGTTTAGGAGTTCCGAGGGAAAAAGAAAAGTACACACATACATACAGGTCAAACACATAACTCTCCTTTTGGGCTTAGCTGCAGTCGGGTACACTATATTATTTTATCCTTTATTATTGTTTCCTTTAATCATAACTATACATATAAATTACATTTTTAAATAATCTCAAAAAAAAAACGTAAACATATCAAAAAAATATTGTATTGTTATTGTTATAATCTCAATCGTTAATAGGTTAGTGATGTAGTTAGTAGCTTGGGGTCGTCCATTAATCATGTGATGTTTTTTAGCAACTTTTTAACCCCTCCCTCCCCCATGGTATACATACGTGGTGCGGTTTTAGTCTACGCCTCCCCCCCTACCCAAAATCAATCATTATCTTTAAATACAAGTTATCAGGTATAATCTAATTTAATTCTGGAAAATTAAGCACCGTAATAAAAATGTCTAGGTCACGCACCGCTTTTCGGTTTAGATATCGGGCGTTCAAAGAAAAAATAAATATACGTGATATCTCACTGCACCTTCCCCCTAGTGATATTCTGTGGTTTTTTCCGAACCCCCTCCCCCCTTTCGAGCCTCACGTGGTTAATGGACGACCCCGTAACACCCACAATAGCTATGTGGGTGTTACTTGCGCCGCAGCTACAAATTACAACGGATGAGTATACATCTACAAGAAGTAGGTAATAGGTTAGATATATATATAGGCCTTAAAAAGTTTGCTATTGTGTACGCACTACGACCAATCATTATATGCAAAAGCAGTTTAAGCGAATCTCTCATTGTACGGGAAATCTATATAAAACGAGGCCATGTTTTACTGGAAATGTATAATTTGATATGTCGCCGTGTGTACCTACTCCTTCCTGACTATAGTTTCTTTCATATGATTCAAGGTTGGGCTTGCTGTTTACATAAAATGTTATAGATCTATGATAGAATATCCTACGTCGATGTATGCAAGTAAGTAACTAGGGCCTAGAACTACTTTTGTTAGTACAGAGTAAACTTAGGCACCTTTCTATAACACAATCTTGCGGCTACGACCACAACTAGGGGCGCCACAGGCCATAAACTACTCAAAGAAACTGAATGAGCGCTTACACTTACGCTGCGACACAACACAACTCACTGTAATAATGTGTTTCTAACCATACTAAAATACAGGGTGTAAACGGACCCTTCACTAAGCCGTCAAACAAGCATTCTGTATGTAGGTCACCATAATTGTAAAAACCGTTTGATTTATAATCTATCTCGCGAGATTGTAATCTGTCGAAAGATTGTGAACCGTAAAATACTGCTTACAATTTAACGCGTTACTTTTCGGTAGATTATAATCTATCGAAGTGAAACCGCCAAATTGTGAAACGGCATGCGACGGAACGCACCTCGCGCTTATAATCTATCGAAGTGAAACCGCCAAATTGTGAAACGGCATGCGACGGAACGCACCTCGCGCGCTGATTGGTTGAACGTAATGTGCCCCGCGCCGCCATATTTGTTTGTTGTCGGTACAAACAGTGTTTTGGTGATTGTAAATTGATTTCGTGTTGAAAATAACTCAAAGCTTTAGAATTAGTTATATAAAATTGTTGTGGTAGTAAAATGAATCTGTGATTAACCAAAGAAATGCAGTGTGAATGATAAATAAGTTAGTGTTAAGTAAGTTTAAGTAGCCTAAGTTTTGCGTGTTTTTATATTTTTTATGCATGTGAACCTATTTGATTTCATTTGATAATATTTACAATTTATTGATTTATTGAGCCTGTTCATTAAAAACACTGTTTGTTTACATTCGATTCAAACGAATTAACAACTTTATGTAATTACCCATATTAGCAAATAAATGATTTTGAATTTGAAACAAATATGGCGGCGCGGGGCAAATACCGATCAACCAATAAGCGCGTGAGGTGCGATCCGTCGCATGCCATTTCACAATGTGACGTTTCACTTCGATATATATGTGTGACGTTTCACTTCGATTATAAACTACCGAAAAATAATGCGATAAATTGTAAGCAGTACCAGTATGCTACAGTTAACAATCTTTCGACAGTTTACAATCTCGCGAGATAGATAGTAATTTAACGGTTTTTACAATTTTACGGTGACATAAAAGTGACATTATACATCAAACTTAGTAACTCTACGCAAAAATTATTGCTGGGAAACGGACTTTTTGGGGTAAAAAATCACGTTTTACTATAGCACTCAATATTGTAACGCACTCTTGTGAAAAAGTTGGAAGTTTGACCCCCAAACGTAACTAGAAGGTTCCCAGTTAAGGTCTAAAACAAAAAAAATATCGTAATGACGGAGAGAACAAGTGCCTTTCGGCTTCGTTAATTTTCACAAGCTTTATGTTACTAACGCGACACGACACAACACTATACAGTAGTGTCCCTTTAGTCGCAATAGCCAAGTGATCGCACTGCCGGTGGTATTGCTAGTTAAGGGTAAGCTTTGTGTATTTTAGTTGGAGCTTATGCGACCAAGATTACGACTGGTCGTGATCGTAGCCGCGGATATCTTACTGTCTCCAAACTTATCCATTAATGTGTTAAAAAGTTTGTAATTTTCTCCAGTAAGTTGACTCTTCAAAGCGACATTAACAATTATACACAAATAACCCTTGTATATGTCCAATTTTATAAGTTCTGGTTCACCGATTAAGTTCCGCACAGTGAACTCATGAATACTCTTGGCTCGGCTATAGTCAGGATTGTTTAATTTGGCCATAACAGGTGATTTTCATATTATATTTATTTAAGCAGGGACTACAAATTTATTCAATCATTTTAATTTAATATTTCGTTTTCTAGATCATTTTTATTGACAATTATTTTGTTGACAGTACAGACCACAGAGCATCAATATAATGTACAGACTGATGTAGAATTTTATTGGCACTGCACATTCATGGAATTATAAAGTACTATACCAACTACTGTTGCGGCCGTTGTAAGGCTGCTGCGATGTTTAACTTGTTTTTTTTTGAAAGAGACAGTTTTGTCCAAAATTGCTTGAAGCTTAAAGCGAATCTTTTGGGGGTAACAGTCGGTCTTAAGCCATCCATGAGGCGTAGAAGGACTGCTACCCCTTCTTCGCCTCATGGAGGACATAAAGAATGATAAGAAGGATGGATAAGGATACAGTGGTATTCCTTCTTCTTTTGCACAAGATCTTAATTTTACATACTGCCACTTCGAAAGCCTCAATGAGGTCAAAATACCTAAATCTTAATCAGCGGAATACGTAGGCACAGATTTCTTTGGATTCAACTATTCCTTTATCTTTGTAGCTCCTTCGGGATGCTCTGAGACTTGTTTTGTGGTTTTAACCAGTTGCATGAGCAAGGCTTTAACTGCTGTGCGTTAGGAGCTCTGCCACTCACTTTCTCTTCTGTTGCGGGCGTAGCTCCACGAATGTTTTTCTCGGAATACGATGATGCTAGGATTTTATGTGTTCTTACATACTACAAACTAATCGCAGAAGCAGAAAGCCTCCGCGGTTGGTTTGTGGCGAAGAAAAGGTATGGGAGAATCCAAAGCCATCTTCCACAATGTTCTGCTGACCAATTTATTTTAAGTTTTCAAACGAAAACAAGTTAAACATCGTGGGAGAACGGGCTCTGATTGAAGCTCAGATTGCAGCACTGGAAAGCCATGCTGTTAAGCACTCTATGCAAAAGACCATGATAGATGGCAAATTCACTTCAAGGCTATCAAATACCTCATTAATTACCTAAAATTAAGATCTTGTGCAAAAGAAGAAGGAATACCACTGTATCCTTCTTATCATTCTTTATGCCCTACATGAGCCGAAGAAGGGGTAGCAGTCCTTCTTCGCCTCATGGATGGCTTAAGACCCACTGCTACCCCCCAAAGAATCGCTCCAAGCAATTTTGGAAAAAACTGTGGCTAAGGTAGAAAAATTCCTATTCCTGGTGCTTCAGGGCAAAGTTTTTGTGAGCAAAATATGGCAGGCGAAGACGACGATGCCAGTATTTTTATTTGTTCTTTTGTGCCTCTGCGCTTAGTTTGTGGCGATGAAAAGGTATGAGAGAATCTAAAGCCATCTTCCACAATATTCTGCAGACCAATTTATTTTAAGTTTTCAAACGAAAACAAGTTAAACATCGTGGGAGAAGCTGAGATTACAGCACTGCAGCCTTCTATTATTGAGCTTTGAACTGATTTTGCCATCTATCCCATGATAGGTTCTTTATGCCCTCATAAGACCATTCTTATGAGGGCATAAATAATGACGTTGAAAAATTGCTACGTGCGAAGCGGCACCCAAAGGTGCATAAATTTGATGTCATCTTGATCGCCGTGTATGGCACAATAGCTCGTGTGAGCACGAGCCCTTCAGTTCCATTCAGTTTAAAAAAAATGTACTTTAAGTGTTTTCTCCCATACAATTAAAACACAAAACTTTTTTTCTCACGCGTGGAGCCACTCATACCATCCATACGTTAATATGACGTCAAGGGAGGTATACCAGAGCCATTGCAATTTTTTTTTTAAATTCTTGACTTTGAGTTTCTATGAGTATGGAGCTCGATTTCCAGACCACTGTGCGACGGACGCACGTTGCCGTATCGTGCATTAGCACCTCACGGCAACGTGCCGCACCGTGACATCGCAACGTTTCACGTTAACGATGTTGTGATGTGGACAAGGTCTTAACTAGGTATAATATTATTTACTAACTGCTATAACAAATGTTCATATAAGTACCTGGATACCATGTCTAGAATGATAAAGATAGAAAAATAAAATGCGAAGTAATTTCTCCATAAGGGTTATCACCAATACTTCTCGAGAGATTTGATCAAATCCAATGGGTCAACATTGGGCCCATGACGTTCAACGGGAACACCATCTTTGTCAATGATGAATTTTGTGAAGTTCCATTTGATAAATTTGCCTAGGGTGCCGCCCTGCTTGTGCTGTAAAAAAAATATTGGCCGTATCGATGATGCACGATAAAGCCATAAGAAGAAAACGCAGATAGAGATGTATGCTGCTGGCTAATGTATCTAACTATAGCTACCTACATTATTGAATACACAGGTCAAATTGACGCACATGAAATTGGTAAAACACAATCAGAAATTTTACCTTTAGAAATTTCCACAAAGGACTAGCATTGTCCCCGTTCACATCAATCTTCTCAAAGAGGTCAAACTTTACTCTCCGCTCTGCAAGAGAGCAGGCAATCTCCTCGGAGTTACCTGGCTCCTGACTGGCGAACTGGTTGCAGGGGAACGCTAAAATACGCAGACCTAAAAATAAGTAATTTTTGGTGATTGCATTTAGATATGATTATCACATTCGGTATTTACCTATGCAGGTACAGACACACAAGCACACAGCTACCCGAAACTGTCAAATATTCCCAATCAACCTTGAACCTAATGCTTTAACGATAAAGTTGAAAATTTATTAAAGAAAGGAGAATGCCCATTTTTCTACTGACCGCCGTTGCGCATCAAAACATTTCGTATGAAAGCATATATTGGATATAAAAGAGGGGTGATGTGTTACTTTCAAAGGAAATAAAAATTATCCATTTATTTTATGGGGTTTTTTGTTATTCTTTTATTTTCTGTTCAGTTTTGATTTTAGTTTTGTAACGAACCTTCCACTAAAAGCAGCAGCCCTTTACAACAATATGATTTGATTTCACATAAGACAACATCAAATAGTTCCAACAATTCAATGAATGATCCCAAATAAATAATATTATATAGGTTAGTCAAGCTAAATGTAGTTTTGTACTTTTGTAGGTAGGTATTTTTTTTAATTAGCCTATTCTGTCCCACTGCTGGGCAAAGGCCTCCCCCATTCCTTTCCAACTCTCCCGGTGTTTTGCCTCCTCTGGCCAATCAGTCAGGAACGAGTCCAAATCGTCACGCCAGCGTTCCTTGGGCCTGCCTCTTTGTCCTGTCTGTTGTTGAAGGAAACTAGCTGGCCCCACTATATTCGTCGACATAGTGTATGTCCTGCCCATCGACCTCGATCCTATATTTAGCCGCATTGCTCATGACTTTAGTCTTTGACTGATTCATCGTCAGTCCAACCTCAAGAGTTGCAGTGCTCAGGTCTTAGAGCATTTGTTGCAGATGATCTGCTTCAGAAGTAAAAAGCACAATATCATTTGCAAAACGAAGGTTTGATAACATTTTATCACTGATCGGAATGCCTTGCGTTGTCCATGTGTCAGCAAGGTTTTTTAGCACAAGCTGGTAGGTATAGGAAGTAGAAATAAAAAATGCTTGAATATAGGTATGAATTAGTTTTATTCGTCCATATTATCCTCACATTCATAAAATATGTCATCTAAAAACAGAGCCGGCGGCTCTACAGAACTTAATCGATCCCAACTGAGATACCACAAAATGGTCATCACGTGAGTGCAACATCCCACTGTCCGGTTACCCACCCAACAATTACAATAATAGCTAGTAATATCAGCTACTGAGTTACTTGTAGCCCTCGTAACTAAAATATATGCATAGTACACCTGACTGCTAACATGTTGTGACTTAATACTTGCCCTTACTAAATACTGGTCCGTTCCCAGTAACAATGGCAAGTCATTCTCAATCTCGTTTGCTACTTCTATTTCGTATTTTCCGTTTCCACGGACATGCTCCCCATAATACAACCGAGCCTGTTTAATCTGATAGGAACCCAGAGCTACTGTCATCAGATCATGTAGCGACAGTCTTGGAAATGTGTCCAAATGTGGATGTTCAGCATCTATAGTTAAGAAAATAGCTCTCCTTCTATTAATATTTTCATTAAATAATTTCTTGCATATAATCTAGCTTTAGCTATTTCCAGGAACTGTTGAGCATCAGCTTCGAGCGTCGGTCCACAATTGGTGCATGGAACTTATTTAAAAGTAGACATGCAATATTAAAATCTAACATCAGGTGTGATGATGTACGGTTGAAATATTCTTGGCGAAATAATTTATACATCATAGTCTTTTACTTTATAGCGACTTTGATGGTGGTCAATCTCCTTTGACAACTTGTCTGTACATACCTAGCGACAATTCTTGCCAAACCTTGTAGTTATCACGCAAACAGCGAATTTTGCGGGCTTTCTTAGTGCATCCCGCAATTTGTGAACTGGCAATTTATACAGGGTTATTTGTAAAACACCACGACCACGAACAGCGACCAATTTCGACGTAGCGCTTGCCGGCCGCTGCCGCGGCACCGCTCGCTCGGCTAGTTGGTTACAGTTCTAACCCAACCTAACCTATTTGGTCGGAGTAAACTGAACGGGTACATATTGCATGTCATTGTTTTAGAGATTTCAGGCTTTGGTATGTAATTTCGGCTGTTACCCTTACCGATACGAAGCAGTCGAAAAGGTTGGCGAGAGGTGCGTAAGAGTTAGATAATATGATTAAATTTTAATCTGAATAACTTACCTTTCTCCTGAGCATATCTTTCATGCATTTCGTTCAATTGTTTGTAATTATTAGCGGTAAGACCGCACTGTGAAGCCACATTCACAATGATGCAAACATGACCTTTATAAACATCCAGTTTCACTTCTTCACCCTTTATGTTCTTCACTGTGAATTCGTGGATCGATGTCGCGGATTTGTAATCGGGATTAGCACTCATTTGCCCGGAATTGGGGCTATAAGAGGAGAACAAAGGAGCACAATTTTATTTGTAGTGGGTCACGATGTATGTAGCCACTACTCACGCTGCGACTTAAGTTTCATTTTAACGTAAATTACGCTGTTCAATAGTAGCTACTAAAAGGCTATACTTTCATCGAAGAGTAACACTTATTCACACTGCCTGACCAAGTACCTCTTCAAACCTGGGACAATGGTAAGATAAACCACCACCGCGAGGGCAGATCATTCGAGGGTGTGTGGGAACAACCGACAAATATTTACATAGGTAGTAACTTACCTACCTACATAAACTCACAGATTTTTCCCATGGGGGCAGTCGGTTCAGTACTACAGAATACCCACTGATAATACGTATGATTTCAAATTAGTAGTACCTACCATCATCATCTGGCTAGCCTTTTTGGGTCGGCTTCCAGTCTAACCGGATGCAGCTGAATACCAGTATTTGACATGGAGCGACTGCCTATCTGACGTCCATAACCCAGTTATTTCCGGGTAATACGCTACCCCTTGGTAAGACTGGTTGTCAGACTTTCGGGCCACTGACTACCTGTATCGACTGTCAAAGATCTACAAATGACAGCCGGGACCAACAGCTTAGCTTAACGTGCCATCCGAGGCACGGAGGAAACGCGGTGTTTATTGGGTGGCCACCCACCCACAGACAAACCTAGGCAAGCTCAGCTTAATCTGAAGATTGATCCGAGCGGCTGTTATTATTTAGCCACGAGCTACCAATGTACAAAAAAAACTAGTCTACTTGTCTAATGTTGTTAGGTAAGTTACGATACTGAGAATACAAGAATGTTATTGGGTCGGCTAACAGTATTAAATAATAGTCAGGGTTGTTTATTTTGAGCATATTATTGATGTTTTTCCTGAAATGTTTAAATTTATTAATTATTCTCACGATTCGGTTTTGTTCCGTCCGCACATGGTTATTTAATGATTATTATCAAATCTTCAACTTCATTCAACACTTCGTCAAATATTTGTTTTGGTTTTGCTCCAAAGAGTAGAATAGAGAATAGGTAGGTGCTTATACTTTTGCTCTGAATAATTTTTGTGAACTTTGTGTCAAACAATTTGTTGACAGGCCCTAGAGTAATCAGTTTAGAAATTGTTTTATTTGCCTACATCAACGCGAACGAAGTCGCGGGCATAGTTAGTCCCTAATTCAAAATTTGTTGTTTCAATTATATTGAATTTATCGGATCCAGTCGTTAGTATATCTATACATAAAATAAATCGCAAGTGCGCCGGTAGTGACATCACGCGACCTACTTACATGTCTACCCTCACCACAGCGTGCTTCAACAGAGCCCTGACTTTCAGCTCGAGGCGAGGGCGCCAGTCAATGTCTGATCGCGTCGGAGTTGAGACTTCTAAGAACTGTACCCGATTCATTGTGCCCCGTGTTATTGTGTTAAGAGGACTACAAGAGCTAAGTGACCTTGAGTGACGCACGCACACATTTACACAATAAACGTGAACGCCATCTAACGACGACGCCCAAAACAATTAACTCTCAAGACTAATCTCTAGAGAGATTACGCCCGAGTATTCAATAGATGGCGCGAAAGTAAGAACAGACAAATAAAAATGAATATTAATAATGAATTGCAATTAAAACACTGCATTTGGGGTGGTAACCGTTATAAGTATAAAACGCCTCATTTGGAAAGTATCCAAATACTTCTTTTATTCGGTGTTACGATATTAATTATTGCATTTCATAATCAATAGGTACTTTAGTTAATTATTTAGACATATTTCTTATTTCCATACAGTAATATTGACAAATTAATCAAAACAACGAAGTATTTGATTAGATGAATAAGTACTTTTAGTACATGATTAGATGAATAAGTACTTTTATCAATAACTTTACAATCGTGATCGTCGTGTGAACCACTGTTTCCAATCTATAATAAAAACAGAAGATTTCAAATTACTAAGATATGTCAATTCTAATTATCCTAGTTCTATGGTACACAGCAGAAGGTAATTGCGTTTCGTTTATTTTTTGTATAATAAGAGTTTGAAAAATTGTTAGCCACAAGTAAAAGATTAGGTACGCGCGGTAATCAAGCTATAAAAAACCAGTTTATGCGGATCTCTCATTGTATAGAAAATGTATACAAAGCGAGGCCAAGTTATACTGGAAATGTATAGCTTCATGTGCCGCCGTGTCTACCTAACATTCTTACAATTTTATAATTCTTATTTATTAAAAACTATATCAATAAAATTAAACTCTTACTTGTGATAAGTAACATCGCAATTTTCAGATGAATCTGTTATTTCGCAATGCCCGTTACCAATAAGCTGCAGTCTTTCAACAAAAATATTAGGTAGGTATTTATCTGTTTTATATTGTTTTTCTAGTCAAAGAATACAAAATAGTACAAGAATGAACACAGGGCGACACACCAAGCTATAAATTTCCAGTATAACATGGCCTCGCTCTGTATACATTTTCCTTACAAAGAGAGATCCGCAAAACTGGCGACGCGGCCGGCGCGGCTAGTCCTTAGTCCAGCAGACGGACCTGCCGCGTACTTGCAAATTCATACCTAAACTGCGCAGTGCGCCTGGCCTGTTATAGCTTAGAAAAAACGTAGGTACTTACGCATTGAAAATAATTTCAGTGTCGATATTTTCAACTTTCTCCAGTAAAAATTAATTACATTTCAAATGTTTTTTTTAGTTATTTATTTTTGAGTATTTAATTTTATATGAATATACTGCGTAGAATTTTAGTTCAAAAAGCAAAAACATAACATCACTATCCTGGAATCGAACCCGGATTCTCTGGATTGCAAATCCATACCTCGACCAAATGCACTGCAGTAACAGTTACACTACTGATCGAAATAACTGAATGTATGCGAACTATACATCCATCCGTCAAATGTCCAAAAATACGTTTCCAAAATTCATAGTTTTATATCGTTATAAAAATTAATATTTAGTAATACTAAAATGTTCTTACGTTTTAATATCGTTCATATGTTGGGCGTTTGATTTATATGAACTTTTTTTAGTTCTCGTAATGGGTTTCACTTTATTTCCCATACTTACAAATGACCAGAAGTACCTTATTTATTACGCTATTTTAACTTAAAATATTTTATATTTACACGAAACAAAAATATTTACGGAATAAAGACATAAAACAATGAATTTATGAATAAAATTATACAAAACAGTAAACAACCTTGGCGTAATAATGCGGCGAAAAATGCGGCAAAACGAGCGACACGTCCGTATAGCATCAGGCCTCGGCCGGCACTGTCGGTACACAGGCGTTTACGCACACATGCGCACGTATTTTGTTCAGAGATAAAAATATGTGATTTGCAAAAAATCTATTGATTGGATTAAAAAACTAAAACAGTATCACGTTACTTTGTTGCGTGAAGAATAATTTGACAAAAAATCAGAATGATTGCATGTATATTAGTATAGTTTTACTCGTTGACAGAAATGTTTAGAGGCATCTTTGCGATTTTTTTCTATCGTATCAAATTTGTAGTATTATGTTTTCAACACAGTATCGAACTAGCATATATAGAGAAGAATATCATATATTTTTCTGTGTTTTTTTACTGCAGTGGTTCTATATGATCCACGTATTGTAAAACATGCTTTTAGCTCTTGTAGTCGCCTTAAGTTGTAATCTCAAGTAATTTGTTAGTTTACTAGAAACAGTGCATCGCACCCAGTGTGTTTTCATAGCACGAAACCCATCGTCTGCACACACGATGTACGAGGCTAGCGGAATAAATCTTGACATAATTATCCGACAAATTGATAATTACATTGATTTTTTTTTAGCCAAAAGGTTGCGGCTAAATCTGAGTTTAACCTCTAATTTTAGAATTTTCTTCAAAAACCTTCATTATCCATCTTTTCCCGAGAAATATTACATGTACCTATACATAATATCAAACCATTGGAAGCTCCCTTCTACAAAACTCGATTAAAACATAATTGTATGAGACGTCATGCAGGGTCGTAAAATATGGGGCAGGCAGGGTAGTAAGACCTTCAAATCATTGCACTGGCACACCACGTGGCGAAACCGTGGTTGCGCAGTGCCATCATCATCATCATTTCAGCCGAAAGACGTCCACTGCTGGACATAGGCCTCCCCCAAGTGTCGCCACATTGACCGGTCCCGTGTGACTCACATCCAGCGGATCCCTGCAACCTTCACCAGGTCATCGGTCCACTTAGTGGGAGGCCTTCCAACGCAGCGTCTTCCGGTTCGCGGTCGCCACTCCAGAACTTTTCGGCCCCATCGGCCATCCGTTCTGCGAGCAATGTGCCCTGCCCACTGCCACTTAAGTTTGGCTATTCTTCGGGCTATGTCGGTTACCTTGGTTCTCTTGCGGATGTCCTCATTTCTGATTTGATCACGCAAGGAAACTCCTCGGAGTTTCCTTGCGTGATCAAATCAGAAATGAGGGCTATGCTCGCATAGCCCTCTCCATTGCCCTTTGGGTGACTTTAAGCCTTCTGATAAGGCCCATTGTGAGCGACCACGTTTCGGTCCCGTATGTAATCACTGGCAACACACACTGGTCTTGCGCAGTGCGCTGCCAACAAATTCGAAGTAAAGTATTTAACGGGTTTCCCACCCACTTGGTGTTCGATTGGTCGTGCCACCAACCATTGCCTTTGGTCTAAATTTATTAGGTACCTATTATCCACAAAATCGTTCACATGGGACGTCAGCACAAGGGAGACCTTTTACTAAATAAATAAATGAAATCATCATCTGCCTAGCCTTTTCCCAACTGTCTTAGGGTCAGCTTCCAGTCTAACCGGATGCAGCTGAATACCAGTATTTTACATGGAGCGACTGCCTATCTGACCTCCTCAACCCAGTTAGTACCAGGTAATACGATACCCCTTGGTAAGACTGGTTGTTAAGACTTTGGGCTACTGACTACCTGTAATGACTGCCAAAGATCTAAAATGACAGCCGGGACCAACGTCTTAACGTGCTTTCCGAGGCACGGAGGAAACTCGGTATATAATGCGTGGAATAATTCTTAAATAAAACTAATTCTTCAAAATTATTATGTTGATATATTACTTATATCACAAAAAATAACAATAAATCTTAAAAACTACATAATATATCACACAGTGCGATTGCAGATTTTTTTAAATTTTACTAGCTAAGCTAGATGTACTTCAATTATTATTATTCTTTCGACATACCAAGTTAAAAAAAAACTGTGTACAAGACTTATCTATATGTTTGCTTGAAGATGCATAGTAGAAGTGATGTGAATGATAAGCTAAACAATATTAAAGTTAAATGCTCAGTTGCTACAGCACATTTTATTTGCTGTTATACCGTCTATAACCTGTCTAAAATACTATATCTGAGAAAAATAAAATGCGAAGCTGTTTTTCCATAAAATTGATCACCAGTACTTCTCGAGGGACTTGACCAAGTCCAATGGATCAACATTGGGTCCATGACGTTCAACTGGCACGCCATCTTTGTTGACGATGAATTTTGTGAAGTTCCATTTCACGAAACTGCCCAGGGTGCCACCCTGCTTGTGCTGTAAAAAAAAGCATTTATAGAGGTATTGTTTATGTTGTATTGACTGCCGCGTTGGTCTAGTAGTCGCAACCACGACTGCTTTGCATGAGGTCCTAGGTTCGATTCCCGGGTCGGGCAAAGTCATATACACACCCACACATATACACAGCCACACAGAGATATGTAAATAGGCCACATCTTGGTTGCATTAGCTAGTTATTAAATAATATTGTAATTTAATGATGATAAACTATGTTCGACTTATAACTACTGTTACATGTCCAAACCATAGGCGAGGACGCTGGCACCCTAAACACAAGTTAAATCTTACATTGGGTGCCAGAGCCCATCGAAACCACTCTTTTCACTAGTTGTAACGCTGCACAGTGCTTAGATAAGTGTTTCTTGTACAATTATTTAAGGTAATAAAATACTTCTTTTTTTTTATTGGGTTTTTCCATCAGGAATTTCTCAGTAGCAGCCACAGAGTCTCCATATGTGCCCGGTTGATGGCAATAGGCTCGCCTCCTATTCAAGGGACATAAACATAACTGGCGAAATGTGGGTGTACTGTTATTTACATCTCTGCCTAATCTTTCGTGGATTACAGGCGTGATGTTATGACTTATGTTGTGTTGTTTATGTTGATTGGTTCAGTAACTGTGCAAGCGCTTTCGAGTTAAAGGTCGCGAGGTCACAAGGTACATTTAGATTACATTAATGAAATTCAAGTTGAATTATAATTCGAAATCTATAGCAGCCTACTGTTTACATACCTACAAGTGATGTTTTCATAGTGAATGTTATCCTATTGGCTAGTACTACGATAATAAACGTAGATAATAACAAATTCTGAATTATATCATTTATAAGTACTATTCCCGCAATTTTAAAGACGACCTATGGAATAATCGATGAGAAATAACATAAACCGTTTCACATAATTACTAGCAAGGGACATTCATACTAAGGCCATTTCCACAGAATTATGAATAATAGAACAAGTCTATTGATTGACCTTATCACAAATAGATTTATCAAGGTTGTCCTTCAAAACGTCTGTGGTTTGCCACATACATTATACCTAAACCTACTAATTGTGATAAAAACTCATTATCATTACTCAGCAATTTTTATTACTGGCAAGTTTTTTTTTAAAGAACGCTAAATGTTTTTGCCTCTATGACACATCATTCGGCATTTTCCAGACTTGTATTTAGCTTGTTATCAATGAACACATCATTGTTATCTGGTACACCTGCCTATTAAATAATATTCTTCAATGTTCTAGTAAAGTAAGATAAAGTTAGATTAGAATTAAGTTTTTCATAACAAACAGGCCTGCGAAATGTTCTACATTTAATTTAATATTATTGCTTGTTTTCTCAGAAACAATGTTAGAAAAAAAATTCAATGTCTATGGCATAATTTACTATGTTATGAATTAAAAGCTTGTATGTTACCAAATTTTAATTTAGAGAAGGCAATTAAAAAAAAAGAAAATAGACACCCTAATGTCATCAATCTCTTGCCCTTATCCCAATTGGTTTGGGGTTGGAGCAGCATGTCTTCTTCTTTCATACTTGTATTACTCGTCATCTCATCAGACACCTCCTTTCTTGCCATGTCATTATTTACACAGTCCATCCATTGTTTATTTGGTCTTCTTCTACTCATATACCCATCCACATTCATACTCAAAACTTTCCTCACAACATTTTCCCTCATTTGTCCGCATCACATGCCCATACCACGACAATCAATTACCACACAACTTTTCAGCTACCGACGCCACTTTGAGACTTCCTCTTATATACTCATTTCTTATTTTATCCATTTGCATAACACCACACATCCCCCTTAGCATTCTCATAAATGTGTAGCATTCAAAAAACCTAAACAAATTATTATGAATTTTAAATGTTTTACATAAACATGAAGGACTTCAAAATTATATACATTAGCATAATACCAGATAAATATGTGCACATAAATGTTGTAGAGGTACTTATGTGAATATTTTTTAATAAAGATGCTTAACACACCCGGTTTCGCCTGCATTAAAATCAAAACTTGCCCCATGGAAACATACTACAGGGATTATCCATCATCATCATCATTTCAGCCGAAAGATGTCCACTGCTGGACATAGGCCTCCCCCAAGTGTCGCCACATTGACCGGTCCCGTGCGACTCGCATCCAGTGGATCCCTGCAGCCTTCAGGGATTATCCAGTCTTTCTTAATCCACATCTACTTGTGTGCCCATTTTCTGTTCAGTCATTTAAGACGGAGAAAGGTACTTTCACTTTCATAATATTAGTATGCATTAGATATAAGTAGGTACTGAGATTTTTAAATACAAAATAGCAAATAAGATAAAAGTTGCACTAAGCTGCTTCTAAAAATTATGATGCTTAGATTTACCATACTATGACATCTAAATACAGTTATGCTTGCTACTCTTACCATGTTAGTGCCTAGAACTAGAAATGTAAGTAGCATGTATTGTTAGTTTGTAGGGGCTAACTAACAATGCATGCGACAGTTTGTAAGTAGGCCAGTCCACAGGCAGCAGTTGTATACAGGCTGATTATTTTAGTATTGCAACACAGGTCACTAGCAATCTGAAATATAAATATACAGAACCTTTACCTTCAGGAACTTCCACAAAGGACTGGCATTGTCTCCATTCACATCAATCTTCTCAAACAGATCAAACTTCACTTTCCTGTCAGCAAGAGAGCAGGCAATTTCCTCATTATTACCTGGCTCCTGACCAGCAAACTGATTGCAGGGGAATGCGAGAATGCGGACACCTAAAAATAGATATTGTTGATGTAACTAGGTAATCATTTGTCAATGGTGGAGTTTGAAATGCTTTATGGGTTATGGAGCTCACATTGGATATTCAACTTTCGATGCTAAGTTGATAGTTGCAAATCCATCAGCACACGGCATTTCAAATTTCCACCATTATTTATGAGCACAGTTTAGCATCTGGAAACTCGTCAAACTTTTTGCTCTGGCCTTGAGGCGTATCTAGAAAATTCAACTAATCAGTAGCGATTAGCGTATATTATAGGGGGAGCGCGGGCGAGCACAGGAGAACGCTGTCCCAGGTATCGCCTACTTCAGAGCGGTCAAAAGGTTGCCGAGAATAGTTATTATTTTCTTATCAGAGTAACCTACCTTTCTCCTCAGCGTATTTGTCATACAATTCATTCAATTGTTTGTAATTATTAGCGGTAAGACCGCACTGTGAAGCCACATTCACAATGATGCAAACATGACCTTTATAAACATCCAGTTTCACTTCTTCACCCTTTATGTTCTTCACTGTGAATTCGTGGATCGATGTCGCGGATTTGTAATCGGGATTAGCACTCATTTTCCTGGAAATTGCAAGATTAATAAGTAAAATAATTATAAAAAAACTGAACCGGTTCCCCACTCTTAATTTTTATCACAAAATTCCAAATTTAGCATTCGTAAATCATTCAAAATATTGTAAAATCACTTTTGACAGATAAGTGATGTACACAAAACGAATCTAGCCGGTCTTGTGATGCATCATTTTATGGATGCATAGCCGCTTACGTAACACTTATTTTGATAAAAAAATAAATTTATTTTTTATTGATTTTCTTACTTACACTACACTTAATTGAGCTCGAGATAAACAAATAACGTTTCCGACTATAGGCGCCACAAGCTTAGAAATCGCTCTAAAACCGATTGTCATGATAGCTACAAAAAGTTCCTATATAAATATGCATCACGTTCGTAAACTATATTTATTTCTAGACTATGATGCAATCGGGCTAGATATTGCTCAATTATTAGTAAAAGTAAAAATTAAGCAATAACTTTATAATAACAGTGAGAACACTCTCATAAAACTGTGAGATTCTTTTTTTCAGTACTTTTTAAATTATTATTTTCGCTCTCTACACCATTATTCAATCTTCGGAAACGCGCAAATTTTTTTTTTTCAGGATTCGAACGCAGCTGCTGTTTATGTCAATTATTGTGCGTTCGAAAACGTAGTAAATATTTCTTTTCATACAAGTTGCATTTCAGATTTAAATGGAGTCTGTATTTTATATTGTTGGCTCAAATACATTTTTAATCATTATTATATAAAGTTAGCTACTAGCAACATACTAATAAAAAAATACTGATGATTAGTGCTGTTTACTTGTAAAAATCTGTTTTACCAATAAGGCAAAAAAATTAATTGTTCGGATTGTTCCTGCCACAGAGAATAGAATACAAACGTCAAATCAAACACCCTCACAATTTCTTCTTTCACAAATTACAGAAAGTGCTGTGTTACAGTGTTAGAACGAGCTAGAAATTGAAATTGTTCAGTCAGCAAATATAATCAAATGACGATGGCTTTTTTGGTGACAAATATACGTAGATGCGTCTGCCTGAAAAGCTTTAGCAGCCCCAATATTGTCCAAACTGCGTCATACCATGCTAATGTAAGTGTACTTCTATATTCTATGCAATGTCAAGGATTATCGATTTCGCCTACTGAACTACGTAATTTCACGAATAACCTTGACCGATGATAAAATGTTAAGTCGTATTCAGTATATGAAATATTGATTTTCATTCTTAACAATCATATATGACATCTTGAATCGAAACTATTCCAGTAGAGTTGTAGTAGTCTCGATATCAATTAAATTTTAACTTGTTTACATTTAAATAAGTGTCGGTAGTATAAATATATAATTTGTCATTAAAAAAAAACAAAAATTCCAACTGTGCAAATAACTCTGTTGTAGTAACTCTTTGTTGTGTTTGTAGGCATTAATTACCTAAAATGGCGTTCGACTTCATAGTAGAGGGCAATTTAATGAAGTTAAGCCAGTAAATGATCATAATAACATTGCATAATTATTGAAAACAATCACATTTGTTCCTTTACCATCAAACCATTATTCCAGGTTATTGATCACTATGAGAACCCACGCAACGTTGGATCCCTTGACAAGGCGGACAAAAATGTTGGCACTGGTCTTGTTGGTGCCCCAGCTTGCGGTGATGTAATGAAGCTGCAGATCCGAGTTGACGATGATGGCAAGATCATTGATGCCAAGTTCAAGACATTCGGATGTGGATCTGCGATCGCATCCAGCTCATTGGCTACAGAATGGGTGAAGGGAAAGACTGTTGATGAGGCTTTGAAGCTGAAGAACACTGATATTGCTAAGGAGTTATCGTTGCCGCCCGTCAAGCTGCATTGCTCCAGTAAGTTAATTTTTATCAGTTTAATGATCCCCCGATAACATTCCCACTGCTGGGACACAGGCCTCTTCTCTGTGAAAAGGAGAGGGCTCTAATCAAACACATAAGCCCAGTGCTTGTTCGATCATATCAATTGGATATTTAATTAATTATGCCGGTTTCCTTGTGAATTTTTCGTCACCTTTAAAACTTTGATTTTTAATACTTTATGTACATTTGAATAGTTCTGTTATTCCTGATTTATCAACAGCAATGATGGCTATCAACATTTCAGAGGGCTGTGGTTTGTGTTACTGTCAGATGTTTATAGAGATATTTTTAGATATAATATGATAAATTTTGACATTGTATTTTATTATCTTGACCTAATAAGTACTTTAAGATAAGGTTTTGTAAACACTTTCGCATTATTTTTTAATATACCTAAATATTTTAAATGAATGACGTTTCCACTGTTATAGCTCAATTAGCTTATACAATCATCAAATGGCCTCATTATAATAAAAGTTACTAACACCAAATAAATTGTGATAAGGGCAGGGAATTGATGATGGCATAATTTTCCTGATATCTTCTTCCATAATTCTCTATTACACGTCATCTCAGCAGTCACCTCATCTACGTTCGTACTCAACACCCAATTTCTGATGTATCAATGCATCAAAATGAAACACAAGTCAAGTGATGTCATTAGCTGTTGATTTAACAGATTACAGCTTAGCTAATTTTCTTTTGAAACACGGGGCATGTAAACTATGAACAGGCTGGAAGGACACCAACTCACAATTAACACATATTTCTCGACCTCACACAGATTTTTATATCGACGATAACTTTGTGTGATGTGTGTGTTTAGAATGATGTACTTAATATGTGGTAATGGTTTCTGTGTTGGTATCCCTTCCACCCTGTATACTTAGTTAATAATAAAATTATTAAGTATATTGTGAAATATAAAGAGTTTTTATTTATTTCCAGTGCTTGCTGAGGATGCCATAAAAGCAGCCTTGTCCGACTACAGGATCAAGCAACAATCAGGCGAAAAGCAGTAAAGAATGTTATTGGAAGACGTTGGGAACAGATCTGTGATTTAATAGGAATCGTAAGAAGCAGGGCTAGTATCTACTACATTATAAGAAGTAATTGTAGGTACTGAGAAGGAAAAGGACCTATGTTATTCAATTTATTCCATTGATGATTCTGCACTGAAAATGTATTGAGTTGTGTTTTGTTTTTTCAATACTTTTCTGGATTTTCGATCTGTGCACAAAATATTATACCTTGATATTAAAATTAAATGTGTTAGTCAATATCGTGAATAGTTGTAGTAATGTTGTCAAAAATAGTTGTTAAATAAATCTGATTATGAATTATTTCTGGTTTATTATTTTTACCCCAAAACAACACGTAGCGACATTGGTCGTATCCTACGCTCTGTAAAGGTAGCGCCACATCTAGAAGCACATAATCGCACTTTTCCATACTCCTATCCTGTCCTGAAGCTCAGAACCGTCATTAGCTAGAGCGTGTTGCCGAGCGCAACGTCGATGCTGTTGCGTGTGATAGCAGCAGGAGTTGTTCTTGATTGAAGAGGTATTATGTTTTTCTTTGCCTTTTAGAGACCTGGCGCACTACGCGGCCGCGACCACGACTTCGCATGACCGGTGGCTATCTTGAACAAAACAGGGAGGTTACTAGGACGTCTTATAGCAAGAGTAATTCCAGTATGGGAAAGACAGAGCTATACAGGTCGTCTAGCGCCATCTCTTTCTCACACTGGAATCACTCTAGCTTTTAGACGTCATGATAGACCACCTGGTCGGACGACCAAACTTTCTTCCTGGTCGAAGCGGCGGCGGCCAAAATTGTGGTCGTAGGTTTGTGTAATCACCAAATTCAGATGCCATAAATGTTGAAAAGCCAAACTAAAGTTTATTATCGTTATCAGTCAGTAACAGCACTCGATACAGGTACCTACTATCTCTCTTAAAATTGATATTGTTTGTAATCTAGTTCACACGGCAACGCTAACTGCACCTGAAGGTGTAACCTATTTAGTGATATGAATCATCACACTTCAAAGGCATACATTAGGTAAAACTATAATAATAATACTGCTGGCATATTTTGATGAGGTTCACAGCCTAACCCTAGGATCCTCTGGACAAGAACCTACTAGTCAAACTATAAAAAAAATCTATGAATGAGTTAGTACTTAAGAGCCTATTGAGACACGGATACAGGCATAGTGTACTTTAATAATTTACTGGAAACGGGATCATTATTACCAGTCTGGTTTTTGCGACGGGACAGTCCATTTGATGCCTTGGGGTCGGTCTCTAGGCATCGGAATCTGTATCTTGTTACCACTAGCTATGTATGAATTTACGTTGGGTAAAGATTAAAATGCTCTGCCCTTAATTCGTTATTGCACCATGACATGTTTATCCAAAATTAGGTGATGAATCACTTACAACAAATAAATTTGTCAATTTCATAATCAAGGAGTATATTAAAATAAAACAACACTATACCATAACTAAAGACATGTATTCTAGCAAACATTACAAATTAGTGATGTACTAATCAAGTATAACAATAGAGTAGTATAAACAGTCGTATACAATTAGATGCTACGTATTACGGTTACGTCACTATGCCTAGTTTCTGTAAAGCTAGTTGCGCGGCGTCCGCCTTCGCTTGCTTCTTGTTAGCGCTGGCTACTGCTGGCTGGTATTCAGTTCCTGCTACTTTTACCTGTAGGGTAATATTTGTTTTAAATATTTAGGAAACATATTCATTGTCATTAGCAAAAAAATAATAAACACAGGCAGAGAGCCTGTGTTTATTATTTTTTTTTTAAATACATCGGAAAAATACCACTATTAGTAGTTTGGCCGTCTTCCAATGATTGACTGTTTCTCGTCGAGCATTTCTGTCATGCTATACATAAATACATTTCATCATATGCCTAAGGGTCAGTTCACACCGTGACGTGACGCGACACGACGCGGCATGCATATGCATAATGCATAGTATCGTTTGAAACACTCGGGGCGCGTGACGTCTCGCGGCGCTGCGACCGGCTGCGCGTCTTTTAAACGATACTTATGCATTTCCTATGGAGATAAAGAATAAAATGGTTTGACAGTGACACTGTCACTTCGGTGTGAATTGACCCTTACCTTTTCCCAACTATGCTGGGATCGGATACCAACCTCTCCGGATGCAACTGAATCTGAGTTGCACAACACAGTTTAAGAGTTACACAACAGATAACTTATAAAATAAAATAAAAACAATAAAAAAAATATTCAACGTACGCAGACCTTGAACAGGAAGTTCTTTTTGTGATCGGGGCCGCATTCGAAACATAGGTTATATTCAGGCGGGCCTAGTTTCTGTTTGGAACAGTATTCTCCCAGTAACGATACTGGGTGCTTGCCGCCGGCGACTAGAGGCGCGGGGCCGCGGATGCGACCTGGCCGCTGAGGTTTCATCTGTAAAAAAATGTTTAATTTTTTAAAGGATTTTTGGAATAAGGAAAAGGTAAGATAGGTGAGAAAGGATTTTATGGATGGGTCTAACAAACAAGAACTTCAAAGTAATGTTGCAAAAAGGTTAAAAAAAAGTAATTAAGCTGGAAGCAGGCTGACCTATTCTATTTTTATAATTTTATATTCAAATGGGTCTCCGCCTACATCCTACTTTTATGAAAAGGGGCTTTTCGCTTTTCAGTTTTTTTTTACCGTAGTCAGGTTTTTGAGATATTTTAATTCCTTTTTTATTTCCAGCATTTTAGTAATGTGAAAGATTTCGCAGATGATTTAACTTTTTTTTATACGAGTTGTCATAAATTTCGAGCTACTATTAAATTTGTATATATTTTTGTAATCACCTTTTAATACCTTTTAATACCCTTCTTTGATACTCCATACGATGGGTTTGGAAGAAAAAAAAATCGAAGAAAAAAAAGTTACGCCCAAAATCCGCCTTTTTTCTTTTTCTTATATTTTTCAGTGGCACCCGCGACACCAAGACGAATCTAACGACGTATAATTCATCCAAATCAGTTCATCCATTTAGGAGTTATCAGGAAACAAAGAAACGGACATACATACAAGTCAAACACATAACCCTTCTGTTAGGCTTCGCCGCAGTCGGGTAAAAAAATGGAAGAAAAAAAAAAAAAAAAAAACTAAAATAAAAAGTATGTTACTTACACCTCTATTGCGTCTACAGCTACTGACCTCTTCCTTGGCCTGTAGACCTCTGGTGTCCAGCTTGACTTCCAGCAGTAATGGCTGGAGTGTCCCAGTGCCTTCCTTACCCAACCCTTGCCCAGGCGTCCAGCCCATTTTCTGGAGCAAGTGCATGCCCATGCCCCCTTCAACGGGCGCGGCTCGCACGAGTTGGTCCTACATATTATAGAACCAGTTAGAGAATAAATTGACATTTGTGAGTTTAATAAATTTTTGGCTCGGTAGGAATTTATTTTTGGTATTTCTAGGAAAAGTGAATTCATGTTTGAAATGGAAGAAAATTAAGGAAAATAAGTCTGCAAGTCTGGGGATACTTAGATAAAAATCTTTAGGCTGGAAAAAATCAGTAGTTCGAACACAGTTTTAAAAATTGTTCAATCAAATCCATATTCTGAAATTGAATTGTAAGACATTTTTACATCGTTTTGCTATTCTCCACTCAGTATGCAGTAGCATATAAAGTTCATTTTTGTTTGATTAACATGGCACCCCGTCCCGTATCATACTTACCTCTTTGTATACATTGTAAGGTTAGCACCTATCATCGTAGACATCGAAGTGCACGCATCTCCTTATCACTTAAAAGCTGCAACAAATATTCATGAATTCCCCATTTCGGCCATACTTTTCTTTGAGCCATCAGACGCAGAATTTTTAATGATAGCAACCCCATGCATACGCAAATGTCAAATTACACAAATGTGCGGCAACATTTGCTGATGCATTGGCTTCAATACGCGCGGCCATTATGTTAGTTTTCGGTGTGTTGTGCAAAACTTCGCACATAGCTTTGCACAAAATGCTGTTTTCTAATATCGAAGATAACTCAAAGAATCGATGGACTTTAGACTGACTAGAAATATATTTAATTTTTGTTTATCCATTACATGTGTATTCCGTTAATAAAAACGTCTGTGTCCATGACATAGTCAAAGACAAAAACAGAACAAATGAGGATGATTTTAACTACAATTATGAATTAAATAAAAAAAAATAGAAAAACTATAATAATTATAAATAATGATTGGTACGTTTATTTCGAGAATTACTCTGACCATTTTAAAATAATGGAAGAATAATTCTAAACATTTTAAATGATGAAAAACAATATTTAATAAATAAATAAGGATAACATGAAATAAATAAGTCAGTCATAACCAAGGGGAAAACTGAATATCTGTACGCAATCTTTGGTAATGATGATTGACATGCCAAGGGGGTGGCATGAGAATTACCATCACATTAGAAGAGAAGTGCGGTGTACCGAGCGAACTACGTGGTTCCCTCGCTACACGAACAAGGAATGTAACGGACGTGATGGTTGCAGCAACAAATAATTCGAATAATAAATACTGAGGTTACACATTAAATATAATAATTTAAAGTGTTAATATAGAATAAACTTGATATTGGAAATTTTATAAATAAATGTGATGCAATATTCTAGATAAGTAGGAATTTAATTTGCATATAGTGTTGTGTAATTTAGGCCATACATTAAAAATATTAATTGCTGTCCAGGCAAGATAATAAAATACGTATGTAAAATATAATTATTCGCAGTGAACGTACGGAGAACAATCAAGCTATACAAAACCAGTTTATGCCGATCCCTCATTGTACGGGGAACCTATACAAAGCGAGGCCATGATATACTTGAAATGTATAGCTTGATGTGTTGCCGTGTGTACTAATATCTTAGAAAATATAAGGCAATCATATTTATAAAAGACATATAAATACAAATTCGAAAATTTATCACAATCTACAGCAGATTCGAAAACCCTTTAGTATTTCCCATTCCCAACATGATTTAAAACCGTGCAAAACTTTAAGTCTCATTTTATTTTAAATAATGGACTTAAACGTCAGTGCATATAATATACCAGAAATTAAGCATTGTCAAAGCTTTAGTTCATATAAATAAATTACATACACGTAAAAACTGTGCTAAAATATTGCTTCGTTTACAAAAAGAGTGATACAAAGATATAACAGTAAAAAATAAGTTGTTGCAACCATCACAGTAATATTCAAAAAGGTCAGAAAGTATAATACAACAAGTATTATAAGTTCTGACCGCACGGTCGAACGCGCAGGGACCGTCGATCCCGACCGGCGAGGCAATCAGCTGAAAGTAAAGTTATTGCCACACTATTAAAGTATTGAACGAAACCATTTGCTCATTGACTGCCTGTATCGGTAGTCTGTTTCGAGTTTAATTTTGTTATAGTAGTCATTTCAATAAACTAATTGCTAGGATAGAATTATACCAAGGAATTGGTAACAAATGGAATGATAATACATCTCATCTAACTTACTTATTAGTCCTTCTTTATATATTATCTGCAGATATATATATATTTTTTATTATTATTTAAATTATAAAGTGCACATAATAGAGAGATATTCTATTGAATTATTGGACCTAAAGATACGGAACTCATATTATCACTCCATTTGTTTAGGAATCTGTGTTACTAATTTTAAAAGGTTTAGAAAGCGCTTTCTTTACTTTGTTTTACAGGTAATTCAACTATTAATTTATCCTAAGAGCTCTGCCTACTACGTACTTACCAATTCTCAGTATCATAATAGAAAAAGAGGGAAAATAAACATAATTTTACATTGTGATAAAGGTAAGACCATTTCTACTGATTTATTTTATTCTACATAAGTCAGATGATTTTCAAACAATTTCTAGTGGCTCAACTTACTGATTTTATGTCTCAGTACCTACAATATCCAAATTTAAAATGGGTACATATTAATTACAAGATTAAACACAACACATAGTACACAATAGGACAGCTGAGCAATATTTCTTGGTTTCGTTTAATACTTTAACGCATATTTTTATGATTCTCCCCTACAAGTGTATTGTTCTTTCATAATCACATACCAGGAAATATCGACCAAACAGACATGCAAATTAATCAATTCTGATTTACACAATACGTAATATAACTATACAGACATATTTTAGAGTAGGGACTTTCGCCAAGTTGCATTATCTGCGTCAAGGTGCGTGCGGTAACGGAATTTACGTAAAGTTGTTAATTTTTAACAATTTTATCAACATTTGGAAAATGTGTTAGTCATCATCATTCTCCTGCCCTTATCCCAATTTATTTGGGGTCGGCGCAGCATGTCTTCTTCTTCCATACTTCTCTATTACTCGTCATCTCAGCAGTCACCTCTGTACTTGCCATATCACCCTTCAGACAGTCCATCCATTGTTTCTTTGGTCTTCCTCTACTCTTATAGCCATCTACATTCATACTCAACATTTTCCTCATTCCTCCGCATCACATGTCCATACCATGATAACCGATTACCACACAACTTTTCGGTCACCGGAGTCACTTTCAGACTTCCTCTTATGTATGTACTCATTCCTTATTTTATCCATTTGCGTTAAACCACACATCCTCCTTAGCATTCTCATCTCAGTCACATGTCATGTCATTCATCCCTTTTTTATTTACAAAATACTCCTGTAACTCAAAACGTTTAGCATTAATAATATAACGTTAGTTTCGTAAGTTTTAATAAAAACCTTTTCCTTTTTTAGTTGTGGTTTTCTACAACCGCACGGGCTTCCTCTAGTAATTGAACATCACGTGATCTGCCCAGTAATCACGAGAAATCGGTGAACGAATACGAAAAAATATATTCGCCGACATTGCACTATCGCCAGGATTTCACCTATTAAGCCTTCCTTCTGACGGTTTCAACTTCGCCCAAGACATAAACAACGGCAAATTGACGGTTAAGAGTTGCTTGCACCTTGGGCAAAGTGGAAACTAATCGTCAGTCTACGCAATCTAGTAAAAAACGCCAAATGCAAAAATAACGCGTATACAGTTATAATATACGTATTCGTAGTAACAATATTTTATTCTTATAGATTAATTTGTAAAAATGAAAGAACAGTTTCACTGAAGTCATATTAAAAGGCAGCAATACGATGTCCATATATTTCGAAGTATAAATGTGTACCTTTTTGGCCCAAGCTTGTGTGCCGCTTGCTAGTTCCCTGGGAGTCAATATTTGTGCACCCGTTGAGCCGGTGAACTGACCCAGAGATGATTCAGTCACTGAGCTTGCGGACCAACCAAACTGTGAAAAAATTACCTATATTAGGGAAAAGGTTATTTAATAAAATTGGTAAAATAATAATAACTAAAAGAAAAAACACAAATAAAAGTCGTGCCAGAAGAATGACAGTAGGGTCGATACATGTGACTAAATGCCATGACATTGCCACTGACGTGGGTACACAGACTCCTGCAAAGAGATTTCCACATAATATTAAATTTAGTGAGATAACTAAGTTCTTATTTGAAAGCTTTTGATTTAGATTGGTTGTGAACTTAACCAGAGCCTTTTTAAATCTCGAGATTTAATCTAATTATCTAGCTAAGCAAATAAAAAAAAAATTGTTTGTTTGTGTTATGGTTTAAAAATAAATGACTTCAAAAAATAACTTACGCCATGTGTGGTATAAAGTTCACTCTCCTCTTGCTCCTTACGAATTAAAGACAGCTTCTGAGACACGAGCGACGCTACATCTTGCTGTAAAAAAAATACAATATTATCTTATTATCAATCTGAGTAACACTGGCAATGAGAAACTTCCGTTTCTTCAATGACTTGAGAATTAACCACTCACGGCTGACCTGGAAATCTTTAAATAGACTCCAGACCAGGTTGACCGCAGGAAGGAAAACCTGCCCAGGTGGAGATTTATTGATGACCTGCCCTGGCGTGTAAATGTGGTGCTGTTCCATAAAGGATGGGGCACTTAATATGGTGTCCTGCGTTTCCTGTTGTTTGTTTATTACAGGGATTGATGGATGCTACTGAAGGCGCCTAACTCGTGGTTCAGTTCTGGGCCAATACAATTTAGATTGCCATCAACACGCTAACAAGATCTCCGAATACCTTTCAAAACTTAAGAGAAAGGAAGACCATCTTCCTGATTCAATAAGTGTGGAAATTGCAGTAACGGTACTATAATTTCAAAACTTATCGACGCGATATCGGGTCGAGTCGGGTTGTCCGAACTGAAGCGATTATTATTACATGGACAGAAAGCTCTTAAAAAAGTAACAACTTACAATTTGCACCATTTTAGCAGCATCAACCCCTGGGGGGTAAGCTTGTGGTCCCGGTGCCGGCAATGCAGGTATCGCAGGCACCGAGTTCAGCTCTGAAAAGGTAAAACGAGACGATTTTATTACACAAAGGGGTTAGGCAGAGATATGACTGACTTAGAGTTTCGCCACGCATTTTTGATACAATCAAAGCTACACGCTAGAGCTGCGTATTTACGCTACATCTAATTCCGAAATCAGAAGCTTCCCTTGAGGGAAATGTTGATTCGGGAGATGTTAATTTTTGTTTGAATTCATTTTGTGCTTAGACATTTCATTTCCAGGGAAAATGCCGAATGATTTCTGATTTCGGTTTCAGCAAAACGACAAATGCTCAGAGTAAAGTAGTTTAAGATGAGATGTCCCAATTTTGGCGCCGAGAGCCATTACTAATGTTTAATAGCATGGTAAGTACAAATAATATATGTAACAATGACACTTACGGCTTCCAGTCGTAAAACTCTTCATATAAGCAGGGGGGCTTAAAGATCTTTCCGATATTCTAAAACAGAAAGTCAGATTAAATTCACGAGAGAAAAAAACTAATTTAATTAATTATTTTCACAGTGATAAAGTATACACTTACTTGACAATTTCCGTGCATGTGTTGGTTGTGTTAGTTGTGGGAGCAGCAGCAGCGGTGATGGCTTTTGTTTTAGTAGTAGTAGTGCTGCTTGAGTTCAATTTTGCGACTTGCTGCGATACAAGTTATAGAATTAGGAAAATTTAGAATTGTTTATTTCATGAGCTGCGCCCAAGCATCGCCAAGACTTCCTCGATGCTTTGGCGAGGCTTAATATTGACAGCAAAAGGCCTACACCCAAATGTCGGTTTTGATTGGTCGGGGCTGTACTGTTTTGTGGCTCTTGTGCTGACGTCAAGTCACTCAACTTCTATCGTTGTTAGTACTAATACACTTTTGGGAGGTCAAAGAGTTTTGATCTGCTTTTATTAGTGTCCGACCGAACCGACGCGACCTGTCAATTTCAGTTACAATTTCTGTCAGTTTCAGTCAAGAAGTAGGCGAACTTGCGGCTTTGCAGAAATAAGAATACGTGAGCTGGTTGTGATAGTTAACGAACGAAACACTAAGACTTCCCGTGGGCATAATAGTGATCTACTAATAACTAACTAGCTACCAACCCAGCGGTTGACAATAAATAAATTACACTACACACAATCATTAATAATGTTGTACAAATAAATTGAAATCTTACTGATTCAGGAATTTTCTTTGAGGAATGCTTTTGATTGCTTGTCAGTTTTTGTACAGGTACCTACAAAAATGACAATTTTATTCCTTGGATAAAAGATCTCTGACGTAGAAAATCAGCCCTAAAAGAATACCAGTACTTCAAACACATGAAAGTGTTTCGTGTTTTTTTTCCATACTTTCTTCAGTTTCCCTCTCATAGAGAGGAGGCCTGGGTCCCAGCAGTGGGAACATTATAGGCTGATTATGCTTATGCTTCTTAAGTTTCTGTTTGAGCCGAAACTAACATGAGAGCCGAATAATCGATTTCGGCTGAAAATAGTGTTTCGGTCGGACACAAATTTTTAGTAGTCAACTTTTTCTCGGCAAAGGAACCTTTTAGAAGGGTCAATAGCAGCCCAAATATCCATGGCGTCAGTTCGGTATTAAAAATATCCTGTGTTATCCCTATACACTTCATAAGATAAGAAAATAAAAAAAATGTATTAAATTACCATATCTTTCTTCGGTGGTGAAACAGGCACCCATTCCGACGCCTTCTCTCTATGTTGCGAGCCTGAAGACACGGGGAACTGAAGCCTTAGCTCTTCTTTATTGGCTACAGGCAGGGGATTCGTCTTTATAGGCAGTGGAGCTCCTCCCTGGAAAATAAACATCATGGAAGGGTTTAGCTAAGTCAGTCTTACCAAAGGGTATTATAGTACCCAGTTGGGAAAAGGCCAGTCAGATGTTGATGACGTGAGTACCTAATTTTTTTGGGGCAATTTCTATACTTTCTATTTGCTTTTCTATTGCTGAACTCAATTTCTTCCTAACCGTATCATGTAAACAGGATAGTGCTAAACTTATACTGTCATTTACGGGATATCTTCCGCGATTATTCATTATTCTGAGGTCCCGATATTCTTGGGAGCTCAGAATCTTTACATAGTATAAAACAAAGTCGCTCCCGCTGTTTGCACGCTTAGATATTTTACACAACGCAACGGCAAACGGCTTTTACAAAACTGCATTAAAATCAGTTTTCAGCAATATAGTGGTTCAAGATAGAAGGTTTATGTGTATATTGCACCTGTGCGAAGGCGGGGCGAGTAGTAATGAATAATCACGGAAAATATCCCGTAAGTGACAGTATAAGTTTAGTTTTAAACCGTGAAAGTTTAAAACACTGTTAGGAAAGATCTAGTTTACATTTACATTAAACTTCCGAGTTTACGCTATTATTTCGTAAAAACGTATTGTCGGTTCGATTGAATATTACATTATGAATGTACGAATAAATAATTGGCGTGATGGCTCACGCGTTGATTAACGCTTGACTGCATTCGTTACATTTACTTTATTTTAAGGTTAGCACACATTGCAATTTTTTTTGTTCAACTGTATAATTTTTTTTTTTGGAAAACTTACCCTTATGTTCATAACGATAGGCGCTTTTTCTTTGACGAGGAAGGGGTGGTGGAAAGCGAGTGTATCTTCGTTCTCGCTCATATCATCATCGTTTGACGAGACAGATGACAGCTCACCAAGCGCTTCCTTCTTTGATAGATGTTTGCAGAAGTCTGTCAATTCGTCGACAGATTTACCTGTGAAATTGATTTTTGTTTGATAAATATGAATGAATGGCAAAAGAAAGGTGAGGCCTCAGCTGTGAAAAAAATCATGAAAAATTGTAATCAGAAAAATACCGATAAATATCACGATTCACGTCTGTGAAGTTTGGCCAAGTAGACGAACAAGCGTCCATTTTAAAATTAATGGCATTCAAAATGTGAAAATATCTTTGACAATCGTGAATATTTGTATCTTGACCTTTTTACAACAAACTATTTCTCTTACATGAAGAATGTAACACCAATTTCTTCAACTGCTTTCGAGCCACGTCGTCGTCATTCTTTATTGACTAACTTCTGTAACTAGATGTGACACAACTGACCTCCCGACTGTATAGCAGCCATCACTTGGTTCCTAGTATGAGGTGGAAGCGCGGCCGCTCCCGCCGGCACCGCGCCGTTCTTGAGCATGTTGATGGCATTCCTCCTAGCCACTTCTAGCAGTCGCTTCTTCTCGCTGTCTGCTAGTTTCACTCCACTTGGTGACCTTGAAAATACAAAAGAGTTACAGTTAATCTTTCCGAATTGGTGTAGGAGAACATAGTGAAAGTATGTCATCATCTTCCTGCCCTAGTCCCATGTTATTTGGGATCGGCGCAACACGTTTTTTTCTTCCATTCTCCCCTGTCAATCACCACGCTATCATTTACTCCTTTTTTCTTCATATCATTCCTCACACAATCCATCCATTTCATACGTGAAATCAACCATATCATCCGCTACCTGCAATCTTTATCATTTATCTTCTTCACAGTCCAGCATTGCGAAACAGTGAAAATATAGAGAGAGAGTAAGAGTTAAAAATTCGACGAAATATAATATCGACTACTCCGACTCACAAAGAGGTCGAGGACTGTGTTCCAGCCAGTTGTGTGTGAACGAAGGAGGCTGATTATATTCGGAGTCGAGGCGTCAGAGTACGCTTTGGCATAATCAGGGTCTAGAAAGTCCTGAATATTTGTGATAGACTCAACCAATACTATTTCTCTTTGTAAGAATTATTTTATACTTCTATTACTAAACTAGTAAACATTTTTTGCAAGAGCTCTAAATTCTGAATAATGCGATCGACACGCTTACCATTTACTATACATACTTTTATTTCCAGATTAAACAGAAAAGATTGTTGCTTGGTTTATGGAAATAGAATTAAAAAATACGCAAAAATTTAATTAAATAATGCAAGGTTTATTAACTTTATGATTAAGTTATTGTTGTTCATGTGTGACTAAATAATGTAACAGGCCAACTGATTACAATATACCATGACAAGTCATATTTTAGTTGAGATTGTGGAAAGCCATAGGATATTGACTATTACATAAGAAAAGTTTTCTGGACCTAACCATAAAAGAGGTTGGAAGATTTTTGTATGAAGCCTAGCCTTCTCAGCGTAACTTCCGCCATTTTATTTTATAGTTAAAAATAGCGGCCACGCATAAAACCTACATTAATCGATAGCCAATATAAACAAGTTTTGCATGAGACATTTTGTCAAACATAATTTTATGGATGGCCAAGTTTTGTATTTTTGTAACTGTAGCGGGCCAAAACAAATGCAAAGTGACCTCTAAATTAAAAAAAACAAGCTTCGCCGGACTAAAACTGCGATGATGCGTTCTGCAATCGCGAGTAGGTGAGGTGGGGCGGGAATAACTGACTTAGGAATATTTTTTAAACAATTTTCGCGCAATATTATTGGCGTCTTATAATAGCTCGTGGGCCGGATGAATAACCTATGTGGGCCGCTATGGCATCTTCAGCACATTTTGATTTGATTAGCCACGCATAAGACCTGTATCAATCAATAGCTGATATCAATAATGATAATTGTGCTTAAATCTAGTCAGAGAACGTGTCTCTTCTCAAGTCATTAGTGAAGTAACATAATACATATTTCTTAATATTATGAAAGTTCACAACACAACATGTACCAATATAAAATTTCACATACCTAGATCTTCTTCCTCTTCCTCCATGCCTAGGTGACAGCCGTCTCACTCCCCGATCGCGATGTCGTGACCGTGACCTCGATGACCTCCGTCTCGAGCGTGACCTCGACCTTCTCCGAGTCCTGGAGTTCGATCTGTGTCGTGTAGTAATGTGACGCGTCTTAGAACTTGAGCGGTGATGGTGCTTCCGAGAAGCTGATGTCGAGCGCCTGGATTTACTTCCTGACCTGTTAAATTAATACATATTTACTTCTTCAAGTCCTAAATAAGTATAGAGTGGATGTTATGTTATTAGTCCGGCAGTACATAAAATAATGCCTGTAGACGTCAAATAGGTGGGCAAGAAATAATTATATTGTGGCAATGAACGCTGTTAAACCGGTGATGATTTGTGTTAGTATGTTTTTGTTAACGTAAAATTTGTCTTAATTATTGAATACTAAACTTTAAACAGTACACCCACATGTAAGCAATACTGGTAACTATTAGACTATTATATTATAGGCTACTATAACCTATATATTATAGGTTACAAAGTTTTTGGCAAAAATCTATTGAATTATTTAAGTATACTCTTGGATGTTTTTTTTTAGATCTTGACAGTCCTTACAGGTAGCAGCCCAAAAGGTCTGACAACCAGTCTTAGCAAGGACTATTGTATTACCCAGTACTAACTGGGTTGTGGAGGTCAGATAGGCAGTCGCTCCATGTAAAATACAGGTATTCAGCTGCATCCGGTTAGACTGGAAGCCGACCCCAACATAGCTGGGAAAAGGCTAGGCAGATGATGATGGTAGGTACTATTAATTTGAAATCATACGTAGGTATCAGGAGGTATTCTGTAGTACTGAACCGACTGCCCCCATGGGAAAAATGTGTGAGTTTATGTAGGTAGGTAAGTTACTACCTATGTAAATATTTGTCGGTTGTCGGTGGAAGCCGACCCCAAAAAAGTTGGGAAAACGCTAAGCAGATGATGATGACTCTTGGATGATTTTGATAAGCACAAGTACCCAATCAATTCTAAAGGCCTTTGTTGTAGACTCATTTATTTCTAATATGAAATAAGGTAGGGAGTTATGAGTAGTTTAGCTTTGGTTACCTCTTGGGAGATTTGCTTCTGTCCTTCTTGGATGTTTTTGATGAGCTTTCAGTCTTTTTGCTCTTCTTTGCAGCAAGTCTAGCATCTTCCAATAAGTCACTACTACAGAAAAAAAAAAAAGTTATTGTCATATTATTATGGAAAAAACCACAAAATGTAATGTAGTGTCATTAATAAATTCAGATAAAAGTAGTGCCCAGATGTTAATGAGATAATGATGAACCAGAAATCTTTAACTGAGGTTTTTTGTTCAATCAGACAAAGAATAATGTGGGAGGTATTTTTAATTATGTACTTACAAAACGAGTTTAGAGCATGAGACATTATGAGCATTGTGTTACATTTAAATGAGGTATGTTAAAAAGATCATGTTGTTGAGAAATAAAGAAAGAGTAGGCTTTACTTACATTTTCATTTCATCTTCAGCTTGTTTCTTAAGTCCTCCAGGATCCGAGGTTTTAGGAAAATGTGAGTTACATACAATCTCTTTCTCAGTACTACTAGATGAGTCAGTATATTCACCTTCTTCATACTTCTCTGCTTTCCGTCTAGCCTCTTCTTCAGCCTTCTTGACAGTTTCCTCAAACACTGCACTGAATTTCAGATTCTTTATTTGAATTTTATTACCCTTACATTTATCATAATCTGCATTGTTTACATCAGATTTAGGTTCTGATTTCTTGCCATCTAGTTTTTCCCTCAAGTCAATGGTCCTATTTTTATAGTCTGGTGGCAAGGGTATAGGGTGTGGGGGTGATAAAGAATTGTCCTCTATTTTAATAGTCTCTAGCTTTTTTATATCTCTTTCAACCTTAACCTCCTTTATTTTTACATCTTCCGATTTTATTTCTTTCTCGTCTTTTATCGCTACTTGGTCATTTTCTGGTTTTGCTCGAACAGGCGTCAACGGGTAAGGGTATGAAGGCGACCGGCTCTCTCTAGAACGTTTTTTAGACTTACTTTTTTTTCGTTTCTTACGTTTGTGGGAGTACTCGCTACCCTCAGAGCTGACACTGCTAGTGCTCCGGCTGCGTTTTTTCTTTTCTTTCTTATGCTTTTTCTTACTTTTCTTAGACTTCTTTGAAGGAACTTCTTCTATTTTAGGAGGATCAGCATTAAAAGCACCAAACAGTTCTGATAGAATCTCACTTGACGACTTCTTGGAATCATCTTTTTTACGCTCAGGAGTGGTCTTCTCCCTTTTAATTAACTGTTCAATTTTATCTATTAAGCTCGTCATTTCAATAACTAATTAGATATAATCGTTTTCAGTCATAACAATATTCACAAGACAACGTTTTGCAAACACAAAATCAAACAATTGTCGCCATGATGCCACAGAGCATCTAAACTCTAAACCATGATGAAAAATTTCAATATTTTTGACATTTCCATTTGACAATGCGTTAAAAGGGTTACCAATTACCAATATTTTAGTAAACCTCTTTGTTGTTTTTACACTGGCAACTAGACCCGGCCTGAACCGGGATGATTGATATTGGCTAACTTTGTGATTGTCAATGACTCTCAGGCTTGTTATACACCAATCGAACTTAGATAATAAATGAGAATTTCCTATAATTGGTATTGCTTTTCACATTAAATGGATCTCACGATAAGGAGCTCCCTCACCGAATTGTTACATTACAGGCGAATGCTTCCAGTGGGGGAGCGCCTTTGCGGTGGCTAACGGTGCCATTCATTCACCCCATGTTCATTTTATTCCATAGCCCGGCGATCACACTGATACCATTCCTACCCGGAATGTGTCCGGCGAAGTACATTTTCAAATATAAATCTTGAGCTTGTGCTTTTGATGAAGTAAAACACGTCGACAAGGCTGTAGTACATTCAGTCAAAAAAGTATCGGGAATTGATGATTTGGTTATGGTTCCAAATTCAATTTTTTGTTGTTGTTAGATTGGCACAACTGTTTGCCATTTTGGCGCGAAGTTTGAGTTGCATCTGTTATTTAGTGTACATAGTGGTAGCCCAAAATCAAACATTATGTATTTACTTTAGGACTAACATAGAACTTTAGGACTGACATAAAAACATCCGCACGGGTCGATCTTCAGGTTAAGACGCGCTTGCCTAGGTTGGTCCGTGGATGGGTGACCTCCCATTACTTATCGACTTTCCTCAAGCTGTCATTTGTAAATCTTTGACAGTCGTTACAGGTAGTCAGTGCAGTAGTGGCTCGAAAATCTGACAACCAGTCTTACCAAGGGGTATCATTATCCCAGTGCTAACTATGATGTGGAGGTCACATAGGCAGTCGTTCCTTGTAAAATACTGGTATTCAGCTGCATCTGGTTAGATTGGAAGAGAACCCCAACATAGTTGGGAAAGGGCTAGGCAGATGATGAGGTTCCTACCTACCTCACTAATAAAAAGGTTAGGTGTAAAATAAAATAAAACATATCATTTTAGGTTTAGTTTTTATTGTATTCTCAATACCTTTGCAAGGTTGGTTAGTGATAAACTGATAAACAATACAGAATGGATAGGTACTACATTTTTCATATTTTTCTGTACGATTGTACATTGTGTCAACTGCAGCATAGGACGGAAAACTTGTCCTTTTAGTTTAGGTATATTTTATTTAGGTACGTACGTAGGTAAGGGAGTGTTCAGAGAAAATGTCTTACAATTAATAATTTCAAGAAATCTCGATCTACTTATTCGACATGTACCTACGTGTAAGTAGGGAAGCTTTTAGCATGATTGCATGGTATGAGTGTACATTTTCAGATAAACAGTTGAACATTTTACAATTGACTGTCACACACCATCTGTTTATAAGAAAAATATCATAGATGACAAAATAATGCATAGTAGGTAATATCAAATTCTTTATCCTATATCATCCAGTTTGAATAACTCCGACACAAACAAAGACAAGCACAATTCTTTAATAAATAATTATTACAATAAAATGCAAGAATAATACACAATCAATAATTTGGCAATTAATTTCGGAATTTAATAATCGGAAGCTCCAATTATTGAGCAATACTTAACTTTACAATTTCAGGCCTATGCCAATCATATCATTAGGTAAACCAGTGCTACCATTAAAAGAAAAAGGCTGCAAGTGCATTTTCTGACCAGTGTACACAGTAAAATAAATAGGGATTGGGTATAATATTTATTAATAATTAATAACGAGTCCATTTTACACTACCCGCTTTTGTCATAAGAGTTGTCCATCATACTTATTATAATGTCTTAGGAAGACAGAATAAATACTACAAATTGGCCAAATTAATAAAAATATTCAAAAAGCAATAAATATTATCATATCACACAATAATATCCGTAATAAGTTACTTAATAAATCGATGATTAACTTAATAATTCTAAGTAATTAATATTCAGGTATACATAAGAATAGCAAACGATTTTCATTAGATACGTCGATACAATCGTAAAATACATTCCCGTATTAAAATACCTACCTATCTACGTTTTCGTATCAAATTTTAAATGATTTTCCATGTACTTGATTTATAAAAACTTGTTTGCTATAAAAACTAATAATAACTAACTGAAAACTAGTCACAGTTTATTTTAATTCTACTTTTATGAAAATATCTAGACAACAAGTTTATTTATTGTTTAAGATTATTTTGAAATCACATTTTTAAACTTAAATTATAAATTAAAATAATTGTCATTTCCCGCCATCGCTTACAGATCCGCTTGTTCATTTAAGTTACGAAATAAAAATGATCGATTTTTTTTCACGTTTTTTCATTTTTACTTTTGTCATATTTTTAATATTCATCGCGTTTGTCATTTAAAAGGTGCTTGATTAAACTTTTCGAATTGTGCAAACTGGGTGCAACGACGGCAACCTTTCTTTCTCATGTATCTACTTTTATACATTTTCAAGTACGTCAATGTTAAACGCTAACATTTTTTATCACACAGATCATAACGGGTCCCAAAAATTTTATAAACCATGAGACAGAACAGTTTCCGCTCGATCAACGAGTGGTAATGAAGCGTTCGCCTAAATGAGTAGATTGATCAGCTTCACAAGTACTAGAGCCCCGATACATTTATAGGATACTGAGACCCCATGTCACCTTGGTATTTGTTTAGGTGATAGCCATACTATATAATACAAGGAATGTTGAAAGTGATTGGTTAAAAGTTAGCCAAGGAAACGTCTAGACGATCTAAAGGTAAGGTAGAGTACGATAAGGTTCGATTGATTTTATTGTCTGTACTCCAATAGTGTCAGCAAAACAAATAAGTACCGTTTGACGTAACCAGGTTTACGGATCATTAAATGTCAGGGTTCCAAGTACCTACAGGTGAATCCTAGTACTGTTGAGATCTAACTAGGCTAGCGCCAGAGAACGCAGCAAACGGCTACAGCTCTCGAATCTGACTGGAAGCGTGATGAGGCATCAGCTATATACGTATCAAAATGTAGGCTGACTTGTATGAAACGCCCAACAAGAAAGCCATTCGTTGTCAATATGAAGAAGTAGATACTAGGAGATTAAAAACGCTAACGGCAGAAAAATATCGCAGAGGCCCTATGTATAGAAGTCTAAGAGCGCTTGTACACAGAGCCGGGTCTGTACCGGTCGCCTGGAGCCCTCCAGTCTGATCTGCTAAGGGCCCACGCGGCTGGCCTCTGCCAGTACAAGCGCCATAACGGAGCTGACACCTGTCGTATCGACTCGGGTCGGACCGAGAGCACTAGCCGCCCCATCTTAAAGCTACTACTAAAATTCTCTAGGCGATCAAAGATCGCAAGCTAAATTGATTTTATTCAAAAGTCTTAAAAAAATAAAATCTGCTAGTGATCAACTTTAACGCGTTAGCGGGGACGCAAAACGGCGCGCACCGTTCGGAAACGTTTCTCGAAGCCGAGCTTCGTGTACAGAGATCGGGACGCGTCGTTTTCCGGACGAATGACGACGAAGGGTTTGTAGCCGCGGGCGGCGACTTCTTTGGTGAGACGGCGGGCTAGGTAGATCCCGTAGCCTTTCCTGCGGAATTCGGGCCTAGTTTGCATGGAGAACATGGCGCCGTAGTAAGACTGTACCATCCAAGCGGCTAGCTTTCCTTCGACGAAGATGCCATAGGCGGGCAGTTCGGCGACCAGTTTCTCGAATACTTCGCGACATTCTATGTCGCTCGCCGGGTACAGGTCGTGAACCGCCTTCATGTGCTCTGGCTGCAAGCGAACTAACTCCACGTCCGATGGCAATCTGCAATCATATTTTTATCCATGTTTAAAACATATATGTTGTTTGTCTTTTAACTTTAAAGTTGTAAGGGAGTACCAAAACAAGAACGGTATTAAATTAGAGTTAAAATTAGAGGATTTGAATAAGAAAAAGTCAAGACCAAAATGCGACGGGTTAGTGATATAAAGCCTTCAGTTTTTACGCTGTATAGGAAAAAGCATCAAAAACGTATAAGTGCCTTTTTTGATTGTGTGGAATGATTAAAGTTTTATAAATTCGCCTTACCCCTCAGTACTATCATCTTGTGGTGGGTTATCACAGACGTAGACGTCACCAGTAATCTTGTCGTGCGCCTCATAGTGCCTCTCGAATCGATTGACGATGGCCTCGTGAGTGAAGTTCAGGTACAGCGGCTGGGTCAGGTCTAGAAGGATCTCCTCTGAAGTCAGAAGGTCCACCAACTCTGCGCGCTCCGAAGGGCAGAACACTGTCACGCTCTCGTATGTTGTTTTGTTCGGCTGGAAAGATTAAGAAACAAATGAACGTCGCATTAAAAAGGCAAAGGGCGAATTTTCTGTCATTCTTTGCTATACAGCATGGCCACTTTTAGTTTGCAGTTCAAGCTGGCGCTGTTCGTCTAGAAAAAATGCATTGACATGTCAAACTTGGTGCATTTATTTTAGTTGGGGTTAGTTAAATTTGTAGATGTACTGCATGGTTCTTTGGCCGCTATCTTGTTTTTTTTTAATACAATTTCCACTGACTATTTCACATATGTTTTCTAAAAGTGTCTTCCTGCCAATGTATGCAAACATGGGTTTCTGGGACACATTTAGTCAAAAATACAAGAATGAAATCCGCTTTCGCTAAGCTCAAAAGCTCCACTAAGTGCATCATTTAGGTCATCAACGTAATTAGATATCTAGGTCGCAATGGATTATTGAAAGCTGTTGGATTGAATAGGGACGTTTCAATATCTGTTCCTGACGTTCGTTGCTATGATGTGTCCATCCTATTCACTGACTGGCAATACCTACGATTCAGCATTTTATCTGACAGATTTGAAATCGATTTATAAAATAGAGTGAATGAATTTAATAAACAGAATGCAAAAAAAAAATGCGAAAGAAACTGTGACTGCTTGTCACTTTCCCCTTTAGGTTTTCGACGAAAATTGGCGCACAGGTAGACCATAACCTGAATTAGGTTATAGGCTTTTAATCCCAGTAGTACATTCCTGAAGGATCCCCTCCATGCGAGCGAAGCCAAAGGAACAATCTAGTCTGTTATAAACTTTTCTGAAATAATATTGCTACGAGTGCTACGAAGCGCTACGACGCTACGAGCTTAATGACCACGATTAATGAAGTACCGAGAAAAATGGACGCTAATATATATGTAACTAACTATGAAAGTAAAATCTGAGAGACAAGTAGACACATTTATCTGACGTTCTGTACCTACAATGTTGCTTCGAACAAATAATAATATAATAAGTGTCTACGCAGTTGTCAGGTGAATTTAGGAAAGCTTGGCACACAAAGAACCTTCATTTTACGACGTTTCTGTCTGGCCGGGCGGTGGGGCAATCAAACGAGTATTGTGTCTAAAATTAGGATCGTCTCGAAAAGGTCAGAATCTAGATCAAGTCCCGAAAATCTTCTTTTTATCTTGACTGGACCTATTTTCGTTATAGTTACCAACCGAAAATACACCAAATATCACTTGGCAAAAGAAGCATAACTTTTATCGGTAGATATAAAACGGTCACGGGTAAATATTTAATGGGGTAGAAAGATAAGAAGATATTTTGCTCTTTTCTTTCTTTCGCTTTTGGTATGAAAGTTAAAGTTGCCGAGTGTTCGAAGACTAGATAAGGTCAATCCAAGACCTTCGTCAAAATTTGTCACTTGATATACTGTTGATGGACCTTCGCCGAAAAGTGTCACTTGGTATCCTGCTGAAGGACCTTCGCCGAAAAGTGTCACTTGGTATCCTGCTGATGGACCTTCGCCGAAATGTGTCACTTGGTATCCTGCTGAAGGACCTTCGCCGAAATGTGTCACTTGGTATCTTGCTGAAGGACCTTCGCCGAAAAGTGTCACTTGGTATCCTGCTGATGGACCTTCGCCGAAATGTGTCACTTGGTATCCTGCTGAAGGACCTTCGCCGAAAAGTGTCACTTGGTATCCTGCTGAAGGACCTTCGCCGAAAAGTGTCACTTGGTATCCTGCTGATGGACCTTCGCCGAAATGTGTCACTTGGTATCCTGCTGAAGGACCTTCGCCGAAAAGTGTCACTTGGTATCCTGCTGAAGGACCTTCGCCGAAAAGTGTCACTTGGTATCCTGCTGAAGGACCTTCGCCTAAAAGTGTCACTTGGTATCCTGCTGAAGGACCTTCGCCGAAAAGTGTCACTTGGTATCCTGCTGATGGACCTTCGCCGAAATGTGTCACTTGGTATCCTGCTGAAGGACCTTCGCCGAAATGTGTCACTTGGTATCCTGCTGAAGGACCTTCGCCGAAAAGTGTCACTTGGTATCCTGCTGATGGACCTTCGCCGAAATGTGTCACTTGGTATCCTGCTGAAGGACCTTCGCCGAAAAGTGTCACTTGGTATCCTGCTGAAGGACCTTCGCCGAAATGTGTCACTTGGTATCCTGCTGAAGGACCTTCGCCGAAATGTGTCACTTGGTATCCTGCTGAAGGACCTTCGCCGAAATGTGTCACTTGGTATCCTGCTGAAGGACCTTCGCCGAAATGTGTTACTTTGTATCCTGCTGACTCACTTGCTATTCCTTCATGAGAAAATGATGGACCTAATCAATTATAATGTAATTAAGACTTGTTAAAGTGTCACATAATCTACGTTAGCATATCATAATAGTTTCATTTCCCATGAGTCGTCATTAGCAGATAGGCGTGTCTGCGGGTTAAGTTTCAAATTACATTTTCTATGAAGACCTAGCTACAGAGTTATGTGAAAATACCTATGTAATGAGTTCTCGCTACGAGGAGGTATGTAATAGGGCAAGGAGTTTCAGTTTCGATGTTCTTTGAATCGATAGTAGGTACTTATTTGAGCTGTGTGCTTGCATGCTATGAACCGAGAAATGTAGGGTTATTTCTCATAAAAAAATATAGCGAGAGAGCAAGTGTGATTGTGATGTGATTGAATGATTTTGGACAATTCATCCTTCATTAGATTTTGTCGATTACTAAGCATTATTAAGCATGTATTAAAATTATTACAAGATGACATTAACAATGGTAAAAAGTTATAAAACCGCTAAAAAACTTATCTTCTTGAACCATCTTCCCAATGAAGATAAGTTTAAAGGTAGGTATAGAATTCAGTCTAGATAGACTTGGAGGATTATCGTGCACGACTGACTACTTTAAGTAATTAAGAGGGGCACATAATCCGGGCTTGGCTGGCGCCCTCGATGTCTTTATGAAGTAGGCATTTGTTTAACAAAAGTAGGTCTATTTAGTCTGAAACTCGGAAAATAAAACACTAATTGAAATTGATTGAAGATTGAATTACGGCATTAGAGTTAAGATTGAATTTACTGTCTCTGTCGGTTGCACCAGGGCGTTTACGAACATAACATCACGACTATAATCCCCGTAGGGTTAGGCAGAGTTTCGTATGCATTTCACCGGTAATGTTAAAGTCCCATGTAGTAGGGGGCGAGCCTGTTGCCATCAACCGAGCTTAGAATTATCTATCACCCCAGAATTAATAGAAAGACATGAAATTGGCCCTTTCAAACTTCTTTAGTTGAATGAATGAATTATATATTTATTTGAGAGACTATAGGTAGCTATAAGTTCTTAAGATCTATGGGTTTCACTGTATTCGACATTGCAGCCGTACAAATATTTAGATTTAGGGTTGAAAATTCATCAAAGCATTTAGAAGCGATACGCTAATGACCATTTCGATTAACGAAAAGTAAGTCACAGAGAGATTTTCGCGATTCGAGCAGAACACCAGAAACTTTTCGCCATCAATTTTAAACTTTTTATATACTATTATTAAAAGTCGAGTTACCTTTTTATCTCTTATCAGCTTTAGCCTGGAGGAATTCGGACGTGAAATCAAGTTTATTTTGACTTTATTTTTAAACAGAGATAAAAATATTAGCAGAAACACGTGTAACGATCCTAAATTTAGGCTTCTGAAACCATCTGAAGACACTCACAACCCGAAAGTCTGAGAACCAGTCTTACCAAGGGGTATCGTATTGACCAGCAGTAACTAGGTTGTGGAAGTCCCAAAGGCAGACTCTCCATGTAAAATACTGGTATTCAGCTGCCTCCGGTTAGACTGGAATTTGACCCCAACATAGTTGGGAAAAGGCCTTCTTTTAGGCCTTCCTTTTTTCAGTCTTCTAAAATATACATACACAGTAAAACCGACAAATTGGCTTACTAATACGTCGCTCGTAGATCTTTAATATGATTTAAGTAACCTGATTAACTGGTTTTTTCATTAGGAATTTCACAGCACCCTCGGAGTCTGGATTCCGGCCGGTTGACAATAAGCTCGCCCCCTATTACATGGGACTTCAACGTAACTAGCGAAATCTGGGTGTACTATTAAGAACACCTCTGCCTAACCCTTCGAGGTCTATAGTCGTGATCTTATGTTATCGTTCGTGCTTTTGTAAGAGAACCCTATAGTTTTGCTAGGCCAAAAAGTAGTCGTGGCGACGAGCTCTCGTGGCTGCTGACGTCACGAGAAATGTTATGTTGTCTAAGAAAAGCCGGCAACGACGCCATCTTAAATGTCGTTGTTACGGAGACGTATAATAACACTAAGGATAACGGATTTTTCCATCCAAAATCAATATTCATGATCAGTATTCATTTAAATCCAATATTTTTTATCCCAATTCCTAATTTTGCGCAGGTATTTATAAGGAAATTGTAATTGAAACAAGTTGTTACAGTAACAATTTCTGTGGCATTGTTGTGGAAATTAGTCAATTTGCGGCGTAGGGAATTGGGGTAATTTATTTACTTGAATGTCAGTATATTAACTTATTAAATCTCAATTGCTAAGGCTTCTTGGGTTTTAGCAAGAAACACTTTCCATGATCACACGACTTTCCAAGTGGCTCTTGGTGACTATATTCGACGAAGATAGTGATCTCACTGACTTCTAAAACAAATCTCCAACTCTTGGTTACACAAAAACCTAAAGCCTTTGTCTCACTGTAAACTATAAAGCTTGGAACTTGGAACTACTTTCCGAAAACAAAAGAAAACCACTTTTCCTTGAGCTATATTTCCTCTTCTCAATCCCTCACGGATTTCTAGACACAGAGCGTAGTTAAATAATGCATGTAGCACAGCGAGCTGCACACACCGGTGACATAGCTCGTTAGCTCGCTGTGAAGGCAATCTCTAAGGTACGAAGGAAGGAGATAGGTATAGAATGCTCACTGCATATAAATCGACAAGTTTTCTAAGACGACGAGGCGAAAAAACTGAATTAAAAGGGAAAAGTCAAGTCATAACATTATTATGCTGGGTGATTTGCAGTTTTCTAGACGGTATCGGTTATGTGCCCGACAAGTAGATAATTTCATGACTCTGAGGCCCTAGCACGAGTGTAAACGGTGTTTTTGAATGGAAAAAACAATTATGCTATAGCATTTTAGTTGAATTATTTGCAACAAGCAATACATCAAAACCAAGAAAAATCACGACTCGACGTGAAGGGAATCGACATAACGGGACTGATTCATCAGTATTTATTATCCATGGATATGAATACATTATTAAAATAGTACATGTGAAACGAGTTTTTTTCATTTAAAAACCGACGTAGGTATTTGCTTAAGTTCACACCGCGCTTTCCTGCTAGGGCCTCTGATCGTGAATCATCGAGTCCCGAAAATCTAGGAGAAGAATTCATTACGAAGCGAGACCTAACCTGACTACTAACAGATTGGCAGGTTGTTTACCTACCAGCCCAGTTGTTTTCCTGTACAGCTAGCAAAACCTTTGAACACTAACAAACGCCCGCAACCGCCGTCTAGAGGAGATTGATCTTCGAGACAAAATTAACGATGTTATTTCAAACCGAAATAAATTAATAGTGACTTAGTCTAATAATGCCCAATTCTTAAAATGCCTAACAGCTTAAAAAGAACTAATTCGCTAAATACCTAGTTCTGCAAATGCCTTAAAATATATAGTCCGCCAAATTGGATGTAGAATGACGTCACAATTACTCACAACCATGCATTCACATTGTCATCCAAACAAAACGTGTATGCTTTCAGCACAACTGGTTTAAAATTCAGTTGCAAGATTTGACCCAAACAAACATACACATAAACAAACATTGTAAGTCCAATAAAAGCTTGTAAAACAGCTATCTGTGTGTCAGAAAAAAGGTTGTATGATTCCAAAAGACTGTCATGGACACTTTTTGTTGAAGTCTACATACGATGAAAATATTCTGTTATACCTACAACCGCCATAGTGTGTTCCTAAAAGTGGGCTTTTGTTACTTTCTTGTGTAGTATGAATAAACTCGCAAACGTCACGTTTCATACTCATTTCCTGGGCCCATTTTATGGATTAAAATGGCAACAACCCTTAACCTTTACGTTAAATAATGGCGGTTTCTTTTATATAGGCTTTATGTTTCGGCGGCATTGTGTAGGTGTCTGGTTTTAGCACTTCTTGGTTATGTGGGATTCGCGTTTCTTGAGATAAAGGTTTTAATATTTCATTATGATTATTGCGTTGCTTTGAGAAAATTGGAAAACTATTTTGAATATTAAGCTCGTCGTTTTAGTGGTCGTTAGTTCCTGGGTTCAATAACCAGGCCGGCAAAGTGTTATTCTTGTTGGATCCAGATTTATCCGGATTTATCCATCAGGAATTTTTCAGTACCACTCACAGAGTCTGGGTTGATGGCAATAGGCTCGCTCCCTTTTACATGGGACTTAAACATAACTGGTGAAATGTGGGTGTACTATTAGGTGTACCTACACCTCTGTGTAAGCCTTCGTTGATTACAGGCGTGATGTAAGCTAATGCTATTAAGATAGAAGTGAAAGGCGCTTGAAAAGGGGGCTGGGTTTCGGATCCGGTGAAATGAGGGTATCTGATGGACCAAATTCATTGATTGATGAGGGGTTTTTCGTGCCAAAGACTTTGATGAACTTTCTTTGTAATTTAATAAAATAATAGAAGGAATAAGTTACCTATGCCTAGAATCCTAATTATCTATAGTTCTTCTTTATTATTATCATCAACAACAACGAGTACCTACCTATCTCAAAACATAAACCTAAGATTAAGTAAATTGATATTTCTTGAGCAGCAGAGAAAATAAGACGCTTTACCATCTCAGTCCCCACTTCAATTTTAATCTCGAAGTAAGTACATAGTTGCTGAGGCACTTTTGAATAATTTAAAGTAGACTTTTGACGTAAATAGGTGAGAGTAGTTTCCGTGTTAATTTTTATTTTTAGTTTCTCTTTGCAAAAAAAAAAAAAACGAATCTCTTTATGGTATGAAGACCGCACCTCGTATAATTGCGGACGTTTTTCTTGTAAATAACCGATTTTGGGAACGAATACTCTAATAGTTATTTTGTTCTTTATGTCAATTGGAAATTAGGATCGAATTATAAAATCTTGTGCATAAAAAAGTTGTTGAACTTCAGATTATTCTTATACAAGGTGGAAGGGACACCGACGCTGAAATGCACGTATGCAGTACATCATTCTGAACCAAAATAAAAAAAAAACTAAACTTATAAAATATTCATCAGTAATTATTAAAAAATCAGCTGTTGGGTTCGATCTAGTATCGTTTGGCAGGAGTTGGGGGGTAATAGGGGCTAAAGGACCACCTTTAGCCCCTTTTACGTGATTGAGTCCCCGATTATAACGCTACCACTCTTATTTAAAGGTAATGCATATATTTTTCGAGAAATTGATAAAAATGTTTCTAACCTCAAATTAGATGAAAAGCGAAAACGAAACGTTAAAATGGGTGATTGACAACCAAATTTGTCGCAGTATATTTGTCCGTGGTGTAAAATGTCGTGCAAAATCATCAAAACGGAACGTTAAAAAAAAAAATTAAGCTTTTGCGTCATGTGTCACTGTCATTCGTTTTTGTTCATTTCTTTTCTCCTGGTATATGTACTCTTTGGTTTGTCCTCGAGCTGCGTGAATGTGTTCTCTACGTTTCGTGGTGCTTTTGTTGCGGCTTTCTTCGATGACTTAGGTTAATTTAATTAAATTAAAGAAATTAAAATTATACTCTGGACTTGAATTTTTTGCCTTCACGTTTGACCTACGCTTTTTTGGACACTGGATACCGATTTTCTACTTAATTGACTGACTTTTGCGCGTAATATTCCGGACTTCGATTTACTGCCTACACTGTTACTAGGAGAATTTAGGATGCAAAAGCGAACGAAGTGGGTTCGGGACTTGGGGAACCTTCGTGGTTATTCTTTTTAAATATTGATCGACTACCGACTACGCCTTTTAAGCAACTTTAAAATGTTTTGTGGTTAGCTTATAATAATTTGTTTTTCTCAAGAATAGTGCATTACCTTTTCATGGGAATGGTGCCCCAGAGGGGACACCCCTCCGCCCTCACTCTCCCCCCTCCCCACCTGCTCCTGCCAAATGAGACTAAATTTTTACCAAATATTTTTCTCTGCGGGAGGGTTAAGAATGATGTACTGCATACGTGGGAACCGTTTTAGCGTCGGTGTCATTTCCACCTTTTATATTATTCATCTTTCCAATCGATTCACAAACAAATGAGTCTGCTAGAAGAATAGGTCTTCTTTTGTAGGAAGAATAATTAATTTAATAAATAATGGTTCTTACCGTACTAGTACAGCCGGGGAAGTGTAGAACGATCGGATCCTCGGGCCAATTCTTCGCTACATAAAAATGGAAGTCCCACACCTTGTTGTTTAGATATGTTTGAATCGTTTGATGAAACTAGAAATAAACAGACAGTTGTTAGAAAGTGGCTTATGTTGTTCTGGTTTCTTGAATTTGTTATTATTTTCGGAATTAACTTTGTGTTTTCAAACCCATGTAACAAAATGCGAATTTTAATCAAGTTCTGTTTTTAAATGATCATTTTTTAATGTTGCTTTTTTAGTACTTTTTACAGTCATTTGGTTCGAAATAAAGAGGATTACCTGGAATGTTTTCCGGAACGTTCGATAATGGGTAATTGTATAGATTTCGCGTGCTCTTTCCGAATTTCAACTTTGCCACCGTAAGCCAAAACTATTGATTTTACGAAAAAAAAAGGTTGTAGCAGAAATTGTCGGAAATTTTGTCTAGTTTAATTTAATATAAACGATTTTATCGTAAAATAAGTCGGAAAGGAGATAGTGTCAAAAACTGCTTTTAGGCGCCATTTTTCCAATATGGCGGCGCGAGCGGCAAAGATATGAGGTGGCAAAGTTAAAATTCGGAAAGCGCACATCTACAAAAAACTGTAAAATTACCCATTTTCAAAACTTCTGGAAAACTTTCCAATTAAAACTACCAAATAACTGTACCATTAAGGTCGTTGGCTTTGTCAGTACATCATCTGTCAAAGTCAGATGTCCGGAGTCCGGTACGCAACCTGTCCGTATTGGTTTGATCGCACCTTTACAAGCTCACATTCGTCACAGCACAAAATAAGTTTCTCAATCGAATCCCACAAATAAAATATTAACGAAAAATCTTTCCCCCAATTTTGGAACCGTTTGAAGTAAAATCTCATTAAAAGTTACCTTTAAAGATTCAGGCATATACTGCACTAAGATATCGGCCACAGCCGGGAGCTCGTCTTCTGTTACCAATCGAAAGTTTTTCCCTTCGGGCACGATTTCCATCTCTGAAACAAACGTTATAACAGTTTTCATTTCGCTGAGGTAGTAGGTAAATGGCGGGAAAACGGAAAAGCTCTTGTGCGTCAAATGTGGGACGGCAGGCAAAGGCAGCTTTTCACACTGCCAAGTTGTATGTGTCTTTCGTGTGTATGCAGGTTTTACTTCGAAGCTTTACTTGTGTGGAACTCGTAAAGTAAATATTAAATCTGAGAACGTTACGTATCTCGTACTTTGGCTAGACGTTTTTTGGATCAATGTCGCTCAACTGTCAAATAACAAATGCAAGATGGCGACAGGATCAGTTTATTCTAAGCCTAAGTAACTTTTACAAATCTCATCCTAACACTAATGATGGTCAGAGGTGATGTAGTTACTTAATTTAGTACCTATAAAATTGATCTGCAATGACAAAGTGTCATGCAATTATGTTACAAGTCTAGAACAAACGGATAGCCCATCAGGATTTTCTCAGTAGCAACGGAGTCTGGATTTGTGCCCGGTTAATGGCAATAGGCCCTGTTACATGGGACTTAAAAATAACTGGACTTAGTTAAGCGAAAAGGATCCAATCCACAACATGGCCAAAAAATACTATCAGCTAGTAAAAAAGACCTAACCTACGACCAACCCAAATGAATAAGTGTTGATATTCTTCATCAGTTTGATGAAAAGAAAGAAAGAAAGAAAATATATTTATTTGCCGCAGGTACATGACGTGATGCACTAAGTCAATTTTGGCCATTTGTGGATTGGATCCTTTTCGCTTAACTACGTCCAACTATGCGAAATATGGATGTATTATTAGGTACACCTCTGCCTAACCCTTTAAGGATTACAGGCGTGTTGTTAGGTTTGGTAGAACAAACGAAATCGAAGCGTTCCGATTATGCCACTCACATCTACGTAACCAGTTATAATCTGTTTGCAATAGTTGGCACACTACGTAACATTTACCTAATACCTACGCTAGCCTTTATCCCATTCCTAAGAGATCTGCCTTACCAATTTGTCCCACCCGTGGGTGAAAGTGGACTTTTTAAACTTTTGATGTCCACTTTGCCCCACTATACTATTAATTGCATCAGAGCTGCTACAAAAAACAACAATTTTTTTAAATAGTGTATCTGTTGCGAAGACAACGTTGCCATCATAACGACACATCATCACTTTAGTGAAACAACAGAACTGTAAGATAAATATTACTTTGTCCCACTAGTGGGGAAAATTGGTGGAACTTAGTGGAATAATCCTTCCTAAAACACTCACCCTCATAACGACTCGTATCGTAAGTTAATCAGCCGTCATTTCTAGACTTTCTAAGAACTGTAAATTGTTAACAAAGCCTTATACGGTATCGGAATCAAGTCAATAATGTTGCGCTGCATGCAACGTGACGTTTTCACCTCAGGATTTATTCATATTAGCATTCTATTGCCATGTCAACTGAGTGGATTGTAATAGTAGCGTAATATAGGACGTGGCAGAAACGCGAGAGTTCAATAACCTATACTATATTTATTTTTGAGTAGTAACATTGTTGTGTATCAGATTATTACTAGAAAGAGGTTGTTAACTTCGAGCTCGTGTTATCACAATGGAAATCTTGTATAAGCGAATTATATCTAAGAAAATAATATGGTAACGTTTGTGAAAGAAATAACTACAGACACGCTAGGTTCAACGTTTTACTATATTTTCTGCTATTTACAACAGAGTGATGAAGAAAAACAACCACATATTTTCCTTCTCATAGCTATCACTCTGCGCAAGAAATGAAATTCGTAGCGATAAAGGAAATGACCGCGAGCTTGCTACGAGCGCTACGCGTTTCGTAGCTGCTACGAGCTACGAGATCCGGAAAGCGAACCTTCATAAGGAAAAAGTACCACTATATCAAATAGAGACACGACCGCCTTTAGCCTGAGGGCATCTGACAAAGTCGTAGCACGACCTCATACAACAATTTCTAATATAAAAATATAGAAAATACATTGCACCAGTGGAGATTTCAAAGATAAAATCTTGGAGAGAAAAGTGCAGGGCGAGCGAAATTCATGCCAAGGTACCGCCGAGTGTCGTTGAAAGTGGATTACTGAATGTCAGCCAGATTTAATCTTATTGCACTGTTTATTTTATTTGTTGAGAAAAATATTCTGATATTTTTATCCGGTTTAGACTTTAACTTTAAGCATGTTGTCGAGTTTTAACTGAGAATATGAAATTATACCACTGTTCTATAAATCTGCTACCATCTATGTACGTGTTTAATTTTTTATCATAGTTAAGAGACTTAGATGAACTGGCCAAGTACTTCTTTAAAATAATTATTTGCAGGACTAAGTTAAAGTATTCTTTTTACAGAATTGAATCACTTTTTATTTATTTCAATAATAGGTATGATTTAATTTCCAAAGTATCAAGCATTAATTTTTAGATGGACATCGGGTACAAATTAAAACTAAAACCAACATCAAATTGCATGGAACTAATAAGTACTCAAAATGTAACACATGGCGAGGTCACATAAACTGACACAACATCTTGCATGTTGCACGACACTAAAATCGCTGCTGTTCTTTCACAGTGCGTTTACTTTTGATTGGACTCTTGATCACTGTCACAATGACAATGATCTTTATTGACGTTGAAATAAGGTTGCTATTCGGTTGCTGGCAAGACCAGTCTGTCAAACAATAGTGATCTTTATTCTGATTACCCTAAGGTTATTGTTGTGTTGCTGCTGTCAGACGTTAACCAACTGTGAAAAGGCTGTACTGATGTTCACATTTAAATAAATGTATGGCGGTCGTGACGGCTGGCGGGTTGTTCTGAACGCTTTATATGCGGGTGGCTAAATGAAGTGCAATTTACTAACGTTGAGTTTATACGCGAAACTCACAGTGACCTTGTTGTGCAGTTTGAATTCTGTTTAAGTAAAAGGACTTTCTAGGGATTTTTATGTGTAAATATGAGTAAGGATTGTATGTATGTAGGAATCACGTTAATAAAGTCTAAAAAAAATTACTTATCGATATGTAAACTTGTGAAGTCAGGGAAATTAATTTTAAAGCGAAATAGTTGGCAACTTTGATTTGTCGCAATATCAAAACTGTCACTTTTGACAGTGTCACTTTCTGACATTTGTATGAAAAGGCCATCAAACGGCACACTGGCGTAGAGTTCATTTTTCTTACTGTACACTATCGACAAACCTTTTCATACAGTAGTAAAATTATATAACTACATTAATTTACACAAAATCAAAAGGACACTTGGCGTCGAAATTATTTATGAAAAACACCGTTTCCTTACAAAATAACAACAGAATATTAATAAACCACTTATCTAAAATTCGTGTTGGTACCTGTTATGGTTTGATCCTTTGTTATGCAAATATACTAGTTTGTATTTATATAAACCCCTGAAATGCCTTTTACAGCCCTTACATAGAAAGTAGGGGTGAGCCTAACTATTTAGAGAATAATCAGAAGTTCTGAACTGTACGAATAAACATTCCGGTTTATTATTTGAATGGCGGCGATAGTTAAAAGCTCATTGTAGATGGCGCGTCGATCGCTAGGTCTCAATCTAACCAATGAGGTCAAACTATTTTGAAATATAAAAAGAAATTACCAGATTTTCAACCAATGACGACGCTCGGAACCAGCTATGCTGGCGCCATTAGTTTCACAGTTACCATCCCCAATACCTGCAGAATATTTAGTCAATTGTTGCCATATTTGACTTAGCCAGGATCGTAAGTTACTGCGATTTGGTGTTAGCACAAGTCTTGATATATTAGGTTCTAGAGCATTCCAGTTTTAGGACGTTTTTCTTCACCGATATGTGAGTAGTGATGATGAACTAATTTACTCAAAGTAAAGTGTCTATCTGTTCGAATTTATGACTTTCAATTCGTAAGTTGTTGCTGTTTCCACAGGAGCATCAGTGACAGTCTTTGCATTTTTATGAAATCAAATATTTATATTTGTTCAAGACGAGTCTTTCTTTATCGTGTGGTTAGTGCCTAACCTGGTGTCAGAGTTTTTATGCCACCCATGGGCCTCTGACTTGGCTTTACATGTTGTTAAGAAATATCTCTCAGGCATGCTGGTTTCCTCACGATGTTTTCCTTCACCGAAGCAAGTGATAATTATACAAATACGCACATGAATCCGAAAAATCAGAGGGCGTTCGAACTCGAGACCTATGACTTGGCAGTCCGACGGTCACAGCACTAGACTATCACTGCTAAGTAGACCAGTAAAACGTATACACGACGAAAATATATGATGTAAAAATAAGCGAAGCAGAAAACTTGCCCACCATAGTTGCCACTTTATCTCTCTCCCAAATTAATTGGCGGTCCTGACGAGCCAGATCATGTCTAATAGCTTTTACAAATAATAAACAACGAAACAGGATGTTCACAGTTAACGAGCTTTCAATAATAAACACGTTTTGATAGAAGCCTACCATTGCTATCTCTTGGGCTTCGAAAACCATTAAAATGGGAGCAAACTTAGTTTGGTTTTAGTGGAGAACATATTGTTTTAGACTAGTTTAAATTGGGAACTTTATTTTTATTTTACAGCTTCATCTGCTAAGCCTTTTCCCAACTATGTTGGAGTCTGCTCCCAATCTAACCGGATGCAGCTGAATACCGGTATTTTACATGGAGCGACTAACTATCGGAGCTCCACAACCCAGTTAGTACTGGGGAATACGATACTCCTCGGTAAGACTGGTTGTCATAATTTCGGGCCACGGACTATCTGTAACGACTGTCAAAGATCTACAAATGTCAGCCTGGACTAACGGTTTAACGTGCTTTCCGAAGCACGGAGGAAACTCGGTATATAAGGGTGGTCACCCATTCACGGACTAACCTAGGCAAGCGTGGCTTAACCTGAAGATCGACCCGAGCGGCTGTTATTAGTTAGAAGCTGGTGGAGCTTCTCCTTTTTTATTTTACAGTATGTATCAAAAATGTGTGTTCATATTGAACAGGTTTATCCTTCTAACTAATATCGTAATCACGAAAATGAAATCAGATTCAATTAATAAAAATCAATTTAGATTTTTCCACAACAACATTGCAATGTGTTTTGTTTTAAGGAATAATGCCTAACAAAGTTTTCGACGAAAAACAAATTTCCAAGGTAACCAAAAACGTTCGGAAACCACACAAAGTCGTAAAGTTGGCAAACGTGAAACAATTAAAAAAAAACTCTTTTGAATTTGTGATCGAATTGTTTAATTGTTACGTCGTTCCGTCAGATGTTTTCAAAAACGGGGGAAAACGTGAATCATTGTCAAATAAAAGACAAAGCCACTGATTGCGAAAAGGCACGTTTTTACGTCCATTAGCCATTACATAACTGCCTCGCTAGTCTAGTGGTAGGTAACGTGACTGCTGAGCATAAGGTCTTGGGTTCGATACCACAGTCAGGCAGTGTTATTGGGTTTTTTCATAAGGAATTTCTCAGTAGCAGCTGTCTTAGGGTCAACGTCGCAGTCGTGAGGATTCTGACTTTTTGTTGATGGCAAAAGGCTCGCCCAACCAACTGGCGATATGTGGATGTACTATGACTTACACCTCTGTCTAACCCTTAAGGAATTACAGGCGTAATGTTATGTTAAAAACATTTCTGTAGGACGTAAGTGACTCTCGGTATATCGATTTCTAGGATACAGAGGTCGTTTTATGTTATTGTGACGTTTTATGGGTAATAACCGGCATTTTGGTTTAATGCGAATATGCAGACGTTATGGAGTGTCTGGGTTTATATGAAAGTCACTGGCTGTTTGAAATTCAGGTCACACGAAGGATGTTAAATGGCTAAAATGAAGTAAATGTGTCTACTGTTCTATAAACTTCCTCTAACTGGCAAATGGTGGTTAAAATCTTCTTTGTCCTCTTATTTTACAATTGTAATTATCCAATTATTTAATTTCAAATATTTTTAACTTGTTATATTTAATTTAATATATAATTTTATTATAATGTGAAATTTTTGTTTATCTTTCGTATCACAATGCAACCATTTTTTATTTTTTTTTACTCTTATTGATAAAGGTATACTTTAAGCATTTGAATCAGTAAAGTTTTGTAAGAATAATGTTTACAATAATGATCAAAGAAAAGCATCGTAACTGTCTCGTAGCAGCGTAGGCCTTTCGTAGCAACAGTTTCAAGAACTTAAGAGGGAATTGGGGCTGCGATTCTCTATACTAATGTTTTCCCCCTTTTCTTCCTGAATAATGCCACTAGGGCAATCTTTTTTTTTTCATAAAATCTGGGTCTGCTGTAACCATTTCCATTTTTTCAGCAATTAAGTAAAGAAAATATGACCCTCTAAAAATGACAAAAGATGCCGTTTCCGGCCGTGATTAGAACCTTGACACTACTCTTTCTTAAAATTTTAATGTCAAAAATAATAAAAATCGGCTCAGTTTTCGAAGATAAAAATTCCCCTTTTTTATCTTCTACTACGAAACGAAACGAAACTTCGATCTCAAATTTTTTGTGATATAATCGGTCTGAGTTGCAGCTGTCCCTCCCTGTCGCACTCTACGGGGGCAGTCGTGACGCAGTGCGACGGCAATAGTTTCTTCAAATAACTATTTTTCAAATTCTTTGCAGGCCCTGTTCCCTCTTAAGAAAAGGTGCGGTCAAACAAGACCGCGTACACCGGTGTCTGGCAGATATTTCAGTACCTATAAAAGTCTGGTCCGTCCGCAGTGCGGTTAAGTTCAGTCCGCTCGCCTTGACCGCACCTTTACGGTTTATTGGAACCTGCAGCTACGCTTTGGTATTTCATCTATTCTCATTCAATTTTGAATGTCGGTCATAAGTTTTGCTTACGAAACTATGTCGTACGCCGTACCACCTACGTGGTTACGCTATCGAAATTCAGTCCAAGAAGTTGAAATACTTCAGATACAATCTCTGCACGAGCGTGAAGCGGTGACGTGGCGCATAGAAATCTGGCGTAGTAAATACTGCGTAGTATTACGTAGTACATAATCTAAATTAGTAGCTCTTGAATATTATAAGATACTATCATTCTAAACGTCAATCTTGGCGTCACGAATCCATTTGCTAGGTGTAGTATTTTATTGCTAAAACATGTGTAGGGTTGATCAGATCATTTTTAGTACTTAGAAAGCGCAGTATTCGTATACGGACCGTTTTCAGGTAATAATGACATAAGATCGTAAGATCCTACTTGAAAGAATAATATAGCTATATGATCTCGTACGCTACTACTCGGCTTCGCACGGGTAGCACTAATCTATAGCCGATGACTTCTGGAGGATGGATGGGGCGGTCTCGCGACTAAGTTTTAGCAGATATCTATTGGTAAAGTGGGGTGGACAGCACATCAGGCTTTATTTTGTTTCATGCATTATAAGATTGCGCTAAAGGTAAACACGCTCCTACTATAATAGTTTAGAGTTGAGTAATTTGTAAGTTTGAGCTCATTTATCTCAGGAACTACCTACCACGGGAAATATAGTGAGGCAGAAAAAGAGTCTATAAAAGTTTAGTATTTCTTGTTATACAATATAAAGGTCCAACTTTTAGCTAAGTTTTGGGCCGGCTCTATATGGATCGCCCACAATCTGCGTGTTTGCGTGTCGAAGAAGGGATTTAGAGCTGTTACTTCATACAACAATTCATAATTAACTTCCTGACTAACGCACGGCATCGAAGTTAAATACATAATTAGCAGCAGGTTAGCAGGTCACTTTAATATTAATTGGTATGTCGGGATGCTGCTTATCTCTGGACCGCAGGGATTACTTTTAATGGATGTCGCTAATTACGAAGACATTTTGTATTTTGGACACTTTTAGGGGTAAGGTTGAGCCGTAGGGGGCTTTTTTGTAATTACAGGGTTTTATGTAAAGCAGTTTGTTCACAGCAGAGCGGTGCTGTGGAAGTTCAGCTTCTATATCTATACTTCTTTATTAATATTATAAAGAGGTATTTGTTTGTAAGTTTGTATGTAGGGGGTAATCTCCGGCACTAATAATCCAATTCTAAAAATTCTTTCACTGGCAGAAAGCTACATTATTCGTGGGTGCTATAGGCTATAAATTATATTCATATCATGCATATTAGCCGAGCTATCACAATTTTTGCGGACAAAGTCCCGGGGGAAGTGCTAGTCTTTTAGAAAGCCCCCATCATCTCAAAGTTTCTTTTAGGTTGTGATTAAAATTCACTAGAAGTCAGAAAGAAATGTGACCAAAACGATGTTAAAACCCCTTTATTAATGTTCCGGAATACATGACGAGTTGTCTCAACTTTGTGCCAAAGTAAAATCAATTTTATTTTACATGGGTACAACGCTTTAAATGCCTCAGAATTAACCGGGTACAATTTAATTAGGAGACAAAGATGGTTCGCTGTGATTGTGAGTCACGCCGACGCGGGAGCCCAGCCCCCTGTCTCTTGCATGCTCTGCGCTCAATGCTCTCTTGGACGCTAACCCTAGATATAATTATGTAACTGTAACGTGGTCGCGGAAAATGGAAGATAATCACGTCAGTTTGTTTAAAGTTTTGTGACTGGTTTTATATCGGCTTCTTGTTACATTAAAATAAATAGTTTGGAGTCTACGTCAGCTTGACTTTCAAGTTAGATAGCCATGTGAAAACATTTATGCGACATGTTTTCTGCCATAATTTGTTTCACATTTTTTTTCTTTCACACTTCTGTACCAAAAGATCATAATCTGCCTCGCCTTTTCCCAACTACAATGCGACTGCCTATCTGACCTTTACAACCCATTTAGTACTGGATAATTCGATACCCCTCGGTAAGACTGGTTGTCAGATTTTCGGGCCACTGACTACTTGTAACGACTGTCAAAGATCAACAAATGACAGCCGAGACCAACTGCTTAATTTGCTTTCTTGCTTAAAACTTGGTACATAATGGGCGGTCACCCATCCACGGACCAACCCAGGCAAGCTTGGCTTAACCTTAAGATTGACCCGAGCGACTGTTATTTTACCCACTTCTGTGAAAATACCTACATACTATAATATTACTGTGTCTACGTACTATCATCCAGAGCTTTTAGCTTAATCAGTTTCCAGAACCCACATAATAATATGTTGTTTACAACAAGATAAAGTAGCTAATTTTATCGGTTCTGTATGGTGTCCGGACGTAAAGAATAGCACCATCCCATATCTTCCCGTGGGTGTCGTAAGAGACGACTAAGGGACTTACCAGAGAATGGGCAGCAGCGTTCTCTGTGCTTTTATAACAACCATACTGCGATCGCCAACCCGCCTGCCAAGCGTGGCGATTGTGGCAAAACCCCCCTTCTTGGGGGAGGCCTATGTCCAGCAGTGGACGTCTTTCGGCTGAAATGATGATGATGATGATGAAAGTAGCTAATGAATTATTACGAGTCAAGTACATGATAAAACGCGGCACATTAATGGATTTCGATTAGATGTATTATGTATAGAACCCAGGAACACAAAAAATATTGATACTATGTATAATATGTATATGCCTTTATTTTTTGAGTAGGTAACCAATGACGATAAGAGATGTCGGTAGTCACACTGCTGGACTGCTGTGGGCTGGTAATGAAAGACGATAACATATTGTCTTGTTGTCGTAATCGCAACTGCTCAGCATGAGGTCCTAGGTTCGATACCCGGGTCGGGCAAATTGTTATTCGGTTTTTCCATCACGAATTACTCCGTATAAGCCACGGAGTCTGGATTTGTGCCCGGTGGTTGGCAATAGGCTCGTCTCTTATTACATGGGACTTTAACATAACTGACGAAATGGGGGTGTACTATTAGGCACAGCTCTGCTTAAGTCTTCGAGGATTCCAGGCGTGATGTTATATTATGTTTAGGTGTGTTTCCATTTTCCAACTTATAATGTGAACATATATATAATACTCCCAGTATTAGTATACCCCCATTTCGCCAGTCCAGGCACACCTCTGCCTGAGTCTTCGAGGATTACAGGCGTGCTGTTATGATAACAGATTTGCGATACTGAATAGGAGGTACTTACACCTACTGTAAGCTAAAATAAGAGTGTCTCAATTACCTGTGTTTTCCTTTCAGGACAGTAATCGATGATTACTTATCAAAATAACTTGCGGAGGTGGTAGCCGGGAGGCACACGAACCAATAATATTTCTATTATCTATCTTAATTAGTGAGTTATTTTCGTCTTAATTATGTACCTATCTACGAAACAAATTAAGCAATCCATCGTTTGTTTCTCAAACAATTTTGTTAGCGAGACTCAAGAATTTCGCTAACATTTTCCAAGTTACGCAATTTGTAAATTAAGTGTCCATGAATTTGCAAAACTTTTTGAAAAACGGCTAAAGTGGTTGATGTAGAAAATTCCTAAAATGACTATTTTAAAAACAGTTTCCACACAAAATGAACACCAATTAAAAATACATCCAACATTAGTTTTAATTGTAATAATACCGTTTACGACATAAACAGTTTGCTGCCTAATTAGGACCCTGCGCGTCGTACAGAAAAGCTGGTACCAATTAAATTTGCAATTGAAAGCAGGTGCTACACCCCTGCAGTTGGCAGGAAGGGGTGGTCGAATGCAGCGGGCGTTTCAAGGACACGCGTGACGTAATATCCGCACGTTCCTGGATAGGGTTGCCAAATGTACAGACACCAGCATAACTTAGAAAATTTCTCCAAATGATTTTAAACCATAAAATTTTGATGGTTAAGTTCAAAATCGAATGAGAAAATTTGACAGTTTGTGGCGCTAGCGTCTCTTGTCCGTGTCCGAGGTCAAGCGAAACAAAAAACGGCTCCCCTATGCATGCAGCATACATGCGTGAGTACTCTAATTGAAAAATGTTGCGTCAACAGTCGGGAGTTCTTTTAAAGACATTTGAATAAGTTATTTGTGTAAAGATAAGTATTACTTTGAAATACTCGGTAAAAAATACACTAGAGACAATTAGCTTACTAAATTCAGTAGACCTCCGTTCAGAAAAGCTTTCTTAACAAAAGAAACATTTATGACCACCTATTTTATATTTCCCCTATAGATTTAGCAGCCCTAGCTCATGCACGTGTAAAGCATGTCGGTGTAAATTCATAACCTATTAATTATTATGTTAGTATTCAAAGTGACTGCCTGGCTATATAACTATACCTATAGTGAGGTAACTAGCACCTGGTGTTTTTAATATTATCAATGTTTATGTATGAAGCATAATATCTGCATAATACATGTACCTACTATAAAAAAATGGTGTATGAAAACATGTAACAGATACAAGCTACTTTCGAATGTATCGTACATACGGCAACACATCAAGCTATGCATTTTCAGTCGTATGAAAATAGATGGCGCCACGTGTCTTTCGAATCATGATTGAATTTTAATATTACAAGCAGAGTACGACCCAAATTGATGGTCAAATTCTAAATTAACGCGAGCGAAGCTGCGGGCAAAAACTAGTTAAAAAATAAGCAAAACTAGTGCCTTGTTCGGCCGAAGAGCTCATCATCACAAAAGATTCCAAATAATAAACTCAAAATCAATACTTAGTTCGTCCAAATACTCCGTAAGGCTAGGTTAGTTACAATTACAAATTACTAAAAATGTCGGATCCTACTTATGAGAGAATTTTAATCAGTCGCGAGCTTTTCCTCTGGGACACTATCTGAATTAGCTGGGAATATCCGTATACCTGAGCGCAAGAGTTCCGTTTGGGAACATTCGTAATTATTATGAAGGCAAATATGCTGGATTTACGTAACTGAATTTGTTGGGCCTTTTGTTAATTAACTAACTCTAATTAATTTTGTCGCAATTATATTTCTCTAATTAATTATACCTGGATGGATTTTTCTGAATTTACTTTATTTTAATTGTGAAAAGACCCACATTTAATTCACATGTATAGTGCAATACAACAATTTATTTATACTAGCTTTTGCCTGCGGCTTTGCTCGCGTTAATTTAGAATTTGACAATCGATTTGGGTTGTACTCTGTATAATTCAATCATTATTCGAAAGACACGTGGCGCCATCTATTAACATAAGAACGTTATTGTTGTTTTCCTCGGGAACAGTACTTTTTTTCGGGATGAAAGGTACTCTATGTCCTTTTCTGTATACCTGACAATATATATGCAGCATTTCAGGATGATCGGTTCTGTAGCTTAGGCGTAAAAGGTAACAAACAAATTTACTTTCGCATTTATAATATTAGTATGGAAGTATGGATTGGCTAGAAAAGCAGAAGTACCTATGTGTTATTTCTTGAATTCATGACCAGGTTACGGTTTTTCAAATGAAAACCATGAATCAGCAATTCTCCCTTCCTAATGCTTTTTACAATTCGCACATTACTGTGGCAAGGAATGGGTTCGTTCGATATCTAACTGATGAAAACTGATTGTATGGCCTAAATTATGGGACTGAAGAGGATTATAGGGAATCGGTGAAAGCAACTTTTACGGACGGTCCCATTTCGAAGGGTTCCATTGCGATAAGAAAGTTGAATTTTTGTGGGAATTTGTGTGTTTGAAAAGACACACGATTTGTAGTAATTGTAGTAGTATAGACTTTTTCAGGTAATAGAATTAAATGCACCATCAACAAAAAGGTAAGGCATTCAAGGTTTTAATTGAACGTCATTTTTATTTCCTTTTTCAAAACATTGACTCAAAATTCTAACATCGGTTCGTGAAAGCAATCGCAAACCACGGTCTTGCAGCATAAAGTTGTAACTTTACACTCCTCAAAAGTCACAGTCGTTTTAAGGATTCCGAATCGGACAGATAACCATTCTCTGAATGACGTATGAGCTAAAACGCGAGGAGTAAGATGTATGAACGTCTTTATTCTACGAAGATAGCGGTGTCGAGACAGGTAATCAAATATTTATGACCTGTAGGAGAAAGCATTAATATCTCTTTTCTCTTTCATGAATATTTCCCTTTGCCATTCGCATACCATGTCAGACTCGGTTGATATAACTCAGTCACCCACATATTCGAGAACGCTCAAAATTTTAGCACCCAGCACCAACGTATTTTTTTTCAGGTTTTATTATTTGAGCTGAAAATTGCTGGGCATTTTTGAAGCCTCGCCTGAGAGCAGTCAATGTTCGGAGTAATTCCGACCGTGAACGTTTAAATTTTATTTTAGCACGTCATTTGGGCAGGTATTCGTAATGAACGAACGGACATAAACAAACAGAAAACTACGGACCTTTGAGCCTAAATAAAGTCTTTAAGGCCAGACAGACAGACAGACAGACTGACAGACTGACAGACTGACAGACTGACAGACTGACAGACTGACAGACTGACAGACTGACAGACTGACAGACTGACAGACTGACAGACTGACAGAGTGACAGACTGACAGACTGACAGACTGACAGACTGACAGACTGACAGACTGACAGACTGACAGACTGACAGACTGACAGACTGACAGACTGACAGACTGATTGATTGACGGACTGACGGACTGAGAGACTACACTAACAGACTTACAGACTGACAGACTGACAGTCTGAAAGACTGAAATACTGAAAGACTGACAGACTGACAGACTGACAGACTGACGGACTGACAGACTTACAGACTGACAGCTTGACAGTCTGAAAGACTGAAATACTGAAAGACTGACAGACTGACAGACTGACGGACTGACAGACTTACAGACTGACAGACTGACAGACTGACGGACTGACAGACTGACGGACTGACAGTCAGACTGTTTCTAACCGTTCGTAAAGTACTCGATGTTTGTTATGATCTCTCGTCCTTCACGCAGATACAAAAACATCCACCAGACGCATTTATCTTTTAGATTGCGTAGCAAAAACGTCTGCTAGATAAGTCTAGTTTGACCTAGATTTAGACTAATGGGATTAAATGGATACAATGTTTGTTAAAAATATGGCTAAGATTTATGCCCTCTATTTTTTTCTAGTTGGATTAACACTGTAAGGGATTGTAGGACTAACACGATCTAGACCGCTTACGAACCTATCTACCTAGGTTACATTTCTATGAGCCTTATATAACTATGATCGATCGATCGATACGACAAGTTTTAGGTACGGAATTTGCTAACAGACGAGGTTTTATTGACAGATGTGTCGGAAAACTACGTCGCCTTTATAGAAATGTCATAGAGGAACAGCGTAGGCAAATCTGTCAACTCCAGTCGTGTCATTTCGCCTTCATTCGATCTATACGAATAGATTGGTTCAATCAATATGGCTCCACCAGTGACGTTGATTTATTTCATTGTTCTCCGAGTGAGTTCACAAAAATGCATTGTCTGTAATTAGTAACAAAATATAATATTGTTATTGTGTACACTATATAAGGTAATCCTGTAATGATAGTCGTTAGATGGAGAAAATTAATAAATAAACAATTCTCGATGCCGGTGGGCTACAATTTTTAAATGGTTTTTTTTTTAAAGAAAAATGAATAAATAGAATAAATAAAAATATAATATGACGCCTAATTTAAACGACATGTTTATTTCTGACGGTTTCTAAAATACTTTTAGTTAATAAAATTTAAGTAGAACAAGGTTTTGACTGAGGTAGTAATTTTAAGTTTTTTTATAGGCATTTGTTTTTTTTTTTCACTTACTCCTTGAATTTTAAACAACGTCCGCAAAAGCAAGGATTTTCCACCTACAAACCACTAAGGTAAGTGAAAGTTTAACCACTTTTCCTAAAGCACAAAGCAAGCTTCAAAGACGAAGGCAAATTGAAATTTTTCCATCCAGGCACCTTTATTTCTTCTACTTCTATTTTCAACCTAGTTCGAGTTTCAATTAAAGAATTAAACTAGGTAGGAAGGCAGGTAGAAAGGCGAGAATTTATATCTTCTGGATTAATGTTCGTTCCTACCTCAATTGGTGCCGGGGACTTCGTACCTTCGTTTGCTGAATTATTACTTCGCTCGGTGGTTTGGGACAATGTATTGGGATGTCGCCTTTGTCTCGGGGGACGACATAAACCAGGTATCTACTAGGAGTTAGTACTGGGAGAAAATGAAGAATCTCGTTGGAACTTTTTCTTTCGTTTGCGTTTTCGAATTTTGAATTACCTTAATCTAGGAAAGCGACGCAAGTTTTCACGAACACATTTTCCAGAAATAGGTATTTTCAGAACTAGGTACTTAGCGAATTAGTTATTTTTTAAGCTGTTAGGCATTTTATAAATTGCGTGTTATTCGAAAGCCATAATATAAGCCATATAAATGCATTAGTAAACAAACGACGAACTGTTTTGGAGTTTCGTAGACTTTTTACATGTTATTGTTTTACAGATTTTGAATAAATAAATTAAAAAAAGCTCACTGTTGTTGAAGGTACGGCTCAGCAGTTTTAATTCCGACGATGTATTTAGGAAAAGTATAAGCGAAAATGGTATAATATCAGTTAAAGCTTCTTATAGCTCCGAATAGAGGTATGTATGTACCCCGATACTCATCAATCACGCTTGCGTGTCGATGCGGATATGTCAACTTGACAGCCAGAAGCTTAAGTACCCCTTATCGCCGTATCAGCTGATGGAGAGGGAACCTCCGAAGATACATGTCATACCGAGGTAAGAAGCTATATCTTACGAAGATACTCTTAAGCTTAGCCGGCTAAAGTTATATGCTGATTATGCTTTTAAACCAGTAAATGAAATACGACAGCAAAAAGGAATAAGGGAAAAAGGATGGCTGAATACTTGAGAATCAGAGCCAACGTCTGTCAAACAAAGAAAATTGTGGGCTTAATTTGGAGCATATCTTATTTATCTTAAATGGTGACTGTGTTGGGAATTGTTCTACCTTTACATTTATTACGTGTTTATCTTAACAACCTTACTTGATACGCAAGTCAAATTATGTTTGGCTTTGTTTGGAGTAATAAGACAATGTAATTATATGAGCGTCATATTATGTAACGTTGAGGCTGTATCGCATTGTAGGTATGTGAATTTCGAAATATGACGATTAGCGGCTCCTGTTTGTGTTTAGTTTGACTTTTAGCTAACTTTGAGCAAACTATGGTACACTTCAACCAAGTTATCTGTGCAGGGAAAACACAGAACTAAAATAAATGTAGCAAGTTTGACATATCGATGCAAATTTTCATGACAAGCAACGACACCTTGAACTGCACACCTAAACACACTTTAACTGGTCGTGGTTAATAGCTTGCGGTTACCATCATAAAGGTGGCATAAAAAAGTTTACTGTTACTTGTTTGTGAAATACAGGCTGATGCTGACGAAAAACAACGAATGAAAGCCAATTGTTTCTGGAAAAAAAAAGAATTAAAAAGAAACACTAATAGCTTTACGATTTTTTCAGCACCTATGACCAGTTTCTGACGTTGCAGATAATATCTACAAAAAGGTTTTGTTAAAAATCGACAATACAGGCGTCGAAATGAATGAAGTCATCGATTTTCTTAGAATAAATAAATATAAATGTAAACGTAAACAACGCATAAATATAGTGTTAGGAAATCGTCAACGGCTGCGATTGGTTTACTAAACTTTGAACAGCCAATCGGATCTCTTGAGTTGAGTTTAATTTTGACATGTCTATAATAAATTTTCTTCCCAGAAACCAAATATGACTTTAGAAGAAATAATCTTGCCGATTATTTTCCCTTGGAAACGACCGAAAAGACCCATCTTATATTTTTTTCGTTTTAGACGCGTGGCAAATAAGTTCTATCTAAATTTTGAATAAAAAGTGTAGGGCAAACTCAACACGAAACGTCATACGTACATGTTCAACCGATCCAAACGATTAGGTAATAGGTACAACCAAATCACGGTTTTAAGTTTTAACATACACTGACACGGAAATTCTCAATTTAATAACTTAAACAACACACTAGCCCAAAAATTAAAAAAAAAAACACTGACAGTACAATGTTACACACATGACAGTAAAATGTTATGCAAAAATATTTATCCAGGTGTGGATGCAGAATGATAAACATGCAGAATTATGCAACGCGAACCTATGCTCGACACGTATTTGTCCACTCGACTGGGCATCTTCAGGACTTGCTGACTCTTTGACTGCTCGGACACGAATGAATGAACTGCATAGCTCGCGCCTCTTTATGTACCGTTACAATTTGACGTTTATATCACTCTACCCGCTATAATGCATAATAATAGTAATGACACTAAATTGTTTTGATCATTCTCCAGGAAAGCAATGAATACGATGTGATTCTGAGAATATTGGCTACTTGATTCACAATTATTATTATCGCTCTCTGTGCATACGGGCGGAAGAGAGTAGCTGAATTCTACATCCAAGAATGAATCTAGTTTTTTTGCGGAATTAAAACTAATTTTATTCTTCCGAAAAACAATGCGCACCTGCTTTGTGAAAGCGGAATTTCCATTACAATTTCGCAATCTAGGTGATTTCTTACACTTGAAAACCATGTTTTATTTCATTCAAAAGTCAAAACTAATGTGTTAAATTCTCTACACGCGACCAAATAGCAGCCATATCGAGTTAGCAACGACTTCGCGTGTGAAAAGCCAAGCGTCGCGCGTCGCCCTTGAATCTGGGGGAGTACTGCAGTGGACGACGCGACCACGATCGATTCACTCATTTAAATCTCTTAACAATCCTATTTGTTACCCACAACACAACTTAAGGCGAATATTATATTCAGTTTGAAGGTCAGTATCTTGGTGTCGAATATTTAATTTATTATAAAATATACTATGGTGTATAAAGACCCTTAACGAAGCCGAAAGGCACTTGTTTTCCTCGTCATTGCGATCATTTTTTTATTCTAGACCACACCCGGGAACCTTCTAGTTACGGAGATATTGGAGGTCAAAGTTAAAAAAAATTCACAGGAATTTAAAAAAAAAATCTTGATTAAAGAAGAAGACATTATTTTAAGACCAAAATATACGTGCGCATTGTACGCAGGTTTTCAGAAATATTAACGTCTACACATTCGAGTGATTTATAAGTTAGAAATTAACGCTTATTTATAACTGATTTTCCAATAAGCGAATTAATACATTCATGCGGGAAAGTCCGCTGTGCACATGGTTAATTTTTGGCAATCGACCAATAAATTGTAGATACATAGATTTCTAATTAATTGATCATATACAAACGTGTGATAATTCTTACCATAATGGTAAGAATCATCAACATTAAATGAAAATTAGTTCTATTTTGATTTATATATTTTCGTATTAAATTATTCTTAAAACCAGAAGGTTCTAATTAATAATAAGTAGTTAAATTACTTTGTCCTTATGTATGGCTCAAAAACAGAACTTTTCTTCTATTTGTCGAGCCGTTATTTAATAATAGGTACTAGGAGTTCATAACTCGGTAAAAGTTTATGAAGTCAAACAAGGTGAATAGAGGCAAGTGGTTACTACAAAACTGTTTGTAGCAGGGACAACTTTTCAGGTATGAATTGCGCTGTATTATGGTTTTATAGCCACCAACAAGTCATTGTAATTTAAATTTTAGTTTCTTTCAGTACGATATTTTTCAAGTTACAATAAAATTCAACCAGTTTACGAGTTCAAAAGAGCATGATGAACATTCAAATAATAGACAAGTGTACTCCTAGTTGCGAATCTGACGCAAGTCTTCCCTCTTCAAAGCCAAAACAATATTCCAAGTAGGTCAGTTTGTACTTGCAAAAGAGAACCGCGAAGAGCACTACTTAGATACTTACATAGCACAAAACTGTTCTTATATTTTACAGGAAAAATATCAAACTATACGAATAATTGTTTTCGACGAAACTATTGCAATGGACGTGGCACATATTCAGACTTCGGGCTGCTACTAAGATTTCCCTAATCGGAAACCTAATAAGACATAATATCATCGAGTTGTGACCGCATTTTCCTAAAACAATATGCTATGCATGTATTTGCTTGTATCTTGATTTAAATCTGACTGTAATGTCATAACTTAAAATATAACACTTCACTTTCAGGACAGCATTTTTTAAGTTAGATCAAAAATATTAGCAATATTTTCGCATTTCTAAAAGAAAGCTTAGATTCTTTGGCATAGATACCTTTCAGGTAAAAGGTTAAAGTTTAAACAATATTACATATTTAAAAACAAATAAAAAAATCGAAAATTTGGATTGGAATTTGAAATTTTGGAAACTAGCCGGTAGACTAACAAAACAGTTCAGTATAATTCAATAAACATAATGTACATAACCGTGAGTCGAATATTTTTACTTCAGACTTACTAAACTATTTCGTCTACGCTAAACCTTTACTGGTAAATAGGTTTCTACCTAATTATGCTTACTAGGGCCGCTTGCACCACAAATCACTAAACGCGTTTAGCTGTTTATAATCATCATCAAACAGTTGAAAGAAACCATTTGGTCGGTGTCAGCAATGAAAAGGATACACCTAAGTTTAACCAACTGCTACCAGCCTCACTTAGGTAATCGTACTTCGGCTTATAGCCATAAAATATAAAGGGTGTAAATATACCATTAACATAGCCGAAAGGCACTTGTTTTCCCCGTCTTTGCGATTATTTTTTTGTTCTAGACCATACCTGGGAACCTTCTAGTTACGGAGATATTGGGGGTCAAAGTTTCAACTTATTCACAAGTTTTTTTTTAAAATACATGTTTTTAATGTAAGATTTTTACTTTACACACCTCCACGACTCCCGTACTATTCAATCCATCCATCAGCACAATGCTTTGAGTGCTTTCCATCGAGCCCTACCGTAAAACGTGATTTTTCACCCCAAAAAAAGAAGTCGAGTCCCAGCAATAATTAACTTAAACTTAGTTTGACCTACAGAATGCTTGGTTGACGGCTATGTGAAGGGTCTGTTTACACCCTTTATGTAAATTTATACACCTATAGAGTTTTTTTAAGTGAACAGCATCAGTGACTGTTAAAAGTCCTTTCTAAAACTTGATGGACACTGTAACTACGTACTACAGACTTGTCACCCTTATGCCCTGAGTAATAAAGTTGAAATGTCGTCGACCGTCAGTGAGCGCGGCAATACATAATAAATAATCTCGTTTAAACTGTAATATCAAGTAGATGAGAACAAAATTGGCAAATGAACTATCCCGGGAATATCAAATTATGAATTTCCACGAAGTACTAAGCGAGCTTTATGAAATTCAGCTAGAGTTCGCACTGCGCTTAAATTTTCAATAGCCACAAAAAAAAAAATAAGTGGCCCTGTAAACAGTACTTCAATGTTCATATAGACAGACATCCAATATCACAAATTGCTGTAATTATTTACAAACAAAGAAAGAAAAAAGTTGACAGCACGTTTCAGTTTTCTGACGGTCAAATTTTGTACCACACTGAACACAATCTCTTACTGTTAAAGTTTTAACGAAGAGGAAAATATGGCACATTTTGAATCAGGTAAAAATACCTTCGAGACCCATTACTTGAGGATATCTTTATGTAAATACACCATATCTTTTTCTTTTATTTTTTGGATGGGATATCATCAAATGACCGCCCCCCCACTCTTGGCGGAGCGGAAGGGAGTGTCAGACTTCTACTGACTAAAACCCATCCATGTTCCTTCTTTGCTCTTTGTGTTCCAGGGCCAATGTATCTCTTTCGAACAGTCCCGCAGCCCTGGCAGGCATCGGCCCATGCGGACCCCCACCACATGGTTGCTGACATCTCATTGAGTCGCGCGTGGAACACGTACGCGCCGTCGACACGGCCTGTCGTCATAACACAGCCGGACGGCGAGCTAGCCCATTACTCGCCGTCCAATATACCATATCTTGAATAACTGGTAAAAATTAAATGTGATTCTCCAAAATACCTGTAATAACTAATTTATCTTTCAAAATAGGTACATCTACCCTAGCAACTCCATTATACCTCAGATGACGGGTACGTGCTTTTAACTTCAATTCACTAGACGAAACAACATGAACCGGCAACATTTTAAACGCTCTCTCGTATTTTAATTCCGGCTTCCCGGCTTTGGCTTTACAAGGGCTTTTGTGTGCCTCATTACTAGAATATCTTGGCATTATCGCCTCAAAATGTATCTAGGTTAACACCGCCCAAGTGTATAAATATATACAAGTGGAAAAAGTTTTTTTTCTAACGCTACACGCCTTTCAGCGCCCTTTATTTTATAAGATGGTTTATTTTTGTTTCTATGAAACAGTTTGTTAGTTCATTCTGCGTATCATTTGCTTATTATGCGGATGCAAAATGATTGTGTGAATGAATCTGCCAACTGCAATTGATTAATCTACCAGTTGTCACCTACAAGTGCTGAATTAATGCTAGCAATGAATTGTGACATCCTGACATGTTTGATTTAAATAGCGCTTTTGACACTTCTGACAGTTGTTCATGGAATTAGTTCCTCTTACCTTAAAGCACGGAGCATCAGATATAATACTGTCTTCCACAATCGAATTCAACAATGAAGATCATACAGTGTGTAACAACTGTTGTAGGTACTATAGTAGGTAAAATTGTGCAAGTATCTTTTGGCGCATGTTTAAATTCAGAATTAACACAGCCATCTTGTTTCTTCATACGTTGCACAAATGTTTGTCAACAGTGCCCCTGTCAACGTCATTCATGCGCCAAAACATCCGTGTAGTGTACAACAGATTGAACAGATGATTACACTGCATCATCTGTGTTGACTTAAATGCAGATTTCCATCGCGTGTCATCTTGATAATTATTTATCTCACACCCACTTACAACGTTAATTAGCTAATGTAATATTCTATTTTTAACGATTTTTAAAACAATGTTCGCGTGATCGTTCGTTTAGCGTGTTAAACTAAGTTCGGCACGATTTATGGTGTTTCTTGGGCGTCCAAGCTTATATAACGATACTGAAATTGTGTGGAACGAATAATAAGTGATGGAAATTAATATTTATATTGTGTCCTTGGCCGTATTACGCAAATATGTAAGCAAAGCTTGAATGAAAATGTCGCCGATAATACAGAAGCACCCTCCTATTGATTCGTTTTCGTACCAAGTTATGATTGAGTCGCCAAATCGAGGTTGAATAAATATCCATGTAGGTTTTACTATACTCTGAATATGTTCTGACAAACAAAGAAGCGGGGTTGCGTAAAAGCTCTGCTCGATGTATTATACATTTTCATGAAAATAATGATGATCACTGAACTGAAATGCTTGGCTCATTGAGTTGAATACATTTAGTTTCAAAATATTTGCTGGAGTTTTTAAAAGTGCCAGTTACAGGAATTTAATTTAGCATAACTTTACATTTTAGGTCGTCATCATAGCAATAAACTTTTTACGACTTTTTGTTCTAAACTTAAAATTTTAAAGAGCACCAGCCAAAAAATGTAGTAAAAAAGTAAACATTTCAAAATTCAAATTCCTACCTTTCAGCGGTTGTAGCATGAGTAGGTAGAGGTAAGTCGGAGATTGCTCATTATCATTACTTCAAAGGATTGTCATATTCAAAGACTTTTAGATTGTTCTACTTACTGCTATACGGGTGCTTCCGAATGCGGGAAATTTCGATGTGGAGTGGTGGTTATTTAGATGTGGCGAATTATGTCTAACGAATTCCGAGTGGAGGATGGAGTTGCCAGTCCCGTGAAACCTCTTTGTGATTATTCTAAACTCTAAAATGGCAGGGTTATTAAGAGCTCTCTGCGTTGTATTTTCATATCCAAACTGACACCTTCATCCCGATTAAACTTCGGTTTAACCGTACGCTTTTCGTTGTCTAAGTTTGTTATGACTTTACTTTGGTTTAGAGACAGAAAATAACAATAGAGATACGGAATAATGTTTCTAAATATATAATATCTGTGACCTGAGTAGCTTCTAGGTATAAACGGCTGTGACAAGAAGCATTATTAGTACATTTTGACACAAGTGAGGAAATTATGTCATTGCAGCCGAGGCGGAATTCACACCCGAGAAGTAGGCGAGAGTCTTATGAATGGCTCCTTAGAATTTTCCGTTGGGAAATCCCTACGGTTTCACAGCATGACTAACTTTGACATTCTGTAATTAACTTTGATGAAGTGATTATTAATTACAGGGTGTCGTAATCAATTAGTTATGTTGGCGTAACGTGTAATATGGAAAGAATACACTTGGCTCCGTATTTATTTTAATAACATAACGTCTTATGGTGAGTCATCAGATAGTTTCTTCGGCGCCGCGCCGTCAGGAAATTGTTTTAAAAAAGCGTTATGCAATTTTCCCAAGTCGCGTGCCTTCTCGTTTGATAGGTACTAGAATATTTGATAGAGAAACCATAGATCTATGAGATAGACGAAGAATAAAGGAATTGGAGACGAAGAATACTGTGAAGGTAATTATGTTACTACAAGCCGTGTACTCGATGGAATTTCCCGTTGGCAAATTGACAAATTTCCATACAAAAAGAAATTCCATACTCAAAGAAGATCAATTTACTAGTGACCTTCTTATGTGTGCCCTTTTACATTTCGGCGGCCACTTCTTCTTAGAGTATCGATGGCAAAAGTTCAAATGTGTTTAACCCAAAATTCAGCCACGCGAACTCCGCTCACTGATGCAGTAAGTAGATCATCAAGTGTGCAGGTGATTGGGCATACGGTGCAAGATGGAAGGTGGGCCATTGTCTGTGGTGGCCACTGACGAAAAGCTAATGACCAAAATCTATGGAGCAATGGCGGCTACTAACGAACCTTTACTAAACCTATACTACATGGAGTAGAAAATAACATGACGAATAACATTTTGTTTGGTAAAAGCAGTACCTATGAGCCGAGTTATATCAGTTAATGCGGTGTGATTTAAGAGATGAGATTCTAGGGCGATGGGACGATAGGGCGATCAAAAATACCAAAGTGGTCATAGAAACTATAACCTTGATTTTGGAGGAAAACTAAACAGCATAATAATTAGTTTTTTGAAAAAGGTTTTGCCTAAGGCAGGAATCGAACTCCATCCCTTTTGTCAAAGGGGTCATACAGTCATACATGGTACAAAATGGTCTTTTTGAAGTTTTTCCGCTACTGAGAAAAGAAAATAATGAGAAAGTCATGAAAATTGGTTTTTGGATCCGTGCAAAGGCAAAGTGGTTTTTTCCGAACCAATTTGATTTCAGTGTCCATCCTTTTTAGGATACCTTCAAATGAATATGTTTATCCAGTCATTCTATGATACTTAGGACAAAGTCAACGGAGTAGATGTAGGTAAAGGACTAGTCACTCTAAGCTAAGTACTATAGAATTTAAATTTCTATTTCTTCAGCATATTTCAAAGAGTTATGAATTTACAAATCAAAGTGAACGAACGGGAGCACAATAGGTACTTGTTCCGTTCCGCATAATATTTCAATTGACAATAAATTCCTTTGACCCGATTTACTTGGACGACAGTGCCAAGTCCTATGTGAATGCGGGATGGCGGGATGGCTTTTGGCTTCATAGCATTCTTACATTCATACCGAGAAATATGAGAATTTCCCGCGTTTAAAATTGAATTTAGAATATCGATCGAAAACCTCAAAGATGGCGTCTGATCTGACGTAATTTAAACGAAATGGGCTACCCAAAGCAAAGAGGTTCGGTCCACAAAGTTTCGAGAACGTCCGAACGGGCAAAACTTGATGTTGCGGACTTCTTGACTCAAAAGAGTTACTGTGTGGTTTAAATTATTTTCTTAGGGCCCTCACTCCATTCGTAACATGGGCAAGGCATTTAATAGGGCAGGACTACAATTAAGTGCTTCTAGGTTTTATTGAAGGCTAGCTTTTGTCCACGGTTTCGATCGCGCTTTGGTCGGAAATAATCCCATGGAAACAGACTTCCGGGAACCCATGTCATGGCCAAACTGTGCGACTCATCCAAATCAGTTCAGCCGTCAGTGCGGTACACTTCGTAACATGGCAATAAAAACACATTTAATAGGGACAAGCGCTTTAAGGTTTCACAGCTGAAAAGTAAAATGTTCAATCCAGTTAAAGAAGGTGTCTTTTGTGACGAGAAGTGGTACTAGAGTGAAGATCGATAACCGCACTGAATGGGAGCCGTCTCGATAGCCTAGTTTTTGTGGCGGCTTAGCAGAATTTACCCGGTACAAGGACAATGGCGTTGGATTTCGGCTTAATGTCGTCTGTTCCTCTCTTTTCATCTGAGGTTATTTGACGCAACATAGTACGTACCTAGCTATACAGCCAGTGCTGTCACTTTTTTTTTTAATGTTACAGCACCATGCTGAGAGAGGCCTTTTGAGGCCTTTTGGCCTCGTACAGGATAAATTTCATTTGTTTTTTCTTTTATATAATTTTGTTTTATTGTTAATTTTATAATTTTTTAGTCTTTTCCTGTTCGAGACTAATTAATACTTTATCTTTCTATATGACTGTGATCTTTATCGGAGTTACTATAAGGTTGCTTTTGGGTTGTTTTTGTGAGAGGTACAATAACTGTGAAAATGCTGTATAGATTTACTTGGTTGTCTTTCTACTGTGTACCGATATTTCTGTTTGTACAAATGGGATTTTGATTGCGTAGTTTTTGACGCGACACGAATAGAATAATGTTGTGTTCACTTAATCAATTTACTCAATGTAAAGCTGTAATTTATTACTGTTTTATTAATTAAAGTTATAGTATTTTAGTTGCTATAGTAACATAATTCAAAACAATGCAGTAGATACCGAAAATTTTACACCATCCATATTAATATGATCAGTGTGAAATAACTGTCTCTGTACATTTTCATGCCTAAATGGTTGAACTAATTTGGTAGAAATTCGGTATTCGTACTAAAAATATACGCATAATATAGAAAAGCATTAAATGGCGTCAAAAAGTTCAAGCCAAAAGGAATAGTGCCCTGAAGTCTGGCAGCATCGCCACGTTGGATGATAATACTGATTCTGTGACCAAAAATAGGTCAGCAGCCCTCTGGTCACGGCAAGAGTCAACCAACCGCTTGGCAATGTCCCGAAAGACGAGGTGGAACTCGGATCCCATGGCCCTAGTGTTAGTTACTTGGTTAATATATAGTATACGCTCTTAATGTGCACATCTTTCTACATCGTCCTCACATATACGTATAATCTCAACATGAACGATGTAACCAAGATTTTGTAACAGTATTTTGATTTCAAAGAGTGTCCATGGAGTTTTTTGCCCATTTTTCTCCATAGAGACCTACGCTTTGGATTGTGCAACTACAGTACTTTCTCAAGTTATTATGCCTTGTGACTGTGACTGTAGCTTCGCTTTTTTGGTTTTATTTGACATTCAAAAGTGCCTGTGATGTTCTAATAGAAATAAATGCTTTGAGTTTGAGTATATAATACTTTTCCGACCACCACGCGGGCAAATCCGCTGGCAAAAGCTAGCTAATATATTTTATTTTCAAATACTTAAACGTAAAATATGTAAACCTTTGGCACTTTCAACAGTCTTCAATCATTTATTGCCTAGTTTTCTGGGTCAAAACAAAAGTGTTATACCGAGGCCCTATACAACATCCACTGCCAGCAAGACATTATTCAAATACCAGCCGCAGTCCTAAGACAAACGATATGGAAATGTAGGACCATTTCATCTGGCCTTACCGCCATAAAACCATGCCAGTCTTAATAGCCGGAGGTGCTTTTGTTTTTAATAGAACTGTTAGTCTATTAAAACAAACTAAAGTTGTAAACTGCATATTTTCAAGTTAATAAAGCTGAAGAAAGTACGTTTAAAGTTTGTGGTCCCTCAAATGCCCCAATTATAAGTTATCACCCATCTTGTGGAAACCAATCTTGGAATGAGTAGGATGAATGGATAGGATTTAAGCACCATGCTGAGATAGGGACCTCGTTTAGGACCAAGTTAGTTTAATGTATTTTTTTTATTATTTGTATTTTTTTTTTGTTTTTTATTTAGTTTTGTTTTATTGTTTTGTCCTGTGCTAGTCTCATAAATACTTTATCTTTTCTTTCTTTTAAGTATCTACTAATTACTCTAAGCTAAGACTAACGCTTGTTATCACTATCACTAAACGTTGCCTAAATGATTGCTTACATACAACACAATAAACTGTTGAAATATCAACTCTCGGCGCTGAGCCGCGAAATATTAATATTTTCGTCACAAACTCCGACATAAGACAGTATTAAATCCGTCAAATCCGATAAGATCAGCAAAAACGTTGCCGCGGTTAATTCGGCATAAAACATTAACATTCTATTTTAGACGAGAGAGCCACGAACCTTCGTACCTCACTGTTTCAGACAAGATAAGTGCTTCGGGGCGTAAATATTTTTTTTCCGTCGTTATGTATGTATTTGTATTGATTCACTTAGACATGGTAAATACACTAGCTAAAAAGGCCAATACCCGTAGGTTAGGATTGAATACATGTGCGTACCTAGATTCAATAACAATAATGCCAAACTATATAATGTATGCAGTTTGAAAATGATAATATAAGGTCAGGATATGTGATAGGTCAGATAGGCAGTCGCCATCTAAAATACTGGTATTCAGCTGCATCCGGTTAGACTGGAAGCCAACCATAACGGCACGGTTGACGCAGTGGCTGAGCGATTGGCTGCTGCGCTGCGTGTTGAGGGTTCGATCCCCGCACGGAACAAATATTTTTATGATCTACAGGTAGTTGTTCCGGGTCTGGCTGTTTGTGTATGTGAGTTTAAATGTTTGTAGACGCACCCACGATACAGGTGAATTCCTAGTGACAGCCAAGTTTTTAAAAAAAAAAAAAGAAAAGTTGGGTAGGAAGGCAGATGATGATGATAAGCTCAGGATAGAAATATTTCGTCGGTAATGAATGACGAAACAAAATTAAAATAATTAAAATTATAAATTAATTAATTAAAATTAAATTACTAAAAAATTATTTATTAAAATTAAATTATTAAAAAAATAACTACCTAACTAAAAAATTAAATCAGCCCAGGTATTTTTTTTTATAATCTAAATTTAATCATTTATTGGGTTCATTATGATCGTGTTACTTTTTTTATGGAACAGCTGACTCTTCTTTTTAAACTGACTAAAGTCAGTGGTATAAAAAAGTGGTAGTGGTGTGATGTCTACAATCATGCCGAAATCATTGTCACAGTTTGCGCGTCGACGACGTCCCTCATCCCGTGTATAAGATATGAATTCGAAAATAATTGTGTTTGCTCTCTTTGTGCGTCTCGTACCCTTTCGCCACCTGGGGATATCGTAAGGGGCGACGAGGGACTGTGTCAATATGACAGTCAGCATCATCTGCTGCTACGGCCAAGTTCGAAATCACAAAACAGTCTTCCTTGTGAAAAAATATCAAAACTGAAGATTCTGAATAAAATTAACCATGTTGCTCAGAGAATTAGTTGCTTAGGAATCGATGTAAAAGTGGATTGAACTTGTTTGTTGATGGATTGAAGACGATAATATTATAATGTTTGGGGTTCTATGAGAAAACAGTGTCATATAGTTAACTTAATTTAACCATTGGTGGCGGACCCTGCTCCCGGCACCGGCGGACCACTATTTTTTTTTTTCTTTGATTAAAAAGTTTCAAAATCGATCCGTAATTGACGAAAATATCGATGAACGCATATAAAAAACATATACCTACAGCCGAAGATAGAATCTCCTCCTTTTTTGAAGTTGGTTAAAACTTTAATCGATATTTAGAAAGAATAAATTAAAATTACTTCGAAAACTTCACTTAAATGTACCACCAAAGCACCCTTGATGGTTCTACTACCGCCTTGACGAATTATTTCTGATCAAAGCAAGAGCTGATGACCAGTTGCTTCCGACACGAGAGATGACGAAACACTGCGTACGCGTGTAGTAGCGCATTTCAAGGACACGCGACTGCAGCGTCGCAAGGTCAATTAGCTAAGCCGCTTGTATCGGTAACACGAGAACGGGTGATAGTAGTAATCTGTGGAAGTCCGTCGCGTTTCTACGTACTTTAATCGATCTAGCGACGCGCCTGTATGGCTGCAAATGCGACAAAATCTAGTCGCAAAGATTTTTGCGTAATGATTTATGATGTTGCTATCTGTATCGCGATTGTATCTACTTGAACTGATATCCTACTGCGGTCAAACCGACCGGACCAGACTCCAGACTAAATGTAGTGAAATATGTCCAATTCCGATGCCCACAGTCAACACGAAGTTCACTCCGGTCGTTTTGACCGTCGTTATAGCCATTTCATACATCTGTTAAAGAATGACAGTTGTGTTAATAATTAAGTTCGAAGTCAATTTGCTTAGCAATAATTTCCCCGACTTTACAAAAAAGTACCTTATAAAAACTATTATATCGTGTTATCAATGCACCCTCTTTACAAACGCATCAGGGCTGTATTGTTGGCAAATCCGCATTCTGTATTGGCCTTTATTGTTGCAGTTCAATAAAAGCCGGCCAAGTGCGTGACGGAACACGCACTGTGCTGGATCGAAAGCGGATTAACGTATTTCTATTGAATTCATGAAACTAACTTTGTGTTCTCGAAAAATTGCTTTGTTCTATTTAAAGTACACTTCAATAGTCGTTGAAATAGTTTGTTTTCTTCTATACAGGCACGTTTGTGCGAAAGCTTCAGTAAGCACCTCGAAACATGTCATTTGGATGCGCTTCGCTCAATAGAAGCTCCATTGAGGTAGGTTTGAACGTCAGCACGTTCTTTTACATGAATGTGTGCTATGTGCAATATGCTTGCATAATGCAAACGTGCAAAATGCTTCCGTATTGCATAAGGTAAAATGAAGTCGGTTAATAAAGGTTGGTTTCATTTAAGAATTCAATATTAAAAATTACAAAAAAGCGACTGAACAGAAGAGAAAATTTGACATAGATTATGCAGGTAGATCAAGCAGTTCAAAGGTAAAAAGCACCTTACCAACTTCTTAAAACAATAATGTCAAAACGAACGAGTGATATTAAAAGTGTTGGAAACAAAGACCATCAAAAAGATAATGTTACTTTTGCCGTTTCGCGAAATTGCGACGTCAACACGCTTAGCACGACAGCCGTGTGGTTTGTTAAAATTTTTATTGCCGTGAAACACCGCACGAGATTCGAGGAAAACGCTTCACTTAAGTAGTAATGGATTTGGAATATAAGTCGTGAAATTTCATTGATTATTAAGTACATTTTCGTAGGTCGAAGACTGAACGTAGTCTAGACAAAAATCGTAAAAGTAGTTCAATATTTTCAGTTACCGGAAAAGTAAGTGCGAGGAAAACCGAGCTTAGACCAGTTCCTTTTGGCAAGCACTAAGAGGAAACAGACGTAACTACGGAATTCTGATCACGAAGTGTGTGAGTGGCGGACGTCCTAGACAACGGTGTTACGCACAAGTAAAACGTCATAAGTACTATAACATAGATGATTTGCTAACTACACATAGTACATCATGCAGATTCTAGTGGAAGCCGTAATGAGGAAAGGTCAAACACAATGCCTTACTCGTCAATTAGAGGATTATGGGCATAACCAACATACGGCAGCTGACAAAAGAGGAACGAGGGTTTCTATCGCGTTCGCACTCTTTTGTCATAATGCAGCAACCACAGGTGTTCAGACGGGAACAGATGTTTTTTTGCTAGCCGTCAAAAAATTAAATGTGGCATTGTGCCGCAAATGAATAGCGGATCCAGGGCGGACATGTCATTGCAAGCACATAATGAATGGTATACCTTTTATCCGGCGAGCCCTGTGTGCGAACGCCGGCGTCCGTGGCGGTAAGCCCCCGGTGGTGTAGTGTCGTCGAGTGTAAGGGTGATGGAAGCGCCTGCGAGGGCTTCAGGCCGCGAGGGGCCGGCGTTGCTGCGCGTAGCGAGCGATGGGCGCGCGTGTGCCTCGGGGTCGCGGTGCCGGCGGAGTGGGCCGCGCTGTCACAGCCGGCAGGGGTGCGCGCGCCTGCAGCACCGCGCATGCGCCCTCGTGCGCCGCAAGCGATTAAACTAAATACACCAACACGCAGCGCCGCTACATGTGCTATACTGGCGCGCTGCCGCCTTACCTACATATCGAGGTGAGTATTATACAAGTTTTTGTTATAATCTTCGGTTTTGACCTATATTATATTCTTTCTCACTTATTGTATTACAAACTTATTGCTATTAAAGTTTAGTAGAATTAACTGAAGCCAGGATTCATTAGAAGTTGTGTTCGTAGTGGCGCGGTACATCAACAAAAGCTTTCAAAGCTTTGACATTCGTGTTCGTTTCTGTAGATTAAAGAATTTTCAGTACCGTACGTGACAGTTTTTTCTTTGGCTGATTTAAGATTACAAATTGGGTGTAATTTATTAAAATATGCAGACAGAGGGTGACATATTGTGTTATATAGGTAGTGCAGTTGTTAAGATCAGCTGTTTGTATCAGGTTATCGGGGGGTGGTATCGATTGGCGGCACTTTCACCGCTGGGCGCGAACAGTAACTGTTATTCTATGTTTTGGCGCGGCTCCAGCAATGGCGGACACCCACCCTGTTACTAAGCACACGCCATTTTCGCGTCACAATTAGGACTAACTTAGCTGTCAAAAACTAAAAAAATGTGCCAAATCTGTTTATCTGTTTGTTATGTTAGGTTTTATTCGGGATGCTGAATAGATCGGTGTATAAAGAGATCAAAATAGACGTTCGCGTTTGTGTATCTTTCATGGTTCATATACTTCGTGATGTTTCTTTTGTCATATAATATAGGAGCGGCTCAACAATGTCTGTGTTTATATCATGTGAAATTGTATAGTACATGTAACGTTAGTGACCATGGCAATTATTTGTTCTTCAATAATGGATACAAAACGATAAGTACATGATGTCTTTATCTTCGAACAATAAAATCACGTAGGTGTTATAAAGTTACTATATCTTAAACTTATAGAACATTTAAACGATTTTGCCCATTGTCCTTAATTAACATCTGAAAACTAAACTACTCAGTATTTTTTATTTCAAAATAAATTTAGTAATATTAATATAATTTATTTGCTCAGACAACAATGATCCACGGGTTAGTTACAAAAAAAAACTTAAAAAACTATGTTTGTGTTATTACGCTCCCAGAAAATTCATATTATAAAGTTATACTTAGTTTGAACTTACGCATTTAAGATAAGCCACATTCATACATTTAATTGCTTTTCCACAATGTTAACAAGATGGCTTAAAGCTAAGGTAGTTTAATTACGGACTTTGTAGAGCTCAGAAAAAAAAAATTAGGAAGCTATAAAACATTTTTAGATACCTATTAATAGTTATTAATAAATTAATAAAAACGAAAAAAAAACGATACTATAAACTAAACTAAAAAAATGTGTTAACAAATTGATCTGTAGGTACCCATATGCACACAAAACGTAGGTAGGGACTGGCACACACACACCAGTTAAAATAAAACTAGAAAAGCACCACCCTGTCGTTTTCGTAACATGTTTACGCGTACGCCACGCGGGGTATCTGCATTGCTACAAACTATAAACCACGCTAAGTGAAATTTTAAAATCGGGATTTTAATTTTGTTTCTAGACAATGCTCGAGAGGATAAAAACGACCTACATCAAGCAATAAGAACTAGATTTTCGTTAGGTATTATAAATCAATTGAAACATGTCGTTTGCTATGCGACGTCACTATTTGTATCTCTGAAGTTTTACCCGACTAAAATGATAATATATTATCCAGCTGAGTTCTAGAAATTCACAACAAAAAAAAATGGACTTTCTATAAGAACTGACCCGATCAGCTGATCAACATGTACCATGGTTTTATGGTAAAACCAACAGAAAGTTAAGAATTTCCAAAAGTCATAGAACAAAAATGGTTTGTTTTCGGGGGGAAACCTTCAAAAGGCGACCGGTCTTTGGGGATAAGACCGGGGAGTGTGGGATTTTTACCGCACTAAAACCAGCCCGGTGGTCACCATCCGCACATGAGAGGAGGCACCGTTTCCTCTTAAAAGACCTGTCCGGAGCGACCTCTGTGCAACGCCTGTTAAGGCACATTCCAAGGTGTCTAACCTAGTCTAGCCTATATTTTATAATACGTTAGATAAATTCTGAGTTTACAATGCCTGGGAATCGTATGAGGTGTTATTTTTTAAGGAGTTCCTCCTGTTAAGAAAAATACGGGTTTATTTTACCAGCTTCTGATGATTTCCCGTCAATTTATCTGACAGATCATCAATTTTATTCATAGACAAGCTGTTGCCCGCGACCTTCGTCCGCGTGAAATTATTATTATAAAAATATTTTGGTGGATGGTTTTTTTTTTGCAAGGAACCCAATTTTTTTATTTTTCAAAATAAAACCTTAAGTAGCTTAAGTTACTCTTTATAACATCAGCTATCTACCAGTAAAAGTCACGTCAATATCGGTCCAGCCGTTTCGGAGATTAAACGGAACAAGCAGACAGACTAACAAAAAAAACAATGACTTTTTGTTAAACATACCGTATACAAAATTATTTTTAGTATATGCGAAACCTGAATATAGATGGTTCAGAATAAGTAACTGAATCGATTCCAATAACTATTAAACATTGTTATATTTTTTTAAATATAACAATGTTTAATAATTATTACTTTTAACTTTTTTTTTAAATATTAAAAAAAAGTTAAAAGTTGGACACCGAGCGACTTTGAGTACCTATCGCAATATTTTAGGTACCTACTGCCAAATTATTATTATCAATGATCTCAAGACGACGCTGGAGGCACGCGCTGCTTGGTGACGTTTTTGTGCGGACAGCTAGGTAACAGAACAAGCTTAAAACTTTAAGATTTTTCATGATACAGTTTTGAAATTTTGTACATAGATTCTTTACATAAAAATACTAGACACGTGTATCAGGTTTCGCATATACTAAAACTAATGTTGTATACTTTCATATGCATTCAGTAAAAAGCTATCATTTTGAAATTACAAACAGGTACAAATTCTGCTTCATTTGGGGGGTTCAATACTTTATTCTAGTTCGTGGCGGTTCAGTACCTACCTACATTTTACAAAAGGGTCAATTACGGTATGGTTCAATTGAAGATGACCTTGTTATAACGTGTCGGGTACGGAATTACTACCAGGCACACAGTAGACAAGTTTTTGTTACTGTAGAAGAAGATCATCATTTTTCACCCTTCATTTCAATGCTCATCAATAGACCAACATAATTTGGGCCACTGCCTTGTATTAAAGTCATGGGTAGTTCATAGTCGTTCCATGTAAGCTGTACTGGTAGTCTGGTATTCAGCTGCATGCGGTAAGACTGCTAGCCGACTTCAACAAAGTTGAGAAACGACAATGCAAATAATTAGAATAGTATGAAAATATCCTTAACGGGTTAGCCAACAAACTGTATAATAGATAAACTTTAACTGTAGAACAATAAAACTAGGCTACATCGTTTTATAAATATACCTACATACATGTAAAAATGTACATCCATACTTCAGATGTGAGTTTATGTAAATACACGTCTTTTTCTCATGGGGGTACGCATCAGAAACTACAGGACGTCCCCTGTTACGATCGACCCTTACAAATAAATTATGTAAATAATTTTGCTAGACGTGCTGTTGATATCTATTAGCTACAGGAACCGTTTTATTTCTCACCTGTTTTACATTGACGTCATTATTTATTACACAAGTTTTCACAACGTTCAACTATACCTAAGTACATGCCTATGTATATGAAATGCGAACTTTTAGCTATAGACCGACCGCTTTAAGGAGTCCTTGCGAAGGTATCAATTTAAACGGAATACTCTCTAGGTTGACCACGCATTGGTTCAATTAGTATCGTAATACCTACGTAGATTATGGTTATTTTAAAGCAAATAACCTGTGAGATATTGTTAGGACATTGTGGACGCTTAATGTGCCTTTGATGGGGCAAGGCGGAGGACTCATTAAAGCGGTCGGTTTATAGATGTTAGAGGCAATTACGTCATCGTCACAGCTGAATAGATTTGGCTGGATGTCGTCGCTTCGCATTGCGTTGTATGTTACAAGGTTAGGACACAATGTTTTTAAACTAGCGATTTCTTTGTATGTCTTCCATCAGGTATGACCTGACTCTGGATTTCTAACAGAAACTGGGCTATAGTCTCGACAGTCACCCCTTACGTATACATGGGACTTGAACATAATTGATCAATGGGTGAACTATTGAAGTATACCTTTGTCTATCCCACATCTATTTAACATAATAGCATAACCAGGGGCGACGCTATCGCCGTATGAGCCGTATATATACGGGACCCCGAGTAACAAGGCCCCCCCACGTGTAGAGGAAAATAACTACAAAATCTTCCCACAACCTCAAACTCTTATTGATAAGAGGCTCGTCATGAGTACCTAATTAATGAAAATAAATATACAGTACACTCATTAAGATCCCAACATTACCTATCGAAGCCCAAAAAGCTCCAATTTTACGAACTCCCTACGAACGCTCTTCAATGAAGACTACACTTATTGTGGTCTAGACAGCTCCAATTTTCCAGCTTGCTCTTCAATAAAGGATTTATTAACACGGTCCAGGAGAACCGCGATAAGCCCCAAGTGACGCTCCAAATTTTTCGAGCTCACACTTCTATGGGGACTTCACTTGGCGAGGTCCAGGACGCTCTATGTATTCGAGATCGCTTTTTAATGAAGACTATGCGACCCTATACATTAGAGTTAATTTGATAAAAAACTAATTGACAAAAATAAATACGGATGATGCCTATTTGTCAGCTCAGTACAGCTATTAGTAAAATGTCATTATGTTCTATAACATTCGATAGCTGACAGGCATGCTTTGTTTAATAAGCTTTTAATGTATCGCCTTTCTTGTTTGAGCGTTCGACACTACTTAAATATTTGCTAAAATCTGCTCTTCTGGAATAAATATCAGGTCACTTAGGTGTTTTTAGACGTAAAGCGATTTCGCAGACCCAAGAAAATGAACAACAGCATTGTTCAAGATTAATTAAAGTTTTTTTTTAATTTTAAAGACTTCAATTAAGTTGCTTTGAACTGCAGAACGGGAATGTCCCGTCTGAATATTAATCTACATCATATAGGGAGCTTACGTAACGAGTTCAAATGCGTACTACTACAAAATTCAAAGGAATTGCCAACAAAAGGGGTCTAAAATGGGGAGTCAACATTAAAAGACGTAACGAGGTCAAATGGGGTACCGCATGAATGGGTTGCATTCATTTATTTCAAACTATAAAATAACATTCAATCTCTTACAAAATATGTTTTATGTGTGTTTCTTATTCTTTATTGTACTTGTACATTTTAAATAACACGAACATAGTTACAATATAATTATTAAGCATTATTGCATTATTTCGTAGTATTCTCAATTTTAGAAAATATAATACCGTTATTCAATCTTTTGAAAAATCCAACACCATAAAAACCTGAACTGCATATCGAAGTACACAGACATTGTTACAATATTACAGCTAATGTATTATTTCGGAGAATTTAGATCTTTAGAAAAATTCCAACAGCCTAGTTGTATCGTCATACTATGCCAAGACTTAGTTAAAGATCTCCACTGCATTAAGAACGGAAGCGCCCAATACATTAGCGCGAGTATTTCAGCAGCAATGGAGTCGTATGTGTTACTGCGGCGAGTGGCATCAGGTCAAGGACAATGCACAAATCCGCAGTCTCCTTCGTGACGCATACTGGTATATAAACACATAGTAGCAGAGTTCTATGTATTTCGGTTCAGTCAAATCATTACGGACGAATTGCGATCGCGGCTCCGGCACTAGACACTGATAGATACTGTACTGAAATACAAGGTGTTAACGGACTCTTCACGGAGACGTCAACCAAGCATTTTGTACATCAAACTAAGTAACTCGACGCAAAAATTATAGCTAGTTTACAACTTTTTTTGGGGTTCAAAATTACGTTTTACGGTAGGACTTAATCTAACGCGCTCAAAACATTGTGCTGATGGGTGCATTGAAAAGTACGGGGGTGTCTTCGTAACATTAAATATTAATATTAAAAAAAAAGAACTTGTGAAAAAGTTGGAACTTTGACAATCACGGAAGATATCCCGTAAGTGACAGTATAAGTTTAGGAAATAAGTGCTTTTCGGCTTCGTTAAACCCTATTTTTACACTCATTTCATGTCAGCGTCCGCGGTGTCCGCAGCCGGACAGCAATATGTCCGTACCGGTTTGTCGTCCGGGAAATTACCTACGCTGTGTCTTCCCGTTAACTAGCGTTGCTAAGTTCCAGTTTACTCTGGCTTATTTCAACTTTGTATTTGTGACGGCAACGTGTTGGCGATGCCTTTGGTCTTACTGATAGGCATGGAAAAGGGACGATGCCTATTAGCCAGCAATCGCTGAGCAAAGGCCTCCTGCTAGAAAACAAGGCTACCATTGATGATGATGATGATATCTGTTATCACACTGATCATTTAGCCACTTGCAAGGCTGGCCACTTGCAAGATCGAAAAGCAAAAAAAAAATTGCAATAGGTATTGGTGCCCACTTTAGCTCCCCTGTCGATCCTGTTGTCCCTGCTCGATGAAAAACGGTTGGTTTGAATCTCGAGTGTCCGTTAAGTTTACAATTTATGGGAATACTAATTATGGTATGCCAATAGAGCACGATTCCATAATGCATGTTTATTGATAGTTTGTGTCAGTCCCGTGCAAAGGTCGCCCCTCGTACTTACTTACTTTATATAATATTCAGGGTGGAAGTGACACCGACGCACAAACAGTCACCACGTATAATACAGCTGCTTCCTCCAAAGTGCAACCTACACGGTCAAAATATATGTAACTGCTATTAAAGTATTAATTATCATATTAACTTCTATTTAAGTCGCGAGTTAATAGGCTTCTTTTGGTTTAGCTCGTTCCATCTTCGACCTCATCTCTGTCCTCAGGACTAGATTGAGGTCAAGAGTAAGCCCAATTAATAAAAAAAAAGCTGATTTTTTTTTAAATTACCGAAGAAGAATTTCAGAATTTTCCATGCCGTGCGGGGGGCGGGGGGTTCAGAATGATGTACTGAATACGTGGTAACCGTTTTTTAGCGTCCATGTCACCCTTCCACCCTATATACAATATATAAGGTAAAAATATTAAATGCTTACTTATTTAATACTTATAGGGCCCATAACTTTGCCTATCATTATTTTGTTTATTAGTTTTACTAACATACAGGCAAATCCTAACACTCTTTTTGCTACGTCCAGGTTCATAAATCTGCTGATAATTATGAATTATTGCAAACATGTTAATTATAAACATATTACGGTAGTATAAAATAAACTGAACTTGGCGATCTCATAGTATAGTTAGTTACAGTGATAATACTGGGGGCTCAGATATGCTCATTCTCTAAAAAAGTGGAGGTTCTAAAATCTGCATGGGAATTGGGATATCTAAATACAAAATGTATTATTGTCATAAACTTATACTGTCACTTACGGGATATCTTCCGTGATTGTTCATTATTTTGAGCTCGCGATATTTCGGCGAGCAAGCGCCATGATCGCGGGTTGACTGGAGAATGCGGGTGGATGGAAAATAAATTGATTGAGATATAAGTAAGTAACAATATAAGTTTAGTTGTAAACCGTGAAAGCTTAAAACAGTGTTATTATTGTCATCATGAAAAATTGGCAGTATTTTCATCTAGTTTAAAGGCTTGACAAGCATATCATTTAGAAAGAAAGAAAACATATTTATTTGGCTCATGCCACAAGTGCACACAAAAAACAAAAAAAAATATTATCATATCCATCGTTAACTTACGTAACATTCCAATAATACGCAATTATTGTAGGCGGATTATTTTATGATATAATCTCTTCGTGATTTATTTCGTAACAACTTAATTGACATTTTCATATATACATTGTGTAGAGTTCATTATAATGGTTATGTAATATCTGCTACGAGCTACGAGTGCCTACGTAATAAACACAGCTACGATTCTACGTAGCAAAGTTCTACATTCAGCAGGTAATTAAAACAATGCGAGTTTCGTAGCACAGAATAGTACAATTTTGTAACTTCACTACAGCTTGCTACGGCGTAGCCGATGGCTACGGTGATATCTTACCTGAATTGCGTATTATATCACGATCCGTTAATTAATTGGTATTTAGAGAAAATTGGTACTCAGGTAACCTATCAATGTAGGTAGTATTGTACGTGGGCTGGAAATTAGTTCTCCATTACCTGCTTCTGAAATTGGAGCCGAATGGAATCACTTGGGCGTGCTGAATACGAAATCGATGGGGAAAATCATACCTGAGTTTTTTGCCGAAAATTGAGCTCGAATTGGGAAGATTTTTTCCTAGAGTATTTTATGTAGGTAGGTAGAGTATTGTGCCAAAATTATACGGTTTAAATAAAGAGGTCAGACTGCAGTCGTTGTTCTGAAAGCCACTTACTGCTACATTTTCCAAATATCTTAAGATACTATTTGTATGTGTGTGTAGGAAACTAAAGACTTTGAGAATTGTTAGACGCTATGTTCCTGCAAACAACAGCAGTCCATGCAGGTGAAACAGTAACTGTGAGCTAAGTTAGTTGACCATGTTCACCCTGATATATGCATGAGCAGTTCCTTGAGGGCGGTTGCGTATAAGCGTTTAGGTCGAAGCGTGGTAACCATAGGTTACAGGATCTCATTATGCACACCTATATGCATACTATAGAACACCACCTAGTATGTTCCCTAGATGCCACATACTACATGCATGAAGTATTTGGACGGATTTGACGGGCTGTGTTTCGGGGTGCGTTCGTTTTATACACATTGGCTAATCCTGCCAACTTGCTGTGATCAGTGTTGCTAGTTGATTTAAGAGGTGTAAACGTCGAATAGCAAAAAAAAATGGAATGCACTGTTTATTTATATTTGCAGATACTTGCTGCACTTCAGTTTGCACCAAAGCGTACAGCAAACCCACGGAATAACATTCACTAGAAAGAAGAATAGATACTTAGTCAATTTCATCTTACTTAGGTACCTACGATTACTTTTCTTGATGAGGGAAAACGTTTCTGAATTTTGAGCATTTATCGTGAAACATACAAAGAAATTCATTACAGACTGGCTTCGCTCGAATCATTGCTTGTCGGTTTTTGTCTCGGCACCTTATTACTATGTAAAATATTATAATTACTCTTTTGGCATTCATTCTTTATTCTGTCCATTTTAAAAGAAATAGGCCAAAGTTTTCAGCACTAAATAAGCTAAAACTTCTACGGATTAACTCGAACGCTGCCAAATTTTGTAGGTTGGTTGAATTTCGAGAACTCGTTTAAAATATATTTTTTTATTTTTATTTTCATGAGTTAAAGTTTTCTCATATAGGTTAGTTCGTACTGCGAGTAAGAACCTATTCTGTTCAAGAATAATGTATTATTCGTTGAATGTGATGCTAAAGGGCGGTGCGTCTTAGAACGTCCTCACACTGCTCACTAAAGAAATATCGCGCTGAACCGCCCCTAACAAGAAACTTTTTTGCACCTCAATGTAGAATCCTGATTGAAACAAACTTTACGAGGGCACTGCAACAGCCAGCTCTGCTGATAGGGTCACTCATGAAGTCAGAATCCTGTCACTCTACAAGAACCTGGCCCTCAGACGGGATTTCCCAGTGACTCATTTTTTTTATCGTCGTGGAGTTTGTGTGAGTCAACTCACATACTAAGGTAGTGACTGTAAATGGATTGTTTTGATTGTCATTAATCAACCTGATGTCAAATAACTGTTTTTTTTTGGTCACAGTTTTGAAAAAGTGCAAAGATTGTTGGCTTTGTTCATTACCACGCACCTTTTTCTGAGCCCATTTAATGCAAGTTTTTTGGTGCATATTTGTAGTTTCTAAGGTAGGAGGTAGGTATGTAGGTAATCAAGTTTGACTGTACTTAATGTCTGATAGGACGTAGAGCACGGAGACGCCTCGGCGTCGGCGGCATTATCAACACTTTCCATGCGAACCAAGCGTGTCGTGTCACTGTTTATTTATTTAGGATATCCAACTAAAGGTATAGGTTACCTACACAAATCATCTTACCTACTAAACATATACTATTATAAATGCGAAAGTTTGAATGGATGGATGGATGTTTATTACTCAATCACGCCAGAACGATTGAACGGATCTGGTTGAAATTTGGCACAAAGTAGTTTATAGCCTCCAGGTTATAAACTACACTTTTTATCCCGGTATTACGATCCCGTGGGATAATTACCAAACTCCACGCAGGCGAAGCCGCGGGCATAAGCTAGTGACATAAACTACTACCTCATCATGATGATGACATCATTTCAGCCGAAATACGTCAACTGCTGGACATAGGCCTCCCCCAAATTTCGCCACATTGACCGGTCCCGTGCGTCTCGCATCCAGCAGATCCCCGCGCAACCTTCACCAGGTCATCGGTCCACTTAGTGGGAGATCTTCCAACGCAACGTCTTCCGATTCGCGGTCGCTACTCTAGAACTTTTCGGCCCCATCGGCCACCCGTTACAACAACGACAAGAATAATTGAAGTACGACAATAAGAATTATCAAATTTAAGTGGCAATCCACTTAAATTTGACAATTCTCTAGGATTAGACATATATAAACTGGTAGCCTTGAAGGTGGTGGATTTAAGTTGTGCGCTCAACGCATTTTTGGCGTCACGAATTGTTTTCTTTCTTTGATTGAAAAAACAATCCTACCTTAACCAATCTTTGTATTAGTTGTAGTAAAATAATAAAATAAATTTGTGCCCAGGTACTGCGTATCTTCTTAATTTGTAGGTACCAAGAAATAATAGGTATTTTTATTTTTCGCAGATGGAGAATCTTTGGCTAAAAAGATCCAGCATCAGAAAGAATTCGAAACTCAATGGAATCAATCTGTTCAATGCATAATAGCCTACTTATCCTCATCTCTATCAAGTCCATTGGTTAAGTTTTACTACAGCTTTGAGATCAAGACGAAGTATCCAAACAAATGACGCTTTTTCTGCAACACATTAGAGGTGAGCAAACATTGTATATTTCTTCTAAGCGAAGACGACCGCATACTGGAAACCGCAGTAGCAAAGTCGCCTGCGGGTAAAAATAGTACATTTTAATATAAGTGTGGAAACTTTGTTAAATTGCATTCGAGCCGAAATAACATCCGACCTGCAGGCGAGGGTGTTATGGAGCCGACAACTGCAGTAACAAACCCCCACGCGTATCAAACGACGTTTTTCAATACACTCTCAAAGAAATAAAATATATTAATCATAATCATATTAAAACGAAAAGAAGCTTTTGAAGAAGAAGCAAAGGTATGATGCCGGATGCCGCTAAACAGCCTAATATGAAAAATAGAAAATTGAAATATTTTTGAATTTAGAACACAAATTAATGTTAATTTGTTCATAAAAGTGAATATTTATTTTAAATAATCATGTTGCTGTAAAGACGCATTTATCTCTGCCGAGATTTAAAAAAAAAAAACACACCGTGACTAATAGTCATTGAACCCATTTGAACTAAAAGCATAGTTATCTGTGGAATTTTTTATTTCCGCACGTTTGCGGACAAATATTAAAAATCCACACGTGTGAAATACATTGCATGATGAACTTAATCGTAGTGCGATAAGAACCAGTTTTCGAGAAAGTGTATTGAAAAAATATTTTGAGGATTTTCGCCACACGGTAAAAAAATACTATGTAAATAGCGAATCGGCTAGGCCGCAAGTGACTAAAATCGCAAAAACCGAAGCAAGAGTAGGTTTCGATTTTTACCACGCGGCGATGGGCCGCATGCGGCGGGTGACTAAAATCGATTGATTAAATTACCAATCGCTTTGTTCATCAAGCAATTTTTGTAGAATTGATTTACTATTTTGACACCATTCAATTAATTTGGCCTAACTCCCGCCATTTTATTTTATTTGCAAAATAGCGGCCACACATTAATCTTTTATTAATCAATAGCTGGCATGAATACAAACCATTCTAAATGAGACCAAATCTTAGCAAGCGTCACGTTTCCGAGATTTAAAGTTATGAAGGTATTGCCGCAAATAAAACTTGTTTGTATTGATACCAACTATTGATTAATACAGGATGTTTTATACGTGGCCTCTTTTTTTTGAAAATCGTATAAAATGGCGGAAGTTAGGCAGACCACGTTTTATACAAAAGTCTTCCAACCCCTTTTTAAAGAGTGAACCTAGTCGCTATTACGGTGTCAGTCAACGGTGTAAATGGGGTACTGATGCTGCTTTGTGAGTCGATTTAGTGAGCAACCATCCGAAGGGCTCAAATTAACCTATTTATAAATAGCTTTATTTGAGCCATGCCATTAAATAAGCTAAAATCCACCATGGCCGACGGAGAAACCATTTCACGTCATTGCTCTCGTAGAATTACTTTTCGCGACATCGCATTGTGCTACAGGTGTTTTTGTACGATCAGAATAAATTATTATCACAACAGCATGCATTGTTAGATTTATTTCATCCTAACCCAAAATGCAAGAGGTCGCGCCTTTAATAAAATTGACATGCTGCAGGCCTTTTTTTTTTTTTTTTTTTTTTTTTTTTAGCATGCAGGTGACAGTTACAGAAGGACAATGACAGTTCCCATTTTTGTTTTGTCAAAAATTGATATGATTGTGATTGAAATCGGTACATTTCTTGTAAAAATAACTTTCTAAATGATTTAAAACACATTTCCATCACATTACTAAACGTAATTTATAGCTCTGTGTAATAACTGCATTTAGTGGTGTTCTTGTGTATGTAACGATATTCATTTTCTTGTCGAACCCGTCGTCAATGTTCGTATTATTGTTTGGTTTATGTTTATTTTGGTATTCGTTTTTCATTAGTTTTAACGAGAATTTGTTGTCCTTACAGAACAAGCGAAAAACTTGAAGATGTCCAGATTCCGATTTGGACGACAGCATGACGGGTATCGTCTAGTATCGAATGACGACAGCGGGTTTTCCGATGCTCAATTTGAAGGACCACCGCCTAAAATACCTTGGAAAGCAATAGCACTCGCAGCGTTCTTATTTGTTGTGGGTACAACACTGCTTATTGCAGGCAGTTTGATTGTTACTGGCCACATAGATACTAAGTATTCTGACCGTTTGTGGCCTATGATAGTGTTAGGCTGTATTATGTTCTTGCCTGGGGCTTATCATTTATGGATAGCATATTATGCCTATAAGGAATACCCTGGTTACAGTTTTGCTGACATTCCAGAGTTTGAATAGTTTTTTATTGTTGTAATGAACATTGTTGTTCAATAGATCTATTTTTTGTGTATGTTACCCTAGCAGGGAAGTGGCTCCTAGTGATATGATTGGAACATATAGTGTATAATCTGCTGTGAATGTGCACCACATAAAAAAATGGTGCGCTTTATCATATTGGAAAAAACCATACCTGCTAGGGTAACATTTTTCCAGTAGGAAAATTGGCTATGCACAATATTTGTCTCTCCGATCATTTGTTTGGAGTTTTCCTGCTGGAAAAACTTTACCCTAGCAGGAATCACAGATTATACAGTAATTATATGTTCCACTAATATCACTCTAGGAGCCACTTTCCTGCTAGGGTAATGTACACCATTTGTTACTGTTTAGATGTTGTTTTTTATGTAATATTTATTGTCAAGCATTGCATAATAGTCAAATGTTGGAACATAATAAATTGTCTAAATAGCACATACACTCCTAGGAGTGGCTTAAGATTAGTATCATTTATTATATTCCTTTGGTTGAACACCAGTGTTTGACTTAGTTACTTATTTTAAGTATTATCTATGTATTAATGTGATTTTATATTATAATTAAATTACGCTAATAGCTTTCATAATAAGTACCATGTTTTGTGTTTAACTTTATGAATACAAAAAACATTACATAACAACAGATATTTTATTTGGGGTTACATTCAATAAAACCAAAAATCCATTTAGGCATATCTTTTAATGACAATGATCATAATTTTAATAAATAGATTGATAAAGTCACTTTTACAACTTGTAGAGATTTTAAAGAAAATCAATTGATTCTCAATGATTAGTTAATACTTCCATCCTATCTAAATTGCACATGTTTACCTATTGGCTCTTTTACCTTTCCTAGTTGGTGGTGTGAAGCTAGTCTGCGGGAGAGGTACAGAATGCCCTGTCTTTTTCAAGTGATCAAATAATTTATTCTTTGATGGGAAGTCTGTTTCACAGACTGCACACCTGAGAGTCAATGCTGTGCTTGAATCTTCTGTTTCACTTGTTTTAGTTCTTACTGGTTTTCTATCTACCATTTTTTTTGGTTTGATATTCCTCTGTGTCTTGGGTAATGCAGGCCTGTCTTTTGGCAAAGCTGCTTCACCCAATGCATCATCAGTGGGTGTAGTACTAGATACTTCATACAGATTCTCTGTTGAAGTCTGTGATTGTGACCCTTTCTTCAAGGTAGCTTCTTTCTTAGCTTGTATCTGACTCTTTAGCATATTGAATTTCTTAGCTTTTCTGCTGCGAGATGGTCCTTCAATCTCATTGAAGCTCATCTCATCATGACTGTCATTGCCTTCACTTTCTGGCATTGGTATAAACTTCTTTTTGTTCTTCTTCTTTTTGTGACTCTTGGGTAAAGCCTGTAAAAATAATAATATAAAGAAACATGCTGGAAGCCAGTATAATTTAATTTCAACTGGATTGTTTAAAACGCAAATAACCCCATATTTAAAAAAGATCCTACTTATTCTGAGGCTCATCAGGGGGTCTAAAATTACCGTTTCAGCAGAATCATAATAGTATAATAATATTAATCAAGTTAAAATTCTTAAAATGGTGACAGGCAGTTAATATTATGAATTGTCACATTCTAAACATTTAACTAATTGTAACATAATTCATATTATTATTCCATTATGATTCTGCTAAAGCGGCTGTTTTAGGCCTCATCATTATCAGCGAGCAGCAGTCCAATGCTGCCTCTCCAATTGGCCATACAACTTAGAACTTGAACAGGTACTCTCATTCAGCAGCATAGTAACCCTATGTAGATTGTAATGCTATCTTGCCTTAGGATTCTTGCTTATAATCTATGCTTCATTAATGGAAGGTTTTTGTTGTTACCCTACCCAACTCAAATTAAAGAAGTACATTTAGCCGCTTACCTGAACTTTATCAGAATCATCACTAAGAGTTTCCCTGAAATCATTATCTTCATTGTCTTCAATATCCGAAGTTGAATTTTCCATTTGTTCCCCTTCTTTAGTCTGACCGTTCAGTTGATCACCTTCATCTTTTTCCTCATTCACTGGAACTTCCTGAATATCGCCATCTTCATGATCATTATCTGATATTTCAATATCATCATCTAGTATCATGTTAGCTACGTTTTCTTTGTGTTTCTTACTGTTCTCGTGATTTTCAAAGGATTTTATATTTTTAAACAATTTATTGCAAGCTGAGCAGTAAAGATTTCGCATTGATGCTGGTTTAGATTTTGTTGAAGATTTTGCTGTCGCCTTTGACGCTTCACTTGCCTGGAATTATAAAACATTAAATAAATTTTAAAATATGTGAAGACTAACTAATCTTCAGCTTTCAGCACAGAATGGCAATATAAGTGCATTAGCAGGACTGTCATGGTCTGGGACATAGTGACACATTATTACACACCTATGCATAATAGATTATTTTTGTTCCATTTTTTAATGTAATCTAGTAGTGACATTGTGTTAGAATTTCTTATTTGTAGTTGGAAGGGATGGAATTTACAACAAGAAGGTTATTGTTTCTCTTGAAACAAGACATAGGTAATTAGCTAACATTTACAAAAACATGTTTCAACTGGGTAGTCCTAATAGTTTCGGAATAAAGTGCCTGTGACATGTGGATGGACAGACAGAAATGATGAATCTTAGGATTCTGTTTTTTGCCATTTGGCGGAACCATAAAAAGATTGTGATAAGTTATATGAATAAATCGAAAATTTAAATCTATGTTTGCTAATAGGCTTCCTAAAAATATTTAATTTTGAATTTCCTGGAGATCAACATTTTTCATATAGTTTCATTTTAAAACAAAATAATTTGACAGGAATAAACAAATGGAAAAGAGGATGGTTAAATATTCGCACCTCTTCAGTCTTAGAACTTTCTTCATTACTGCTTTCCATTCCCCCTTCGCTAATTGTGTCATCATCAGAAGACAGACCAAACTCTTCAGCCAGAAGTGACTCAATCTCACTCAACTTTTTCTGATAGTCTTCACTCTGTAAGAAGGAACTTTCACCTTCTTTTTTCTTTGCTTCTTCTATTTCTTTCTGCCTTTGTATTATCCTTTCTCTTCTTAATTGTTCAGCCTGGAAAAATAATATAATGGTGATATTAAAGACATCAAGTATTCATTATCAGCCCACAGCAGGCTACTGCTGGAGATAGACTTTACCAACCACATGTAATTCATCTAGATTTAACTCTCATCCAGCTACTATCAGCCATCCCATGAAAAATTTCACTCCACTTAACCTGAGGGTTATTTCCATGATATCTACAGAGTTTGTGTATAATATCATGAAAAACACGCTATCATCATGGAAGTAAACAGGTATGTAAGGTGTGGTCAGATATATCTATGATTATTGTTGTTCCTATTTGGCATGCAAGATTCATAGTAATGCACAGCCTTATAACTGGAGAAGTCTAGGTCCTATACTAAGTCCTAGGTTTTTCCATGACTTTCGGTAATGTTCGATCAATAGATTACATATCACCCACACATACCTTTCGTTTATTTTCTTCAGCTTTCTCCTGCAACAGTTTTGTATGCTCTATAACTCTCTTGTCCTTCCTGCGGACAAAGCTTACAAGTCTCCTGATCTCTTCATTCCTCTCTTTGCGCGCTTTCTGCCTAATTTTATTGTTTTCCTTCTCCATCAACTTAATTACTCTCCTGTTATCACCCTGTGAGATTTCATACTGGTCTAGCCATACATAACCTGAAAGTTGTGGAAATACATATGAAATAAAATATTAAATGTGTTAATGCTGTTCATTTTTTTCCTTGCAATTATAAATAAAATGCAATTCATTGATTAATTGACAGTCATTTGAGAAACTAGTTACTTTTATTAGTAGAGAATGCCATCCAATAAGCATAGAATTCATTGACTTGTTCATATGGAGTTGTTGAGTTGCCAAATGTAGGTATTTTAGTAACTTCCTCTGGGTCATCAAGGAAGTCAGTTTCCTCTGTTATCAGTTTGGAGAAAACCTGTAAATAGTAAATTGACAATATGATAAAATGATATCCACAAGAACAGAAACATTTTCTGCAGATTGGCCAGCTTTACCTCATTGTAAATTCCGTAGAATCCTTGTTGGTCATCATCAAAACCTTTATAACAGGATGGACTAAAGTAAGGGTAAACATCAAGACTGTCATCATTATAAGAACTGCCGGCTCCACGTAATAGCTGCTCCCTGTGATTGTCATACCTAAAAAAATTCAAAGATTGTAGAATGCAGTTAATGAATAATCATTGTAGTGTTAAAACATTAAATGAAATGCTACTGTTCTAAACTTTCATTAGGCCTTACCAAGCTCTCTCTTGAGGGTCGGAAAGCACTTCATATGCATTCTGCACAAGTTGAAACTGTTCTTTCGCCTCTATCAAATTCTCTAAATTTTTGTCGGGATGCCATTGCAGCGCAAGGCGCCGATAAGCCTTCTTTATTTCAGAGGCAGACGCTTCTTTTGGCAAACACAAAACTTCGTAGTGGCACTTCATTTTATGATCATTCTACGCTCACTTTCACAATATTTTTTCACAGCCTCTTATAATATTAACCTGAACTGCAAAAATTCCTAATTTCGATGAATTGAAACAGAAATAACAATTAATATTTCTATTTGTCTAGCGAACTAAAGAAGGAACTTAGCACAAATATTCAAATGGTTTTAGCAGAAAAATAATATCGATCTATTTTGAAGATTTCAGCGAAAAGACACGACGTCCATGCTTCTTTCGGATTTGTTTTTTCTGATGGTGTTGTCATACTTAGAAAGCTGTAGCTACAGCTGTAGTTTAATAATTATTGTATGCAGCTTAACTTAATGCATTATAGGAACAGTACTCTAAATTCCTAAAATTATAATCCGGCTAGATTCTCATTTTTGTTCCATAAAATAATTAACTTTGTCAAAAAGTAATTATTTTTACTGGCAACATTTAGACAGCTGTCTCTGTCAAAATTTGATACGAACGTTTCGTTTTAGGTTTGGCCAAAACCAAACCACTAAAATTACTGTAGTAGTCTCCTCGGTCAACATCATTCAAACGCCAGGAGATCCTTGAAACTCGATTCCAGTCGGATGGTTCTAGTAGCGTCTAATCATGGAACTAGTAAGTACTAGATTAGTCTTCGGTTCTCGCCCGTGATGTGCCGGAGTGTCCACTACCTTTACTTACCTTTTTTCACCATTTGACTGCTCCTAAAAAGGGCGAAGGAAAACATCGTCAGGAAACCAGAGAAAACTAACATGTCCTTACTAATCCTAGTAGGAAAGAACGAAGACAGGACGTGATGTTTGTGAAAACGGGCGGACTGAAACCTAATGCGATTGTAGAGCCTCAGCGTCAGGCGATGGCCCACTTCTTGTCCTGCTCTTTGTGCAACTCCACCTGCACTTTGAAGGACCTGTACAGTGGTTTTGGACAATGTTATCGATGTGGCAGAGTTCTAGTCGAACATGGCAAAAAAAGTGCTCTAAACTATCCAATTACGAACTGTACACGTAAGTACTATGAGGTTCGAGATGGCCTGGGAAGAGCTTTTAGAAGGAATTTGGTGGAGGCCATTGCCCGAAACGGTGAAGGAAAACATCGTGAGGAAACCGGCATGTCGTAGAACCAAAAATTCGAAGACATGTGACATCTACCAACCCGCACTGGGTCCGCGTGGTGGATTATAGCCCATTCCCTCTCATAGAGAGGAGGCCTGATATAAAAGGTACGATTCTGAAGGTTTCCGGTTTCCCTAACGATGACGTAGAACCGTACGACGCAATCCCATTGGCCGGCACGGTGTGATGGTCTGGAATAGTCCGCGTTATCGTCGGTGGGGAGTAGGTTAGGAGGGCTTTCCGAACCCAGAGTACTCCGGGAAAAATCAGGGACGAAGGGCCAATGGTCGGTCACAACGGTATGGACAATTTATGGACACGTCATACGCTGACAGACAATTTACCGAAGTGTCTGTCAGTGTCAAACGTCTGGAGCTCAATTTGTCCGTACCGGTTTCACTGCATATTCACTTCATGCAGCACTTCTGGCATCACCATTTGACACGGATTTGAATTCCGATTGCTTCTTCCTAATTTTTCACTATTTGGTCCAATTTCGTCGTCAGTTATCATATTGAGGGCATTCGGATTGACTGACTCGACAACCTGGATCTATTTATTATTATTATAGCTAGCCCACGTTGTCCCACGGCTGGGCAAAGGCCTCCCTCCACTGCTTCCAAAGCTCACGCTTCTGTGCTACTTCTTTCGAATTCTCAAGGAAGACATCCAGTTCGTCCCGCCATCTCCTTCGTAGTCTGCCGCAACCCCGTGTCACTGTTTCAGGGCACCAATCCTGAGCTTTAAGAGCCCACAGTTCGTTTGACATGCGACAGACATGTCCTGCCCAGTGTTTCGTACATGATCTGTTAATTTTACACCTAAGATACTGTGCTCCATAGCACGTTGGCAAACCTTGAGTTTGAACTTTTGGATGTTAGTCAAAGACCAAGTTTGTGCACCGTAGGTCAAGATGGGGATAATACTCCTTCATGGACCAGTAACTCTTCCAGGCATTTTCAGTTCGTCTTGCAATTTCCTTATCTTGCCTTGCCTGGAAGGAGATTACTTGGCCCAAGTAGATATATTCTTGGACATATTGTATATTCTCCCCGCCTTCGTGTATGCTCCTTTTGGAGCCGGGTCATGAGCTTGGTCTTCGACATGTTCATCTTCAGTCCAACCTAAAGACTTGCATCGCTAAGATCTTGTAGCATTTGTTCTAGTTCTGTGGCTGTGGGGGAGAAAAAGACAATATCATCAGCGAAACGCAGATTATTCAACCTTGTTTCACCGACGACAAGCCTTTTCTCTTCCCATTTGACTGCTAGCGTCTGAAATACTTCCTATAGGGTACTGGTGAACAGTTTTGAAGACAGCGGGGCACCCTGTTTGACTCCCTTGAGGATGTCAAAATTTGGACCTAAGCTCTCTAACTTAATAGCAGCTGCACTATGGGTGTATAATATATGTTGCGCAAAAGATGTATGTATGTAAGTTCTATGTGTTGTTTTGTGAGGGCATTAAATATTGCAGAATGTGATGCTGTCAAAGGCTTTAGAATAGTCAAGAAATGCAAGATACAAAGGAGTTTTATATTCTTGATATTTCTCGACTATTTGGTTAACGGTGCGTAAGTGGTGGAACATCCTCGACGAAAGCCTGCTTGTTCTGAGGTTGTTTAAGATCTAATTGGCCAGCTATGCATTTTTCAATGACTTTGATAAAGGTTTTATAAACATGAGAAATTAGACTGATTGACCTATAATTATTGATGTCGGACTTATCGCCTTTCTTATGGAGAAGTATAATATTGAAATGGCAAAAATTTGATGGAAGATTACCGGTACCTGGATCTAGGTGGCTAAAAATTATTATATCAGTCTAATCTCTTCACAAACATATTATGTATTTGTATGTTCAGCAAGCATACTTTCAGTAATATAAATAAGTAAAGACTGAATCTAGCCGTGCCCAAAGGGTTGCCAACAGCTCCCTAGTACTATTGCTCCCCTGGCTAAGATCAGTTTCAGGCTTGCATATTTTTCTGCACGTATAAAAAGCTCGTACCGGCTTACACGCGCGCCACATTTTGCGCTCCAAAAAACCGATTGCGCGTACACGCACTTATTCCAGCGTGTTCGCTCGAACTACTGGGTTAACAGCGTGCGTTGGGGTTAGAATATTTTTGTATGAAGCCTGGCCTGCCTAACTTCCATTATTTTATTTTTAAATAAAATAATGGAAGTTAGGCAGGCCATAAAATCTAATGGGTGTAAAAATACCCTTAACGAAGCCAAAAGGCACTTAATATGTTTTCCCCGTCATTGCGATATTTTTTGTTCTAGACCGTACCTGAGAATCTTCTTTCTAGCTACGGAGATATTGGGACTCAAAGTACCAACTTTTGTTTCTAATTTTATAACCCCAAAAAAAAAAATCGTTTCCCAGCAATATCATTTTTGCTTAGAGTTACTAAAGTTTGATGTACAGAATGCTTGGTTGACGGCTTCGTGACGGGTCCGTGTACACCCTGTATATTAATCAATAGCTGGTATCATACTAACAAGTTTAATACTAGACAAAATTTTCTAAAGCATCACATTTCCGAAATTTAAGCAATCAAAATTGTACTGGTGCCAAATATTTCTAAGTTTGATTGCTTATATCTCAGAAATGTGACGCTATATTGAAACACTTTTTAAACTAAATTTTATTTTGAATCTCTCGTTTGCGACTCGCACTTGTCGATTTTAAAAACGGAATTCTTATAGATTCGTTCTGTGCGTGCGTCTGTCAGTCTGTCTGTCTGCCTGTGTGTCCGTCTGTATGTCAAGCCATTTTACACAGTATCTTCTATGAACCGCTACACAAAACTGATGTGAAATTACGAAAAAAATAGGCATTCGATTTTTCATAAAAAAACTAAAAATCTATCTAACTCAAAAACGACTTAACTTCGATAGAACATTTGGTGGCTTAATGAGTTGCATTTTAACCCTACTATGACGTACTGCAAGGAATACGTTGAGTTATCAGTGACCCTGGTAACTGTGTGGGGTGTCTATCGACAGCTTTTAAAAAAAAAAAACCGGCCAAGTGCGTGTCGGGCCACGCACAATGTAGGGTTCCGTAGTTGCCTACCGACATATGCGGACTAACTATGTTTAAAAATATATATTTAAATACATTAATTTAATCCACTTCGTACGGTCCGATTTGCCTCCGAACGATTTGATTTTTATTGTAATAATAAAAAACAAACTTACATTTGCAGTTGAAAAGCCTGTGCTCCCATTGTTTAGGAAAATATGTTATCCAAGTACATTTTATAAGTTGATCGACTATTACTCGTAAACTTGTAACGCCTACTTAGCTGTGATAGTTTTTCTTTTAACTTTATTATTATATACTAATTATACACGAATATTTTTACATCGTTCTGGAGCCGAAACATAGTAACTCCAGTCGAGTAATAGTTACTATTAGCATTGTTATTGTTTTTTTAAGACATCAAATAAAGAAGTTAGAAATTTATCACTTTTATTCTGTCATTCGAGTTAAATCTTAGTAGCGGTTTCAATATTTCATTCATAAACGCAAGGTCGTGCGCTCGCGGTGGGTCAATGGACTCCGGACGAATAACCAGCTGAAAAAGTACTTGCAAGTAGATATTTCATTTCAGGTACGATTAAGGTTGGTGTAAGTTCATTTACCTCCATCATCTCTCGTCTCCTCGTAAACGAGAGAAATTAATTCACCAGTCTCGCATCACGAAATCACTAATACTCGTACCTATTCAACTACACAACGACGAGTACGCTTGGGAGTTGTTTTTAAGGCAATGAATCGAGTGTTGATCAATCGATCTAATAGGTACTTAAGAAACATACCCAATACCCTACCATATGATAAATAAAAAATAGTATTACAGCTTAAAACAATTTTGTTGCGGCAATGCTAGTGGCGGCTTCTACAAAGGCAGGCAATTCGAACAGAAAAAGACCCTATTTTCATAACGTTAACCGTGGAATTCGGTTGTGCATCCTTGTAAAGTCCACTCCAACACGATACAATAGATTTCTCAGAATATTTTATAGTAAACTGCGTATTTACCTAGTTTGATGAAATTTCTAAATTTCACCGTTTACGGTTAAGAAATAAAGTCTGAATTCGCTTTTCGTGTTATTATTTGTTTGCCTATTTATCTACCGCGTATGTATTTTTATTTATGTTGATGTACCTATCTTAAAGAACACGGCGCCGAATTATTGCTTGATTTAAATTGCGTTTATCTACTTATAAGTTCAATAACTCTAATTTTTCCGTCATACTTTCTACAGGCTTAGGAACGTCGCGTCAGTTATACATTTTACGTATCTAAATACTTACTTACTTGTACACTTTTAATGTCAAGATAAATAAATACAGGCGCAGGCGTATTTAAAAAAAATTGAGCTATTTACAAACATAATCATTATTCACAATTTATACTTCCCTGTATTCTGTATTCCTCGATACACAAACGGGCACGTTTAATGAGATTGTCTTTTAATTTAGCTAATGCGTCTCTGTCACTTTTCACAATATTAAACGCGTCCACAATCGCACTTCTTAACTCATCTCGAGTAGTAGGTATGTTCCTCGAAATAAACTAGTCTTTTTATCTCAGACCACAAATAAAAATCCAGTGGGGTTAAGTCAGGGCTCCTTGCGGGCCAAGCCACAGGGCCACCACGACCTATCCACCGCTCACCAAACTCACTGTTCAGATACGCACGCACTAAATTCGCATAATGAGTACATACCGCGTAAATAAGCCAGAGGCACATCCTCTAGCAACTCCGGTATCAGATTCTGCAGCATATCCAAATAAGAACCACCAGTCAGGTGCCCTTCAATAAAAATAGGCTCTATTATTTGGTCATTAATAATGCCTGCCCAAACATTCCATGATCGAGGAGGCGCTGGGTTACAGCCAGATTGGTGGAGGTGAAGGGAACTTGAGGATCGGTGATTCCACGAGCGCGCAGTGAGTTCAGGTTTTCCGGCTGAGCATACAAGAGTCTAGCCTCTTCCAAGTTCTGGTGCGCCATCCCATAAAAATCCACCATTGCCCATTACTCCACATTGGAGTAGACATATTGCCGAATCATTTTTGACACGTGATTAGGTTACGCGTGAGTGACCTAATACAGCGAAGCGCGCGACAACACTAGGAAGAAAGGGCGCCAATCGCGTCGGCTAGACTGTGTAAGCGTGGGGTGGGGGCGTGGCTTACGGATCAAGCTGTCTGATCGATGAATGGATTTTTCAATGGGTATCGTTTGCATGTGTTGCCGATCGTCGATACGTTACGTACACATACATATGCATTTACCGCAAGAACTACTACTTCGAGTTCTCATTATTTAACAAAAAAAACAATAAATTTAATTTTTCGTGATTTTTTTTATTGTTACTTTTTGAAAAAAATAGTCCCAATCGTTTCGAGTTCGATGATCGAGTTTATGGCTTTCGGTTCCAGAACGACCTAAAACTAACCGTGTATACCTACTACCACTGTGATTTTTTTTTCACACACCCAAACACAACCAACAACAACAAACACTTTAAAGCTTAATATTTCACAAACGAATCCCTTAATCGATAAATTATTTGAACAAACTAGCAATATTTTTTTTAAAGACCTATCCAACAACATCCCACGTTATGGGGTACGCGAGAAAAAAAAATACTTGTCGAGATTTTATTTTTCCACTCTGTTGGCGTAACTAATCTGTATGTTCATACCAAATTACAGCTTTCTAGTATTAATAAGTCTTTGAGCTGCGGACAGACGGACAGACGGACGGACATGGTATAAGGGTTATTTGTTGACTACGGAACCCTAATGATATCGAGGTTCCTTAAATACTTTTTTTCTAATATTTGTGTCACCCTCCTCTAATTTATAAAATTCTGAAAAAAATAGGTTTGTAGAACGTAAAAAGAACGTGCAACAAAAATTGGTTTTGAATAAGATTTGATGTTATGCTTTTGAGATACTTACGAGTCTTTTTCGTGAAACTGCAGCCGTAACTTTGTTTTTGATTAACATACTATGATAAACAAATTTACTTTTGCTATGGAGTGTAACCTATGAATGAGCGTTCAAACTATTGCTATTTTACAGGGTGTAAACAGACCCTTCACATAGCCGTCAACAAAGCATTCTGCACATCAAACTAAGTAACTTTACGCAAAAATTATTGCTGGGAATCGACTTTTTTTTTGTGGTGAAAAATCACGTTTGACGGTAGGACTCGATGAAAACACTCAAAGCATTGTGCTGATGAATAAGAATGAAGTACGGGGGTCGTGGAGGTGTGTAAAGTAAAAATCTTACAATAAAAACATGTATATAAAAAAGAAACTTTTGAAAAAGTTGGAACTGGTCAAAGTTCCAACTTTTTCAAAAGATTTTTCTCAATATCTCCGTAACTAGGTTCCCAGGTATGGTCAAGAACAAAAAAAATATCGCAAAGACGGGGAGAACAACTGCCTTTCGGCTATGTTATGGGTCTATTTACACCCTTTATTGTTTATTTGTTTGGTGAGATATGGAACCCTTTGTTTGCAAGTTCGACTCGGATGTTTTTTCTATTTTGTAGGAGTAGACATTATAAAAAAAAAACAAGATAAAGCAAAATCTTTATTAAAGTTGAAATTATAAGAAAATAACTTATTAATAATCTAAATTCAAACGGTTGTAAAATTTACTAAAATACATACCTATTAAGTAATTTTAATCAAATCAATGAAATAAGTCGAAATCATAAAATTCTGAGCAAAATGGAATTATTTAGTTCTGTAGAAAAAATAGTATGTTGGTAAGCTGGTTTACATTTATCCAAGCGTTACTGAGCAGACATTCCACCAAAGAAATGTAACACTTATTAATACTAGAGTAATAAATAACACTAAAAATTAATGTTGAGTTTTGATTTTGACTTGGGTTTTAGAAGGCTTAAATTCAAAGTGCTCTCTCCAATCACGTACAAATGTACCTACAACAAATATTGTTTCAGCAGCTTATCAATGCACCATTCTTGACATAATTCACATGAAAGTTATATCTATAGGTCACAACTACATATATAGTAACTACATATACTTAGATAGACCTATAAGATATAAAGGGTGTAACAAGACCCTTAACGAAGCCGAAAGGCACTTGTTCTACACGTCATTGCAATTTTTTTGTTCTAGGCTATACCTGGGAACCATCTAGTTACAGAGATATTTGCGGTCAAAGTTCCAACATTTTCGCAAGTTTTTTTTAAATACACATTTTTAATGTAAGAACTTTACTTTAAACATCTCCACGACCCCCGTACTATTCAATCCATCCATCAGCACAATGTTTTGAGTGCGTTACATTGAGTCAAAAAAAAAAGACGTTTCCCAGCTATAATTTTTTCTGAAAGTTACTTAGTTTGATGTACAAGTACATCATGCTTTATTGACGACTTCGTAAAGGGTTCGTTTACGCCCTGTAGATAGGTCTATTGATATCTGTGGTCACAACTTTTACTACAAGTCACACAATCTTCACTTACTTTGCTTGAGTCGTAGACAACTGGCTGAACCACTTTGTCCACCTGCGAAATTACACAAAACTTAAATATGTATGTAAAAAGAACAAAGTATCGTTCCTTTCTTGATCTATTAAAAAAGGAAAAAAAATACAAATTTCTGGATCGCAGAATTGCATCGATTGGGTCTGGAACTGGGCTCAGGTCTTGAAATCAGTCATAAATGGTCTGGGACCGATCCAAACCAATGGGATTTAATGAGTGTCTCAGTCAAATTAAATTTCGATAATTTATTATAGAAACTAAATAAAATGGGTAAAAATAAATATTCAAAATATACTGCCCCGTTGGTCTAGTGGTCGAAAGCACGACTGTCGAGCATGATGTCCTGGGGTCGATTCCGGGGTCGGGCAAAGTATCATTGGGTTTTTCCATCAGGGATTTCTGAGTAGCAGCCACGGGGTCTGGATTTGCGCCGGTTGATGGCAATAGGATTGCCCCCTAATACATGGGACTTAAACATAACTGGTGAAATGTTGGTGTACTATTAGGTACACCTCGGCCTTACCCGTCGGGAAATACAGGTGTGGTGTTATGTTATGTTAAAAAAATATATTAACTATGCTTACAGTTTCTTGGTACGCTGGTAACGAAGTTGCGGACTCCGAGTCGAGGAAGCCTACTACGGGTTCGGGAAGCGGCGATGGTTCCATTATCGGGTCTACCCATTTCTCGTATAAGTCCTGACGAGGTCCTACCATCTCCAAAGGTTGCTTACGACAGTAGTCCTGGATCCACAGTCGCTCTCTATTTCTAGGCGCCCTGTGAACGATTCCAAAGTTGTTGGAATTGCGAAATTGACAGGACAAGTGCCCGTCAAAATTTCTGGATTTGTGCCCGGTTGATGGCAACAGGCTCGCCCCCTATTACATGGGACTTAAACATAATTGGAGAAATGTTCTTATGAAAGTGAGCGCATTTAGCTCGGTTAATGGCGATTATTTCTGACTAGCTCATGCCCGCGGCTTCGCCCGCGTTTAGTTCGGTAATTGTCTCACGGGATCATACTACCGGGATAAAAAGTATCCTGTGTTAATCCAGGTTATAAACTATCCGTGTGCCTTATTTCATCCACCACCGGTAAGCAGTTTTTGCGTGAAAGAGTAACAAACATTCAGACATCCATCCATCCACACAAACTTTCGCATTTATAATATTAGTAAAACTAGGATAGTAGTAGTAGTAGTTCTCAAGTTTGCTACTAGGGGCATTATTGCCGGCAGGCAGTTTTGCTGAAGTGTGTGAAGACAGGTTGTATACAGGGTGATTGGTTATTGGGTAGATTCCTTGAAATGGGATATACTAGAACAAATTTGCAACAATTTACTTTGCTTTTTATTATTATTATTATTTTTTTCCTTCTCTCTGAATGAATTCACAAAAACAATATTGTATGTGTTATGTTATTTAACTTAGTTATGATAGTTTAATTTAGGACCATGCTAACGCATTAGGAATTTCCTGTAATGTTAGTAGTGTTTGTGATAAATAAATAAATTTTGACCCCGATAACTTGGGGTCCAAACTGTTGCAAATTAGGTCTAGTATCACCCATTTCAAGGAATGCACCCAATTACCAATCACCCTGTATGTATTTCAGAAAGATAATAAATAAATATCACATGAGATATCTTACGCTTTTAAGAGCCCTTTGTGTCATTATTGCTATGAAATACTGAAAGCACCTGTTCTTGAACGTGGTTCAGACGTGTTGACCACTTACCATTTCTTTTTTAAAAAAGAATGCGAGTACTTACCTCTTGACCTGCGTTAAATTTTTATGATTATAAATAGTTTTCGTCAGGGCTGAGTAGAAGCCATCTTGGGTGTCATAATAGCCGGGTGGTATCTTTCTGGGAGGATGGTCAGGAGTTATGAGCGAATGGCCATCAGGGTACAGACCCTTTTCAAATTCCACCATGTATCTGTTCACATATAGACATACATACATATTATGTGACTCGTACACAGGGCGTCCCACGGCTATGCCACACGGGAGACAAGTTCCCGAAAGTTAAGTTAGTTCATGAAAATTAATAATAGACTTTTCACTGAGTTTGCGGCGCTTCCAACAACTGACATTCCCATTTCAAAGTATTTACTACAGAGTACTCACTTAAGAAATACTATTGTGCATGATAATAATAATAAAGTGATAGCTGCATAAATTGTAATACTACCTACTTGTATGCATCTCTTTGGGAGCTCACGTTTTTGAGTCGTCTGTGAGATACGTAGGCCTAGGCACTCCGTTGACTCTTAACTGATCCCTTGCCTCCCCCTTTGTTTTTATGTAGTACTTTAAAATGAATTGTTTCGGAATCCGCACACATCGAGCAGCAATGTTGCTCAGTTCAAAAACGTGAGCTCGCGCAAAGTCAGAGAAAAGTGTATTATTCATTTTAATAAACTAAATTTTAAATAAAATGTTTAATTGTTATTTAGGAAAAAAATATCCTTAAAATTAACCCTTTCGACCGTTATCATAAAAAAACGTGCGTTTTGTTTTTTCATCATCACCTATTTTCTAGTTGATGAAGATATCAACAACTTCCATAGGACTGATCAATTCGAAATTTGAAATCCTGTCACTTGTCAATGATATTACAAAAGTATGCGAAGACATCACCAGGATCATGCAGGATACCCAATACGAAGTCCTCAACGGTGTACGGCATCTACCTTGCGTTTGGGCTTATATGATACGTTTTGACGAGCACATGCTAATACAAGCTAGGTTAGGGTCATAATCTACAGGTTACTCAAAATGTAAACATTTTTAAATATTGAAGTTCAACACTTAGAACAAAATTAAAGTATTGAAGTACTGCTACTCAGTCTTTTCAATTCTGCTAAAACCGATCTGTCATGAGGGCTATTAAACAGCTTTCTATGATAGAGTCGATGGCAGCGTGTCTACCAGTAATATAAGCTTAAAAAGCGTGAACTAAAAAATAATAATAAAAAACTTTGTTAAAAACTTTTTGAATTTCTCTGGTAGTACTCTGGAGGTGGTGGAGGTTCATATTTTCTTTACTAATTAGTTGCAGAAAAAAAAGAAATGACAGGGACTTGTTGTAGACACGTCCCTGTCATTTCTTTTTTTTCTAAGACCTTGATTTAAAAAAAAATGATGGCTCTAAAGGCATTATTCAGGAAGAAAAAGGGGGAATACATTTGTATTGAGAACCGCAGCCCCTGTTCCCTCTTAATAATCCCACATAATGCATACCCTCTTTATTCACGCATCTCTGTTTTTGTACAGAATTAAGTAAATGCTACAAAAAAGTATGTTCCATCATTTATCCTCATTAGAATAAACGCTTTTTTGAGGTAAAAATCCGTATAAGTAAAACAAATCGTTATGATAGGCGATTAGTGTGAGTTAAAGCAAAAAATACGCGGGAAATGTTTTTGGCGCGAAATTCACTGCCGCCATTTTTGTACGTACCGACGGGATGAGATGTAATTTTGCGCTAATATCGTTTGTCCCGGAATAAAAAATGTTGTTGTCAGAGTAAACGATGTAGTTTCTTGTTAATTGAGCATTGAAATAGTAAAAACATGGGGCTGGTAAACAATAGTCACCATTTAGGAACATTAATAAATTATGCCGATGCCTGCTACCTGGATGCTACTGAGGAGCTATTAGCTTGAGCGCGTGCAAAATTTATGTATTCGCTTTATTTTTGGTCTCCGTAAAAATGATCTCGTTTCTCACCTTCGCAAAGAACTCAAGTGGCTCCCAATCCGCCTTCGCAGGAACACTAGGATCCTATGTCTCCTCTTCAATATCCTACACAACCCGTCCTATCCTTCTTACTTGCGCGAGCATTTTTCTTATGCTCGCCCTACGGACGCACCATGTAGATCGCACTTTAGATCCCTCCTTAAATCCCATCCTCATAAATCCAGCTATTACTCCTACTCCTTCTCCGTCCATGCTGTAAGGTTGTGGAACTCACTTCCGCCCAGCATTCGTGATTTAAAGAGCATTTCATTGTTCAAAACCAGAGTGACTCAATTATGATTTATAATATACATATATATTTTTATTAGTTTATATATCTTAGCATTCTGTATTTATATAAGTATATATTAGTATTTACTTTTATGTATATTTATACAAAGTGTGTCTGGAACCACGACAATAAATTAAAACGAGCACAGTACTAGTCCATCTAAACATTTTAAAACACGAAAATTAGTAGATAATGAAAAATTTATAAATTTTCATTTTCAAACAAAATAAATAGCAGAATCAACTGCATAAAAAGCAAACACGCTTTATCTACGAAAAGTCACTGACCGTTGCGCAGCGCGGTGCGGGCGCGGCGCGGTGCGGGGCGCAGCGATGGCGGTAGGTAGTCGAAGGTAGGTATTTTAGTCGGAGAACAACAAATTAGCGGGATAAACTCACTAAAATGCACGTTGTTAATTAAAAGATCACTGATTGAATAATTAATCACATATCACATCACAATCAGAATTTACACCATCAAACGTTTGTGTGTCACCATATCTCTCCCGATATGTATGCAATGGTAAAGCTGCATTTTGGTTACATTCTCCTTACGTAAGTACCATGTCGGTGTACTCGGCAGCTGGGTACCTTATTTGAGGCATAATTAAACTACAAAACTTCAAACCTAACCTAAATCACGAAACTATACCTATTAAATGCTTAATTAACTAACTAATATTACACTAACACTTAACAATAAGTCACACTAACCTATGCACTAATCCAACTATCACAAATCGTCTTTAATCACAATAACAACTAAAACTTTTTATAAAATCACGACATTGCGCGCGCGGCTCGGCTCGTGATAAAAAAAATAGGCGTGTGCTCTCCTCAAAGGGCGCCGCTATGCACTGACTGCGTAGTTACCGAGTCCGAGATTTTTTGCCAAAAAATTCCGCTAACACACGCATACGCAATGGTCTATGCACCACTAATGCATAATTTGCGTAAGTAATATTTCTTTTTCTTTCTAATTGTAGTATTTTGTGTGACTGGGCGGGGCGCGTTAGAGTGAAATAGTATGACACCTTTCTCTGTCTTTCAAGCATATTGAGACGTAGAGAATAGAATCGTACGTTTTGTACAGGTTCTTGACCTTACAATGTTTACCTATTATTGCGGACTCAGATCTACATCATGTTGTAAAATAAGAAAGTGAAAAATAATTTCCTGTGGCTAAAGTATTCATTGGATTTGATTGAATTTTTGTATACGGGTAAAGAACATGACACTTTTTACGTGGTTTGAAGGATTGTCAATCGTCCTGCCCCACTCTGTATAGTATTATAGGTTAAGTTATTTAAGGCACATATACACATTATTCTCTTCCTTTTTACACACTATCGTCTACATTTCTTTCTCATTTCTCCTTTTTGCGGGTCTGCTGGAAGAAATTTTTATATGAAATAAGCTGTACCCTTGTACTCATATATTATAATGTTATTCTCCTGTGTTGTCTTCTGTGTGTACATAAATAGTTAAATAAATAAATAAATAAATTTATGTAGTCATACTATAAGAAACACAAACCAATGCACACGTACATTTAATTGTCGATAAACACGGTGTAAGGACTATCTATCTATCGATTGACAGAAATAAGATTTCAACGCTGATGGGTCTAGGTCATGTACTTAATTGAAGTTAACAGTTTGGGTGTCGATGTCGTCAACTCCTGTATATCTACAATAAAAATCTCTTGATCGGGAAGAACCAGCACTTTAAAAAAACAACCTTATTTACTTAAAATACTTGGCAAAGATGTTGGTATGTACGAGTACATCCACGGACAATACGGAGAGTCCTGGATTATAATCTAATTTCACATTTTTTTTTTTTTTTACTAATATTCCTGCGGTTTTGTACAACTTTTGGGTCCCTAACCTTGTAAGTTCGGTCTTGAGTATTTAGATTACACGATTGTTAATTAAAATTAGAAAAGTTGTTTAATCTAAATTAGAAAAAGTGATACAAAATATCAGGCAGTGGAGGCGTAGCTTATGAGAGGCCAATGTTCAGCAGTGGATTGCAATCTGCCGAGTTAATGATTGCTACTAGGTATAAATAATTCTAGAAAATATTATTAACATAATTATGTACCTCCTATCAGGAAACAAGCAGTACACCCAATCACGGCTCTCGTACTCCAATTTCCCGTCTAAAAGTACTTTGTGCTCTGTCAGGACGCCATGAACCCATTCTCCTCGTATGAGCGTGTGCTCTCTGTGACCAATTTTGTATACGAGCTCGCCTTGGCCGTGGAAGCAGCCATCATAGAACTGCCCTCGGTACAAAATACCTAAAGACAAAGTTATTTGGAATCCACAGTCAATGCTCACAAAGAAGAAAATAAAAAATAAAAATGTTTATTTCAATAACAAAGGGCATTTCGATACATGTTATTGGAGGTCACCTTTTAAGCAAGGGGAACTGCTTGTATTAGGAGACTCCGCACTTCCACTTATAATTTTTTATGCAATTGAAATGTAGACAATGTAAACATGCAAGACTAGAAATAAAAGGGTGACTTAAAATTATACAAACAGCTCTGAAAATGAATGAGCGTTATGCAAAAAAAGGCCAGATCGCGCACACGCGCGACCCTCGTGTGGTATGTGTGTCACGAGTGAGTGTGTGAGTGAGTATGGGTTTGAGTGTGAGTAGTGAGTTTGTGTGGTGTATGAGTTATAATAAGCAATGGTTAGTTCACTTATCCCAATTAATATACTGTCTAGCAATAAATATGAAAGTGTGTCTGTTTATATATTTAGAAGGAGAGGTGAGGAGGCACTGACTATCAGATGAGCTTTTAACCCTACAGTGATAATCATGACCACTCTGGCAAGAGCTTGTCGTCACAACATCATGTCAGTCATCATTTAAATAAAGCCATACCTATACCTCCTGGCTGCTGCTAAAACTGGAGGCTTTTTCTTACCGTTAGGATATGTGTATTCTCCGTAGCCATTCATGCCGACAGCACCTTTATAAGAGGATCCTGTAGGGTATTTCTTTACTTCATTTCGATCTATCAATCGACCTACTGGCTTGTCTGCATACCTGGGAAAAAATGTGGTTACCACAGATATAGATGACAGATTGTATTGTATAACGGGCTGGTGTCCATAACTCCACGTCCAAAGCGCGTATTTTGCGTGCGGACACCAGCCCGTTATATAATACAATCTGTCATCAATATCTGTGGTAGATGACAGATATACCTAGATAACTCAAGTTTCACGATCCGTACGAGTATGAAACCAAGCGTGTCATTTTTGACTACCTACTATGACGTCATAAGCACTATTTAGCTAGTGTACAAACAAGTTACCAACTATACAAAAAAAGTTTCTGCAAAAAAAAACCGACTTCCAAAAAAAAAGTCAAAAATAACTTTACTTTCGGAAGTCGATTACTTTGTTTGTTTCATTGACTTTTTTGCCACCTCATCTCTGTCCTCAGGACTAGATTGAGGTCAAGAGTAAGCTTCGGAAAGTAAAGTTATTTTAGACTTTTGAACCCAATACGCTGCAGGCGCTAAGGTAAATCCCGTCGCCCACACGATCAACCCCCGGACCATGACCACCGCAGACAAGGATTTCTTTGCCGGAAGAATCGACAAAATGACAGATTGTGTCGACACAATGACAGATTTATTTGCACTATTTGGCATTGTCGATTCTTCCGTCAAAGAAATCCTTGTCTACGGTGGTCATGCTACGGAGGCAAGAGTCGAGGTTCAGGCGCAGAACTGCCCCAGAGTGTGACGTCATTTTATTATTTTGTTTCGCGCGTAGCAACGTATAGAAAAGGGACGGAAGCATAGCCCGCGCGTCGACTCCACATAGATACCACGACTCGACCGTGTCGCGACTCCGCCTCTGCTGACCAGTGGGCGACGCGCCTAAAGGAACTTCACGCGACGTCGCGTAGTGTGGCAATAAACGTAAGGAAAAATACCAAATTACTGAACTGATTTTGATGAAATTTTGTATGGGACCAATCGGAAAGTATAATTTATCCTTTCATATTATAAAAAAAGAATTTTCAAATCGGTTTAGAAATGAAGGAGTTATGAGGCAACAAACATTAAAAAATACAACTGAATAGACATCCTGCTCCTTTTCGAAGAAATTCAGTTAAAAATAGTCTACGTTTTTGTTCTTTAAATGTCTCGAATTAAGTTCTTGATTTGTAGCGCTATAACGTTGTTGTTTTAAACAAATTAGCTTGCTGCGACAGTAGACACGTTAAGGCCCAGTTACAATGCTTTTTGACTAAAGTTTTAAAGGAATTGCAATTATTTTTAGTGCACCATAATATTGGTTATATGCTTAATAACTGCGTATTTTTTTAAAGTTCATAAAACTCGCTCTTGTTTCTTAGATCTGGCGTTGAAAAGAGGTTTTGCGCCCGACGCGACTCCGAGGCAACAGAGGCTAAACCACAAAATCTATCGAGCCAATAAATACCTTTATATCCTTGTCTCCAAAGTTGCCTTGTTACTTTTTGTAAAAAATATTTTGTTTTCTTAATCTGATTACGATAATTTCGGCAAATTTCTCGGTTTTTGCTCAAAAAAAATACGTAGTTTCGGTTAATACATAAGTGTTTTATCGAAGGGCCATTGTTGAATGACACGACAAAAAAAAAATCATAAAAATTAACGTAAGCCGAAAATTATTAGTATACCAAAACACCCATAAAATAACAGTTTATATACAGAAACGTTTGCCATATTTCCTAATTTTCGCCTAGCGGCCGAAGTAGAAGGACGTCGGCATATCGTCAATTGTTTTTTACTTTTTAATCGCACAATCAAATGTATTATTTACATTAATGGAGTGCTGCGTACAGAGAATGTAATTTTGCATTAAAAAAAAGGAATAGTGACTGAAAAAATTTAAAACAAATGACAATTTTGCGGAGAAAAATGTATGTCTGTCGGCCTTTTACAGACTGTACTTCGGTGAGTGTGCCCAAGTGCTAAACCTGCGCATTCCACCATCTCCCTTCTTCCATCAGGAGTCCAGACGCGCTGCAGGTTATCACCCATACCTTGTCGATGTTCCACACATTCGCACGAAGAGATTTGCTATATCGTTTATTATGCGACAGCCAAGGAGTGGAATTCCTTGCCTGCGTCGGTGTTCCCAAGTTCGTATGACCCCAATCTATTTAAGTCGACAGTTAATAGGCTTCTTTTGGGTTAGCTCGTTCCATCGTCAACCTCATCTCTGTCCTCAGGACTAGATTGAGGTCAAGAGTAAGCCCATTTAATATAAAAAAAAAGAAAAAATTCCGGTAGAATATGATTCAAAATAAGGAGCTGAATGCCCTGTCGGTTTGTGGAGGACCGCCCCTTACACCCTGTATGTAAATATATCTGTGGTGGTTATCAAAAATACAAATGAACTGTTTTATATTAAAAAAACATTACACCTGTAATTCCGGGTAAAGCATAGGTGTACCTAATATTTATCCCACATTTCACCAGTTATGTTTTTTAAGCCCCATGTAATAGGGGGTGACCCTATTGCAATCAATCGGGCACAAATCCAGACTCCATGGCTGTTACTGAGAAATTCCTAATGGAAAAACTCAAGAACACGTTGCCCAACCCGGGAATCGAACCCAGAACCCCATCCTCAGCAGTCACGCTTGTGACCACTAGACCAACGAGGTAGTCTACTAAATAATATATTATGCTATTTTTACCAAGATTAGTTATGTTCCAGGGGCCGGTAAACTTGCTGTCCAATAGACTTTTGATATCATTTGCCAGAAAAAAACAGAAAACTTTGTTTCGAATTTGAATACTTTGAAAAATATTGTCTGTGATACGATGTCCCTTCCATCACCAAGTTATAAACTGTTTTTTACACTTACTTGCATTTTTCTTCGTGTTTTTTATAATACGACTTCATAAGACCATCCCAGTGTGAAAAAGGTTTCAAAGAGATAAAACTAAAAATAACATCATACATGTCATTATAACTGCCAAAAATATTGTAATATTGAGGTTTTGTTTGAACAAGGAGAACTTTTAATTCAGCCTTCTTATCTTCATCGTGATGATTCCCGTTGTTGACTTTGGTATAATCATCACAGCATTGCAATTTAAATATTATTTTTAAAATTGTACAGTTTGGAGTCCCAAATGAGCCCCTTATTGCAGCTGACTCGAATCTAGCAAAACATTTCGATTTTTAATAGCATCTGCTGGACAAATGAGATCATGATCACTGAGCAGCTATAGAGAAAGTCAAACTTACGTAGTTCCTGTAGGTTTATGAGCCCTTGACATTATGTTATAGAGACAAACCTGTAAATGTTTCCAAAACTTTTAGGTCAACTAATAAATAGCTGCAAAAAACACAAGGGGTCTATTATAAGAGCATGGGATCCCTCAGGTATCAAGTCATACCAGATATAAAGTGGCAACGTCGAGCCCTAGAAGGACATATTACACTGACCTCATTGATGATGTTCTTTAGGACGGTCAGGTGCATAGTAGGCCTGTATACAGAGTGAATTTTTCAAGTGGGCGTGGATGGCCAAATTCGAAATTTTGAGGAATAGCAAAAAAATACTCAAAGGAGTCTCGAGCTCGATTTTGATGGAAACTAAAACTACATCATTGGATTTTTGAAAAATCAATATTCCAAGCCAGGAATCGAAACCATTGATTTTGAAAAAAAAAACTCACTGTATTATTACACCATTCGGTAGTGTCACTAAGGATCAAATTCTGGGAAATAATGACATACGTCAAACGTGACAATGAATGTGGACGAGGCCAAAGGAATACGTAAGGATCGTAGCAGGTGGAGTTCTTAGATTTCTGATCACCCCCATGGGAAAAAGCTGTGAGTTTAAATATATATATATATATATATATTATATATATCTATTATTCCCACAGCCATGGATACAGCAGTAACACACAGTTCACGGGTTGTGTCAAATTTTGTCTTGTGAGTCTTCCGTTTGGTAAAAGTATTCTACTCTTTGATCTTATGACTGAACTGTGCAGTGACTGGTCCCACATTGCAAGTTCTATACTGTACAGTTCAGTCAGTAAATTGAACCAAAATAAAGCAAGTTGGTAAATAAATGAAAAGAACAAACCCGCGCGGATTTAACAATCAAATATCAAAATGTGAACCAAGAGCAGGCCTAAAAGAAGGGTAAAGTGTGCCTATCTCATTGTTCCGTTCAGTAAAAAATCACTAATGCAGTTGCAGTGTTGCTTACGTATATTATTCTCTATAAACATACGTAAACCAAATCCTAAAACTTTAAAACATACGTTTCATAAAATATTTATAAATTAAAATTGGTATGGAAACTGACTCGACTCTGCCATTTGTCAAAATGACAATACAGTTTAAATAAAAGTTACATTTTATTGTTGTAAATTAAAAACCAAGGAACCAAAAAGTATTCACTCTCGCAATCAGTCACCTAAGTGATTTTAAGTAAAACCTTTTTGAAGAGGAACTGCGCTACATTCGTCTATTAGTTTTTATAAATCAATGATGATTGGTGTTTTCGGAGACTTTTAATATCGTAATAATAAATATTAGTTTGGTGAAAATTAGAACGTAACTTACGTTCAAACTAATATTTCCTGCACCACAACGTCCAAGGGGCTGGACTGTTGTTTGTGTTTACCTTATCGGCTACTTTATTCAGTCTAAGTCTTAGAATAACTAAATACAATGAAAGAACTTTACATTATCTAGCAATTTCGTTGTGAGACCGCAAATCGACATGTAAGCATAATGTTCCCACTGCTGGGACACACAGCCTCCTCTCTATGAAAGGGAATGGGCTATATAATCCATCAGGCGGGCCCAAGGGCCATACGGTTGGAAGATGTCACATGTCTTCGAATTTTTGGTTTTAGGACGTGCCGGTTTGCTCACGATGTTTTCCTTTACCGTTTTGAGAGCAGTGGTGACGAAATAAATTACACAAAGTATCGACCCTGTACCGACCTTGTGCCTACCTGGGTTCGAACCCACGACTGTAACCACTGTTCGTAAGTCGGGGCCGCCACCACTGGGCCACCGCTGCTCCCATGAATCGACATGTTTGTGTAGCGTGTGAAAAGCTAGATGGTTCGGTGACGCTAAATAAGGGCACGTACAGCCGTACACGCTGGCCACGATGTAAACCTGATTCGGATTGGTGAGAGGCATATGTTCAGGAATGAGTTGTTGATTGATTTCCTCTACTAACCAATGCCGTAGTCATCATAGAGTGTACGTCAAAACGGGACATTACTGACAAACGGGAATACGGAAGGAAAAGCAGTTTTCGGAGAAAACTCATTTATTTGTCATTAGGTATCACCATAATTTGTTCTTTTGATTTGAATGAATTTTGAAGAAGACAGCAATAATACTGCATGTATTGCTGTCTTATTCAAAATTCATTAGGCATATGCTGTCAAGACGTGTGTAGATGATATCGGATATTTTTAACTTCTCTAATTTTAAGACTTATAGCGGAAGCTGAACTTTGTATCTTGAAAAAGTGACTTCTGCAGCCAGTTCACCGAGCGCAGATTCTGTAGAAAGCTCTCCCGCTTGTAATTGATCTCTACTATGTACTGCAGCATCCGATCGGTCAGCAGTGAGTACTGAATCCAAAGATTGTCTATTAATTTTAAGCCATTTAAAATAGTCCAGTTGGGTGTAAGTACTGGAAGTCTCAGCTATCTTAATTAAAGAAATTGACGGCTTTTCTAAGACACTTTCTTTGCGTGTAGGCGATGATTCTGGCCTGTGGCAGGGTGGTACCTTAAACTGTAAATAAAAAGAAATGTCTAATAAGATACACGTACAAAATAAGCGATTGAAAATGAGTTTAGCAAATATATGATTTAAACTTATACCTAAATTATGTACACACGCCAGCACATTAAGCTCGACCCCCAACGTACCCATAACTACGCTACATTCAATGAATCGAAAAGAGAAAGAGAAAGAAAGAGAATCGTCGAAAAGGGACTAGCATCGTGGCATCAATCACACTGCGGTAGCGTTAAATGCTTTGCACTTACACACACCGTCGCATTTTTTTGCATCGTGTTGTGTCGTCCGTCAACCGTTTCAAGTCAACAGTTCCCAAATATCGCTTGGCTGGGATTCAAAGTCATTACGAATATTTTTTTGCTGTCGAAGTGTGTGAAGTAATATTTATGGCGCCATAATATATATAACAGCAATGTTTAAAGCAATGTTTCGCGATGAATGCGCGTAGTTCTGTATGGTGTCCGGACGTAAAGAATAGCACCATCCCATATCTTCCCGTGGGTGTCGTAAGAGGCGATTAAGGGACTTACCAGAGAATGGGCAGCGGCGTTCTCTGTGTTTTATAACAACCATACTCCGATCGCCAACCCGCCTGCCAAGCGTGGCGATTATGGCAAAACCCCCCTAAATGACGAGCACAAGAAAAAAATGGCCCCTAGTACCCGGCAGCCCGTCTACCCTCGACTATGGTAGCGGTCGAGGTTACGGCGTGGCAAGGGGTGCGAAGAATCTCCGGAAGGGATCAGGCTGCCAATACCGACGACTTGACCTGGCAACATACAACACGCGTACACTCCGGACCGCCTCCTGAACAAGCCGGATTCCGAAAAGGCTTTAGCACCGTAGACCACATACATACGCTGTGGCAGATTATACAGAAGACCGAAGAGTATAACCTGCCTCTCTGCTTAGCGTTTGTGGACTACGAGAAAGCCTTCGATTCGATCGAGACTTGGGCTGTACTGCCGTCTCTCCAACGGACGACTATCGGTACATCGAAGTGCTGAAGTGTTTGTACAAAAACGCCACCATGTCAGTCCGACTTCAGGACCAGACCTATTCTTCTGCAGCGAGGTGTGAGAGGGAGACGTCATATCTCCGAAACTGTTCACCGCTGCACTGGAGGATATCTTCAAGGTTCTGGACTGGAGAGGGCTAGGCATCAACGTCAATGGCGAGTACATCTCTCACCTTCGATTTGCCGACGATATAGTGGTCATGGCTGAGACCATAGAGGACCTCAGTACAATGCTCGATGACCTTAGTAGAGCTTCCGAAAGAGTGGGTCTTAAAATGAACATGGACAAAACCAAAATCATGTTGAATAACCATGTAACACTCACTCCTATCAAGATCGGAGACTCTACACTCAAAGTTGTAGACGATTATGTCTACCTTGGACAAACGATCCAGTTAGGTAGGTCTAACTTCGAGAAAGAGGTCAATCGTCGAATCCGACTCGGCTGGGCAGCGTTCGGGAAGTTGCGTGGTATCTTCTCGTCCAACTTACCGCAGTGTCTCAAGACGAAAGTCTATGACCAGTGTGTGTTGCCAGTGATTACTTACAGGACCGAAACATGGTCGCTCACAATGGGCCTTATCAGAAGGCTTAAAGTCACCCAAAGGGCAATGGAGAGGGCTATGCTCGGAGTTTCTTTGTGTGATAAAATCAGAAATGAGGACATCCGCAAGAGAACCAAGGTAACCGACGTAGCCCGAAGAATAGCCAAACTGAAGTGGCAGTGGGCAGGGCACATTGCTCGCAGAACGGATGGCCGATGGGGCCGAAAAGTTCTGGAGTGGCGACCGCGAACCGGAAGACGCTGCGTTGGAAGGCCTCCCACTTGGTGGACCGATGACCTGGTGAAGGCTGCAGGGATCCGCTGGATGCGAGTCGCACGGGACCGGTCAATGTGGCGACACTTGGGGGAGGCCTATGTCCAGCAGTGGACGTCTTTCGGCTGAAATGATGATGATGATGAATATTAACAGTGGCAGCTGCTATTGTTGTTACACTATATATTTTTTTTTTTTTTTAAATATTTGTTACTAATGATTAAAGATAATTATTCTATATTTAATTGTTAATACTTTACAATGTCTTAGCTTAGTCACTATTTACAGATCTAACTATTTACACAAAATAACTCTAACTTGAGCATATTTCTCTTTAAGTAGTAGTTCAGTTTTATTTACTGTAGTTGATTATAGGAAGTTGTCAATTTTTATTATTTTATGATTTTTAACTGATCTTGGATCCTAAGACAACTTATAATTTTGATAAGTAGGTCTTTTTACACTTAAGACTAATTTCGTTCTAACTTCCCGACAGGAGTCGGGAAGTTTCAGAAACACATTTCGTAGGATGGAAATTATTATAAAAAAATTTTAGTTCCCTTTTTTAATCGGATTATGTTTCCAATTTCAAGATTATATTTTTTTTTTTGCCCGGAACCCTATATCTTTCTAAAATAAAAGTAACCTTTGTTACTCCTTATAACATTAGCTATCTGCCAGTAAAAGTAAAGTCAAAATCGGTCTGATCTGAACAATCCTCGCGCACTTTTTTGATGTCACTGAATGAAGGAATTCCACGCAGACAAAGCGTCTCTTCGCGCGTGCTCAAGGATGCGCGAGTGCTCAATTATATACTTAATTAAAGGCAACACAGATAGTCTATTCGGTGATATCAAAAAAGTGCGAGAGAGTTTTTCCGGTTGGTGGAAACGGAGCTTTTGACAAATATTCATTTTGAATATTAGTGAAGAGAAATAATATATTTTCCCAGGCTTTCAACTAGGCCTGTTGAAAATCGTCGATTGTTGTGACGAAAGGAAGTCACAAACAAATACAGTTTAGCAACTTTTTAAGACAAGTATGAGGGTTTTAATGACTACACAATACATTGGCAGGTCTTAGATGAGAATCGGAAGCATTCAAGAATCACAAATGCAGCATTCGAGAACAATTGGGAATTCTCCTGGATGGTGCGTGCGTTTACTAACTTTAATCTTAATGCTTGTGTATCAAGCAGACAGACTCTGAAGGGTTGGACAAATATTAGTTCTCTGCAGGAACGAACCCGCGACACAGCGCAGCAACCAATCGCTCAGCCACTGCGCCAACCTTGCCGTCTTTTCATCCAGTTTATAGGCAGGTCTAGCTATCTATTTCGTCTAAGCTGCTTGGCACCAATCAATGTGCCTCACGAAATTGTGAAACTGAAATGCCTTTTACTATTTTATCAAAAAACATATCTAATAGTAATATGATTAAATTTCATAGTAGACTCTTATATGCCAGGGCGAATGGAAGAAAACATTTAAGGCTTAATTTTTTTTTTTATAATATTAATTTTATTTATTATTTATTTGCATCAGACACAACGATCCATAATTGAGTTGGCGTTGTTGATAGTTGAGTGTTGGTTATTACCTAGTTTCAACTTATTAAATTAATTTTATGAGTAAAATTTAAAACATTATTTTTATACTCTTAAACATTCATTTTCTTCAATAGTTTTCGTTGTTAAAAGCGGTAATAAATAACTTTTAATAATAGACGTATTAGTGCACAGGTGCAGTGCAAATAGAAAAATAATCTAACTATAACAATCATTATGCGACGAACTAAACTCGCTTACAAATAATATTATTATATTACATACGTGATACCTACATATAGGTATGGTATGGTTAGAATGCGGCGCGGCGGCGCTTCTATACCATACGGTCTGCACGTGAGAGAGACGAAATAACAACAACATATCGGACCCTCTCGCACGATTCGCAGCGTTCAACTTCTCATAGTTCAAAGTCTAAACAGTCGAGCTTGATAAGCGGCCGTGTGTAGCTCTGTTCCTCGCGTTGTATTGTTTTTTCAGAATGAACTAATCATCAATTTGTCACAAGACAGTGCTTTTCATGCAAAGTTGATATTATATGTGTTAACCAAGAAACCTCTGGTGAAAGCTTGTCAATGAAAGATTAATTTAAAGTTTTAAACGTAATATTTAATCAATTTTTTAAGAAAATAGATCTAGGTCAAGTAGGTAATCTTGATACAATATTAATGATAACAGGTGACTAGTCGGTATCGCTAAAGCTGCTCGTGGAATCCGACAGAGGACCGCCGAAATCAAAGAAATAATATTTCTTTTTCTGAAGACAAGAGACAAAAACCATCTGCTTAATTGTAAGTAATTCAGAGGGAGAGAGAAAGAAAATAAAGAAGGAAAGACAAAACATTTATTCAGCACTACTTATTAGGCAAGCAACATACTCAGCGAGAGAATGTTAAACGGAAATAATAAGTCTGTGAGTTTCGTTTCTGAAAGGAACAAATTATGAAAAGACGTAGTAGAAATCTACGAGTGCGGTGAATATCCTTACAACGTCTTGAAATAATTTAGATATGGGATTCAGAACTAGAGCACGCTTAGGGTCAAGCTGATGAAGATAACCTGCCTCTATGGGACACTCTATGGGATCATCACCGTAATATCATCCGAAAGACGTCCACTGCTAGACATGGGGCTCCCACTCAGCATCACCTCTTCGACTGCTGACCCATGCTTCTCGTACCTAGTGGATTTCCACCGCCTTCCTCAGGTCTATCTTGTTTGGAGGTTGTTTACTTACAATTTCACTGTCCTCATGATATATGGACTGCGGCCTGAATGAAGTCGTCAGACCCCTGATTCCAGCCGCTGGTGGCGGTGGGGGTTCAGGTTTAAGTACTGGGTCTATGAGCTTCTCGTACAAGTCTGGACGAGGACCTAGAGGCTTCTGAGGGTTGACGCGACAGTTCTTTTCTATCCATTCTTGCTCGAGAGAAGTTGGGTATCTGCAAATGATTGGAATGTTCTGGTGAAATGTTTTCAGCAACATTATAGTGTTGTTAACCCCTTAACGGTATTTTTACTCATATATGCATCACCGTTGTTGTTCATCAGAATATTAATTAAAATGTAACTATAAAGAGTAGGATGGGCAAAAGCAGCTTTCACAAAATCAAAATTCTCCGCTGATATAGAATTCTTCATCATGCAATAACAAATCAAAACAAATCAAAACAAGATTATGGTTTGCGGTATTTATGATGTGGTCAAATCTTAGAATTGATCACTTCATAATGTATTTGACCATTTCATGAAATGGTGCTATTTCATGATATAGAACCTGGCTACGACTACGACTTTTACATTATTTCGACATTCGACATGCGTGTTTATCTTTGTAGTGTGCTAGCTCGTACCGTTTAAATATGTGGTGTCGCAGACAACAAAACTTGTTAATTGCTAATTATTATCTATTAAGTGTCCACAGGACAACGGAGGTGACATGTAATGTCTCCCATGACGTTGCAAACGACACGGCCGCTAGATTACTCCAGTCTCATTTTCACAAAAAAATTGGCCCCAAGATAGTCCCTTGTGGAACGTAAAAGCTTAAAGCACTTGCGAATGTTTTGCTTAAACAGGTAACATAAAAAATGTGAACTAATCATAAGAGGAACCGCACAAAAATGTTTCCGTTTCTCCGAGTTGTTTATTCGAAGAATTACATCGGAAGAAAGGCTAAACAAAGGGAGAGCAATAACGGCATAAGCTGCATACATATTTCCACGTCTAAGCGAAACGGTTCGTTTTTATGAATATTGTTTTCTTCTGCCGTTTGTTACTGACGTGGGAATAAAAGCAACGTGTATTTTAATACTTTTTTTGCTAGCTTTTAAAGTAATTGATCGAAATCAAGCAATCTTGAGTAAAAGTAAGAAGGTTTTGGGAGAAATTTTTGTTTTTGTCACGATATTTTCGTTGCTTTGTGGAAAAATAACGGTGATTGTAGTGATAATCAATGTGGGACACTCAGACATAAATATCATATAAACAGAATGTACTGTGATGTGTACTAGTAGACTCCCTAAATCAAGCTTTATTGTGATGCTCACAATGGAACTGCCGCGGCAGGTTGCCAATTCACATCTTTATTACTTTACCTATACTTAGTATTACCTAGAACTTATTTACAGACATTACAATTGTAATGTCTGTTAATAAGTTCTAGGTAATACTATTGTATTATGTCTTAAATGAAGGTTACATGTAGAACATTAACAGCAACTTAAAAATACACGACGAGACGAACGAGATTTTGCCCGCGGCTTCGCTCGCGTTAATTTAGAATTTGAATCAATCAATTCGGGTTGTACTCTACTTGTAATAATATAGTTCAATTATGATTCAACAGACACGTGGCGCCATCTATTATTATCATAAGAATATTATTATTGTTTTTCGGGATGAAACGTACCCTATGTCCGTTTCTGTATACCTGATGCAAAATTCCAGGATGATCGGTTCAGTGGTTTAGGCGTGAAAGGTAACAAAAAAACTTACTTACGCATTTATAATATAAGTTAGGAAGTTAGGATGTCTTGTAAATGCTGCTTTTAAATCCATACCATAAATATTTCGGAAAAATTCAAGGGCTCATATATTGAGTGCTTATTTTTACTATTTTGTGAAAGCAATAAGTGTGAATTATTTGCAGGAGTTTAAGACAGGGGCCACCAATCAGCGAGTCAATTAACATACCAATTACGGTGCGTTTCGACGGATCACTAATTGCGGTCGTATACTGTCGAACCTGTGCGATATTTGACGTTACGAAACATTCAATTTGGTTACTGTTTTTTAATGACTAGCTGTTTGCCCGTCACCTTCGTCCGGGTGAGATTATTATAAAAATACTATTTTCAACGTTTTTGCAACATTTTTTATTAATGCTTCGCTCCTTTTGGTCGTGGTTATAAAGCCTTAGCCTTAGCCTTCTTCGATAAATAGGCCCCCCACACACACACACACACACACGACACACACACACAAACACACAACACACACACACACAACACACACACACACACACTAAACACACACACACACTACACACACCACACACTACACACAACACACACCCACACACTCAATTAACACACACACACACAATCAACACACACACACAACACACACACATCTACACTTAATTTTCAATTCGAACCAGTAGTTCCTGAGATTAGCACGTTCAACCAAACAAACTCTTTAGCTTCATAATATTAGTATAGTATAGATATATGTAGATATTGGAATCTGGTTTAAAGCAATCGATAAATTAGCTGTTTGTAATTTTTAGCGATTTTTGGATTTTTGTCGTTAACTGTTTCTAATAGTCCGTATTGCTTTGGGCAAACGTGACGCACCCTTGCTTACAGCAGTAGAATCCTATAAAGCTATTGTTTGAATAAAGCGATAGTCTGCAATAACACAATTACCGATTTCTTTTTGTGATTCATGAACAGCGGAACTAACATGGAATAATAAACACAAAACTTCAACTGACTCAGTTCTAAAGAATTATATTAATTTAATTCATGACTATAAATTGAAGTATTTTGTATTGAGGTATTTGTATTTTAAAATGCTAAGACGTTCAAGGTTCTAGTGAGTACTGAAACTTGCAGAAATGCAGACAGTCGTCACAGACAGGCTTATCCTTTCGTATTCGTTTCCTGACTGTCTTCCAAAAGGATTTTGTTTTCGCTGTTTCCAATACGTACGAAAATCTTATCATAGAAGTAATTATATTTCGAATGGTTGTCTAAAGAATCCCTTTACAGGTTCGTTTTGATTCTACACTTTGCAGTATCAGAACCTTTGCCTTCAGCGATACCCTTAAATGCTCAGCAATTGATGTTTTTTTTTTAGCCTAGCTAAACTAGGAGTTTTCAACTGTAAACAATGTTTTAATTTACTTCAAAATTCCTAAACTTTCGATGTTTATATAAGTTACTAGTTAGAGTAGTATTAGCCCCTAAGTCCCAAATCAAAAATTCTGTATGCAAGAAACGGTCAAGGAAACTTGTTCCTACTTCTATTCCGTGATTGTAAAAAGAAATAAAATCACGATTGATGATGACGTCACCGCAGTCCAGCTATACAGTCGTGCCTTGTCTATGGAGTACGATATGAATAATTGGGACTTGATTGTTCTGCAATTTGCTCAGACGTCAATATGATTAGTGGTTCAACTGAATTGTGGTTACGACAAGCAATAACCTGGTCGTTGCTCTCAGATTAATCGGGGTTTTGATATTTTTGCAATGTGCAAACTAAGCTTGTTGGTTTTAAAGTCATTGTTCTATCTTTTGCGAGTATGTATTTGGTATTATTTTAAAATGCACGTGCCCATTTATTTGGGTGTAGCCTAGTGTTACTAGAAACGGCCATTTATTTTGGTTTCAGTATTCTCAATAGTGACTCCGTGGGTAACGAGTATCAGCTGGATGTGGACAGAGTTGGAAACTAGAATCGATGTTCAGGGGAGGGCATAGTTTTCGTTGAGATGATGATACCGACTCAATGGAGGACATAAAGTACTTTGTGGGTCACACAATGTTATTGTGGAAATTGGTTAATGTGATGACAAGCAGGCGTCCACCATCTCTGCTCTCAAAACGGTGAAGGGAAACTTCGTGATGAAACCGGCATGTCTTAGAACCAAAAATTCGAAAACATGTGACATCTACCAATCCGCACTGGGCTGACGTAGTGGATTCGAAGCCCATTCCCTCTCCTAGAGAGAAGGCCTGTGTCCCAGCAGTGAGAACATTATAGGCTGATTATGCTAAGCAGACGTATGGTAATCCTGACATATCCTTACTCCAGGAACACTGCATAATCCTTGTGGTCCTCGAAGAGGTTAAGCAGAGGAGTACGTCAGGTGTTCCCACATTTCACTTCCATAATCAGCCTATAATGTTCCCACTGCTGGGACACAGGCCTCCTCTCTATGAGAGGGAATGGGCTATAATCCACCACGCGGGCCCAGTGCGGGTCATTTCACTTGTTATACCCATATTCACTTTAGGAATTTACCTTACAATCGTTGTCAACTCTTCGTACTTATAAACAGCCTTCGTCTCCGGGTCGTAGAAGCCGTCCCCGGTGTCGTAGTAACCAGGAGGTATCTCTCTGGTCGGCTGCTTGGCTGTTAGATTCGCATTACCGGCAGGCTTTAGACCTGTTACATATTCCATATCGAATCTGCAACATGTTTTAAATAGTAATTTTCTTAAAACGCCAGGGTGTGGTCGCCTTCGAAGGCCATACACTGACCTTATTTATGACTAAATGTATGAACGTGAACGAAACAAAGTTTCGTAGTTTCTGCCTACCCTAATGAGAAAAGGCTTGAGTTTATGTATACATATTATATTATGTATGTAACATTTTGCACCTTTGTATTAACTTCTTTAGATAATTACTTTTAATTGGAGATTCTTCTAATTAACTATTTTGAGTTCTGTAGCAGTTGTGTTGAAGTATCATTAGTCATTTATTTTGAACAAAAATACATTTGTGTCGAATACGAATTAAAATAAAATAAAAAAATAAAAACACAATTAGCCTAGTCAAAAAAAAAACAAACATTCAACTTAATCAAAAAAAATAACATGTCAAGAATTAGACTTAAACTTAAACAAATAAACAAGTTACACTGTGGCATTATTTTTGTCCCTAAAAAACTCTTCTATACTATAGTAGCACTTCGTCAATAGGAATGAGTTTAATTTGAATTTAAATATTCTTGGACTATTAATCATTTTTAGTTCTAATGGCAATTTATTGAAAATTTGTACAGACTGCACCTTAAAGCTATGTTTGACAACATTTAATTTTGGCTGCAAATAGTTCAGTTGTGTATCAGTTTTGAAAACTCATTTCGCCGATTTTGTCCAGAAACCATTAATTAAAATTGTAACTCTTGCGTTTCGCGTTATATAAAATTTGAATTTAATTTAACCTGAAAACTTCCTAATTTGCGTCGATGAAAGTTGGGACGTGAAAATCAAAATTTTAATTTCAATTTTCTACAAAACCTTTTACACATATTAAATTAACGACTTCGTAACAAAGGTTAATTAGGGATCTGCGTAGTCATATTAATATGTAATAAGTGACTGTGCGATTCTAAAAGGATATTTTTGCTAAAAATTGCAGTCAAAGTGAGGGACACCTATTTTTTTTTTTTTTTTTTTTAAAAACTTTGCCCCACACTAGGAATTTCTCCTGTATCGTGGGTGCGTTTACAAACATTGAAACTCACATACACAAACAGCCAGACCCGGAACAACTATTTGTAGGCCATACAAATATTTGTTCCGTGCGGGAATCGAACCCGCGACATGAAGCGCAGCAGTCAATCGCTCAGCCACTGCGCCAACCGTGCCGACCTTTGAAAGAACGGCACTAGTTTTAATATACAGGGTGGAAGGGACATCGATGCACAAACGGTTACCACGTATCCAGCATCATACCAAACTTTCACACACAGAAGCAGACAGATGTATTTAAAATTGAAAAAAATTCCGTGGTGGAGGACATGTGGTAACCGTTTGTACGTCGAAGTCCCTTCCACCCTGTATAATCTTTACCAGTCGCAAATTATTCTAGGGGTTATTTACGTGCTTTTTTGAATATATCACTTTGGTTTTAGTATCCCGGCGAAACCTGAAACACGTGTCTTTATTATTTTTATGTAAAGAATCTATGTACAAAATTTCAAAACTGTATTATGAAAAATCGCAGAGTTACAAGCTTGTTCTGTGACCTAGTTGTCCTCACAAAAACGTGGTTACCGCGCAGCGCGCACCTCCAGCGTCGTCTTGAGCTCATTGATAATAATAATTTGGCAGTAGGTACCTAAATTATTGCGATAGGTACTTAAAGTCGCTCGGTGTCCAACTTTTAACTTTTTAAAATATTATTGGGAAAAAATTAACATGGTTTAAAAATTATTGGAATCGATTCAGTTACTTATTCTGAACAAACTATATTCAGGTTTCGCATATACTAAAAATAATGTTGTATATCGATCGAAAAGTAGTAAATTGTTCCTTGCTGCAAACAGGCAAGCCAAATCTATATTATCCTCTGCCACACAATAGATACCTAATACTCAAAACCACCGACCCACAGAGGTAGATGCTACTAATCTGATGGCCTAGTTAGTAGCTGTGCCCCCATACAGCAGGGCAGGAAGACATTTATCACTAATCCTGAGATCATCAGACTCAAAAATTGGCTTCTCCCTCCTCATCTTCTTTTCTAAGCTTTGATTTAACGATTGTTTAATGTCAACGTTCAGTTGTATAGAAATAATTGATGATACAATTAGAAACTTCTCGCTACTAAAGTCAAATATACAATTTTTCAAATGGGCGTGGATGGCCAAATCCGAAACTATGAGAAATAGCAAAAAATGTTCAAAGAGTCTCGAGACCGATTTCGATGAAAACTAAATCAATATTCCTAGCCAGGAATCGAACTCATTGAATTCGGAAAAAAATACACACTGTATTATTACACTATTCGATAGTGTCGCTAATAAGGATCAAATTCTGGGAAATAATGACATACGGCAAACTAAATTAAGAATTCATTTTTGATAAGCAAACTGTTAGTAGGTAATCAACGAAACGTCGAACAAAATCACTATTGGCGCCAACTCACTTGTAAGTTCTAATTTCAATTGTTTATTTTTTTTTACTGTGGCCTTTAGCCACAAAGAGTCAATAAAATTCAAATTAGAACATTCTGCTGTGAAGATCGACTGCACTGCGGGTGTCATCAATCAAGTACATTAATTAAAAATACAAAAAAAAAACATAACATTTAAGATTTTTCTTAAGTTTTTCTGTGTCTGTCAATGGCATTATTTCCCAGAATCTGATCCTTATTAGCGACACTATCATTTTACACTTATTGTGTGCAAAAAAGAATAAGAATAAGAATAATAATATCGAATAGTGTAATAATACAGTGTGTATTTTTTTCCAAAATCAATGAACTCAATTCCTGGCTAAGAATATTATTTTTTCAAAAATCTAATGCAGTTTTAGTTTTCATCAAAATCGGTCTCGAGACTCCTTTGAGCAATTTTGGCTATTCATCATAGTTTCGGATTTGGCCATCCACGCCCACTTGGAAAATTCACCCTGTATAATATCCAGCGAAACGCTGAAGACAAGGTAAAGTTTTGCTTGAAAATATCAGCATACCTCCTATCAGGCATCGTGCAGTAGTTCCAATCGCTCTCGGAGTATTCCGTGTTATCACTTTGCTGCGTCCTTTCTATCAACACGCCATTAAAGAACTTGCCCCGGACGATCACACCGTTATCGTATCGGAGTAGTCCTTTTCCGTGGAACATTCCGTCTTCGAAGTTACCCTCGTAGATGACTCCTGGAAACCAAAATGTATACCTCCTGTCTATTTTTACACTAGTTCTAAGCAACAACTAAATTAACACCTTATTAAATACTTGAATGTTATAGCCATATTGTTGCAGTGCATTGGTGGAGCTATACATGCGCAAAGCATCATAACTTTTTCGCATCAGAACAGTCATGGCTTTTGGCAGCTAACTGCCAAAAGCCATGACTGTTCTGATGTGAGGTTGATTAGATTGAGAACCTAAGTTCTCAATCTAATCAACCTCTATTTTTCCCACTGCTGGGACACAGGCCTCCTCTCTAAGAGAGGGTTTTGGCAATAATCCACGACGCGGGTCCAGTGCGTGATGGCAGATGTCAAATTTTTGGTTCTAGGACTTGTCGGTTTACTCACGATGTTTGCTTCACTGATTTATTTGTGCAGTTGTGATGACACAAATTACATAAAGTAAGGCCTCATCATTCAGCCCCTCAATTTGTTCTTAGTTAGCTAGCGCTTTACCCATCCCGCTATACCTGCATGAAAACGAGTCATACCACTAGGAAACGTGTAGACTCCATAACCGCTCATTCCCATGACATCCCATGAGCCTTCATACTGGGAGCCCGACGGGAAGTACTTGGTGGAACGTACAACTCGAGGTATGTCCAGTGAAGGTGTCCTAAGGAGAAATGGTAACAATGCTCATCAACTCAGCCTATCGCAGTCTGCTGATGGATATAGGCATCTCTAAAGCTGCGCGACCCCCTACCACCCCCGACCAGTTACCTTTTCGTCGTATCGTACCTGAAGGTCGTCAGTCCATCTAGCAATACACGTCTGGTTTTAAACCCCTAATTTATTATTTTGAACCTATGAACTGGTGAAGGTCACGTAAATCCACTACATTCAGAAGCACTGGACTGGTTTTGTGTCAACCTTACCTGGAAAGCCAACATCCAGCATCAGAAATGATGATGCGTGTTAAAATGATGACTTGACACTTACTTGAATTGTTCCTTGTGTTCATCGGAGAACTTTCTCATAAGTTCTTCCCATTGTGATATGCGCTTATCCGTAACGTAGTAGCTAAAATTATACCATTATAAATTATGCCTAGCCTTTTGCTAACGATTTTGGAATTGACTTCTAGTCTAACTAGATGTAGCTGAATACTATTTTGCATACGACCTCTCCGCAACCTAGTTGCTGGATAAAATGATCAATTACTACCACCGATCCAAAGAGTATAGTATCGTAGAGTGTTATGGATATTGACAAACTTTTTGTCATACTCCAAACAAAGTTTGACTAATGAAATCACACGCAATTATGGAGAACTAGCTTTAGCCCGCAGAGCTATGCCAGCGGAAATTATATCACTGGAAAGTTCATGCAGACAGGCAGAGTAACACACAAACAAGCAAGCAAAGCAAGTCTCCTGTAAGGACCCTGGTCATTGTCTATCCGTTGGTCAGATTTCATTCGACTCCATCTAGTGGTTAAGTAGTGAAAGGGAGAGACAAACAACGTTATATCCACATTTGTAATATCAGTATGGATACGTAAATATTACGTACAAAATATGTCAGTGTATTTAGTAACGGTAATAGTTAATGCAAGCACTGCAATTGGGCCAAAGTAAATAGGTACAAGTGTGTCCTATATCGGCGCAGACGCCCAAAGTTTCGGTAAGCCAGTCTTACTGAACGGAAACTTTGAGGAACAGTTTATTTACAATCTATGTTTGATATCCGTGTTGCTGTTCTTGGGTGGTATATTTTACTTTAGTTTTGGTCTGCTCGCTCTCATTAGTTATTGAAGTTTGTATTATTTGAAAAGTTTCAAGAGTAATATCGCGCTCACTGGCGGTCGACCACAGATCAACCTTTTTACGTACGGCATAAGGGTGAAAAGTGGTTGACTTTCAGTGAACTGGGTAGTACCTAGTTTCGTTCGACTATGACTGCCTAGTTGGTCTAGTAGTCGCAACCGCTACTGCTGAGCGTGTCTTAGGTTTGATTCTCAGGTCGGGTAAAATGTTACCGGTTTTCCGATCACGAATTTTTCAGTAATGGCCCGGAGTTTGGATTTGTGCCCTGTTGATGGCAATAGGACACCCCCTATTATTACATGGAGCCTGAAGATGACTGGCAAAATGTAGGTTAACTATAGGTAGTATAGGTACCAGTCTACTTAACCTCGGCGAAATACAGGCGGGATGTTATTGTTAAACGTTGTTATCAAATGAACTAGAATTTAGACATTTCCAACTTACGTAGTTGACGTGCTACGCTTTCTCGAGTACGCCATTATGTAGAAAACTGCGAACAAATTAAAAAAGAGGTATGTTAATATACAGGGTATAAACAGACCCTTCGCATAGCCGTCAACCAAGCATTCTGTATATCAAACTAAGTAACTTTACGCAAAAATTATTGCGACTTATTTATTATCGACTTTATTTTTGGGGGTGAAAAATCACGTTTTACGGTAGGACTCGCTGGAAAGCACTCAAAGCATTGTGCTGATGGATGGATTGAATAGTAGGGGTTCGTGGAGAGTAAAAATCTTACATTAAAAACATGTATTTAAAAAAAAAAAATGTGAAAAAGTTGGAACTTTGACTCACAATATCTCCGTAACTAGAAGGTTCCCAGGTATGGTCTACAACAAAAAAAATGATCGCAAAGACGGGGAGAACAAGTGCCTTTCGGCTTTGTTAAGGGTCTATTTACACTCTTTATTAGATAGCTTACAAGTACATACCAAACAGAGTGGGGCAAAAACTAATTGTGAAAACAAATAACAACTAACAATTAAATTGCCAAATTTAATTGCAACTAACAACTAAAATAATTAATTGTAATTGTAACATATCGCAATTAACAATTAATTAATTGTGCTTGTAAAACTTCAATTACAATTAAATTAATTGTGCTTGTAAAAATTTGCAATTACAATTGATTAATTGTTAATTGTTTGATACACGTTTACAATTACAGTTAACAATTAATAAATGTCAGTAACCGAAAAACAAAATGCAAACAATACAAGAGCATTCTCCTTAATATTCTCAAAGGTATGTAAAGCCTGGATTTAAGCCAGAACATTACGTAAAAGTGTAGACTATGGACTCCTGCCATATTTACATTCATCAAATACGTAATTAAATTAAATATTAATTGTTTAAAACAATTAATTTAATTGCAAATAAAATTTTAATTGCAATTGAATTAATTGTAAACCACATTTAACAGATTTAATTGCAATTGATTTTAATTGCATTTCACAATTAAAAAATAATTTAATTAATTTAATTGTAATTAATTTAGTTGAAATAAAAATAGTAATTGTTTGCTTCTACAATTAAAAAAATAATTCAATTGTGCCCAACACTGATACCAAACCACCAAACAATATTAAAAAATTGTAAATCTATTTCGCAATTTTCAATTAAAAAAACGGCTACCAAATTGTACTGCAGACCTTTATTGTCTGCAAATACATAATAACAAAAGGTACTCATAAATTCGGATGATAATAACAGTGAATAGGCGAGTTTTGTTCGATGCTTCGATAAAATAATTCGGTCGGTGGTAGAATGTGCTTCAGTTCAATTGCTTGTATGTACCTAGATAGCTCTACTCTCGATATAAGGTCTGATTTCGTTCAACATTGTCTATCCCTTAGGTATTCCGATTTATTTGACAACGGCGCATCTTTTTTCCAGACTCTCTATACAAAATTATTTTTAGTATATGCGAAACCTGAATATAGTTTGTTCAGAATAAGTAACTGAATCGATTCCAATAATTTTTAAACCATGTTATATTTTGTCCCAATTTTTTTTAAAAAAGGCTACAAGGTGGACACAGAGCGATACTCAGTACCTATCGCAATAATTTAGGTACCTACTGCCAAATTATTATTATCTCTGAGCTCAAGACGACGCTGGATGCGCGCGCGCGGGCGCACGGCGTGGTGATCACGTTTTTGTGCGGACAGCCAGGTAACAGAACAAGCTTATAACTTTATGATTTTTCATGATACAGTTTTGAAATTTTGTACATAGATTCTTTACATAAAAATACTAGACACGTGTTTCAGGGTTTACATATATTAAAACTAATGTTGTATATACATATACAGGGTGTAACAGACAGTGTATAGTCATAAGAAAGGATATGCAGCAGACCATCAAACTGAACAACTTTCTCCTTGGGTCCAATATCGTAACTGCGAAAAAATTATCAGCTGTTCCATACGTTTGGGTGGAGTAGGTATTGAAATTTTGTATGGGACAGCTGATGATTTTTTCAAAGGTTCTTAACTTTCAATTCACTAGATATCCAGAAAAAAAGAAATTTCTGCTTCAGTTTCGGATCTTTCTAAAATGAAAGTATGTGGATTAATAAAGTATGTGGATTAATAAATACATGTTATAGGTACATTCAATTGCTGGGTGAATCGCTGCTCTCCTAGCTAGATTGCAGAGCAATCTGTATTTAGGCGAGACAGTTTCGACTCCCTATTTGAGTATCACAATAATCATGTATGCGCTTATAATTTAGTATAAAACAAATAACAAAACCAAAAATAAACATCTTAAAATTTAAATGAAATAAAACAAATTAAAACGAGGAGTGGTGAATCGAGTGAGTGTGAGTGCGCTTGTGTATGAGTATGTGTGTGTGAACGTGTGTGTGTATTCGTATAAAAAGAAGTAGGGCTACTTTCAGGTAAGTGTTACTAAGTACTTTTCAGTCTCGTCGTATGTTTTATTCAGAAGGAATTCACGGAGGGCAAGTTTGCATTTGCTGTGTGGTAAATTATAGATATATAAGGACGCGTTAATTTTATTATACAAGCATGGGCCAAGATAGTAGAAAAATCTCTTTGTGTATTTGAATTGAGTTTGTGGAACAGTACAAATCATATCTTGACGTCGTTTGGTAATTTTAATAAGAGGGGTTTTTAAATGTTGCAGAAGAAAGTGTTTCAATTGTTTCTTAAAAATACGTTATAAGGGTTTTGAAACAATTACAAATTCGGTCAACTCCAAAAGGTTTAAATCTGTCACATATTTAATTGCCTCTAACCACTTTCAATCACCACTTCCCAGACCATTATCAAGGTTAACATCAAAAACAAAAGTTCACGGGAAATCCGTTGGAGAAATGAACGCCATTGTGTCAAAGCTTTAGTATGCAGAAGGCGATTGTACGGTCATGGTCACACTCGCTGTCACATGCATTATTTATAACGAAAGAGTGAAACTTGTGAATTCAATAATAAGTTTATTGCGTGCAAAGGCACCTGAGATGATGTCCGGGTAAAGATTTATTACTTTTGCGATTAAAGGACAACATTCAATAACAGAATTTTTTTGGGTTAAAAAAATCTGTAGTTTCACACAAAAATGCAATACACAATGTTAATATATGCAACGGCTCACAGCTTTGTTTTATAACCAGCTTAAAAATTCAACGCTTGGCGATCTAGAATAATGTACTGAAATCATAGAAAATTTGCTTTCTTTCGATTCCAAGGTAGGAAAAAGTGTTATTGTTTTTTTTCCACCAGGAATTTCCCGAGGTCTGGAATTGTGCCTGATTGATGGAAAAAGTCTCGCTATAGCATGAGACTTATACATAAACGAAATGTGGGTGTACCAAAGGTACCTCTGCCTAACCCTTCGGGGATTAAAGACGTGATGTTAAGTCTGATGATTCAAAAGGGAAACAAAGACAAAGGCATAGACTTCACAATTGTTTTGACGCGGATGTGTGAGTGATGGAAGAAGGCTAGAAGGGCAGAGTGCCAGAGTGTCAGGCGCTCGTCATCTCGCCGTGAATATTCAAGAGAGGGAACGAGGTCACCCATTGTAGTCGCTGCTGGCGTTCAGTTAGCACACTCTGAGATACTGTGTACTACGTTGTACGTGTGGGTAATAGTGGGTGTAAGGTATGAGGTTTTTAGGGTAAATGATACGAAAGCTACCTATTTCAATTAGTTTCGAATTATCCACAATTTGGTACAAACTAGAAAAATGCTCCGACTGGGGATTTAATTTTGATTCCCGTATCACAAAGCTCGATTCAAAATTCAAAATATTTGCTTACTACATACACGTTTGTTGAAACTTTTCGAAAGTAGTATTTGACTACAAAATGCATACTTTCATTACAAGGTATAGACATAAAACATGCGATAGTTCCAAATTGAATTCGAAATTCAAAACGGGCGTTTCGCAAACGTGAAACGCGGTATCAGAATGGCTCAAACGATTTCCCGCGAATATGTTTTCCGAGCAACCAGCCGAGCGAGAGGTATTTGAATAAACTCATGTTTCTAGAATTTTGTATATTTTCAAACGGATAAACAAGCCTTTGTATAAATCTTAGGTACATTATATTTATTTGTTTGGTAATAACACTCTTAAAGTTTATTGGGCATGCAAATTCACTTTTTACATTGATCGCTACGTGTGTATGTCCAAAAACTGTATTTCAAATGTAATTTTAAACGAAAGTGCGGAAAGAAGAAGAACAATTTACTGGCGGCAATAATACTTCGAAGAAAGGAAGAACTGCTAACGACTCTGCAATAACTTCAGAGTTATTCAGACCATATTCTATCATCAGATATTGTGTAGGCTTTTTTTTTGTCAGAAATTGCTTGTTCTCAATGCTCTGATGTCCAGCTGTTGCTACCTTTATCTAAAATCTTATCTTTTCTAGTTGACCTTATACCTAATTAAAGTATGATTAACATCTGTAAATTCTTACCTATGTATGCTTATCTCAAAGAAGTTAATCAAAGTTTTTCTCCGATTTTTTTCTATGTAACATTAAAACACATTAAATAACACTTGAAAACAATTGTCACACATAATATTTATACAAAAGCGTATGAAATATAAAGTGTAAAGATTCATAGACTCATCATCGCCTGGTAGTCGATGTGATAATGACAAAAATATGAACAAGCCCTCTCGATTAGCTACCCAGCCTGTTTGAGTTCCTAATTGTAATCAACGAATTTCCAGCCAGACATAAAAAAAAGATAAAAACTTCTTTGTTTCATTTAGTGAATTATATAATTTAGAAAAAATTGGAACATTGACCCCCAATATCTCCGTAACTAGAAAGTTCCCAGGTATGGTCTTTTTTTTTAGCCTGTATTGTCCCACAGCTGGGCAAAGGCCTCCCCTGTAGCCCTCCATTCTTCTCTCTGTGCGGTTTTCTCCGGCCAATCTGTCACAAACGGTTCTAAGTCGTCACGGCAGCCTTTTCTAGGCCTCCCTCGGCGGCGACGTCCGTTTTATGGCAGCCACTTCGTGACGCCTCTGGCCCATCAGTCCCCATGAATTTTACAGACGTGGCCAGCCCAATCCCACTTTAACCTAGCAGTCTTATTGCCCACCTTAGCGATTCAAGTTTTTGAGCGTATTGTGGTATTGCGAATTCTGTCGCTGAGCTTAATACCCAATACCCTAAGTTCCATCGCCCTTTGGCAAAAAAACCTAGTACAAAAATTATTGCAATGACGGGAAAGAAAAGAGTTCTTCGCTAAGGGTATTTTTACACCCATTATTATGAGAGAAGTTAGACAATCTATGCTCCGAATACCAACATTTCGATCTTTATATTTTATTCAGTCATAAAACGTTTTTGTTTGAAGCCGGAAAGGAAGAAGGCTTTGATTAATCAGAACCGATTAATACCCCAACGTTATTATCATTCAAAGCTTTCCTTTCGCGGACGTGTACAGAATTTATTACGAAATATTGTGTTTATAGTATTTTATTAGTTGTGACAAAGAAGACGGGCACTTGGCAACAGACATATTGTCTCCATGCGCATTGTCGGCGACACATTATTAATTAGTTACGTTGACTGTACGCGATTCGTTCCAGAGAAAGTCCCTAACACTATACAGACATACAGTCGGTAGATATAGCACACTATGACGACAGAGAACTAAGTGTTGCCTGTTGAATTTAATGTGGAGAATTTTTCGCAACATTGAATTTCGATTTGCGGAACACTTTTCTTTAGTGCTGACAAAGATAAAGGTTTGTTAAAAGCTTTAAAAGGATGTATCCTGGTGATACTTAATAAGAAAAGATAGATGGCTTATAGGCAGGTATAATAAAACATTGGCTGAATTTTATGAAAGTTGATATGGTTGAAAAGGAAGTGAACATTATGGTGTTGGTTGATAGAGAAAGATGCATGAAAGAAGAACACGTACTGTGTCCACCCTTAATAAATCGGGATAAGGAGAATCAGACTGCCTCGTTAGTCGCAATTGCGACTGCTGCATGAGGTCTCCGCGACTATTTGATTCCCGGGTCAGTCAAATTGATATCGGGTTTTTCCTGTCTGGATTTGTGCCCGGTTAATGGCAATAGGCTCGCCCCCTATGACATGGGACTTAAACATAACTGGCGAAATTTGGGTGTACTATTAGGTACATCGTCATCATCATTTCAGCCGAAAGACGTCCACTGCTAGACATAGGCCTCCCCCAAGTGTCATTGACCGGTCCCGTGCGACTCGCATCTAGCTAGTGGGAGGCCTTGCAACACAACGTCTTCCGGTTCGCGGTCGCCACTCCAGAACTTTTTAGCCCCATCGGCCATCCGTTCTGCGAGCAATGTGCTCTGCTCACTGCCACTTAAGTGTGGCAATTCTTAAGTTCGGTCTACGTCGGTAACCTTGGTTCTCTTGCGGATCTCCTCATTTCTGATTTGATCACGCAAGAAAACTCCGAGCATAACCCCCTCCATTGCCGTTTTCTATTAGGTACACCTCTATCTAACTCTTACTCTAAAGAGAATCAGACGAAGAAGTATTCTGTCAAGCTTTTTCCAGATAGACAGAGTTCAAAATTGCATAAACAAAAATTAAACATATGAATTTATCATTTACTAGGGTCACGTGCAGACGAAAACTTTTTTGTTTCTCGTTTGCTAGTGGAAATGAATTCGGTAAAACAATGTGGACTAGTTTTATTATTCCAATGAATGAGACAGATGTAGGTGTCTCTGGTATAGCCGGTTCGTTATAGTTTTATGAACTCTGTCTCGCGTGTACCGTCTGTTTTCATTGCCTCTTTGTCAAATAACTATATTATGAATATATGTTTCAAAGTAGTTTTTGTTCGAGTGGAATATATTACTCCTTTCGTGTGCACTGTGCCGTATATTTTCCGTGAAATTTTTGTTCTATTTATTTTGAGTTCTGTGAACATTTTTCCGCTTCAAATAACGTTTCTGATATTTGAATGAGCTTTTGTCATCATCTGCCTGCTTTATCCCATCTATGTTGGGGTCGACTTCCAGTCTAACCGGATGCATCTGAATACCAGTATTTTACATGGAGCGACTGGCTATCTGACCTTGACAACCCAGTTAGTACTGGGCAATACGATACCCACTGGTATCTAGCCATATACCCACTGGTTATTATTTTATGTGGCATGTTTATTGGATTTTGTGTAATATGATTTTAATTTTATTGAGTAAATGAAATGAAATGCTAGACTGGAACTTTCAAACTTATAAGTTTAATTAATATAATGTTTAAATTTGAAAGTTCCTAATGATCTATGTAAGTCATATTAAATAAATAATAATAGAAACTCTGCAATATTAGTTTTAAGTTATCTTGCTGCGCCCTAATAGGGTCATGTACTCACTAGTTTAAGCTTAGCGTGTAAAATTGGTTGTGTACATTGTGCATTAAAATAAATAAATAAATAAAACTGGTTGTCAGACTTTCGGACCATTGACTACCTGTAACGACTGTAAAAAATCTACAATTGACAGCCGCACCAACGGCTTAGTTCATGTATGTATGTTTAAAAAATATTAATTCGTAAAACATATCAATGATGAAAACTGGAAACATAAAGAAACAAAGAGTATGAGCTAGCTTACACTAAGACCTAGACGAAAGCAATCAGCCAACAAAATAAAAAAAAACATCACTCATCTCTTTCTCAACTACACTGTAATCTCCGTAACTACTACCTACATACTTATTGCAGCATTTATCTTATTTATCAAACAAACATAACTGACAATGCAATATCCAGGGATCCATTGTTATATCATATTACTTAAGATGTTACCAATTAAATTCGTGTGCGAATTACGATCGCATCTAGTCACGTTATCTTGTGGGCGGCGGCCATATTGCGAAGTTTTGTAAAACTGGTCAAGTGTGAGTCGGACTCTCAAACGGAGTGTTCCGTAAAAAGGCCAAAAAAACACGTCTCTATTTGCCCGCGGCTACACTCGCTTTATGGTCGGAAATTATCACACGGGAACTTTTTAAATATAGCCTGTGACACTCGAGAATAATGTAGTTTTCGGAATCGGATCAGTATAGTTCCATATATTACCCCCTATATCCAAAGTTCACCTTTAACTTTACCCTTTATAACATTAGTATAGATTACTCGTTTAATTGCTGTCATAGTAAAACACTGTGAAAATTATAAGTGTCTACCTATTACGGTTTAAAAGAGACAGCGCTGTGACAGACGGAGCCTCAAAAATAGGGTACCGTTGGTCCCCTTCGTATACGGCACCCCAATAACCAGCGCCCGCGCATCATTTCTCACGATATGACGGATTACAGCACTGGAGCGCACGCGATCTGCCAAATCATAGACTAATTAATTGTATAATGTTTGTGTTTAATGGCTTTTACAGTTTTTATGAGAGTAGAAGTATGTGTGTGGTATTTTGTTTCTAAAATATTGCTTACCTACATAAAATGCAGATGGCGTTATGCACAACACATTTATTTGTTCTTTGTTTTAAAATAATTCTATTACTTTAAAAGGAACTGAACTTTAAATCTGAAAAAAAAAATCATTACTCGTATGTACAAACTGGATTAATACAACATGATCTTGTTGTGTGTTGAACATGAAAGTACAAATCAAGAAACGTAGGTAGACCCTACCATGGTAAACTGATTGCAATACTGTATCGGAAAACTGACCTCATAAAGAGCAGTGACATTAGAGCAAAGACCAAAGTCACTGATGCTTTGTATATGATGAGAAGTGGAATTGGGCAGGCCTTATCGTGAGGACTACAGACAGGTGGGGCAAGCACGTCCTGCACTGGTATCCACGAAACGGATACAGACGTCGCGGCGGACCATTGCAACGATTGCGAGGCGGTATCGTCGTACTGGCAGGGCTAGAGTGGACCAGAACTGCCTAATATAGATATAGATGGAAACAGATGGAGGAGGCCTTCATCTAGAAATGAATGACCCCTTAATAGGTTAAGTTAGGCTATTATTATTATTTTTTATTTATCTGAAAACGGAACTTTTACAGCTGTTGACCCATTAAATCCAAATTAAAAATCCACAATTGTGTAAACACATGTAACGAAAAAAATTTGCATATAAACGTGAAGAATTCGAGTACAAAACTGTGTTTCCGTAAAAATAATCTGTAATTATAAGAAACATCGTGTAATTCGCCATTAGTGCGGACTTTATTGTTTGTAACATGTATCTTTTGTAACACTGTGCACACAGATCTGTGCCATTGGTCCAGTTAGATGTCACTCGCAGATTCTTAACTAGAATTTTCTATGTCGTGGGTGATGATTACATTCACAAGCATGTCTATAGAGATGTGACGTGATTATTGAGCCCTATGTTTATTTATTGGGCTCTTCAAGGGTCACGAGACACTTTTGCCATTTGTACATTGCAGAAGTTTTACAAGACACGGACTTCAGATGCCTTGGAAGATACTTTTCTCCAGCAACGGATTGTTAAGGGGATTCGATTCCTATTACCAATCACCTAATTATTTCTTAATTTTATAAACTTGAGTTTAAAAGCTAGACTAAAGAAAATCTTACATTGCTGGTACATTGTTAGGTTAATGGATTATGACTAGAAGGGTCACTAGTTGTAATCCGTTAACTATAAAACAAAGCCATTACATACAATAAAAAAATAACCTTGACACCACAAACAAAAGCAGAGCATAAGAAAAAATACTTTAAAACATTCTTCAGTATATCTTAGATTAAGCCACGTCTTCGGCTCAAGAGTGATGAAAATTTTAATGAGTGCTGCAATGTGCTCGGTGAATCTTAATGCGCCATTGTTGAGCATGACCGAAGTAAATTAGTGCTATCCTTTACGAAATAAATATTTGTCTTTAAAATAGGTGTTACAATAGATTAAATAATCGTACATAATTTTGTAATTTATAGCTGCTTGTTGGTGTCGTTTTGAGGTAGATTTTTCTCACGTGTTTGTCTGAAAAAGCGCACTATGCGAAGTGATTTCTAGAGGTCATGTGCAAAGTTGAGACTACTGTATTGCGTAGTGGTACAGGATTAATGTACCATGCAATTTATTGATACTTTAATACTTCTTTTAAAGACTCGTTTGAAAAGACCAGTCAATAATTTAAGTTTAGCGCCTGTCTGGTGAGGCCCCAGCACTAGCGTGTTGTAAACGTAACGGAAATACGTCGATGTTTGAATCTAAAATACAATTATCCAATAGCATTTTAGTTAAATTGTTTGCAACAGCCACAATCAGTAACATCCATAGATATGAATATATTTTTAAAATTATAAAAATATTATGAGTGAAGCAGTTTTAATTTAAAAATCGACGTTACGTTTACTGTTACACCGCGATGCATCAGGTACTTATTCTATCGTCATGATCAGCAAATCATTGTCATATTAATTCGAGAAACCCACCTCGTATTAGAACTTTAAATCTAAATCAGGCTACGATGTTCCTACTACTGGGCCTGGCTGGGAGCCTCCTCTCTTTGAGAGGGAATGGGCTGTACCGTAATTCTCCTCGTGGCCCCAGCGGTGGATACCACATATCTTCGAAATTTTCGGTTCTAGTTCGTCGTGCATTATTATCCCTGTCACATTAATGTCAAATTATTTTCATGACCAACTTTCTTACAAATAGCAGCTTTTATTCCCCAGCTAGCTACCATAAGTTTAAAAAAATGTCTGCGCATACATTTCCCGTTTACCTGCACGAGGTAAAGCATAATGTAACATTAAGTTCAAAATTAAATTACTGTTTAAATAATGCGAGGCTTCCAGACTGGTTGGTGGCTGCGTTGTAATGAGCAAGTTGTAAGTAGGTTGCATTAGGGAGCAGGGGACACAATGTTTGGCCATTCTCCAGGAATGTAATGCTGCTATTATTACTGCTCGGGTGATAATATTATTTGTGATTTGTTAAACTCATGTTCTTAGTTGAAAGGTTTTTAGGTTATTTAATAAAGCGTAATTTTTGGATTTTTGGTTCACGCTGACGTTACGTTCACAGCTGAAGTGGATTAAATTACCACCAGACTTAATATCCATGTTCTCAAAATTTAATGCTTTTGCTTTTATTTTTTATTGCTTGGTTGATAACATTATGTGCTTTGGTCGGATAAAGTTGTTGTAATCATGCTCTTAGTTGAAATGTTTTTTTTTGTAATTGAATTTACAACTTTGTATTGGTATATCATGTATTCAGATAAAAAGCTACCCAAATAATAAAAATAATGTATCATGTACTAAGTCTTTTAATCCATTTTTCTTTCTTTCTAATCTATAGCTGATTGCTAGCAATTCATTGGCAAGTGAATGCGACTTTAGTCCATCAAAGCGTTCATCTAGCTAGTTTGTGTTTAGTAAATCTAGACAGGTACAGATGTATTGAAGCACTGGCCTCGGTGACAGTGACATAGACAAATGACAAACTCTGCATGTAGTTAAAATCACCGTCGTAACTTTTTTGATCGCTTTCAGTTTCATTCACTCTGTAAAAGCGTGTCCAATTCTTTATTCACATACAGAACATTTATATAATATCCTTTAATCTCCTTCAATTAATCTCAACCATTTCGTAGCGTAGTGCTGCTCGCATAGTTTCACAATACTATTATAATTGCGAAAGTTCGTGACGATGTATGCCTCGATCGATGTTTGATACTCTTTCACGGCAAACTACTGAACGGATTCTGACGAAATTTTACAGTCATCAGTACATCAGAATAACACATTTTAATATACCAAATCACGTGTCAGTGTGTTCGTCCACGTTGGTATCCGCAACCACCCAACCGATTTTAATGACATATTGTAAATGTGCGTAGTTGGTCCCAACTTAAAAGATAGGATAGGATTTTGGACCCGATATGCGGCGCCATACGGAGCAGGGGTGGTTCAATAGTAGACTATAAGTTGTAACCATATCGTGTAAACAAGAATTTGTGTGGTATAACTAACTACTACTAAAAATACCCGACTACTGAAAAATTACGCTCTAATTAAATTCGGGGTTTAAAAGGTAAAATCGACTCCTCCCATTATTGAAGTCGATTAAAATATAGCTTATGTTACCCGGGCTATAATAACGAATCGATTGACACCTTATTCATCAAAATCGGATGAATAGTTTAGGCGCTACGGAGGAACATACGTAAACACAAACATACATAGATTGCTAAAATCATAACCCTTCCTTTTGGTTTCGCCGTAATCGGGTAAAAATTGAACAAACCCGTGCGAAGCCATGGACAAAAGCTAGTTCCACATACAACTGATAGAGCCGCTTAATGTTCAATTCTCGACTTGAAAGGATGAATTTGCGAGGCAATTTACTAGGATTGCCGCGTATTTCTGACGTTATGTGGGGAACGTAGTACATTAGGTCCGTAATGTACTGGGTTAGTGTTATTTCGTATCCTTTTGGGTATGAGTTACGTACACGTTTGTCGCGTAATATATAGTGTGGACTAGTGTTGTATATGGTCTGTGGTAAGTTATGTGTTCTTGGAGCGATAATGTCTAAAATTGTGTCGTTTGTGTGTAAATGGTTGCTATGTGTATAGGTTTTAGCACGTATGACGACCTTATTCAGTTTTAAGACAGTGATAATGCCAATTTTTATGCTCGGCTGGTAAATAGATTATCATCACCTTTTCCAAACTATGTTGGAGTCGGCTTCCAGACTAAGAGGATGCAGCTGAATACCAGTATTTTACATGGAGCGACTGCTTATGTGATCTCCACAACCCAGTTAGTACTGGGTATTACGATACCCCTGGCCTAGGTAAGACTGGTTGTCAGACTTCCGGCCCGACTACCTGTAACGACTGTCAAAAGTGTATCTAGATAATATAACAGCCAAGACCAACGGCTTAAAGTGCTTTTCGGAGGAAACTCGGTATGCAATGATGGTCACCAGTCCACGGACCAACCTCAGCAAGCACGGCTTACAGATCGACCCGAGCAGCTGTTATTATTTGGCCACGAGCTCCTCCTGGCGGCTCCTGGCTCCTCCACGGCTGGTAAATAGATATTACAGTAAATGGCTGCCATGTGCACTGACGATCTTTTTTGTCATCTTCGCCAAACTATGGCCGAAATAATAGAAATAATTTTATGAAAGAACATGTAGGTTTCGATCGGTTATATTACTACTTCATGTAGTCATTTTTGGTTAACCCCCGCTGAAAGGTTTCTTATCATAATACCAAAACACTGCTAAATTAATCCATGCAACTATTAAAAAATATTCTTTCCTCGCCTGTGCCCCGAGCACGTTCTCAGCGTCCCAGGAAGAAACTAGATTATTCTAAATATTACAAATAGATAATTATGTACCATAGATAAGATTGTTATTTATAAAAGAAGTTATTTCAAATTGTGTTATTTTGTAAACAGGTTTCAAAATTAAGTGTGGAGGAATGATGCATATCTGCCGTCCTCATAACCACATGTTCTAATTGTTCTAATTGTCAGTTCACTACTTATGAAAGAACAGGTGGCCTACCATGACGTCTTAAAGCAGGAGTAATTCCAGTGTGGGAAAGAGATGGCGCTAGACGACCTGTATAGCTCTGTCTCTTTTCCACATTGGAATGACTCCTGCTTTAAGACGTCATAGTAACCCCGCAGTAATAAACTATCTTTGGTACTATAAACTCGTTCGTTTGTTTCGTGCTTCCCTAGTTAAATCATCATCATCATCTGCCTAGCCTTTTCCCAACTATGTTAGGGTCGGCTTCCAGTCTAACCGGATGTAGCTGAATACCAGTATTTTCCATGGATCGACTGCTTATCTGACCTCCACGACCCAGTTGGTACTAGGTGATACGATACCCATTGGTAAGACTCAGACTTTTTGGGCCACTGACTACCTGTAACGACTGTCAAAGTTCTAGAAATGACAGCGGGGACCAACGGCTTAACGTGCTTTCCGAGGCACGGAGGAAACTCGGTATGTAATGATGGCCACCCATCCACGGATCAACCTCAGCAAGCACGGCTTAACCTAAAGATCGATCCGAGCGGCTGTTATTATTTAGCCAGGAGCTCCCCTAGTTAAATACATATCAGTATTACTGATTTCAGCTTCACCAGTGACCTATGTGATTCTAAAGCAATGTCTCTTCTACAACTCCGTTCTCGCGAACCAAATTATCCTAACTCGACACACAACACCCGACCACACATTCTCTCGCTTCACAGCTGCTGTAGGTTTAAATATTCAGTTGTAAGATCATACAAATGAGACAGGCTATGTGTGTGGTACTTATTATATCGTGGACTATAATTATGGTCTTTCTCGGAACATTTCGCGCGGTCCAAATTATTAATGAGCTCCACTTTTGTAAGGTTTTCCTCCTTGCATAAATCATGGTGTTAATGTTGTGTGTGTGAAGTTTTTTACCTTTAACACTATCTTCCCGTACACATGTGACTAAAGAGTGATGAATATAAATGTTGATGGATGAAGGGGGAGAGGAAGACCCAAGAAAAGATGAATGGATTGTGTGAGGAATGATACGAAGGAAAAAGGAGTAAATGATAGCGTGACTATTGACAGAGGAGAATGAAAAAAGAACGTGTTTCGCTGACCCCAAATAACATGGGGCAAGGGCAGGAAGATGCTGATGACTATCTTTCTGTCCTTGTCTCATTGTACCTACATTTTTTTCTTGAAGTGGCATTTTTTTTATTTCATTGCTGCCGCCAATCGAACCGTTGATTTAAAAACCATAATTATGTTCTTTTACATCCTGTTTATCTTTTTGATCTATTTTTATTTACAACCATCCACATTCAGACTTAACTATGACACTGTACTTCTTCATGACTACACATCATAAATTGATATTATCTCTAATGTGGAATAAATTAAACACCGAATCACCACTAGAACCGTACACGGCACTAGATATTCCCGAAATTCAGGGCAACCTCAATGACGTCATCAATAGAGCCGTCAGTTGATGTGTTGGCGTTGTTCTGTTGTTTTTCCTAATTGGCGCCTCTGTATAGACCTAATAATAGCTCTATGGTTGAGGCTAATATTGTACGTTCGTTGTGAAGAGACAGATTAGGATGGTAATGAATTAAGGATGAGACGGGCGTGCGTATAGGCTGAAAGACAAATTATCGAATTTTGAAACAAAGAAAGTTCAAGGCATGTTTTAACGATAATTAGCTGATCTCTAACGCTCTGTTACAGGTGATTATAGGTGGCAGGATCTTTAAATGATTTTGCAGGATTTGTTTGCCAAAGTACACCATGAAAAAGAAAAAAAGCAATCGGTTACGAAAAAAAATAGTACCTAAGTTACGTCTAATTTTGGCCACTTAGAACTTCCTTATTTGGTAGTACACTCAACGAGAATTTCATATTTAATTATTATTACATTCATAGGAAAATAATAGTTAATTTGTACCTCGGAAATTTCTGTGTGACTCACACAGTGCTTTGTCAAACTGGCCTAAGCAATACAACGAAACAACTACGTACTTCTGTACACAATATTAACCCTATGCAGTACCAATTATAACATTTTGTAAAAAAAATATACATTTATATTTCGTTGATTTCTGTCTAACCCAGCACAATGCAACATTTCTATCTAAAATGCTGTGATGTAATAAAAAAATTTGAAAAACATGTTTACAACCGGATAAAAAATCAAGAGTGGCTGTCGTCAAATCACAACAAATTCCCTATGAATTTTAAACTGAAAGCCACGACTACGTTTTTCACGTTCAGAAAGCTCTCGAAATACCTCATGGCTTGCAAAATACGGTACACTTGGCACCTCGAAGGGACATTAATAATTCATCGCATCAATTTGGTATACACAGGAGAAGTAAATAATGTACAAACATCATTATGAATGTTAATGTGACGTAGGTAATCACATAGCGCAATAGCTCATGTGTGATGTATGTCTGTATGCAATTAGATTATTGCAATAAATTGTACATTTGAGAGATTTATTAGATGTTGCGTACGTTTGATGCGTTAATGACTTTTGTGCAGATGTTTGTGTTTTTTTCTGAAGGATCTGTAGCTACTTCATCGTAATGTCAAATTGTATGTGAAGTGTGCAGTTTGGATGTCAAGTTGCGGATAACTGGGCTGCGGGACTGTTCAAAAGAGATACCGTGACCCTGGAACACAAAGGGCAAAGAAGGAATATGGATGGGTTTTAGTCAGTAGAAGACTGACTTCCCACGATAAAAATATTTGCCCGATTTGCAAACTAAAATCAAATACTTCTACAATCATCTCACTTCTTTCTATTTTCATTTAACGTTTACTGACTTAATCTGCACCCAACAATCGACAAAATAAATCCTCTTTAAACTCCAAAAAGGCCATCAACCGCGACACACTTCTTCAACAAAAAGTTGCACCACAAATCGGATCCACCAGACTTCAAGACTTTTATTTTCACGACTTTATAAATACAAGCCGCGAGTTCATTGACCTAATTTAACACGGTCAAACAGGTTGAAGAGAAAGACTAATCGTATTGTTTCTTTGGGTTCTTCTCTTTTTATCTGCAGACCCTTAAACGATTGAGGCGTGAAGTTTTCGAGCGTGCCGTTACGCTGGATCAGTTCGTGAGACCGCTACTTTTTGATGTTCCATTCCAACGCCACTGGTAAAAACTTAGTGACAAATAGTAATGAATTTTGAGAGCTTGGAGAATGGCGGAAACCAACACACGAGAATGGTTTTGACAAATTATTGTCATTCATAACTATACAGGGTGTAAACAGACCCTTCACATAGCCGTCAACCAAGCATTCTGTACATCAAACCAAGTAACTTTACGCAAAAATGATTGCTGGGAATCGACTTTTTTTTTTTGGGGTGAAAAATCACGTTTTACGGTAGGACTCGATGGAAAGCACTCAAAGCATTGTGCGGATGGATGGATTTAATAGTACGGGGGTCGTGGAGGTGTGTAAAGTAAAAATCTTACATTAAAAAACAAAAACATGTGAACAAGTTGGAACTTTGACCCCCTATATCTCCGTAACTAGAAGGTTTCCAGGTATGATCTAGAACAAAAAAAAAGTTCGCAAAGACGGGGAGAACAAGTGCCTTTCGGCTATGTTAAGGGTCTATTTACATCCTCTATCTTAATTCGGTCCCAAAAGCCACATATTTCGTCGCTGTTGTCTGCATCAAATGGTTGAATCTGTTGTAGAGGCTCGACAAGAAACTAATACTGAGAGCCTAAGTTCGAACTATCTCTTACACTAACTAGACTTCATTTCGTAACTGTACAACCAAATCGAATTAAGAACGCAGCGCTTATTTTGATTGAGTAAATACGAGTTTTATTCTCAAGATCATTTGTTTTCATTGAACATCGCTTTACCGAAAACCCGCTGCTTTCACAGCCTCACCGTAACGGACAAGTCCCGTAACTCATCGTTCACACTGTGGTTTTAGTTTCCGCAGTTAACGCGTTCTAGGAAAAGAAGTAAAACGACACCGGTATGCAAACCAGTGGTTTAGAGGAAGTTAAATTATTCTAGCTCTGGATAAAGCTGATTTAACTGGTGTGAGTTAGTCCAGCCTAGCGCTTTACTAACTATGTTGGGGTCGGCTTGTATACTAACCATGTGGTGGCCACACGCGAAATAACAGTTGGTATTTTTGATACGAGGTGGGAAATCTAGTGTGGAGCGTAGTTTTGGTTGACTTTTATTATTCATGCCGCGTTTGCATGTTTGTTTTCATTTTTCAGTGTTGGTTATTTCTATTTTTGTTGCATATTCGTTACTGGGTAAGGAAGTTCATGTTTATAGGACGTTTCCGAGTTCAATAGTTAAAGGAGATGGGAAATTCTGGGCCCGTTATATTTTTCTAACGGAAATCACAAAATGTAGTACCATGTTTCTATCTAGGAAGCAAGAAAAGTTATGAAACTATATACTCGATTAAAACATGCCTAAATTCTTAGTAGTCGATAATGTATTAATCGGTAAAATCTTAGAATATGTATGAAAATCAAGTGATAAAGTACTTATCAATCGTATGGATTATGGAAATTCCTGATTTTTTATAGGGAGACAGCACAAGTTTCACGTGCCTACAAACATACCTATATTAATAATTCCTTTAGCTTGTTATAACTGTTATAAGGGTTAAAAATATATCGGCCCCGTCACCAAACTGGCTGGAAAAATACATTTATTCGGCCTGGTTGGTTGCCTGGCTGGCAGCCTTAAATATGTGCGATAAACGTGAAAAATAAGAATATCAGACCCAAATATAACTAGATATATGAGTCACAGCCAAATCCTACGTTATTTTTTTATTAAATTTATCACATATTTCGCGAATAAGTTGCCGATTTCGTGGGTCGCCCCAGGGAAATTTGAGCACTTGACAGTCGCGACACACATAAGCGGATATGGCAGTGAATCTGAATGTTTAGAAATATCTTAGAAACATTGAGCCCTTTAAAAAACACATAATAGTTTGTTCAAAACTATTTTAGGAAAGTATGGTATTCTTACTTTGTGTAACTTATTTAATCTTCACTGCTCTTAAAACGGTGAATGAAAAGTATGTGTGTCTGAGAAACAAATACATGTGACATCCATGAACTCGCATTGGGCCTACGTGGTAGATTTTACCCCACTCCATTTGACAGAGAGGAGCCCAGCAATGGGAACATTAGTAGTATGATTTTGATAATTCTCATGTTAAGGTATTTTTAATCAGATTTTTGTTACAGGTCAAGTCTTACCGGTCAGTGCAAAGGGAAAACTCATAAATGCGATATGATCTTACCTTAGTGCCTACCTGAGTCTTATCACAGTCAAAGTTGGAAGTATTGTAAGTTGAAAGGCAAAGGTTTCCTATTCAAAAGCGATAAGGGAAATAGGATTATATTTGCTATCTATTTAATGTAGTTTACTGTACTTCTGTGTACGGTTGGATCAGTGACTGTGGATGTTACGAGTTTACAACGAAAGCTTCTTCATTGTTTGCGAAATATGAGGTAATTTTGAATTTTGGTGTGAAAGGAAAATAATCAAAATTATGGCAAAAATATGTGGAATTTCGGCAATACGCAGAAACTGAGAAACACATGACCGTACTGTGGAGACGTTTGGGAGAGGTCTTAATATAGAAATAGAAGTTTTTCGGCTGATATGATGAAAGCATAAGAGATAACATAGCATGATGCCCATAATCCCCGAATGGTTAGGCAGAGGTGTACCTAACAGTACACCCACATTTCACCAGCTATGTTTAAGTCCCATGTAGCAGGGGACTAGGGGGCGAGCCTATTGCTGTCAACTGGGCACAAATCTAGACTACGAGGCAGCTACTGAGAAAAATGCGATGCTTTAGCTAAATCAAATTAAGGGTGTAGGTAGATAGACCCTTAACATAGCCGAAAGGCACTTGTTCTCCCCGTCTTTGCGATCATTTTTTTGTTCTAGACCATACCTGGGAACCTTCTAGAACTTTTCACAAGTATTTTTTTAAATACTTGTATTTAAAAAATACTTGTGAAAAAATGTTGTTTTTTTTTTTAATATATGTTTTTAATGTAAGATTTTTACTTGACACACCTTCACGACCCCCGTACTATTCAATCCATCCATCAGCACAATGCTTTGAGTGCTTTCCATCGAGTCCTACCGAAAAATGTGATTTTTCACCCCAAAAAAAAAGTCGATTCCCAGCAATAATTTTCGCGTAAAGTTACTTAGTTTGATGTACAGAATGCTTGGTTGATGGCTATGTGTTACAGCTTGTAGATTTTCACAGCTTCTGTATAATGCACACACGTAACATTTTCTTTCTCTCTTTGATCTCGGAAATCAACATAATAACTTTTACGTAACAACCGAATAAGTTGATCCCTAAACTCGTAACTAAGTTAGGAGAATCCTACCCCGTGGATAATAAATTGTCCTTCCTTAAGAACTTTATATGATGTTTCTTTACGAACTTTCTGTGTTACGGTGCGGGTTTTTTAAATTATTATTGAATCTGGGTTATTCTGCAGTAGGCTGAACTTAAGTTGTACATGACGTTAAGTCCCGCTAAAGTCCATTCGCGCAAGTGTCCATGCGCGGAAAAGTCCATTCGCGCAAGTGTCCATGCGCGCAAATGTCCGTTCGCGAAAATAGGTTCGCGAAAGTGTCTTTCGCACAAGTGTCTTGATATGACATTTCGCCAGTTATGTTTAAGTCCCAAGTAATAGAGGGCGAGCCTATTGCCCTCAACCAGGCACAAATCCAGACTCCGTGGTTGCTACTGAGAAATTCCTGGTGGGAAAACCCATCAACAATATGCCTGACTCGGGACCTCATGCTCAGCAATTGCGATTGCGACCACTAGACTAACGAGACAGTGTAATTAAGTAACACACAATTACGCACCTATTACTTTCATACCTAGACAAAAAGGTTGTCACAAGGGCATGCGGAACCGGGTTTCGGTCCCATAGTAAAACCGGTTTTTCCCGGGTTTCACATGCCCTAGTGGTCACCCTCTAGTGTTACTGGGTCCAGGCCTAACACAGTGAAATTTCGAGTGGTGGATTATGGCACATCCCCACGCACAGAGAGGAAGCCTGTGTTCCAGCAGTGGGAAAGTTATAGCCTGATTTACTGTAAGGGTAGTTTCTTAGTGTTTACATCTATCGATCGATCGTCGATCAAGGCCATCGATCGATGGCAGAATGGATATGTCGACAGTTTCTACTACACCAATTGATCGATCGTCGTTATTTCTACCATCGATCGATTGGTGATCGGATCGATCTCCGATTGGTGTGGTAACACTCTTAGTAAACAATTCCTATAAAACATGGCCATCACAAATATTTTCCTAGAAAATTATACATTGTCAAATTGTTGTTCAGTTAGTACTTACTATTCGACATTGTTAGAGTTTTCATGAAACAAAGCGCTTCAATCTGAAAGGCAATGAACTAAATTATAAATTCTTGGAATTAGAGCTTTGCATTTCTCTTAGTTCCGTTCGTTAATATTTTGAAATTCAAAACAATATCAATATTCAAATAACTTTGTTTACATCTGAAATTTTATATTAATGATGACTATTACTATAATTATTTTAGTTTTTTTTCGAGCGTAGCAGCTGATTGAAGTTACAAAAAAAAATGCTCCTAGAACGTTGTAATACTTAACTTCGTTTAAAAAAAGTGTCCATGGGGTTTTTTCCCGTTCGTAGCTTGAACTTTCTGACTGATATACCTACTCCGTGACCATTCAAAAATATCTGCAAATAAATTAACAAAAAAAAAAAAAACCGTCTGACCTCCATGTTGTGTGGGACCACATATATAGTGGGACACTTATACAGAACTTGTTTATAATATTCTGTAAACTATTTCGAAATTCCTCTAATATTTTGCAAGTTTGTAGATATTTACGGCCGATCCCATCGACTTGTAGATCTTCGAACTCTGAACCCCATAGATTATTCAATACGTGACTAGGGCACTATCGGATTAGTATTGGCACACCATAGAGTTATGTTTAACTTTTGAGGAGAATATTTACATCTTTCACTTTTGTCTATGCTAAGATTGTGTAAGTTGCTTATTTCCTGTGAGGTATTAATAAAGTTTTCGCTAGTTTTTAATAGTTTTGTCTGCATAAATAATATTATTGTAAAATGCTGGTTATTGAAATTAGTTTCGTTTTTATTGTGAAGAAATTGGATAGGAAGTATTCTCTACTTTACTCATTTATTTATTTATATTTAGGTACCAACATGAAACAGAAATACGAAGTGTAGAAACGAAATACGAAGTTTTCTTTAGTTGATACTAACGTCCTCCTTTGTGAAAATGTAAAAAAAAAACAATGGCAATGAGAACCTCAAAATCCTTATTTAAAAAAAAAAACAAGTAACATAGTGAAAAGTTTTTTTTTAATACTTAAAATAGCAAATTAGCCAACTAACAAACTGTTAATTCATGTTCCTACTAAAAAACAAAACATCACGCCTGTAATCCCCGAAGGGTTAGTCAGAGGCGTACCCAATAGTACACCCACTTTTCGCCAGTTATGTTTAAGTCCCATGTAATAGGGGGCGAGCCTATTGCCAGCAACGGGGCACAATTCAGACTCCGTGGAAATATAAAATAAGAAAAATAATTTACATTTTCGTTTTCCAAAATGCCGCCACAACTTTCCGCCATCTCGCAGCTTCCATACCTAATTATTATTTCTTCTTGCGACAACAATGGCGTATACTTGTGTTAAGTGTAAGCCGAGTATAATCCGCCGCCAACAAACGAACCAACGTGATCCGATCAACACGAGCTTGTAATCTTACGCGAGTTTGTCTCCCGTTTGAAGGAACTCCGAAATAAGGGAAATTATGTAATAAGTAAGTTTAATCTTTAAAGAAAGTTAAATGTGTCAATATTTTCTGTTAATAACTGTAAATATTGGGTTACCATTTTGTGTTAAAGGTCGGATGTTTGATAGCTTGGTTATTTTTTCATTCCTTTGGTTTGTCCTTACTGAACAACAGACGCATGAGAAAAAACACAATTCTAATAATCTGATAGCTTCGGCGTTTACCCTTGCAATAAGATCATTTGCACGTCTCTAGGTCTCTTAGATTCAAAGATCAATTGGCATTTCATTGAACATACCCTAGATCAGCCGATTAAAAAAACAAAATGGCTGCCATTCGCGGGGTGTGGGGTTAGGAGTATGAACGTGTGTTTGTCGATAGAAATGAGTATATAATATGCCCTTAAAGTATCGGCCCAACACATTGTATATAGGTTTTAATTCCACGAAAAGATCCAAGTCTGGATGCAGGATGCAGCACCGCACGCAAAAATATGCACATGCAAGAAAAGCAATAATATCTGAACTTTCCATAGGAATTAACGCGATCAGCTAACTAATCAATGTGTATGGGTAAGCTAAAAAAAAGTTACGAATTGCCAAAAGTCATAGAACAAAACTGGTTCAGTTTCATGGTCTGAGTCCCCACACGACAGGTCTTGAGTTTATTTTGTTATAAGTCCCAAACACCAAAGTCCCAAAAAAATATCTCCGAACAATAAAAGCGACGAAGCCACTTAATCAAGCTTCATCCCCTTATATGATACAGGATGATGTAAGAAATGACACGTAGCTAAGCTAACCCGAAACTCAAAGCTTACCCTAACCCTCTTGAGCCGACTTACAGACAACGAATATGTGTGAACAAGAGTTACGCCTGTATAATCCGACCTCTGGCAATCTAAACATACCTGGGGGCTGAAATAATTTGTAAGGATGTCGAACATCTGGAAATTAAGAAGTAAATGATGAGTAAAAAAACATGACTGCCAGTACGCAAATAGAAAATGAACTGTCCATTTAAAATCTAAAGGAAAACATTGTAAGGAAACCGAATTTATACACCCTTTCTCAGACAAGCGTCTATTTTTTTGACTTTTTTGTCACCACCCATCAGTGGGTGATTATGCAGTGCTGATTTGCCTTTTCAAACAAACAAAACTTTTCAAATCTTTGCTAGGAACTGCACGATGACCTCAGATTAGTGAGAACAGGAAACAGAAAGATAAACAAAATAGTAACCGCTGTTCTCGACATAGTTCAAGACAAAATCTACACTGCTAAATATCTTTAAGCATAAAAATTATACTTCGAATAAGTAAAATTAAATGTCGCGAAGAAGGCTTTTACAATACTTATAAAATACAAGAAATATAATAGAACATGTACATAAACAAAACAAGCTGTAATAACAGACAGATAAAAGTCGAAGTAACTCAAGAAAAAGAAAATTTTCTTCTCCAACTTTACCGTATTCTTGCTTCATTGTCTGTTTTTAGGGATCCGTCAAACTCTCTGAAGAGAACGTCTTTGAAATCATGCCCGTGACTGCCCGTCTGTTCCCGTTTGTTCGTTATACCTACCCTTATTTTGGTGTGGCAGTTTGACGTTTCCAGTTGTTTGATTTACTGGAAATGGCACCCAATTACAGAACTGAAATTATTTTAGTTGAATTTTGGTTTTCAGAAACAGTGCTGGCTGGTAGAATTATATGAACTTTAAAGGAGTCTGCCCACTACACGTATTGTACGGTCTGATGGGCAGAATCCTTACATGAGAATGAGATGGGATTAACATATAATATGAGGGTAAATGGTGACTTATCCTGAAAATAAAAACGACTGTTTATACTCCATCTGTATAGATGTTCGTGTTATTTGAAATACGCGATTCTATTTTATAAACGATTCAAAAAACATGGTTGTACTTTCAGTACGGACAGAACCCAATCGAAAAGTCGATCTCAAACTTTCCAGTTTTTGACTTTAATGAGTAGTTCGCATAGAAAGATGTTTATTTTGTTGTGTTGCTATTGTGGAAGGGAGAAATAACGAATTATTTATTTCCTGCAACTTTTCGTTACTGCAAGCTTTATAGTTTTACTTTGTCTATGCTTTCAAGTGAAGATGAAGCGTATAATCGGATAGCTAATGCAATGGCACGGCGCAAGATAGCAGGACATTGAATGCTAGAAATGACTGAACACTATAAACATATTGTTCGTGAATTTAATTGTTTGGTTCATGAACGGTTATTTGTGACTATTAAACACAGTTGATAGATTATATTGACAGTACCTATATTTGCTTAGCAAAAGCATTTGATGCTTCTGACATGCCATTTCAGATCAAACGAACGAGCCTAGAATTTAACTCAGCCACTACTGAACTTACTTAATAATCATAATACGAGTATAATAATGCTTACTTCCAGGTTTACATTTTAGCAGAATAGCACTATATAAAACAGACTATATAAACCTAAAAATTGTAATAACAACACTGAGTTTAAACCTTTGGCACCCAAGCTAAGATTAAACTTAGGTTAGACCCGCTTGAACCTAAATTCGCTAAATGTGTATTTAATATAATACGTTCTCTGTCATCTTCAAACGATTGAGAGAAAAGCAATGATATTGAAAATATGTTTAGCGTCAAAATTGTTTGATTTGTGGTGCAAGCTGGCCTTAGACCTTTATCAATTTCTGTTATTACACATAGTCCTTTGTCTTTTGTATCAAGTCTGCGCAAACCGAATCCAAACAAATTGCGACTTTATGAGTGCTCCATAAAAGTGGGCAAAAAATAACATATTGCCTCAATAGCTCTTCGGGGATTGTTAGTGTTCACATTATTCAAAGATAATAGGATGACATGTAATTACGTGCAGAAAATAAAGGACGCAGGAGGTTTTATTTCTTATGATGAAGCTCATTGTGGTGCCAAGCGCGTTAGATTTCCCCAGAGTGAGGTACTGGGTGGTTTGGCCTGGTTTCCAACTTCTTATACTTCGATAATCTGTTTAAGTGCTAGTTTTTTGTAAGAGTTACGGAGGAGCTTGTGTCTAAATAATAACAGCTACTCGGATCGATCTTTAGGTTAAGCCGTGCTTGCGTGGTCTGTCGATGGGTGTGACCACCCATTACATACCGAGTTTCCTCCGTGCCTCGGAAAGCGCGTTAAGCCGGTGGTCCCGGCTGTCATTTGTAGATCTTTGACAGTCGTTACAGGTAGTCAGTAGCCCAAAAAGTCTGACAACCAGTCTTACCAAGAGGTATCGTATTACCTAGTACTAACTGGGTTGTGAAGGTTAGATAGGCAGTCGCTCAATGTAAAATACTGGTATTCAGCTTAGACTGGAAGCCGACCCTAACATAGTTGGGATAAGGCTACGCAGATGATGGATCTTTGTAAGTGTTACGATCCATTTGTTTGTTATAAGGTAATTTGCGCTGATCGTCTACATTTAAGTTACAATGTTTTTATAGTCTTCTGCCTGGGTTGTTTTGTATTCAGAGTCAGTTCAATCTATTAGTTTTTTGGCGAATATCACACATCAAACAAGGTCCTAGTTATAGCAATTTTTATTAATTTGAATCACTATTATTCGCCATTGTTCTTTTTTTTGTCTTTTTATCATTTTATGACATAATTACCACATCATATTGGACTAATAAAAGATTTCTATATCTATAAGATTACTCAATATCACAGGATTATTTGTGTAGTAGCTCGAAGTAAATTAAATGCGAAAGCAAAACGAGCAACGTTGGCTTAGCTAAACTAGTTCCAGAGAGCAACAAAAACAAATTGAAAGTAATGTCCACAGACCCTTTGATACTACACCAAAGGAACGAAGACTCAATTCAAATGACGCAAATTCAAGTAAAATGTTAGGATAACAAAATTGGCCAAGCTCATTAGTACTGAAAAGGGCGAAGTTTAATCACTTTGAAATGAGTTAGACAGAAAGCCGAGGGAACGAAGTCTTGTGACCCTGTAGGCATTGTTCTTTTACAAATCGGGGTCTAATCAAGTCACGGTAGTTGCTAATAGATCAGTGAATTACTGGAACAAACTGGGGCGAGCTCTCTAATTTCCATATATTTCAACAAGACGTGCCGTGCATAACTAAGACGTAGTCAAGGTTTTTCAAGGAGCTTGGAGGAGGCTTCCCAAGAAGTTTTGTGGCCGTTGAAAGTAAATTAGAGTAATTTTGGACGATTTAAATCGTGATTTGTATAGCTTAGTCCGATCCGGTAATATATACGTCGTATATCATCGTATACGTACGTACATTTATGTGGTTAACACTGAATTAATGTTGTTAAAAGCTTTTCCTCGTGTGTATGTGTATGTGTATATGGAAACATATGGACGTTATATTCTGAACGTATCTCATATGGGATTCAGAACAAGTTTGCAAAGTTTTTTAATATAGAACACCGCATGGAATATTGCAAAACATAGTCCTACATGAAGGAAAGTATAATTACATATTCAAAATTTTTACTATTGTGTAAAGAACTATATCCCAGAACAATCGCAGAGACCAACATTTCATATGTTCTGCAAAGACTCGGTTCACCAGCAATTAACTCCGGTGAGGCAGCTGTTTTAAATTTTAGATGAAGGACACGATCCTGTGGTTTTTACTTGAACTTACTTTTTAAAATTCTCGTGGGAAGCTTGGGTTGACATGATTACTAAGGTCGGCTCTCTTTGTGTAGCTTTAGCGAGCATTACGCAGGTCATAACTCAAATACTTCTGCAAATAAAACTTTGTTTGTGTTTGTGTCTGGCTTTCCACAATTGATTGCCGTTTTTGATAATAATATGGTTTTATTCTCTCTAGTGATTGCTTAGGTAAATAAGGCGTCTGCTGATTAATAGACATCAATGAAGAAGAATCGCATGATGTGGATCAATGTATAGATCGCATTGAATTCTACTTTGTTACAATCATTGATTGATCATTTTATATATAAATATTATATACATTAATAAATTAAAATAACCTATATTAACTAACTAACTTAAAAATAAACTTAAAAAATGACGTCAAAAAACTCCTCCTCAACGTAGTCAACTGGTAATGTACCCAAAAGACTGGCGGCGTTGCCACGTTGTATGGCAACGCTAAGCCTTTGGCCAAGGTAAAAGACAGCCCTTGGGTCACGGGAAGAGTCAACTAAACGTTTAGAAATGTCCTTGAAAAAGCTGTGAGCACTCGGACCCCACGGACCTAGAGTTTCAACCCCAAACGGCTCGAAAATATAGTTACCAATAAGGTTACTATATTTACGCCGCTTGAGGTTCTCTGCAGCCGCAGCCGCAGCCCCAGCACAGCACGATGAGCTAGGAAGATGGGATGGCGCAACAGTATCGACACAAGTTGCATCCCACACTAAAGGCCTCCCCATCTTCCATGGAAACAAAGATTATATATTATTATGTAAAAGACAATAGACGTTCATTTTGTTCTATAGCACAAAATCAGCCGTTAATATATCCACTGATAAGGAACAGTTTTCGATCACGTAATGTTCATTTTAATTAATTAGATGTTAATTTTATAGTACAGTGTTTGATGGCGATTGACTCGCACTCTATTACTTGGGACTGGAAACATAACTGACGACATGTGGGTGTACAATTAAGTACACCTATACCCTTCCGGGATTACAGGAGTGATGTTTTGTTAATTTAAATATTTACAGTCTAAATAATTGTTGCTGGCCATTCATGGAAAAAGATAAACAGGCCTCTGTAAGAGGAAGTGGGCGATGATCCACAAAGCACGCCCACTGCGAGTTGGATTACCAGAATAATCCGCAAATTTTTATTTAAACATTGCAACAGAATTTAACGTGGTTGTAAGCCTGATCAGTTAAAGGCTTGAAATAGAAAAGTCTTTGGCAGTACAGAAAGGGTCTCTGATTCTAATTTCAATAACAAACTGAGTGCGATGTTTTATGCAAACTGGGTAACTTTCCCTTTGCAGCTTATTCAATCATCCTCAAACTGACCCTTTGAGCCCTCGGACTTGATTGCGTAAAAATAAGGATGGGAAAGTGGGCTTCCTGAATTTAAGTTCAAGAAAGAGGAACTTTGTGACATGATTTTTCACGGTTGACCACTGGAAACCAGCTATGGGGGCCCACAGCACAGCATCATGCTGAGTGGTTACCGGCTTGTTGCAGTTACGACGTGCAAGCTGTAAACCAGTTTCTTTTTTTTTGTTTCTCTCTTTTTGGATTTATAATATTTGCTATGCGTTGTATGGTTATTGTTAAGTTATTTTGTTTGTATGCACGTCATGTCCTTGCAACAAATAAATATTTTTCCTTTCATATGATGAGTTTTGAGGCTAAGAGGAAAACAAAAGTTACGAAAAATACAGAAAAATGTCAAATTAGTTATGTGTTCAATCCCTACGAAATGTAAAACAGAACACTGTTTAAAAAAAGTAACTTACGATTTCTTTTTTATCTACAGAAAGAAAGAAAAGTATATATTAGTCTCACACAGGGCAAAATGGAAATATGGTTAAATTAACATTAAAACAAAATTATATAAAAAAATAAACACTAGATAAAAATAAACAAACAAAATTGGTCCTGTAAGAGGCGAAAAGGATGTAGAAAAAGATGGAAGATATCTCCATATGGTGCTGTAACATTAAAAAAAAATTCACAGCGCATCTTTTATACAGAAAAAATAAAACTTGGCTATCATGTAAAAAGAGATCGTTAACAACAACGTCAAAATCACAATTTAAAAAAGGGCTATGCAAATCTTGATACAGCTTTTACAACCCAATTGTTATACTGGGAAGGTTTTTGTTCGCATATTTCGTATTTGAATTAGCTTTGGCAGACCGCCAGCCTTTCATATTCATCAAAAACTAACACCAATTTGAAACAAAAAAAAAAATATATTGTTGATCAATCAAATTAATCGAAAAACAATACATGGTATTTAAAAACCGGTGCAATTAAAGCTGGCCATTCATGAATCAAGATATTATATTCTAAACAGCGCCGACCTCCTTCAATTAATTAATAATAATGACTTTACAAATTGATATGTCCACTTACGTACTTACACTTTACAAGTGCATGTCACTCGTCCTTTCCATACTAATGTGGACATGATATGTATTCAGGTTGACCCATTAGGAGAAATTTACTTTCGTCCGCGACCGAACATAAACAATAGCACAGCACTTGCAGCCGAAGGAATTGGGTCAGCGGTGAATCTGAAGCGTCATGCCCATTATTAATGCTGAGATAAATATATTAGTAGCGTGATCGGAGCTTTCCTTAATTAATTATTGTGTGTGCTTATAATTGATGATGATTCTGCTTATATGTACGTTTGTCCTGGGGTCTGCGATGTGTATTTATTTTGTAGATAGCTTTTGTGGGTGAATCTGGTCGTAATTTATGGAATCGGCTGAGAATTACAGCCTTCACGTGACCCACAAAAATTAAACCAGCCATAACTTAGGATTACTCGAGTAATCCGGATCACGATCTCAAGTATTCCAAAGCCTAATTGAAACTATAAATTACAGATTTTAAGCTCAAAAAGCACAAAAAACTTAATGTTACGTTGTAGAACAGATTGTTTACTACTAATGAGCGTTTTACATGTTTGGACCGTTGTAACTGGACCAGTGTGAGAGGTCAACGGCCTGTCACGCAAGAAACAGTTAAGAATCTGATAAAATTAATGATTTCGCTAAGCCCCGTCCCGATTGCAACTAAATCGCCTTTTTCGGCTAACGAACAATTTTCGTCTGCATTCAAACTCATTATCTGCGACATTATGCGGTCAGTGACGTTGCTTTGGAGTAAGAAGTACACTTTTGTGGTACGTAAGGTGGTCTGTATAAGAATGATTGCACGGCAAACCTCGAGTTGAGTCTGGATTGTCTGGGAGCTAACACAGATACGCCACCGTGATAAATCGGTCTCTGTCTCGAGGGAGGCGAGAGAATAACCGAAAGTAGAGTGATAGCCGGAGGGGGCACTGGCGCAGCCTGACGCTCTCGCAGTGTGTTGCCGCCTTTACTAGCCGGAGCCCGCGTGCGACTACGCTCGCTCAACTCGACGAACGGAACGAATGACATTCGACGCTTGAATATTAAAAAAAAAAACTGGACAATAAAAATAGGCGGGAATTATTATTCGTGATTTATGTTCCAAAGTTAAAATGCTCTAATGAACTCTTAGCATTGAAGTTTTTACGCAAGTGATCGAGTTATTATCGGTAAGTTTTTAACTTTATTAATTATTTTTAGATTTATGAATGAAACTTTTATTTTTTGTTGTCAAATATTCTTGTAATATTTGCTGTGGTTAAAACTGTGTTTTGAAATAAACTTACACCATGTTTTTAAATGAGTAAGTTTCAATGAGGTAGCTGCATATAATAAAAGATTCTCACTTTTTTAATATTATAAAATTTTAGACGTAGAGCTTTTTACTACTATGAAAGGATAAATAATCTAGCACCTGCATTTTCATGTTATACAAACTTTTTAATTTTCCGAGCTTTTAAAAAAGTTTGTTACGAATGCGTTCAGCGAAGGACGTAACATGGAGGTTCATTATATTTTTTTACGACTGTTTATGTCAAGGGATATAATATTTCTCGGTTGCAGTAACTTTTTTCATTCGGAAAGAAAATAAAAGAAGTTATAATAAGATACGGTGGCTGAATAAAGTTTGGTGTACACGATCGGGATAGATATTTTAAAGTTAATCCTGTGGTTAGTTTTCCTCGTTATAAAAGTTTTGTTATTAGATAGGTATTGTTCTAGATGGAGCTTCGGTGTTATAACAGGGAACAGAGAAAAGGCTCCGTTCCAATTAAGAGTTTTAATATAAGACTTCACTCGGAGTTTAAAATGGTTATAATTAATTAATTTATTATTATTCATTCATAATCAAGTAACATAAGACTAATTATTTGGCACAAAATTTCAATAACAACACAAACATACAAAACATACAATTAAATTAAACTTATTCATTAGTAATACAAATTAATGGGTATAATATAATATCTACCTAGTACTACCTATTTGAATTCAATTTCATTAGTATTTATAACTATTTTAAATTAAAACAGATTAAAAAAAACTCATTTTGCTTCTAAATCAAGATTTCCAAAATGTTAAAAAAAGAACATTTATTGATACATCAGAGTTTTTCGTCTTTTATCTGCAACAGCTGTAGGTAAATAATTGTGAATTTCATCAGGTCAAAAGGTATAGTAAAAAGTTGCTTGACTAACAAAACAACTTTAACAAACGAACACAATCCAAGTTTCAGATACAACTACCTTCAAGATTCAACCTTACATATGTACATATATAGAAATCTAACAAACGCATGTCGCTCGTATATGTCAAAGAGAGACTGAACTTGCAAAGTCTCGCTTGCACTCCTTTACTACAATGACTGTAACGCTAAACCAGAGGACGTGTGTTCTAAGCCTTACTCGTACTCCTAGAACTGAAGCACTAGCACGAGCGTGCGGTGTTAACGTAATGAAAATACCAACGAAGGATTTTAAACTCAAATTTCAAATAGTAACATACACTTTTGAATAGTCAAAACAAGAACATTTACACACAACAAGAAGATGTATACAGTCATAGGAATAATCATTGTGAATGTACTGTAGCTATCTAAACAAAAGCGTAGATCACATGGGGAAGTGTGGGGAAGAAACTCCATGTACACTCCTTTCAAATCAAGTTATTAAAGTCGTTGGTCCATTTATGGTTGCTCCTATATGTGAGCACAAAGTAGAGAAAAAAACAACTGTCCGTCCTATGGCATTTTGGTTACTTTTTTGCTACAAGCAAATTACCGTCATAAAATTAAGTAAGTAATTTTTTAAATTAAGTAAATATTACACGCAAAACATGTATATATTTTTTTTAATCGTAGGTTTTACGTTCCGTTTACGATGTGCGCTGGTACTTATGTCTCGGTAACGATAAACCAGACATGTATGGACATGTATTCTTAGCCTTATTCATAGAACAGAACTTTGATCTCATACTTCGCTCCAAGAGTTTTATTTACCGAGGGACTTATGAAGTTTTCTTGGTAAAAGTCTATTTTCAGTTCCCGTGAGGACTAAGTACGCGAGACCCTCTAGTCTTTTTGTAGTCCGTCTCGAAAGTTATGGAGTCTCCACGTTTTGTTCGTGTTGGGGCCATATTTATGAGGGACCTACCGAGATTCATTTTTAAATTATTTAAAGGTTTATTGTGTCTTATCGAAATATTGTTTCGCACTGTCTAAACTATGCCTAAAATTTTTTAGACAGCTTTCAGACAAGTTTTTGCAATTAATAAGTTTTGGTTTGGAAATAATTGGGCCATGTTATTTTTATAATAGTTTTATAAAGTTAAATTATTAAAGCTAAGTAACTCACTATTTATTTATTAAGTTCAAATTAAGTTCCATATTCTTTTGTTTTTTCTTTATATTATATTTGTAGCTACCAACATTGACAAACTTGAAGTTACAAATATATTTCGTTTCATTTTGTTACTCAATAAATCGTGCAGTTTTCCTTACGACCTCATCATCATTACCATTGGCAGTCTATGTCCAACGCTGAGCTTAGACCTTCTTCCTTTTATGGCTTGATTCCCCGTCTGCGTGAGTCTCAACCAGGTCTTACCCACCATCTTATGAATACACCACCTTCTTCTTTATCGTGTGGTTAGTGCTTAACCTGGTGTCAGAGTTTTTATGCCGTCCATGGGGCTCTAACTTTACATAGCATAATCAGCATATAATGTTCCCACTGCACACACGGGACACGCGGCCTCTTCTCTATGAGAGGGAATGGGCTATAATCCGCCACGCGGGCCCAGTGCGGCTTCGAATTTTTGGTTCTAGGACTTGCCGGTTTCCTCTCGATGTTTTCGTTCACCGTTTTGAGAGCAGTGGTGATGAAATAAATTACACAAAGTCATGTGCCTGCCTGGGTTCAAACCCAAAACTTACTGCTCGTAAGTCGGGGCCGCCACCACTGGGCCACCTCTGCTCTGACTTCACATGCCGTCGAGAAATATCTCTCAGGCACACTGGTATAAATCAGGCCGTATGTTCGTTAGTCGAGCTATAACAGTACAACTATACAATACAAGGGCCGTCGGGTGCTTGTCAATTTCTCGCAGACCCCCATTACGAAGTCACGACGCGAGGAAAGTCGTGACGGGCGAAGCTTTAAAACTACATTTTTTAGTTCATTACTAACACACTTATGTCGACGACCTGTTTCTTGTGCACTTATGATTTGATCTGAACTAGAATGACTGCGAAAATTTTGGCTAGTAATTGTTTTAAAAAAGCAGAAAAGTGAGAAAAGCATTGGCTGAATATAACGTAACGCAAACAATTAAGTAGGTATTTACTAAACATTAATCATAGGTATTTATTGTTAAACTAGCCACCCGCCCCGGCTTCGCACGGTTGTAATATATACATATAAACTTTCCTCTTGAATCACTCTATCTATTAAAAAAAACCGCATCAAAATCCGTTGCGCAGTTTTAAAGATCTAAGCATACATAGGGAGAGACAGCGGAAAGCGACTTTGTACTCTGTAGTGATTTGTTAGTCAAACATGCAATCAGTTGATTTGGCAGTCTTGCCAAAAACAGTGATATTGAAACCAATATTGTCTTTAGGTAACCTTATAAACGAGAGCATTAAAAAAAACAACAAATTTTAAAGTACTAAATTTGCAATGCCTAAACCTTTAGTTACTGTAGTATTTCATTAACAATCCCTAGTTTTGCATCAAAACTCCGAAGAATAAATTTATAACATTAATACAACTCTGTTTCCTTCTAATATCGAGATCTATGTTCGATGATATTGTATGAAAGCCAACAAGAAGTTTATTTCGTTGTCGTATCCAAGTTTAGGAGCATCTTGGTTAAGCCCAGGATTAGAAGTTTGTCCGACCTTTGTTTGTAGTTTATTGCGAAACGGATCGGATCGTATTTATTTCTTTTCGGGCGAGAAAAGGATTCGATGTGTTGTATGAAATGAAAACGATTTTGTTCTAGAATTGTGTTAGTTCTGTCTGATGTGAGAATCGATTTCCGAAGCTTAACTGGGGCAAAGTAAAAGCCACCATTATTTTAGCAATTGATTGACCTGAATACAAAGACAAACTGATATTCTATTCTCTGTAACGGTGCTGGAAAATACAAAAATATATTGAACGCACAGTCGTTGCAGGTTAGGCAGCGACCCGAAAGTCTGACAACCAGTCTTACCAACGAGTATCGTATTACATAGTACTTACTGGGTTGTGGAGGTCAGAGAGGCAGTCGCGCCATGTAAAATACTGGTAATGAGCTGGATGCGGTTAGACTGGAATCCGACCCCAACATAGTTGGAAAAGGCTAGGCAGATGATGATCATGTTGATATTTGACTGATGTAAGTTCCGAAAAGCTACAAACAATCTCGATAAAAGTCGTGGTAGGGATACGAGACCGTTTGAAAGCGATCGCCATCGCCTAGGCCATCTGGAAGATTAGCTCTATCAACATAAAGGAATGGCTAGACCGATAAATTATAAAAGTTGATAGTCTTGCTGCTGAAGTTCCATAAAAGATAAAGATACTGCAGTTACGTATAAATCTAAGACAGACATGCGATGTAATAGCCCAAACACGTCACTATTACATTTTTATCATAATCGATGCATATCACAAAACCACAGCAATCTGATTACCAGTTAAGCGAAAACAATGTGAACACGAGATTGCATTTCAGAATAGACCAAGCGATGCATGAAAATATTTTAGAATCACGTCTCTGTTACGTCACGATTCGTTCGTAGACTCTTGAGTCCTAAGCTTTAGATTCCCTGTGTAGAAGTTTGTTCAGGGTTGGTTCTCAACAACATCTCACAGTTTAAATGTGTCTTTTCGAGCTCATGTTTAAGATCACTGTTCTTATAGAGTGGCTTTTGTTTGTTTCACACTTTGTCGTGAATGAGAACTGGGTGTCCGATTGAGTTATCAACTCTTCGAATATTGTTCTAGATACTTTACCGTATTCAGCTGTATATCAATCGATTTTATTAAACTATGTTGCAGTTCGTGTGCAGCTTTTATAGTTAATTGTCTCGCTTCATGTCGATTCAAGAGGAAATAAGTTTTCGTTGTACTTCACATAACACAATTCTTCGGATTTATCGTCGGCCAAATATTCTTCATTCTATCTACAAGGTCTTCCAATAATAAGTTACCACTCACTCAATTTCGAGCAAACCAAGCCATCAGACAATCGCGTCATAAAAAGGTTGACAATCATATTTGTATCACGCGTAAAGCTCAAATTGGTCCGATTTGATATGTCGTATAACCTTCAGAATCATATGAACAATAGTATAGTATGTAATAGTACCTCGACCAGACTATAAACAAACGTCGTAAAAGCAAATGCTTTACCTGCACATGTGCCATTTACGATAGCGGAAAGTGAAAGATGCACATGCTTTTACCGCCGGAGTGCAAAGTGCTCAAAAATGAAAGGATACCTGCCTTTTATAGGTCAGTAAAGTGAGTTGAATGGAATAGCTTATCAAGTGGGAGTAGCACTTGTGTGGAAATGTTTAATTTTATGAAGATGCGTTTTAAATGGGTCTTTGACAGGTTTACAGGACGTTTAGGCACGGAAAATGAACTTTTTTTTAATTCATACTAATATTATAAATGCGAAAGTAACTCTGTCTAGCTCTCGACAGCTCGAAATTTATCACAGGTAGACACTGACCTGGGGTATGACATACTTTTTATCCCGGCATTACCTACGTCCCCTTGGGATAATTTCCGACCTCTGGTAAATGGAGCGGAATTTATAGTGTCCGATAAACAGGCGGTGACGGTGAATCATGCCATGTTTACTTTCTTCTTCAAACAACCTTAACTAAATCAATATGCATTCTATCCACGGACTCCAAAGTTGGTAAAAATAACCAGCATATATTTTAGAACTAGCCTTTGCCCGCGATTTTGTCTATCGATTAAAGTATCCTAAGCCTGATTATTAACAACAAGTGTGCCATCATTCATCGAGATCCATTAAATCGTTCAGGCGTGAAAAGTGTACGTACAGACAGTTTCTTTCACATCTATGCTAATATTATGAAGAGGTAAAATTTGTTTGTATGTAGGGTGTAATCTCCGGAACTAATGATCTAATTCTAAAAACTCTTTCGCTGGCAGAAAGCTACATTATTCGTGGGTGCTATAGGCTATAAATTATATTTATATCAAGCATATTAGTCGAGCTATCACAATTTTTGCGGACGAAGTCGCGGGTGGAGTGCTAGATTGTAATATTAGTATGGATAACAAGTAGCAGGATGGTTTGGTCAATAGACATCAACGGTCACGAGCGGGCAAGAACATACTGGTGTAACTATAACCTTAGCACTAAAATTACCACAGCATTGAGGTAGGTTATGTTATGTTCCGTTTAAACGGGATTTAAGGCATTAATTAGAAACATTATATCACAGCTGTTTTCCCCGTAGGGTTAGGCAGAGGGTACCCACATTTCCTTAGTTTAGTTGCGTAAAGATTAAAACTTTTAATGAGTTTATTTTTTCTTTCTTTAATAACATTTTGCTAATTTATCTAAGTTATTTTTGTTTCGCTAGCAGAAGATTGTAATTTTTTAAATTTGTGTAGTGTCTGGGTCACCAAGATACTGGCTGACACTGACAGCTGACAGGTTTAACAGCGTACTTTGGGACCCGCTGTCAAACCTGTCAGTATTCTGTTGTGTAAGCTAATAAATGAATTTGAATTTGATGATACTGTGACATGACCTATGTTTATTGCTTACCAACATTTTAAAAGAGTTTCAGAGAGTTCTTCCAGAACACAGACATTCATTGAACGAAATACGACGGCACGGTTGGCGCAGTGGCTGAGCGATTGACTGCTGCGCTTCGTGTCGCGGGTTCGATTCCCGCACGGAACAAATATTTGTATGGCCTACAGGTAGTTGTTCCGGGTCTGGCTGTTTGTGTATGTGAATTTAAATGTTTGTAAACGCACCCACGATACAGGAGAAATTCCTAGTGTGGGGCAACGTTTTTTAAAAAAAAAGAAAAAAAGAAATAGGTAGGTACGATTTTGTGCAAATTTAAAATTGAATTTTCGTGGCAATTTTAACAGAGGTAGTGTTAGGGCTATCGTATTACCCAGTACTAACTGGGTTTTGGAGATCAAATAGGCAGTCGCTATATGTAAAATACTGGTATTCAGTTGCATCCGGTTAGACTGGAAGCCGACCCTAATATAATTGGAAAAAGGCTAGGCAGATGAAGAATGAATATAATAAGGAATGAGTATATTAGAGGAAGTTTGAAAGTTCCACCAGTTACAGAAAAGTTGAAAGGGAATCGATTGTCTTGGTATGGACATGTGATGAGGAGGGACGAATCGCATGTGACTAAAAGAGTGATGAATATAAATTTTGATGGACAGAGAGGGAGAGGAAGACCAAGGACACGATGGATGGATTGTGTGAGGAATGATATGAAGGAAAAAGGTGTAAATGATTGCGTGACGGTTGACAGGGGAGAATGGAAGAAAAAAACGTGTTGCGCCGACCCCAAGTAACATGGGACAAGGGCAGGAAGATGATGAGATGACGAAGTCAGAATTCATTTAAGTTTGATTGTTTTTCCATTGGTACCTACACTGATATTTATTAACTTTATTTACTAAATTTCTGTTGACTTACAAACTTATATCCCACAGAAACAATAAAGGTAAACAAACGAAAACAAAAGAAGTAAGAAGGTACATTTGGAAGGTAAAGTAAGAACTTTTTCTTCCCCACGTTTCGAGATTGCTTTTTTCTGCTGTTAAAATAGTGCTGTAAGTTATAGCTGCATTGCAGGTTATAGAAAAATTAGGTCACAACTCTAACGGCCTGCGGACTTTCGTAGATTTGACAGGTTTCCAATATCATAAATTTTACCGTAGGATATGAGACACAAATTGCTATAGATGCCTATACGAGTTCTATGGTTCATACTCAATGTATTCATTCCTGTCTGAGGGTATACGATTTATCCTCCACGTTATTTTTTATGGGTTTTATATATCATTTTTATGTTTCCAATTCATTTCTAAGCTTTTTTATTTTCTTATCGAGAGCTTGCGGAGCTGTATGATTGTGTTTCAGAAATCCAGATACATTATTATACGAATGTTTACATTTCATTTGGAGCTTTAGGGTTCCGTGAATCAGGGTAATATAAAGGTTCTCTTCTCTGTTTTTTCTCAACACAATAAAATCGGGGTAGTTTGAATTTCTAATCAGTTCGATTCAATCCATTAATTTGTTAGTAGTATTGGATTTCAGTTATTGGAGTAATGAAGCTTACAGGCGAATTTCTAATTGCTTTTAGTCATGATTATTTCACTGTTTAGTAGAGCTTTCAGGTTTTTAAGTAGCAGTAGATAGCCTAGTGGTGTGACCGTCGGACTGCCAAGTCATAGGTCTCGAGTTTGAACCCAAGACACGCATTCATATGCTTATCTTATAATTATCACTTGCCTCGGTGAAGGAAAACATTGTGAGAAAACCTAACCAGCATACCTGAGACATATTTCTCGACGGCATGTAAAGGCATGTAGCGCCCCAGGAGCGTCACAAAAACTCTGACACCAGGTTAGACACTAACCACACGGAAAAGAAATAAGGATTTTTAGGGCAATAAAAACGAAAATAATTGTAGATAAGGTATAAAAACTTCAAATAGTCACAATAGCTAGAGCTTAAAAGATGGCGTGCGACCTCCAAACTAAACAAAGTTGTAACAAATACAACGTTCTAGAAGTGACACACATTGATGCTAAAATGTGATTATTATTATTGTTGTTTGTTCGCCCGCGTTGAGTTTAACGCTTCAAGTTAAATTGCAAACAGTAAAACAGCGATAAAAGTGGCCCGGCTGGTTCCTGACGATGGAAAGAGAAAAATAGATCCTTTTTGTGTCCCTCCACACTTCGATACACATTACAGCCTTTGCTATGGAGCTTAGGGCTGGCACAAAAGAAAAAAATACTACAGAACCACATCAAATATTAAACACTCTCCCCTGAATTCCTTCGGGAAGGTATAACTGTCTATGATTTCAAATGCCAAAGGTTATTGTAATGCTCCGTGAATATTTTAATACGAAATGTTTAGAATAACTCGATTCAGAATTAAATCTCCGCCCATCCCTAGCCGACGTAAAATTATATAGACATCGAAGTATGCATTTGTGAGTAAAAAAAGTAGCTGCACATATAAGTCGACTCAATAATCGTGGTAATCGAATCACGAATGTACTTTTTTTTTTGTTTTGTGGTACGAGATAAAAATAGTCGTGAGTTCTTTCACACCGAAGTTAAATAACCGAGACAAGTAATGTTTTTTTTTTGCTGCGCGGACAATGTTGGCTTTGGTCGAGGTACGAGGCTTTTTGTCAATCACCGATACCGTTGGTGCTATATTTCGTTGTTGTATGTTACTATCACGGTTGCAAGCTTAATTTATTGTACCATGGATGTTGCGTCTCTCATGTTTGTAAAACAAAAGTTTAGGTTTGAGAATCGGGTTTCGTGTCCGTTCAACAGATTTACGCGGATATATGAAACCCTTTATGAAAGTTATGTTACTAAAACGTTTTATAACTTTACGCGATGTTCATCTGTTTTAATGAATACGGAGAGAATAGACAACTTTTCTTCTCAGACAACTTAATAATTAATTTGAATAAAGCAACGCACATTTTTAGATTTCCACGAACATTTATTTCGTCAAAATATTTCGGTCACGTCGAAATCTAGTTAAAATTATCAGTGATTAAAAAACTGAACATTGCGCACGTCTGAACTACATAATGCTGGTTCTATCAGTATGCTAAGCGCGTACTTAAACACAACTTAGTTACTACAAAGCTCCCAAGCTTGGTTTTAACTACGAAAACATTAAATACTATTTTGTAATTCATATTATCCATTGCTTCTTTGGTAACTTGCAAATTCTAGGAGCGGTACTTCAGAGGCTGTGAAAGCCATTCTTAATATAAATGCGAAAGTTACTGTGTCTGTTATCTTTTCACGGCTAAACCAATCGTGACGAAATTTGACAGATAGGTGGCCTGGGGAAGGCTTTCCATCCTGGATATTTGTTATTTAAAAAAGGGTACAGATGAAGTCGCGGGCAACATCTAGTATAAAATAACTACGTGGGTAGATATTATCTCATCAATATCTCAGCATCCCAGAGGACATGTAAGACGAATTTGTTATCGTCGAGACGTATGCCAATAATTTATGGACGGAATACCTGATAACGCGACCGGGCCAATATTGGAATTGCAATATCGTGTGACGTAAACTATATCCCCACTGATTAGCATATAAGGTGTAAGTACATTCCATGTACTTGTGCCTTTACCTCAGTATATGTCACAGGATAATTGGCAAAATCATTTATCCGGAAAAGTCTAACGTAGTTTTGCAAAAACCCAGACTGTATTTTAAAAAGAAAACTCGATTGCTATTGATTTATTAAGATTCAATTCATAACAGCTTTATTCTGATTGGTTCGAACATCACACTGACATGGCTATGCTAAATCTGTTCACCAATGATCCTAGCCAGATTTGTGCATAACATTTATTTCAGCCAATCATGATTTCGTGTGTGTTGCCAGTGATTACATACGGGACCGAAACGTGGTCGTTCACAATGGGCCTTATCAGAAGCTTAAAGTCACCTAAAAGGCAATGGAGAGGGCTATGTTCGGAGTTTCCTTGCGTGATTAAATCAGAAATGAGGACATCCGCAAGAGAACCAAGGTTACCGACGTAGCCCGAAGAATAGCTAAACTTAAGTGGCAGTGGGCAGGGCACATTGCTCGCAGAACGGATGGCCGATGGGGCCGAAAAGTTCAGGAGTGGCGACCGCGAACCGGAAGACGCTGCGTTGGAAGGCCTCCCACTAGGTGGACCGATGACTTGGTGAAGGTTGCAGGGATCCGCTGGATGCGAGTCGCACGGGACCGGTCAATGTGGCGACACTTAGGGGAAGCCTATGTCCAGCAGTGGACGTCTTTCGGCTGAAATGATGATGATGATGATGACGATGAAGCAGCATTTACGTAATATTTATCGTGGTTGTTCGTAATTTAACTAAGATGAGATGTATTAAAAAGATTTTAATTACAACATAGATGCCCTGCGACCTAAATTTCGGGATAGTATTGTTCTAAGACGTTAGACTTTTGTTATGCAAATGCTAAAGATGCTAGATTGGTTCCTAAAGGTTATGTTACCTAAGACATTGTCGCGAGCACTATCGTTATATGTTACCATTTGTCCCACTTTCTCGGAATAAAACTACGTGATTTATATACTATCATCCACTTACTGTCCCTACGTAATGCCTGAAGCGCAATCCGAAACATTATTCGACATGTTCAGCATAATTCGGTCGTCTAAAAGCATTTCTAACAAAAATATTCATAATATTGTAGTTATGAAATAACAAAAAGTCTTGTTTCGGAGTTCCTCCTTTGGCTGTTTTGGGGATACAAGCCGAAATATTCCGACCACATTTGAATGATCAAAGAAATCAGATCCTTTGAGTAGGTGGATAAAAAGGTTCGTCCTCATATTACCTACAGATTTAATCACTTATGTGTCGTGTAAATGGATCCAGAATTCCAGATAGTTCTTTGAGAGTTGCCAGTTAATTAAATAGGCGTCCGGTTTGATTAGAGATGTCCTTTCGCCTAACGAGGCCAGTGAAAAAAAACCATGCAAGTGCAACGGAATTGGAATCTAGCTATTCAGATTTAGAATTCCAGTTGTAGATTCCTGTTTGTCGTCTCTATTTTAAAATAGTGGTTCATTCGATTCGTTTCTTTCACTACAATAATGTTGGTAGGTTTTTAGAATTTGTTCTCTGTTTTTGAGGCGTAGAATCATTTATATTCTTGGGTGGCCTGTGCTTAAAGCTGCGTAAACTAAATGGAGACATTAATCTTTCCGGGTCCTTTATTTTTCTGGACGGTAAAATAGCCTTAATAACTTACCAACAAATAAATAAGAAGAAAAAACAGCCTGCGACTGCGTCAATATTCCAGAACAATTCGCAGTCAATAACGCAACTATTAGTTACAAACGGCTTATAGCGCATCGGGGGTTATAATGAAAACACGTACCAGGCTGTAATGACTTTCTGGAGTGAGCAAAAAGTCCTGGCGAGGCGTGTTTATGGCGCGAACCCTCGGGCACTGCTTTGCGGTCGGTGTAAGGGCACATACACCCGCGATATATCGTGCAATCTAAAACGGTCTAGTTTCGAATTCCGTTCAAATCGTTCACTCGTTTCGTTCCATTTTCGAAAGGGAAACGCTGAGCGGCGAGAGGTCGGAATTGATTAGCGAAATTTCGTGTTCCGTGTTCTGTAATGATGCATCTCGGTGTTCGCAATAAATCAGTGCAATTCACTTCTCTACCAATGATTTTATGCTCAATCGAATTGTTGTGCAAATAATCTTTCACTAGAGGTAATAGACAAGCAGGAATATAACTTGCATATATCAGGAATTGTACAACAAATTTTAACAGAATTTTAAGCTTTTTGTTATCGTATGACAGTCCAATATATTTTTGACCTGCGGTTTAGCTGATACAGTGTTACTTTTTCTAGGCCGTCAGGCTTATAGATAACGCGTAAATGTGCCTTAGCCTTAACTCTCAATAGACGCAGACGTCATTAATACTAGATGATATTTTTTTTATCAGACCACTTCTAGTTGGGAACTAAGAACTCGCATTTATTATGCTCTTTGTAAATGTAAGTACTTTTTGAACAAAATGTAACATTTCTTAGATAATTTACTTTGGAATTAATTTAAATAGATGATGTTATGTGTGAAGTTCAGGAATATTTATATTTGTTTTTACTTTTAGTCCTCGCTCTGGAATCGGTAAAATAATGCCAGCCAGCCAGTGTGATATTCAAAAATCATACATATTCATTTAATGTTTCAGGTTTTGTTTTACATGCGCATTAAATTATTTTGTACAGAATTCAAAGACATATTTGTTGAGTTGTTTTTGTGGATTTAAAATTTTCCATTCATGAAATTGAATTCTTTGTATTATTTGAATTAACAGGAATATTATTGAGAGATAAAATCGTTCTTTCACAACAGTACTTTTTTCAGTAAAAAAGATACAGAAGTTTCTAGGATTACCAAAGTACAAAACAAGATTCTTTTGTTAGTTTCTTAGTAAACAAATATAAGGAAAAGTGTCGAATTTCGTACAGAAAAAGATATGGTTTGTACGCCCACGAGGTAAAGATCAATTTATGAATATTTCACGTATTTTCATATTATTTTAAGGAAGGTAATGTCTAAGCTCATACCGTCGTAAATAGGGCTTTCATTACGTAATTACGTAATTACGCAATTACGTAATTACGAACTCATTTTAAAGTATTTTCAATTCCGTAACTGAAGATGTCAATTCCGTACTTACGTAATTATTGGTATCATCATTCAATTAAAATGGTCAACCAATAAAAAAGCATTATACGTACACATTTATAATGTGGCAACACTATACGATATAACTACATCGAAACTGTACAAACAGGGTATACCCCGCAGTTTATTTTATCGTTTGTTAAATCTTGCAAAAAATTGTTCTAAGACGTACAGAATAGAGTTCAAATATATCAACTTGGCGAGTCGGCAGGGCCGGGGAATCCCTGACGAAAAGTCCCTTTCGACCACGGGGAGTTTAGGGGAACTACTATGCTCTTCACTTTCTTAACTAAAAACAAAGTGTAGTTTCATTGCTCAATTGTCGGTTGTTCAGTTCACATCGTTAAACTCTCGACACAGTTGACACTTGATCTGATTACTTAATTAAAAGTTGGTGGTAAATGCGCGGAAATATTAACAATTTGTAGCAGTTATATCTTTATTGTGCGTGACTTTGAATGTGTGGATTATCTCTTGAAAAATGTAAGTACTTGAACCAAAGCCTTAATCAGTCTATTTAGTATTAAAAGGGCATTAAAAACCCCGTGGAGCATGCATAGTTCATACAAAATAATTTGTAAATCAAACATTTTCTTAAGGTGTATTTATTCCGATTAGATTATAGAAATTTAGAGGAGTTGACAATCGCACAACAGTTAGACAAAGAAATAATCAAAGTGACTGTAAATAAACCAAATTCAACAGTAAACACAGATCTCCATTCCATTATTAGGGTAGAAATGTGCATTTACGACAGCGCTGGCGGCGGTCGCGAAGTTTTTTTGACTGCAGCGTATAATTATTTGCTTTCGATAACGCCTACAAGTGTTGAAGCCGAGCGAGCCTTTTCATCCGCCGGATATTTTTGTAATAGACTAAGAAGTTCCCTGAGTGACAAAACTTTAAATGCCTTGTCATTTATGAGATCACATTTTCAAGAAGAAAGATTATATTCGGGACGAAAGTAAATGGTTTGACTTAACTGATGTACGATGATAAGTTCTTGAATAAATATTTTTTTGTTTAAATATTGTGTTTCTTTTGATTATTCCTTGAATTTGAGATAGTGAAAGATAATTGTAAAAATTGTAGATACTCTATCTACAATATTTACAAAAATTCATAATCGATTAAAAAAAATAGGAAAAATTACGTAATTACGGAATTACGGAATTGGAGAAAAAAGTTGCGTAATTAGTTACGTAATTGACATTTCCGTAATTTTGGAAGCCCTAGTCGTAAACCACAACGCGTAAACATTCTCCTCCATATTCCAAGGCATATGAGCAAAGCTTTAAATAAATAATCCTTCGAAGCAGAAGATTTTCTTTCTAAGCAAGGTATTCTAAGACAAAATGTTGACGTATGTAGGAAGAATGTTAAAAGGTTTCTTCAAAAATCTTGTATTTGTGAAATGTTGAAGTACTGAATTGTTTTGTTACGATTCGTTTAATATCTTTATATTGCTAAAGTATATACATCTGTGTTTGTGTTTCAGAATATCTAGGAAATAAGATGCACAATGTTTCCAAAAGCTGTGCTTTTGAGCTTAGTTTATGCTTTGATATAAAGCTGTAACTCGATATTATTATTACAAAGGTTTTCTATTTAGTTCTACTTTTGTATTTTCTACCCGACTACGGCGAAGCTAAAAGGAAGGGTTATGATTTTAGCAGTCTATATATGTATGTATTTACGTGTGTTACTCAGTAGCACCTAAACTATTCATCCGATTTGATGAATATGGTGTCAATCGATTCGTTATTATGGGGTGGGTAACATAGGCGACATTTAAACCGACTTCAACAACAGTTGGTGTCAATTTTATCTTGTAAACCCCGAATTTAATTAGAGCTTGATTTTTCAGTAGTCGGGTTTTTTAGTTGTAAAGAATAGAGACACACAAATATGCTTGTTTTCTTTATTATTTTTGGGGTTTTTGTCCACAAGTATACGTCAACAAACAATATATCATTAAATATAAATGGAATATAAAAAAATCTAGGAAAATAATTGGGGATTCACTTCCTACTGTCAAACTACAGAGTAGTTTAGATAGATCTGATTTAGGATATGATCTCTTTGGTGTAGAATTGTAGATTCTAAGTACTAGATAAACCATGTTATGGTCGGTCTACAACTGTGCAACATGTAACTTAATTATCAGCAATGTAGTGGTGTAAATTGCTAAACTTGGACCATTCAGTGATCATACAACGCTAATTACATTACACAAACGGTACACATTCAAACATTTGCGTAACGGTAACGCGTCGGTGTAAACACAGCCTTATGCTAAATAGCTATTTTAATTACTTGCCAATAGATCGTTATTCTAAAGCCTTTATTCAGTGTATTTCTTTTCATTGCATTCTGCGCTAAAGTTCAACAGGTTTACGTTCCATTTTACGAGTGCCATCGACGTTTGTCGACGACCTGGCTGTTGTCACTTGTCAAACGGGCGGCACGCTCCGTCACTGAAAACACTTGCATCTGCGGAAAAAATATCACAGGTTTTCTTGGTGCATTCCTGTTCGCCCAACGGCCTGTTGTGAATTTGGGTATTGTACTCGTATGAGTGGCGTATATTAATGTAAGGGAAGCAGGATTACTTCCAGTGTGGGAAAGAGACAGTGCTATACAGATCGTCTAGCGCCATCTCTTTCCCACACTGGAATTACTCCTGCTTTAAGACGTCATGGTAGGCCACCAGGACACGGAAAACTATCGGAGAGAATAAGTTTTATTCTTTGTTGTTTTCTTTGTTTTTTTTTTGGATCTACTTTGCATACTAACTTAACTGGTAGTTGTATTGATGTGGATTTTATTCCGCCACTTCCTTTTCCCACCTAAAGCACTAGGAAGTGGCGAAGGACGGGCATTTTGGGAGAATGTCTCACGTATATTTTATCGTTCAAAGCGATTATCAGCAATTTATTGACTTTTAATTTTGATTCAGTCTGCATATCCTTGAAATTCTCGTTATCAACAACAACATATAGTGGGACTAACGGTATTCTTTCCCAGACAATGTACATAAAGTGACGAATAAAAAAAAAGTATTTGTGCGTAGTCATCGGAGCACATCGAGCATTTTCGGATGCACGCCATCTCAATTGCGGACTCAGCGTGGGAATGACTACGCCCGGTCATTACCTTACTGCCACACAGTTATCCGTTGAGAAACAATAACTGTTACTTATTAATTAACCAGCACACTCACACCCTCATCTGCATTCAATGGCTAATGAGACTTTACGACTTTTTCTTAGTATTTAGCATCTAATCAACTTTGTAAACAATCGCGGTGATTCCCGTTAGTTAGCTCACATTTTCGAAGTGATTTTTCTTTGATAATTCATCGTTTTCTCAAGTATGTTGTCATCCAGTTATGACTCTGTACAATCAGTGTCGCAATCATTTTGATTGTCCGTACTTAGGAGTCTGTTTTACCTGGTTCCTCGAACAGTTCATGTACGTGAGGTACGCACTCGAAGTCTATTTGCTACTAGCCTCTGTAAATCCAACGCTGGCTGGCGTTCACCACATCATCGTTTGGTTGAGACATACAACAATGAGTTCCGATTCAATCGACATTCTTTTTATAAGTAAAAATGCATTTAGGAAGATTTGCTTCCTAAATGCATTATATGCATTTCCTATATGCAGCAAATTACTGTATAATATTTTAGATATTGTGACTTATTCGAATTGTACTACTGTTTGTTTTTCCTTAAATAAATAAATAAATCCATCCTATGTTGCTTCCAGTCTTACCAGATGCAGACGAACAGTGATTGCCTATCTTATAATACGATACCCTTTGGTAAGACTGGTTATCAGTCTTTCAGGTTTCTGACTACACCTCACGGCTGTCATAGATGTCCAAATGATAGCCGGGACTAACCGACCACAAAGTGAGCTTGGTATGAAATGGATGACACCCATCCACGAACAGACCCCGGGAAGCGTTGCTTAACCTGCTGTTATTGGTTAGCCACGAGCCCTATAATATCGATATTATTGTTTCCAATTACTATATCTATGTTAGTCTATCGTGTGTATCGAGCTCACGAGTGGGGAACAAGTTTTGTCGAGTGTCGTTGTATCCACACTTTCATTATTGAAGATATATTTCAAGTTGCGAAGATATAAGACTCCAATATAACAAGATGGGGGAAAAGATTGATAAGGTTCGTGCAGAATAATACGACACAATTTCTTCTTTTGAGAATAGAATACGATTACGGTTTCTATGATATTATTATAGAGACGTTTTACGTGTTTTATAGTATTTATATAGTTTCTTTTTTTTTTTGGCGAATTTTTGTCAACAGACTTGAGCTTATGGGCAGGTGGTTTTATTCTCACGAAAAAGTACCTAATCGTTTTAGATACGCACCATTAATAAAAGTCTAGAAAAATAAAAGCAACATTTCAAATTAATTCAATATGAAAAAATAAAACAGAAATAAATCTCTAGAAATATGAAGTCAAATAAGTGTGTTCTTTCAATTCTGCCAATGAAGTGTTGATAAATCGAGTTATTTGTTTCCAACTGTTTACCGACATTTCGTATACAACAATTTTAACTTTATGAAGAGAGAGAGAAGTTCTGTATGGTGTCCGGACGTAAAGAATAGCACCATCCCATATCTTCCCGTGGGTGTCGTAAGAGGCGACTAAGGGACTTACCAGAGAATGGGCAGCAGCGTTCTCTGAGTTTTATAACAACCATACTGCGATCGCCAACCCGCCTGCCAAGCGTGGCGATTATGGCAATACCCCCCTTCCTGGGGGAGGCCTATGTCCAGCAGTGGACGTCTTTCGGCTGAAATGATGATGATGATGAAGAGAGAATTTTATTTTTTGATTTTATTTTCAATTGTATTTCATCGAAAATTCGTGCTAATCCCAATATTGTCTGTAGTGTACTTTTACAATATAATAATTTTCTACTCTATAAAGACTGAAATAATCGTGTATTACCGTCATAATTATTTTTATTAACCCCCGACGCAAAAAGAGGAGTGTTACAAGATTAACTGTGTGTGTGTGTGTCTGTCTCTGGCACCGTAGCTCTTAAACGAGTGAACCGATTTAGATGCAGTTTTTTTTCTTGTAAGCTAGTTTCTTGGCGATGGTTCTTAGATACGTTTTATCAAAATCGGTGCAGCCATTTACTAGTTATGGGGGATGAAATAGGCTATGAAAAATTTAAAATTTTCAAATATACCAAATGATATTAATGATATTCAAATGTTTGTTCGCGTTTCTTTGTTGCGATGGGGGTTTTTTAAATTTAATTTTGATTAATATTATCTTATCCCAATTTACTCGGAGTCGTTGTTAAATATATTTGTCTTCCGTTATTTTATAAGTTGTCATTACAATTATTGTCCTCCTCTTTGTAGCCAAATCATCTTTCTTATTCTTAGTCATATCTATGTTGTAATTACAATATGTTTATTAAAAACTCACAATACTGGCTAATTCCATCCATCATAAATTGAGTTAAAGCATATTTTGCTAACCAAATCTACTATTTTTGTTTCTATTACAGTTTTAGCTCTGAGTTGTCGTTCCCGTTTTTAGTCCGCTGCGCTTCCACAGCCTCCGGTGACTTGGTTAGAAAGTTTTCGATGTTCATGGCTCTTGCCCTATTTCTCTTTTAATTACAGGTTGCTACCTACCTTTATTAATATTGAGCTGCATCGGGTTAGACTGGAACCCGACCCCAAAATAGTTATGATAAGGCTACTAATAGAAAGAAAGAAGAAAATAAATCTTAAGAGAATATACATATAGATAACAGAGACACGCACTACTCTAGACACACTACTACTAGACACACATACACACACACACACGCACACAGACACACAGACACACACACACACACACACACACATACACTGACACACACACACACACAGACACACACACTGACACTGTCTACTAGATACTCTTTTATATCATTTTAAAGCTTGACATATACAGAGTTTTCATGGGACATGGATGAGTCAGTTGTTACCATGAATTCTAGACCCCTAGCATATAATTTTTCATAACATAAGCATAAAGTCACGTCATTTTAAGCAAATAAATGATTCTTGATTCTTGTAACCCTGGAACACATGGGAACACAAATCCAGACCCCGTGGACGCTATTGAGAATGTTTCGCCGGTTATATTAAAAGGAGCTTTTTCTCACATGCTGAATTGGTGACATGGTGTAACTTTTTGCACGCAGACTCTTAACGAAGGCGAAAGGCACTTATTCTCCCCGTCATTGCGATATTTTTTTTGTTCTAGACCATACCTGGGAACCTTCTAGTTACAGAGATATCGGTGGTCAAAGTTCCAACTTTTTCAAAATTTCTTTTTTAATTACTTGTTTTAAATGTAATATTTTTACTTTACACACCTTCACGACCCCGAATATTGAATCCATCCATCCGCACAATGGTTTGAGTACGTTCCATCGAGTCCGTAAATGTGATTTTTCACCCCAAAAAAAAAGTCGTTTCCCAGCAATAATTTTTGCGTAAAGTTACTTAGTTTGATGTACATAATGCTTGGTTGACGGTTTCGTGAAGGGTCCGTTTACACCCTGTATACTAACATTTTTATCCCGTGGGGAAAAATAATGATTTTTAAACACAAAACACAGTATAAATCCTGCAAAGTAAATCTCTATCCACATCCAGTATCCAATTTAGTTTGTCGTCATTACCGTTTCCCACTCCGTTGCATTTGTACGGCCGTTGATTCAGTTATCAAGTCTCCGACGTTGGCACCTGTTTTCTTTTTACCCTTTCATTTCCGTCAGCCGGGGGTGAAGACTGTGACGTCACAAGAAGGTTGCAGATTTTTCTTGCTAGTATCTGATTTACTGGGTTTGTAGATGAGGGCTGAGTTTAAAAGGAGACTGTATTTTGTAATATCTTTGTAGGACATGTTTTTTAATTTTTTTAATCCATGAAAATGTTTGTTTTGTTTGCAAGGTTGCCAACGGGAAAACTTATTTATTTCGTATCGGCTCGAACAATAACTACGAGAATATCTTGCCGGGTATTAATCAGTCAGCAAGTCAGTGGCGGGGCTGGCAGGGTGCGTGTGAGTGGAACTCAATGGACCGCTCCAATGAGTTCCACTCACACTCGTTTAAAAAAATCAAATTACCAACTACCTACTGGTATTTTGTTTTATTTTTGTATTTAAATTTGGAATTAAGTATCCAGTTTATATTTACCAGCCTATCTAATCACTTACGTCCTATTTTATTTGAATTTGGAATTCAGTACCCAGTTCATATTTAACAGCCTAGGTGATCACTTACCTATGTTATTTGTAGTTCATAGTAATATAGTCTAAATAAACATTATATAATTAATCAAAAAACTTACTTACCTTAGAAATATCACGCACCTATATTACCTTAGAAATAACAGCGCTTCAGATTCTTGGAACCGTATAAATCGACGCTACTAGATAGCTTTTCTATGAAGTTTGTAAATTAGGTAACATTTAGCTGTTAGTAACCGCACGAGTTCACTAAATCCCATTTCAGCTCCTAACTTTTCGACCGTGTAGTTCACATTAGTGGTCGAGTTTCCAGAGAAGAGTAACGATGTAAACATAATTATATTTAAATAACCTTTTTTAATTAAATGAAATTATAGAAGGAACAGAGCAGGATAAATAAAAAAAAGCCTTTGTTAAGCTTATACCTAAATCTAATCCTTTGTTATTTTTTGTTTCTACTTTGTTATAATATAATAATAAATAAACATTTTTATTTTTATTATAAGCATAATAATATAGTTTTTTTTTGTGCACAGACGATTTAAGTGTACAAAAAGTCTGTGCATACAAAAATAATAATGAACCCTGCCTCTTAAAGTAGGAGACCTATGTCTTAAGAGACAGCAATCGGACAAAATTGGATCTTAATAAAACTGAACACAAGAGTGAAAGTGTGTCGATTTACCATTACATATTATCAAAATATGTGTGATTGCATATTAATATTCATCAAAATATGTGTGAGTGTTGAGGTGTGTGTAACATGGGTGTGTGGGTGTGGGAAGGGAGTGGGAGTGTGTACCGATGTATGTGTGTGTAATTGTGTATGTGTGTTTGAATATTTGTGGTGTTTGTGGTTTTTTGAAGAGGTCTATGATGTCAAGCGATGTATGATAGTAAAGATTCTGTTTCGATATAGTCCAGCACTATGAGCCAGTTCAGTATGTAACAACACAATGGGTCCCAAACAGCAGCAAACGGGAACGCTGCTGGTCCAGAAGGAGATTGCGGGATGAACTTAACCCTTTTCACAAGGATTGGCGAACAGCTAAGTAATGGATAGGGATAAGTGGAAGGAGGGAAGGGAGGTCTTTGCCCTGCAGTGGGACACAAATGCCTGATAATAATAATAAAATAATGTTTATACCTACCCGTTTTCGCATACGTCAAGGTAAACAACGCCTAGTAAGGCAATGCTCAACGTAAACAATCCGTAAGTAGCCATTTACTTTCGACTGTTCATTTTTCTGTAGGCAACTTATAAGCTTCGAGATCTACATTTTTGTCACTAATTGTCTATGGTTTTTTTTTTTTAAATCAAGTTTGATTCGACGTTAGAAATATTTTGCTAGGCTACCCTGAAGCAAGTTAAGTCTAAGCATAATTACGCACCAACGATTTTTTTTTCCTTTTTTTTGTACCTGCGATCAGTGTGCATACTTAAGCAGATGTGATAAGTGACATTTGGCAGTTGGAGTGTGCTCTCCAGCGAGAGCAACTACTCCTAGGTGTAACATGTATTTATGCTACTCAAGAGGATATCAACGAATGGATGCCGTTAACTTATGAATGAGGAAAATGTCGTGAGGAAAGTTTTGAGTATGAACGTGGATGGGTATATGAGTAGAGGAAGGCCAAGGAAACGTTGGATGGACTGTGTTAAGAATGATATGGCAAGAACGAAGGTGTCTGATGAGATGACGAGTAATAGAGAAGTATGGAAGTAGAAGAAGAAGAAGTGGTTCCTGAAATGTAATTTTGAACTTTACGTTCCTCAAATTTTATACTAAGACATCGTCTCACTTTAATGAACTTTTAGCCAAAAATAAAGAGACAGAATGTGGTGCTAATGACACCGAAGGGAATAGACGAAGATGGTTTTAAAGTTTATTAAAGTTCTAACTTGGACTAAGTTAGAACTTTAATAAACTTTAAAACCATCTTCAAGTTTCCTCAGACAAAAGTCTGTTGGTATTTCGTAAAATTCTGTGTAAAGATATTATTTTAGATTAACAGAGAAAGCTTAGTACTTGAAATTAGATTAGTACTTCGTGACTAAACGGAATGAGATAGCGTTTAGAGCTTCTATATTGTTTTGTAACATAACCTAGATCATGTTAAGCGATGAAATATGAGTTTCATTGAGTTTAATCTTGATAGTATTTTTATATTGTTAGTGAGATAGATTACAGACGATGCTCAGTGTAGTTTAGAACGTCTATAAATCTAAAGCTCTTGTTTTTAAGTTTCGCTAGTTCATTTAATTTCACCTTGTATATTTTTTTTTAACAAAGGTTCAACCAGTCGAACTAGCACTAACTGGGTTGTGGAGGTCAGATAGGTAGTCGCTCCATGTAAAATGCTGGTATTCAGCTACATCCAGTTAGACTGGAAGCCAACCCTAACATAGTTGAGAAAAGGCTAGGCATATTTATTTATTTAAATAGAAGAGATGATGATGATATTTTTTTTTATCAACCTAATTAAATAAACACAAAAAATTGTGAGGAAATAGACATAACCGACTTCATTCAACTCTCCTCACGCAGGTCTGCTGGAAGAAATTTCTTATGAAATAAGCAGTACCTTTGTGCTCTCGTATCTTAATGTAATGTGTTAAGTATTTTGTGTGTACATAAATAAATAACTTAGTGACAAAAGGTTCCAACATTTGTGACTTCAACCAACGCGCTCTGGGCCCGCGTGGTGGACCACTCCTTCTTAGAGTGAGGTAGCTTTTATCCTCGGTCGTCAAGAGTGCAGGAGTGTCCCAGGTCCGTTTAGGACACCTGGGACACTCCTGCACTCTTGACGACCTGAATAGCGGGATAAAAGCTACCTCAAACAGAATGAACAGAATGGAACATTTAATAATTTTTTAAAATAATTTTTTGAGAAATTGGCCATAGAAAACCGCACGAAGTGAAGTGTAGAAGGCTATGGCTAGGGTAAGTAAAAAAAAAACTTATATGAGGGTAGTAGTTATTTCTAAATTTTCTTGTAAATGCTATCACAAATATAACTCCTGTTAGAAACCTGGCGAGCAAGGAAGTCAATTAAGAAGCCAGCAAGTTGCAGTAAGTTCAGATGTAACACGAGTAGTCATTAGTGGCGCCGCAGTTAATGCAAGTTCCAGGGTTGACACACATTCCCAGAAAACGTATGAATGACAGTGTTCTACTCCTTCAATGAAATATTATATGTGAAGTACTCTAGGAGAGTACTAAATTTCAAATGCACAGTTTCCTGGTAATTTAATACCTACTTATTTCACTCGGCGGTTTTTCTGGTGATACAGATTTTCGTGGTTTTTTAATTAATGAATTTTGTCGTAGTAGGAATGGACTATGTAGGTATCTGTTATAAAGAGTGACTGGTAATTAGTCACCAATACTTAAACACGTGATTATACTCATTATAACAAACAACTTTCCCAAAGAAATGCTTGCTTATAATCGTTCACGTTATCCCAATAACACAAAAGCCGTATGAAATTCGCGCTCGCGCGCCTTTTGACCTATCAGCTGTTAGCCGCGTGACGCCGTTCTGAATTTCACACGGCTGATGTGTTATGGGGATAAAAGTTAACAAGTAGGTATAAAAAAAAATGTTTCTTTGGGAAAGTTGTTTGTTATCATGAGTATAATCACGTGTTTAAGTATCGGTCACTAATTACCAGTCACCCTAAATGTAAGTAGCCTGAATTGATATTTTTTCGAATAATTTGTCCAGCTTTTACAATTGAATATATTTTCTACATGGCAGGAGGTCAGAATATCTCCAACAAGAATCATGTTTTTTTGGACAAAAAAACAGTAAGTCAATACTATTATAACGATATGTTCGTTTATCTCCATTTATTTCAAACAGACACGTCAAAGAGCAAGAAAAAACTAAAATATAATATATTTTAGTATCTCTATGAATCCTATCAAAACATTTTCGATACAAGAATTTTCCCTTAACAGAATTTTATTATAATACTATTTGAATATCAAGTGTCCCAAGGGAGATGGGTAAAAAGTAAGGCACTTAGTTTCCTTTCAAAGTTACGTAGAAATATAATTTAACACTAAGAAAATCTTAATAGTTTATCTTTTAGTAGGATCAAAGATACACACTACTTTACTGAATAATTTTATTAAAGTTAGAAGCTGAAATACTGTTCGGAGAATCTCGAATACTAAGTACTTATTTCATTGAAGTTGCTGTTCATTAGTTTGAGGTTACATTTTCGTTGCTAGCCCAATGGGTCTACCTGATATTCTTTTATATCGTCGGGGATAGTGCAAATCCGCGAATCTACCATACGTAAAGTGCGCGTATCTGCACTACGTGTAGGTTTACAGGGGAAGGTTACAAGTTTATATATTTTTTTAATTTCAACGATTTTTGATCTAATTTTTATATGAATAGTACCAATTCATGTGTTCTACGTATTGTTAACAGTAGAAATCAATTAAATTCATTAATTTAGTCGCTAATTTAATGCGTAATTGAAATTGGCTACATTTGTCAGATACGCGGAATTATCCAATGCTAGGTTCCGCGGATTTGCGCTAATCCCGACGATATCTTTCCGTATTCAGCTTTATCTTTTAGAAAAGCGCCTTACTACCATAATATTATTATAATCCATTATAATTCTTTTTATCTCTTTCTGTAAGCTGTTTTTTTATAGATGCTATTTACTTAGGTACACCTGTCTCCTCTTATTGTTAGTAGGTACCTAATGTAAGGATGTCGCACGGCTCTCAGTTTCATTAATCTTGAACATCTATGCTCGCATCTTTAATATCGTCATAATGATCATCTGCTTAGACTCCCAACTATGTTGGAGTCAACTTGTACTGTCACTTACGGGATATCTTCTGTGATTGTTCATTATTTTGAGCTCCCGATATTTGGGCGCTGTTGCAAGCGCCATGATCGCGGGTTGACTTTCAACCCGCGATCATGGCGCTTGCGTGACAGTACAAGTTTAGTTGTAAACCGTGAAAGCTTAAAACAGTGTTATGTTGGAGTCAGCTTTCAGTCTTACCGAAATTAGCCGAATACCAGTAGTTTACATGGAGCGACAACCTTCTGATCTCCACAACCCAGTCTAGGTGTTAGGCAACTGGGCTTATTCCAGTTGTAAACGTCCCTTTATGCCAATTGGCCTTATATTTTTGTTTTTGGGTATCGTATTACCCAGTACTAACTGGGTTGTGGAGGTTAGATAGGCAGTCGCTCCATGTAAAATACGGGTATCCAGCTGGATCTGGTTAGACTGGAAGCCGACCCCAACATAGTTGGGAAAAGGCTAGGCAGATGATGATGATGATGGGCTCATTTTTTTCTTTCTTCTGCTGATATGGAGGGTAGTGAAAATTATGTTTTCCATACTCCTCCGCTATTGTTTTCTGATTAATTTCGTCGCGGGATCCACAACAGTTAAATTGTTTCTCTGGGACTTCGTCGAGCTTCATAGTCTCGGCGCTTTTCTGGTGGTCGCCACTGTTGATTCTGGCTTTCAGGAGTGCAGTGGTATAGGAATAGTGTAGGAGACTTGTCATAAAAAAAAAACAAACAGCTTACACGTGTTTTTTGGGACACGAAGTCTTTATGATCACCCATCCACGTACCGACCTCGGCAAGCGTTGCTTAACGTTGAAGACCGACCCGTGTTGTTATTATTTAGCCCCCTCATCCTCTTCCCACAACATAAACTCAGTATTATTTCAACATAGCTAGTGACAACACTAGATACGTCATGGTGGTACTATCAACTTAATTGGCACCGTTCAGGCCCAGCTAATTGTCTTCAAGCACAGTTATGACTGCGGTAAGCCACATCGTGTACTACTAAGGCGGTGTTTAGATGGGAAATTTAACAGCGATTCTTTGGTTAGATGAGACCTTCATGTTTTGATTTTGTTGGTCGAAGTGGTCAACAAACTGATATTTTTTCATCATCAAAATTTATCATGGCATCCGGATGACGACCACAACTTGACATTGGTCTCCCTATAGGGACGGTACATCGCTCGGTCCAGTGCCTCTCGCGCCCAGTATATTCTTGTGGTCTTCACGAGACCTCACACTGTGGTGGTAGTAATAATTATATTTTTTTATGATTCTAAAGGGTGTAAATAGACCCTTAACATAGCCGAAATACAGTTGTTTTCCCCGTCTTTGCGTTCATTTTTTTGTTGTAGACCATACCTGGGAACCTTCTAGTTACGGAGATATTGGGGGTCAAAGTTCCAACTTTTACACAAGTTTTTTTTTTTATACATGTTTTTAATGTATGATTTTGACTTTACACACCTCCACGACCCTCGTACTATTTAATCCATCCATCAGCACAATGCTTTGAGTGCTTTGCATCGAGGCCTACCGTAAAACGTGATTTTTCACCCCAAAAAAAAAGTCGAATGCCAGCAATAATTTTTGCGTAAAGTTACTTAGTTTGATATACAGAATGCTTGGTTGACGGCTATGTGAAGGGTCTGTTTACACCCTGTAAGCTTTTTGCTAAGTACAAAAGATAGAATAACGTTGTCTTTTTTAAATTGCCTCTCTCAATAACACAACGCAAAAGCATTATATTCTTATCCACTATAGCAGCAGTCGCGGAAATGCTTTTAAATAATGGTGACTAGAGACATAATCTCCCTATTTGGGAAACCTCAAAGTCCCGTATTGGTATATAATACCGCTGAACTGTCTCGATAATTGCCGGTAAACGGGCAATAATATACGATGGATTGTTTAATTTCTTGGTCTTTGGTTTTAATTGGCGACAAGTCATGCTTGGATAATTATGGTCGAAGACCGTTATCTACAAGTGCGGTAAGCCACGGTAATGTTAGCATAGAATTCCGTACAGATGGGCCACTTTCAAGCGATTGTTTAGTTGGAATCTGTTGAATTAGGGCTGTGTAATGTTTACTCTTATGTGTTCCTTATTGACAGTGTGCTTACATACCTACTGCTTTTGTACAACGTAACATCACGCCTGTAATCTCTGAAGGGTTAGACAGAGGTGTACCTAATACATAGTACACCAACATTTCCCCGGTTATTTATTTAAGTCCCTTGTAATTGGCCTATTGCCACCAACCGAGCATAAAACCAGATTACTTGGCGGTTTCTGAGCAATTTCCGATAGAAAAATCCAATAGCACTTTGCACGAATTAGGATTCGAACGAAGGACCTCATGTTTAGCAGTCGCGCTTGCAATCACTAGACCAATGAGGTTTTTGTATTGTTGTTTGAAAACTGTCTAGTGTCCAGTTTTATTTAATAGAGAATATTGAAATATGGCTGAAGCAGTGAAAGTTCCGTGTCTGAAAAGCAAAAATATAAAATTGAAAAGAATATTATTCGTTCTCCAAACTGAAATGCATAAAAGCCATATACATATTTCATTTCATAAAAGTATACTACAGTTACATTTTGCCAACAAAAAATGTTGTCAGAAATTATTCACCTGACTGAAGTCTTCTGATATTTTGTTTTTTTAAATTCAGTATTCCGTTTTTTGCTGTTCTGTCCGAATCACCGGAACGGCCATTTGAACGGTAACTAAAATCATTACGAAATCCTTGTGGTAGTATTAAAGTGTTAGATTATGTCACACCTTTACTATACAAATGTGAACAGTTTCTTACTTAGTATTACCGTTACTATATGGTATGTAAGATAATAGGATATGTTATATCATCAGACGTAACTTAATAGTAACAATGGACCAATCATATTTGTTGCGTAGCATTTTGCAATACACACGATGCGGGTGTAAAGGACATAGAAACCTGAGAACATGAAATCATTACATTTCAGTCAAAATCTGCTTAGCCTTTCCATATATTGGGGTCGGCTTCCAGTATAACCAAACCAAAAAACTAGTATTTAACATGGAGCGACTGCCTATCTGACCGTCTCAATCCAGTTAGTACTGGGTAATTCAAATGGCAGCCGGAACCAACGGTTTAACGTGATTTCCGAGACTCGGAAGAAACTCGGTATGTAAACTGCTGTCCCATACATTTTGACAGTATACCATTGCACTAAATCAATACTTTACTGTACGGTCAGTGTAGAAAAAGTAACTTTTTTAAAAGCTGTATTAGGGACAGAATTTGACTGTTAAATATTGGGTGGAGACTTGAGCTGGCGAAGTTGTTGCATCACTTTACTTCATTATTTTGTAAGTGCTAAAAGAGGTGGTCAGGGATGGTGTGGTGAGCTACTCTCGAGAACCACACTAAAAAGCCATCAGATGCAGTCGCTGTGGCCAAAATCAGCTTGATAGCATCAGCATCATTACCGAGCGAAGCGAAGAAGAAGTGGCTATTATAAAGCAGAGTTATTAACAAACCTAAAACAACTACCAACGCTCACTGAAACCGCATAATCGGATGTTCAATCCAAACCCCTACAATATTACTATCACCACAGTTCATCTATTAATACCGGCAGCGGTAGCACCAAGAATCAATAAATTCTGAGAGAACCGCAAATTGCAGCCGAGGTAACAGATTACAGAATACGGGTCTATCCGTATGACGGACATCCACAGATAGGTACTTAGGTAGGTACTTCTCCTATCGATGTTCCAATGTTTCCCTCGAATGCCATTCCCCCTTACATTGTTACTAAGTGTGCCACGTCGAGGTGTTTCGATTTTAGAAGCGTCGATAACAACTGTTTTATGACCATTTTCTACGGCGGGAAAATCTCAAGCGATCCGCATTTTACGAGAAAATGTTGGCATTTAGTTCACATCTCGATCTAAAGTGCCCTACGAGACTGATCTCGAATACTAATAACATAAAGACTGTTATACACAACACAGATATTATAGTTGTATATTGTGACGTAACAATTTCATAGTATACCTACAATCGAGATCAAAATCTGATAAGAAAAGTTCACCAAGTCAATCAAAAGTCACCGTGTGGTCGCAATCGAATTGTCCGACAACTATAACGTAACAATTAATATGCATTATTATCCTAGCAGAGTACAAATTACGAAACAACATATTTAATAGACATCTCTGGTTTAGTTCACTTGTGCAATGGATGAAGACATTCACACATGGTTGCCTCATGAATCTATAATTTAGGTCTTAATTATTATTATTGTCTGCTATGATAGACAATACCGACCTTGTAGTTATGACATACTTGCTGACGGGTCATAATAGAATCAAATTAATTTTGCACAATGATATTATTTTGACAGACTGGTATTAAAATTTAATGATCCGTGCATGCGAGATAATGAGTAAGAGAAAGGAAGCTTGATTACCACATTCGAAAACATTAAACCAAGTATTGATTAAGTACTTTCATCTTTTAATTAAAGGCACTTTACGATAACCGGCACCTTGTGTGAAAACAAATAATTATGGGAAGTATAATTGCCTGAGAAGTGTCCCTCCTCTTATTTATTGGACAATTACAAAGACATGAAGAAATAAATGTTACCATACTTTTTATCTGACAAGTCGATAACATCACAAACGATGGAGGTATATGGAGGTCCCGTCGCATCCCTATTCTGCATAAATTTATTTCTGCATCGACGGTGTTGTCAATTTCGAAAATTCTATTTCCACTGAGGACACCAAAGTACACTCCATGGAGAGAATTCACAGAATAGTGCTGTCTGTGCATAAACGTACAACATTTGCTAAGTGCCCTCCGCAAATATGAAATACTACCAACACGCTGACCAACATGTTGGTTATATAGGTTGTGTTGGTGTCGTTGGCCATGTTGGCGCCACACACGGAGTGTTTGCAATGCCACATGCCAGAGCAAACATTGAAATGAGAACCGCACTCTAACGTGAATTAATAAAATAAGGTTTTGTTTAAAAAGCTAAATATACAGTTCAGTGTTTTAATTGAATTTGTGTTTAGTTCGTGTGTGTCGACCTATTAGTTTCGCTACGAAGCTTTTGAGAAAAACCGGTCGTTTTAGAAATGAGAAATAGGTAAATAATGTGGTCGGTTTAAACGATTTGTTGACTTAAAGATTATAGTAGACTAGTACTATTTAAAAAAAAACTACGGCAAAACTAAAAGGATGGGTAAAGGAGGAAACGTATGTTCCTCCGTAGCGCATAAACATCAAACATCTTATTCATCCGATTTTGATGAATAAGGTGTCAATCGATTCGTTATTATGGCCCGGGTACCATATGCTAAATTTTAACCGACTTCAACAATAGGAGGAGTCGATTTTACCTTGTAAACCCCGAAATTAATTAGCACGTGATTTTTCTGTAGTCGGGTTTTTTAGTTGTAGTATACCACACAAATTCTTGTTGTGATCATATTGTTTTCTCAGTGCAAATGACACAAAAAAAAAGACGTGAGGATCGTAAGCCACCGTAACAGCAGCTTACGATCTTTTTTTAAGTGTACAAGAAGTATTCTTGATCTTATTAACCTGCGCAACTGAACATCAACGTTTATACAAAGTAACCTACGCATTTCCTTTGCATCTCGTTTACCTAAGAACACAGTCTTCTCAGTACCTACCAAGCTGTACCACTAAAGTCTTTCTTAGAAATCAGCCGAGGAATAAGCAAAGAATTAACAAGTCGGCTTACGCTGAGAGTCGCTTTGAACTTAATTATAGCTAACAGGTATAATTTGTTCGCCTTTAAAGTCGTTTAATAAGTTTATAAGACGTTCTGAAGTTGTATCTTCATTTCCTCGAGGAGATGGGGATTGGAGCGGCTTTTTGATTATAGTGGTCATCAGAGTTGGATCGAGTATTTTATTAATATTGTAGAGGTTTTATGTGGTTTCAGTGGACGTTGTTAGTGTGTATTTAGGTTTGTTTATAACCCACTAACTGCTGCCCGCGAACGTCGTCCGCGTGAAATTATTATAAAAATACTATTTTACCCATTTTTGTATAATTTTTCATTGATGCTCCGCTCCTATTAGTCGTAGCGTGATGTTATATATATATAGCGTATAGCCTTCCTCGATAAATGGGCTATTAAACACTAAAAGAATTTTTCAATTCTAACCAAAAGTTCTTGAGATTATCGCGTTCAAACAAAAAAACTCTTCAGCTTTATAATATTAAGTATAATTCTATACTTTTACTATTGCTTTGTGAAGATATAGATGAAGTACGATTCATGATTGTCATTGTCAGTTCAGGTAGGGTTAAATAGAGAAAAACAGATTCAGTTAAAACCAATGACACAACTTTTTTTTTTCAAAATATATTTCAAACACAAACCGCACACGTTCAGTTCCGAACTGACGTTGAAAAAGACAAAAAGCCCTACTAAAAGGCAATCTATTTTCGAATGAATAGTACTAACGTATAATCGAATACAAAGTAGCAATTTCTTCGAGCCACCGCATCGGGTCAGAGTAAGCCTGCCTCTGACAATCCCTGCGGTCTGAGCGTTCATGCAAACGCAGTACTGCAATATCGTTTATTATTCAGACCACTGTGAACAAACAACACCCCAGAGACTGCACTAACACCGAAACAATTCCAAAGACTTTGGAACCTCCAAAGTCTTCCAAAGTTCTTTCAAAGATTTTGTTTCATCCAAGTTTATTTACTCTTTTAAAGTTCAAGACAGTGAATTGTTCTGTTTTGGCTTTATTCTGTTTGGAAGTTAAGAATTTGAGTAAAGTAAAGGAATTATGGTGCTGGCATTGTGTTGAAATGATTTAATTTCTGTTTGAAAACCGCGAAGGTTGTGTTTAATTTAGGATGATGGAAGATTTTGAATTACATAATTGGAATAATTAGTTTAGCTAAAACATAAATTTTACGGAGTTATTTTTAGATTACTGCCTCATTGGTCGTGTGGTCGGAAGAGCGACTGCTGAGCATGAGGTCCTGGGTTCGATTCCCGGGTCGAGCAAAGTATTATTGGGTTTACTATCAAGGATATCACAGTAGCAGCCTCGGAGTCTGGATTTGTGGCCGGTTGATGGCAATAAGCTCGCCCCCTATTATATGTGACTTAAAACATAACTGGCGAAATGTGGGTTTAGTATTAGGTGCACCTCTGCCTATTCCTTCGGGGATTACAGTCGTGATGTTATATTATGTTTTAGGTTACAGTTTTTAGTTCGGTCAACAGCGTCCTATGACAACTACGACGATTTCTAGATGACTCTGCTGAAACCCCCTGAAGAATGCCTCACCTATCTGATAAAAATAACACAGTTATATTCCTTGCAAGTATATTTTGCAGTTTATTGCTGATAACCGTGCCCGTGCCTCCGTGCCTCGGAAAGCACGTTAAGCCTTTGGTTCCGGCTGTCATCTATCGATCTTTGACAGTCGTTACAGGTAGTCAGTGGCCCAGTCGTTTTACCCAGTACTAACCGAGTTGTGGAGGTCAGATAGGCAGTCGCTCTATGTAAAAAACTGGTATTCAGCTGCATACGTTTAGACTGGAAGCCGACCCCAACATAGTTGGGAAAAGGCTAGGCAGATGATGATGACTACTGATACAACAAAATCGTGATTCAAAAAGCCCATTCCTAAGCGACAATACATAACGAACACTTGGCACTATCCCATTACAAGTCTTCGCAATTCTTCTCGCAAAGCACTGTGTTTATCGTATGAATCAATGAGGGTATTACGTGACCGTACTGACCAAAATTGGTCTGCGGTTTCCGTGATCCAATTTGTTGGTCTCCGGAGTACTGTACGGACTGTTCCGCATAGCAAACGATGGAATTGTTCGGAGCCTATAAAATTGTCAGCTCCATCAGGTAACTGTAGTGCAGAGCCGAGAAATGTCGCAGGTTTTGTCTGATTTATGAGCGTGACAGAGTGCAATTTTTAGGGAGGAAGCGCCAGGGTAGCAAGAAGTCATTTAACGGGATTAAATTAACTCAAGAGGGTTGTATACATGATTGTAATGATTATAATTCTGTAAACACATACGTATTGCGGGCACAAATCATATTTTGATCAACATACAGCCTGACACTCACTGGCAAATTGCAAAAAACGTAAGAAATTTTTAACTTCACGGGCATCAATGGCGCATTCACCTTAACGTTACAAGTTTGACTATCTCGTTAGTCTAGTGCTCGTAAGGAATATACTGCATAGCATGAGATTTTGGGTTAATTTCCAAGGTCGAGTTAAGTGTGTGTGTTGTGTGTGTGTGTTGTGTGTGTGAGTTGTGTGTGTTACTTCTTTGGAGTCTAAATGGTTAATAGCAATAGGCTCGCTCCACTCAAGATAGGTATAGGCCTAGCTTGAGTGCCCTTTAGGGAAACAAGCTAGATGTTATGTTATGCTATTTTACACCATACATGAGTCATGTTCTGCCTGAATGTCTAAGTATTCTATGAAATGATCGAATATCGGTATCAAAGAGGGTTTTGTCATATTCAAAATACTTGGAAAAAGCGATTGTGATCTCAGTTTATTCTAAGGTAAGGACGATTACTCCTAATACTCATGGCATTATCAATAACAAACGCGTAGGAAATGGAATTTAATATTCTTTTCCAAGAAACACAAAGGGCGTGTTTTGTGCGTTTCACGGTATATTCGACAAATTCCGTGGCGTAATTACATAAACATAGTTTGTGGGGATTTTGCAATGTAATATATTTATATTGGACAAAATTTAATTTAAAAACCAGTTTTTACAGCGAAACTTGTGGATAGGCCGAAAATTTAATTTACTACGCATTCGGAAAATATTGATAAAAATAATATGGATGATGGTTGGAATTTTGCGGTCTCTGAATTATTTAGTTCACTTTTTTGTTGGAAAAACAACCGGATAAAATGATATTCATGAAACAAAAGTTAGTTTAAAAGTGTTCAAAACGATTTAAATTATTAAACTATCATGGTCACTAACATTATCATTAACACTAGAAACGGGATATTTGCCATGTTTACTGATACACACACACATGGTAAACATACACACATACCACGCACACACACACATGGTTTACATGCTAAAAAAACCCGTAAAAGTCCCGTTTCTAGTGTTAATGATTTAACAGTTCTTTTAATGACAACTTTGTTAAGTTTTTACGGGTATAAACAAAAAGAAATAATATTAAGGCTTTTAAATTCTCATGAATAAAATTTAGTCAAGTTTGGACAATATAAATTAATAAAGAACTAACTTAGATTGTTAACAGAAGATAAGTTTAAAACTGTTTGTAAGTGGTTAATGAAATGGTTCTTAAAAAAGGACTCATAAGAACTACACGTTACTTAATTTAGTAAAGAGGTTTTAAACAACTCTACTTGTAAAATATGTATTTTAACCTCTAAGCCAAAGGACTACTACTTACTTTAAAAGTTTTGAATAATTAATGAATATGTGGGACTAACCTTTTATAGTCTACTGCTGCTCATAGAAATTTCTCGTATAATAAAGTTGGCGAAATTAAATTATTTTACGTGATTATTAAATAAAAACTGCACGGTTGGCGCAGTGGCTAAGCGATTGACTGCTGCGCTTCGTGTCGCGGGTTCGATTCCCACACGGAACAAATATTTGTATGGCCTACAGGTAGTTGTTCCGGATCTGGCTGTTTGTGTGTGTGAGTTTAAATGTTTGTAAACGCACCCACGATACAGGAGAAATTCCTAGAGTGGGGCAACGGCTTAAAAAAAAAACAGATTTTGCCATTGGCTTTGTTAAAGTTTTACTTATACTACTTGGTGCCAGCTTTTTTAATACTAGGCGCACACGTAGATCGACGAACGGCAAAATCTCATTTGCAAACAAGGATTTTTACAACCGATTTGTCGCTAGCTATGCCCAAGTCTCAACGTGGGTCTCAAAACTGATAGTGCCTCTCTCAAATTCAAAGTTTCAGCATTGATTTATTATGTTACAGATTTTATAAACAGCTTGAACGCATAAACTTCACCTACAGATACTTAGGACAAACAACAATGATGATGATTTTATTACAAAGATGACACTGACAGCTCTCGAACGCGGTTTAAATTCGCTGATCGGGTACAATTTCATTGGTGAAATAATGCACCTTAGTCATTGATCGGATCCGAACATATCTATACTAATATTATAAAGCTAAAGAGTTTGTTTATTGGTTGAACGCGCTAATCTCAGGAACTACTGGTCCGCTTTGAAAAATTATTTTAGTGTTGGATAGCCCATTTACCGAGGAAGGTTATAGGCTATAAAACTTCACGCGGACGAAGGTCACAGGCAACAGCTAGTGAAACATATTAGTAAGAAGTAAAAGTACGTAGAACAAAATATAACATCACTTAATTACCTATCACAGGCCATACTCAAAGCTTACATCACATTAAATACCACACAGAGGTTTAATATAGTTACAGCATATATGTAATATCGGCACAATGATCTTGAATTACACCACCGCGAACAATAGGGGTACAAGAGTAGGTATGCCATTAAACGAGCTTCGACGTGCTTACGGTTCGTTACTGCATATTTCAGTCCGTGTTACTAAAATTGAGAGCAGAGAATCTACTTGGTACAATTTGCAACAAATTAGCTCATACGTGATGATGATTTGGGTGCATAGTACTTATGTGCATTGTATGAAATGGTTGTCATTACGGATCGGAACTGAATAGTTAAAATTTTGTCAACTATCTTTATTTTAGACTAGCTGTTGCCCGCGACTTTCGTCCGCGTGAAATTTTAGCCTATAACCTTCCTCGATAAATGGGCTATCCAATTCTAAAAGAATGTTTCAAATCGAACCAGTAGTTCCTGAGATTAGCGCGTTCAAGCAAACAAACAAACAAACAAACTCTTCAGCTTTATAATCTTTATTTTAGATGAGCTGAGCTTTAGATACCGGGCAATGCAGGAAAATCTACATGTGAACTTGAGCAATCAATTGAAATTACTAATCCAGGACCCCGGCGTTTCAAATGGAATCACTGAGTTTATTTCGGTGTTTAATCTCAGAGTATTCGGATGGAAAAATGACTTCATCAACATCTTGTTTTAAAACATTTTTTTTTTAAGTGAAGAACTGTTTTCAGAATTAATTTAATATAAACTAACCTTAATAATGTCTGTTCTTCTGATCTTCTGAATTGTAACCGCTACATAGAATTACACTATCGACTAGATACGCTGAAATGCCAACAAAAATGCAAGTAAAGCGCTAAACCACGTCCAGCCGCTTCGGAGTTTACGTGAACATTTTATCGCGATTCTAAGTGGATGTTCTGAACGCTATTTAGCTGGTGATGTTACGCTACATTATCGCGCACACGGAATTCCCGGCGTGCCAACTTGTTCACGGATGTTTAAGCGTGTTAGCCAGACTGCGTTGGCGATCGAAGACCGATAATTAGATATGGAGAGAGATGGGATCAATGATTTATATTACGTCATTGGATGGGATGGTATGGGTTATCGATTTTGGAGTAGTAAGTAGTAGTGCAAGCGGAGGGTAATTGTATAGTGATGCAAGTTTTATTAACTATATACCGATAGTTGCTGTAGTTCATAAAAAAAAGAAAAAACAATAAAGTGTGTTGAAAACTTGATTTCTTTTTTTAAATCCAAAATGTGACTACTTACGAATACCTACTTAACTGAAATAAATAAAGATTTAAAGAACAGTGGTTGGGTTTGAGTATATTAAACCGAATATAATGTAATATTCATGTTTTGGTTCACACGCTTCCAAATTAATTTTCGCCATAAATAATTAATTACCTTGATGCTTGAACGTGGCGGCTCATTAATTAATGTCTTATCGCAAATACTCAGAGTATTCAGGCTTACGGCAACGCATCTTTTAGTCATTCAGCCAATAAGCATTGTCATTTTCAACCAATGTAGATGTTCAAAGAGGAGCTCGTGGCTAAATAATAACAGCCACTCGAGTCGATGTTTAGGTTAAGCCGTGCTTGTCTAGGTCTGTGGATGGGTGACCACCGAGTTTCCTCCGTGCCTCGGAAAGCACATTAAGCCGTTGGTCCTGGGTGTCATTTGTAGATCTTTGACAGTCGTTAGGTAATCAGTGGCCCAAAAAGTCTGACAACTAGTCTTACCAAGGAGTATCGTATTACCCAGTACTAACTGGTTTGTGGAGGTCAGATAGGCAGTCGCTCCATGTAAAATACTGGTATTCAGTTGCATCCGGTTAGATTGGAAGCCGACTCTAACATAGTTGGGAAAAGGCTAAGCAGATGATAATGAAGATGTAGATGTTCAAACACACCTCAACATAGTAGGATATACTCAGTACAAAATCCTTCTCCGTTTATCCCTGCTCGCGTCAGCTGATCAGCTCAACTCTAACACCCACTCTGAGCTTTACTGCCCACTGTCCGCATGAGGAAGTATCATGCTACGCCAAGCTTATCTCACAAAGACGTAATGTGCGAAACTGCTATTTAAAAAAAATTGTTGCACTTGATTGCAGCATCTGATAATTTAAAGACGTTGTGTTGTGTGTATTCAATTTCAAGGTTCGTAAACAGACTAGAACTATAAGGTACCACGAATACAGTACCATGCTTGCGTGCTGAATTTGCTGAAGTTGCTGAATTTATAGTAACAATTTGCAAGTCGGTTTACCTTACTTGTGTTTATTACATACGTTATCACTACATAGTATAAAACAATGCAACAACAAAAAATATGTATGCTTAGATCTTTAAAACTACGCAACGAATTTTGATGCAGTTTTTTTTAATAGATAGAGTGATTCAAGAGGAAGGTTTATATATTGCACCCGTACGAAGCCGGGGCGGGTCGCTAGTTAAGTATAAATTTAGTGTATAGAAACATTGTCTAATCACAATGAGGTAACTTTAATTGATCTTTCTGTCATATTATATTTTAGGCTGTCAGCGCTCCAATTTACTACTTACGCTGGTGCATTGAAGTTATCAATACTAATAAGTAAATTCGTATGTATGTAGGGGGTAATCTTCGGAACTACCGATCCGATTCCGAAAATTCTTTCGGAAGCGGGAAGCTACATTATCCCCGAGTGTCATAGGCTACATTTAAGGGCATTACATTGCTCGATGACCTTGATGATTTGATCCCTGTACTGGTTTTTGTTGACTTGCCCCGCACATTTCGCAAAATTTCGGTTTTTATTTATTATTTAAAAATATTAAAAGAAATAACAGAAAAAACAATATAGATTGTTAAGTATATCATTACGTATTTGTTGTTACAAAATTCATGCCGATCTATTCAGCCGTTACAGAGATAATTTACAATTAAGGTTGAAAAAGAACCTATTTTCTACGATTAACCAAAAAAAATTGAGAAGGTTTTTAGGTTTGAAGGTTTGTAGGTTTTTTTAAAATTTTAAACAATACAATTTATTTGTGATGAACTTAACTATAACATACTTTTTTACACGGAAAACGCACGAAGGGACAACAAAACAAAAACCAAAAAATCAACAAATTTCTTTGAACATACGCTGTTTTTGGGATTTGAGCCATGTAATGCCCTTAAAACGTTCCCGTGTGTTTATTTACGTACATAACTCGAGCAAAAGCTAGTTATTAATATTATTTTCTATGATATCTATCAATGCAAATCAATTTAATGATTTAGGAATTACCATTTATATAATTTTGGTTGCAGAAGAATTCGAACTTTGTCACGTTTAACATTGAGTTTGTGTTTCCAAAACTTTATCTAAGATTCTGAATTCAAGTTACGGAAGTCTCATGCTACGTTTATGTCATAGAGAGGTGACGTGCGAAACAGTTATTGAATAACCGTTATTTATTAGTAGCATGCGTCCGTGCATCCGATCGTTTAGTTTTACGTTTTTTAACTCAATTTGTTACACCCGATTAAATCGTTCGCGAGTTTTTAACGATGTTCTCTTGTTGTGTTGTGTTGTTATTTATGTATCTTTTTATTTTCGTATATCTTTTAACTTGTGGTGTATTAATGAAAAAAGAATACGATTGTTTGTTTTGAGAATTAGCGAAGCCATTTTACTTAAAACGCACCATCAACCCGCTGGGACCGTGTCTAGGACGACCTACTCCCTGTCGTAGAGAGGAGGCTATGTTCCAGCAGTGGAAACATTAAAGGCTGACAACGGCAGCGCGCGGCACTCCCTTTTAAGTCAGCTCCGCTATCATTTTGCTGACTGGCTATTTTGCCAGGGGCTATTGTTATTTCTTGTGTGCCGAAGTAGAAACTATGTTTTGGTTTAGTGAATGAAAAACTTAGCAGTAAATCTATTTTACTCTTTAAGCTTTTGTTTAACTTGCCTTGTTAGTTAGTTAGAATGTATTGTTCAAATCTTGCAACTGAATTTCAAACCAGTTGAGCCATCCGATTGAGCTGAAATTTCAATTTTGATAGATAAACCTAATCCCTTTCTTCTTTTTATTTTAATAGAAGCTTGTTTTCTTAAAAAAAAAAAAAAATATTTATTTATTTATTTATCGACTTACGTCTACCATTACAGCTAACCAATGCGGTAAATGTGCCTTAATGCATCCTTAACTTAATTTTTACTTATAACTAATACCTATAACTAATTACAAATAAAGCATTCCTTGTAAATTCAATGCTAAAAATAAAATGCTTAATATATTTTATTTATTTCCAGATCTACGTCGAGATCGAGAGAACAGCACAACCTGTGAGTATTCATTATTTTCCTTTTGTCTATAACAAGTAGCCCAAGTAGTCCTACACCGGCTGCATCCAATTAGACTGGAAGCCGACCCCAACATAGTTAAAAAGGAACATATGCACAATTTGATGCTCTACTTTGTGCATTATCATCAACTGAGCTTTCTGTTTCATACTTTTCAACAAAAATATGAAACAGAAGCCGAGTTTCCTCCGTGCCTCGGAAAGTACGTAAATCCGTTGGTCCCGGCTGTCATTTGTAGATCTTTGACAGTCGTTCCAGGTAGCCCAAAAGTCTGACAAGGATACCAAGGGCTATCGTATTACAAAGTACTAACTGGGTTGTGGAGGTCAGATAGGCAGTCGCTCCATGTAAAATACTGGTACTCAGCTGCTTCCGGTTAGAGTGGAAGCCAACCCCAACTTATTTGGGAAAAAGTTAGGCAGATGATGAATTTTCAACAAAAATAATATTAGGTATTTGCTTTCAAAAATGGTCCACTTAATTATAGAGTCAGCGTATTCCCACAAGTACCTATTTACAGCTAGAACGGTGTCTTTCAACTCAAATTTTAATTATAAAAACGATCTATTCAATCCATTTCATTTGTCTGAAAACTGAACCGTTACAGAACAAAATACATAGAAAGGATGATTGCGTTTCAGTAATGACTACATAGACTGTACCATTCCTTTTATTATAATCAGGCGTCCCTTAGAGTGTACTTTGGTTTTATTGTTATAGTGTAACATTACACAGATTGTATTGTAACTTGCTAGTTCTAATTTTAGGCAAATTTCTAGGTATATCTTTGGGAAGTTCTAGAACAGTTTGCTGTAAGTTTATGGTAGTTAGTTCTTAAATCTGGAAAAAGAGAAAGCACCTTATGCTGATGTAATAATGTAATGTGTTAACACTTCAAACACTGGAAGAAACATTTCACTTAGTGTCAAAGTTTTTTTTATATATTTGCCTGTACTGTCCCAGTGCTGGGCAAAAGCCTTCCCCAATGCCTTCCATGTGTTCTTTTCTCGTGCCTCTTCGGGCCAGCCCTCGCGATAGCGTCCAAATCGTCTCGCCACCTCTTTCTGGGCCGGCCTCAGCGGCGCCGTCCGTCTTAAAGTTACAAAGATATTTTCTTTTAATCTTCCTATTTCTAGAATCAGAAACGATGACAAAATCCTGAAATTCCTGAAGCTGTTCGCCGTCTTTATTCGATTTTACAAACAGGATTTCACAATTATTGGAGAGCCAAGTACAACTTAGCGCTTTAGATCTACTCGTGTATATCCCTAGTAACTGAAAATGTCCGTCCGATAGCGCCCTATTATTCTTTCATTGGATAAGTAAACTGAAACTTAATTGAAGAAAAACTTCACTTACTGAAAAGGTCAATTTAAAACAAGGTTAAACACGGTCACGAACTACGAGTAGGTACCTACTATAACAACTTTAGAGCATGATATAATATTATGTACGTCGAAGGGTTTTTGACATCTTATATGCTAACATGAGGTTTAGTAAAAGGTCCGAAGACAAGCGACCCTGTTTATACTTCTCATCGTCTTTTGTTTTAAGAATTAACTTGACAGGGAGGCAATTCCCTTAGTTTTAAAATGTCAGTCTCAGTTTGTCAAAAAAGTTCATAATTATAGACCGACTGCTTTAATGAGTCCTCCGCCTTGCCAATCAAAGGCACATTAAGCGTCCACAAGTTCTTACAATATCCCACAGGTTATTTGCTTTAAAATAACCATGTTCCACGTAAGTATTACCATACTAATTGAACCAATACGTGATCAACCTTCAGAATATTTCATTTATATTGATACCTTCGAGGACTCATTAAAGCGGTCAGTCTTTAATTGGCAACATTTATGGCATATTTTTGACATTGTTTATTGCAGAGATGAGTTTGTAACTTCGAACATTTTTGCTGTGGTAAAATAGTGTGATAACAATTCACATTACTATCTGTGAATATTTTTAAATTGCGTGATCCTCATTTAATACCTTTAATCCAATACCTTCTTTATCACTTACACAATATGACCCAATCTCCCAACACAAATAGCTATATTAAAACACAGTTCATAGTGTTTGTGTGGGAGTCGTTAGAGGTAAATTGGTCGTCATCGTCATCCGAGCTGCCTTTGTGCTGAATGTGGGCCACTTGACCCCGTCAGCTTACTTACTCATAACGTACGTACAAGAAATGTTTCAGCTGAAATAGGCACTAGTTTGGGTATGGAAACCTGAAAACAAGGATATTATAGTGCTGTAAGGATCTTTGGACACAGGGAGGTTAGGCAGAAGTGTACTCTCATTTCGCCAGTTACATGGGGTAATAGGGGCGAACCTATTGCCATCAACCGGGCACAAATCTAGACTCCTAAAAAAACAAGATGGCTGCGTTCATTCCTATTCTGGCCACCTGCAAAGTTTATTTTGTAGTTTAATACGTTTTAGCAGTAGAGAGCCAACAAGGCGAAAATATCGTCGTTTGTCAGGATATTCCATTTAAAAAAAAGACCTTTATGCTGAAGTTCATTCGTTCTGAAATAATACCAAAACATTATTATCTAATTTGAATTCGTTAGCAGTGAAATTCATTCTCATAGTGATTGTTAATCAGTTCCCTATAGCTTTCAAACATAATATTAACTAGTTTATGCCCACGGCTTCCCCTCATGGAGTTCGATTATTGTCCCATCGTTATGTGTTAATACAGGTTATAAACTACCTGTGTGCCAAATTTCATCCAAATCCGTCCAGTAGTTTTTGCGTGAAAGAGGAACAACTATTAATCCATTCATCCAACCATCCATCCCCACAAACTTTCACATTTATAATATTAGTAGGATACTTTGTATATTGCAAACAAAACATCATAAAGTGTGGACATCCCCATTTGTATGCGTCAACTTTTATTACACTGGCTCTCTATTCGAATTTAAATAAAAGCTACCGTATACTTTTCCGAACAGAATTGTGAGATATAGAGGTAAATTTATGTAAATACCTCCAGAACTTTCTATAATAATCTAGGTATGAAACAGATATTACATTACATTTCACATCAGTTTCAAACTGAAAGATTTGTAATTATTGGAGAAAACTTTTACCTACCTGTGGTCATGATACAGGCGGACTTTCCCAACAGGTAGAATAAACAGTTAATGTATATTTAGATAGGCCCAGAAACCAGCATTTATGAAATAAGTTTTTGTTGCCACAGGCTTTTCAACTCCGAGCCCAATAGGGCCAAAGTATTCTACGAAAATCTGACTTACACGTGGACGTAGTTAATAATCTCAAAATCATTGTAATTTAGTTATAGACGACAAAATGTAACTCGACAAATCAGAAATCGAGAACCACGCATCGTCACGCATGTAATCCCCAAACGGTTAGGTAGAGGCGTTCTTAACAGTACACCCATATTTTGACAGTTATGTTTTAAGCCCCATGTAATAAGGGGGAGAGCCTATTACCATCAACTGGGCACATAATTATCAAGACACCGTGGCGGCTACTGAGAAATTTCTGATAGAAAAACCCATTAACACTTCTCCGATCCAGGAATTGGACCTGGGACCGGAGCAGTTGCGCTTGCGACCATACGACCAACGTGGCAGTCGAAACCACTCATCCTATAATCGTATTTTTCAAAAATCGCATAAAGTTTACCGCGCAAATAATTAGTTATGCATGAATTCCAATTCGTTTCAATTTATTCAGGAAACAATTCACATTGTGTTTGAAATCATAATACTGTAAATAAAAAAATAAAATCATATTCATAAAAAATATAAAACTATCACATTCACGGTACAAACAACACAAAAAATAAAAATAAAAACACAAAAATTACTACAAATAAACAAAAAACACAACAAATAGTACAAAAAAAAAAACAAAAAACTTCAATAACATTACAAATTAAGAAAACAAAACAATAAAAAATTAAAAAAGGGGATATGTCATCGTCTATCTTTCTATCCATGATAGGCATGGAGTTCCATGTATAACATAAAGTAGGTGTAACATATAAAGGATCTTAATCAGTGCCCAGGTGTGAGGTGGATGTAGCTGTCAATACGTTGAATATATTTCTTTAGTTACCCCTAACGACCCCCGAGGGAACAGATGGGATTAGGAAGATTTCGGGTTGTATCTGCAGAGCCGAGTTTGATGTTGGCTCGGATAACGTAAACAGGAAATGCTTATAATAAACTAAGAATAAAAATGTAATCTATCAACGTTTAATTACATTCTTCAAAAAATCTTACGAGTTACTTACATAATAATCGTGTAATTTGATGATAATAACATCATTTTCTACAGAAATCGTTTTTCAGCTAAGTGGTCTATAGAGGCCCTAATCAAACAAATGTCAATAATAGGCCTCCAGCCTATTCTGGTGATAACAGGCTCAATTTCCTCCCAATAAACTGTTTACAAATTAAACAGTCACTTGCCGAAGGGCTTTCACAAAGTAAACGAGGATGAGATAATTAAAATACAATATTCTGAAACAAAAGATAAAAAAAACAATTAAGTTTTTTTTGTCACAAGTTCAATGGATTGGCACGCGCTATCTTTTTCTTTGAATGTCAAATTCTTAAAATAAAACTTCTCGTTTTTTTCAAACTGGCTCTTTTATATTCTCATCAATATCAAAGGTATAGGGACCAAGTTATTTTAGGAAAATCGATAGAATGTTAATTACCAAAACCAAATTTCTTTTGTGTCAATTTTAATTTGGTTTTATGGGAATTGAATTTACATTTGTTTGATCTAAACATACCTTTTAAACGTTTAGAAAGTAAGAGTATTTTCAATATAACAACATAAGATCACACCTGTAATCCCCGAATGGTAGGCAGAAGTGTACCTCACCCACATTTTGCCAGTTATGTTTAAATCCCATGTAATAGGGGACGAGTCTTTGGCCATTAATCATGCTTAAATCCAGACTCGCGGCCTCTACTGTTTTTGTAATCAAGGTCTTATAAAGTTCAAACAAAAATGACAACATTTGGTTCATCATACTACAGGCATAACATCGCAATCAATGAATTAAAATTAACTTCAGTTACTAACGAACCGGTTCAGTTTTCATAAATATGAAGTACGATGTCGGGGATCGTCATTTATAAATGAGCGCTCGTGAATATTTTGTAATTAAGTATGCAGTATGGCAATATTGTGAATAAATAATCATTTATTATATTTTACGCGAGGGAATAACGCTTTAGTATTTTGGTTAACGGTCGTTGTTGATTGGCTTGGCAGATTTAAACTAAATATTACGTTTTCTAGTTCTATGCAAAGAAGTGGCGGTTGAGCCGATTTCCATATGCAAACACAAAGACTGGACAATCTATTTAGCAATACTAAGAACTATAGAGAAGAAGATATAAAGAAAGAAAGAAAGAAAGAAAACATATTTATTTGGCACATGCCACAAGTACACACAACAAACAAATAAAAATAATTTAAATTTACACAATAAAAAAGTTAAAACTAAACAAAAATAAAAAAAAAAATAAAAAGAGATAATATTGTGCGTCTCACGGCTGCACCAAATAGGCCCAGTTCAGCAAACTGCCGAGCAGCTAGTGCCCGACGCTGGTTTTCAACTGGACCTGGGATGGTGATGTGACGGACATAAAACAGTTTTGTTCCTAATGATATGGTGCGCCGACCCCAAATAGATCGTCGTAAAAACAGGAGAAAGATCATGAATGCGATGTGGTGACCAAGCGGTAAAAGCGATGACATAACGTCATTATATAACGCCTGTAATCCGGGAGCAAATCCATTGTCCGTGGCTGCGCTACTGAGAAATTCCTGACAGAAAAACCCAATATTACTACTTTGCCTGACCTGGGAATCGAACCCAGGACCTCATGCTCAGCAGTCGCGCTTTCGACCACTAGACCAACGAGGCAGTAAAAGCGATGACTAACGTGTTATATAGTTCGTGTGGCTGCCTCAAGCGGGCACACACTTTGAGCAATTGCTTTCATCATCTCACCACTATTCTGAATGGTGAAGGAAATCATAGGGCGAAACTCAGCATGTCCTAGAACCCAAAAATCTATATACCATAATTACCTTTTACAACAACCAATCGATTGGATGTTTATATTTTCTTACTTTTAGTCTTATTTTTATCATTACTTTAGTTCTTTTCATCATATCATAATCAGCCTATAATGTTCCCACTGCTGGGACACAGGCCTCCTCTCTATGAGAGGGAATGGGCTATTATCCACCACGCGGGCCCAGTGCGGGTTGGTAGATGTCACATGTCTTCGAATTTTTGGTTCTAGGACATGCCGGTTTCCTCACGATGTTTTCCTTCACCGTTTTGAGAGCAGTGGTGATGAAATAAATTACACAAAGTAATGCGCCTGCCGGGGTTCGAACCCACGACTTACTGCTCGTAAGTCGGGACCGCCACCACTGGGCCACCGCTGCTTAGTTCTTTTTAGTCTGTATATAATGTACATAATAGATAGAAATTAACTATTTATATATCAATAAATTTTTACATACATTACTGTAAAATAAGTTTTTAAAATGAATATCGATTGGATATTTTTGAAGAACTAAATAATTGGCACATGTTCCGCCATTTTTAAGTCCTATTCAACTCTCAGTGTTTTGTAGAACTAAGTAACATGTAGGTGTACTATAAACTTGTGTTAGTAATTTACATTGAACTGATGTATCATGAAAATTCATCTTGTTTTCATAGTTTCAATACGACAATGTAAACGTTTCATTTACGTTCAAACAACAAATACACGATTGTCGCGCGATATTACACTGTTTCGTTTATTTGTTTACTACTGCTTAATGTAGTAACAACATTGTTTGCATCTCTTCATTTGTTAGGATACTAGCTTACGCCCGCGGCTTCGCCTGCGCGGAGGACGTACTACCGGGATAAAAAGTATTATAAATATACTATAAGCCAAGCCATGAGGAGCTCGTGGCTAAATAATAACAGCCGCTCGGGTCGATCTTTAGGTTAAGCCGTGCTTGCCTAGGTTGGTCTGTGGATGGGTCCCCATTACATACTGAGTTTCCTCCGTGCCTCGGAAAGCACGTTAAGCCGTTAGTCCCGGGTGTCATTTGTAGATCTTTGACAGTCGTTAGATAGTCAGTGGCCCAATAAGTCTGACAACCAGTGTTACTAAGGGGTATCGTATTACCCAGTAAAATCGCTCCATGTAAAATACTGGTATTCAGCTGCATCCGGTAGAACTGAAAGCCGACCCCAACATAGTTGGGAAAAGGTTAGGCAGATGATGATGTACTATAAGCCAAATTTCATATGAATAGGATAATACTAGTATGGACGACTGTACTCTATTACAAGATTATAGCAAGAAAAACCTACTCAAGAGAAGATTTATTGATAAATTCCGGTCTGAAGTGAAAATGTGGTGCTGTTCCACAAACAATGGGACACCTGATACACTCCCCTGCGTGTACTGATACCTGCATGTTACATAAATTGACAGACGCTAATGAGACTGCCAAACTTGTAACTAAGTCTTGGGACGATTCAATATAGATTATCATAGACACGCTAAATTTGAAGTACAAGATTTAATAGGGCATTGCCAACAAAACTGCAGCAAAAAGTGTGGTACAAAACCAACAGAAATATAATACACCTGATACTCTCTATAGCATGTGTTTATACAGGAAGCAAATAATATGAGTCTACAAAGAAAAGAAATGAGATAATCACAGCGTTTTCCTCCCCGAAGGTTTGGTCCAGAAAACTTATTTTAATTTTCTTCTGTAGACTGAACTTCTTTTACAACATTGTTAATTTTACGTAACATTATGCCTGTAATCCCTAAAGGGTAAGGCAGAGGTTGTTGATTTTTAAGGTTCCGTAGTCACCCTTATAGTTTCGCTATGTCCGTCTGTCTGTACGCAGTTTAGCTTAAAGACTCAGTACTAGAAAGCTGTAATTTGGTATAAACATATATATTAGTTACGGCGGACAAAGTGAAACAAAATCTCGAAAAAAAAAATTTATTCGTGTATATGTATAACGAAATTAAAAGGAAAACTATCACTGCTAAGTTTACAAGTTAGTTAACTTATAAAATGTACTTGAATAACATATTTTCCTAAACATAATCTTTGGGAGCACAGATTTTTCAACTGCAAATGTAGGTTTGTTTTTTATTATTATAATAAAATGCAACTAGGGAACCCTACATTCTGCTTGGCCCGACACGCACTTAGCTGGTTTTTTCATATTGATATTAATGTCTTTGTATTAATTTGTTAAGGTTTGAGAATAAAGGAGTATTATGTTAGAAACTGACATCCATCAATGTTTTTTACACTGATGGATGATTTCTTTATCATTTCTTAAGTATATTGCTTGCCAAAGTTTACTTTTATTTATGTTTTTGTTTATTTTGTAGTGTACTCTTCAAGCAATAAATAACTTATTTATACTTACAGTATTTAGAACGCTAATCAAAAAAACTTTCGCTTAAAAAAAAATTTTACTCAAAATAATTATTAAAAAATTAAAAAGATAATCATAGAAATATCATACTTTTAACACAGAACAGTAATTATCACTGTTCATCTGACTCGAAATATCTCACATTATGATCAAGTGACATCGTACATGAAAACAGTTTCAGAATTCAGATATATAATGAAAATTGATGACTATTCCGTATTCACATTTGCAACAGTTTTTTTTTCATGTGTGATACTTTATTATTCACTCATTTTTAGGGTTCGGTATATCAAAAAGAAAAAAACGGAACCCTTTTAGGATCACTTTGTTGTCCGTCTGTCTGTCAAGACCCTTTATCTCGAGAACGCGTGAAGGTATCGAGTTGAAATTAAAAACCAAATACTCAAGTCTGCAGTCCCTTGAAGCTGTGAAAAAATCAAAATTAACGTAATAAAAAGATACGGCCTTTTATGCCGCAAAAAACGTATATTTCGACACTCTCAAGGGAATTAAAATTTATAGCGTATCTCCCGTTGACCTGGAATCATGAAAATTGGCAAGAAGCAATGTCTTACAGAACATGTAAAGAAAAAAATCTGAAAACTGTAAATTTATAGTTAATAACAAAATACCTACAAGTTTATATGGAACCCTCGGTGCGCGAGTCCAACCCGCACTTGTCCGGTTTTTTAACTTTTTCCTTGTTCCTTCCTATGTCGATGTTGGCCATAGCAGCATGAATTATAGTAATCGCCCAAAAACCTTGGATGAGCTGAAAAAACATAGTTCCAATTACTTCCCTGCGTCTAATTATATGTTGTTTCCTTTAAAAGTAAAGTTTTCGGTATATGGTAAGTTTTCAGTATTAAGTTCGTCTCATGTTCTACCATTGCATAAAAACATAACCCCTAAAGACGCCGTAAAAGCATCATTTTAGGTAATGTTTATATTTACTTAGAGTATCTTTTTATGTCTGCTATTATACGTATAAATGTACTCACATGACTACTTAGCGCTTTTCGCGGTAAGTTTCATACCGTGTATTTTAGAGCTATCTTTTCAGCAAAGTGGTCCGGCCATGGACCCATAATTACCCCCAAAGGTCTAATTAAGAAGCACGTGTAACGTGTCCTTTGGTGAATAGTGTTGCCAGGTTGAAATTGCTCGAAAATGCTTAGAAACTTTGCTATACTTTGGAGCTTATTAAATTTATTTTTTATTTGCCTTTCCGTCCCACTGCTGGGCAAAGGCCTCCTCTAGTCCTTTCCGACTCTCGTGGTGTTTTGCCTATTCAGGCGAAAAGTCTGCGAGGTTAAAATAGGACTGGGCGGGTCACATTTTATTTCAAGATGGGTCAGGACAGATGGCCTAGAATCGTTACAAAGTGGGTGTCTGAAGCTGAACTCAAAAAAAAAATATTTTTGCCATTATATTGAGACATATTATTTAGTTTTATTAATTTGGAGCCTTGATTTCAAGTTTGGTGGAACAGTTTCCGACTGAAATGACATTAACATTATAAGGCATTTCTATTACTTTTCTTTTTTTTAACTATTAAAATGGAAAAAAAAATACGTTGTATTTAAGTTTACTATATTTTTAATTTCAAATGAAATATTTACCTACCTACCTTCTCCGCTGCATCAAGCGACAGCACTATTTCACTGTCTCCCGGAAGCCAGTGTTGACACTGTTGAATAATACATTCACTAGTTCATTTTATGAGATAACTAGCTCAGACCGCGGCTTCGGTCACGTCACGAGTTTTGAAATGGTCAGCGATGAAAACTTTATTCCAGTAAAAGTGCAAGTAGGTTAGTAACGAAACTGCATATATCCTAGAATATATTTAACAGTTCTTAAGAAAGATGCGCTAAGGTAGCATATTGAATGTCTTTTTCAGGAAATAGTCATTCAATGGGATTAAATGAACTTGGAGGGTTGTATTGATTATTTGAATAATTATAATTCACAGATATAGACAGACTTAGATAACGCAAGTACCTTGATCTGAATGAAAACCGAGCGTGCCATTTTTTGACAAAAGTACTCTGTGATGCAGACTGAGGCCCTGGCTGGAGGCCTTACACTCACGGCACCCACAGGATAGTCCGGTTAAGCAGACGACCACCTCCTAGGTTGAACTGCAAGATGCCATTTCGAAAAAAAAAATGCAGACAGCGTGACAGTGGCCACGTTAAGTTTTTTTAGCTTAAGTCGGGCACGCGAAGTAGGTGCTCTTGCGTTATCTAGGGCTATCTATATCTGTGTACGTTTCGGTCGCGAATCATATTTTGTTCAACATATAGCCTGATACTGACCTGAAAATTGCAAAAAACGAAAGAACATTTTGAATTTCGCGGGCAACCCTGGTGCTTCCCTAAGCAAAAAAAGTACTGTCAGAATTTGACAAATATTAAACCAGCTGTCAATTTCCTTAATAAAGTTTATCCTGCTATAAAGTCAACAAAGCAATATGGACATTAAGACGTAAACAAATAAAAATAATCATAACAACAAAGTAACGTCATCATAAAAATCGTGAAGATCCATCTTTTTATTACCTGTGCCATAGAATATTACACCATCTTACCATTTAATCACAAACAGAGCTTACTCCCTTAATCCAATTTACTACTGAAGCAAGAACGTCGATCTATTAATAAATAAAGCTGGCTTCGATTTAATTACCGGTTAATCAGTGCTAAAACGAAGTTAACTGCAAGGGCGAACGGATATGACCAATAAAAATCCTATATATCTTCGATAAGATGGAGTCGAGGCAATTTTCCGACGTTTCCATTACCTCATTAGGCTGGGCGCACGCTAGCGACGGAGCTACGAATGTGCGACCGCAAAGTGTCGTCATTAGTCGTGATGGGCAGTCCTGTCGCGATTTAGGGTCAGCCAAATGGTGATGTTGTGGTTTATGTGGCCGTAATTATGGGGTTTTAGATTTTTTGTGGTAAGTGTTGGCTTTAAGTGTCGTCTTTGTGATCTCTCTTCAAGGTCTGAAGAAACAAACATCTGATCGTAAAAATTGGAGGAAAAAACTCAAGTTTAATAAATATTTTTAATGAATTGGTTTTCAGAATTCCTGTTGAGTAGGTAGGACTTTATTTTTAAAAGGCTCATAGGCACATATTTATGTTTCATGCGATTATTTTAAATACGAGTATTTTAAACTAAAATAATACTGTTTTAAGCTAATCCAAACATGACCATTTAGGTATTGAGAACATTTTTTACGTTTACCATTACATCCTAAAGCAACATTTCCCCAAAAAGAACAGTGACAAAAACCCAAAAAAGTCTGACAGCGTGGGTAGTAAGTGTGTTCATACAAAGCAGGTCACACACCAGAGCACCATACAGCAAGCGTTCAGATTAATGCGCCCATACTATTAACAAATGAATATCATCATCATAATCTTAGCCTTTTCCCACCTATGTAAGGTTCAGCTTCCAGTCTTACAGCCGAGTACCAGTGTTTTACAAAGAGCGTGTGCCTGTCCGACCTCCACAGTCCAGTTAAAGTTATTGTATGGGCGCATTGTATGATTCTTAAAACATTTGCTGTTTTCTTGCTACGTGTCGCTCTGGTGTGAAGTCTGCCTTATCATTTTGACACGACGAGACGTTGACGATTCGACGACGTAGTGTGAGATGCCTCAGAAGCAATTTTCCGTCACTTTACGCCAAGTTATGGCTGTGACCGTGCGTGAAATGAGACATCAGAGGGGCGCTATGAGTAGCTAGATTGCCTCTCCATAATATGGGCAAACGCGGCTTTTAGTAGGAACTGGGTTAAAATAAATAGGGGTCATAGATTGGCTGTATTTATACGCGGTGTGTGGAGAATCTTTGACGCTTCGCTGGTTTTAAGAGTCTTGAATTGAAGCAGCTGTTTTTCTTTGCTGAAGTGTTTCTGCAAACATTCTCAACAAAACACTGTCTGGAAAGTTTGTTAGGTTTTATAGATTTAGATCTTATTTGTGTTTCAATGTTCGTAGTAGTTGGTGTCTAAAATATGAAAGGGATGTGTTCTGTTTTAAAATGAAGAAACTACTACACAAAAAAAAACAGTGTTCCTGCACGTTGTTAGAACAGCCGACAAGTCTTCAATTTTCTCAGAAAATATGGAGTGTACAAGTTCTAAGGAGACGTGCAAATAAATCCTTCACATTCACAGACAATTACTTTAGAACAAGAGCAGAGCTTTCTAGAACTTTTCAGCTTCTTAACCTAAATAACAGTAGTGCAAACACGATCTGTCCTGGCAAGCAATTATTCGGATAGAGTAGGTACTTATTTTACTTACTCGGTACATTTCGAGAAGAGTACAATCACATAAATGGAGGCAAATCGAATTATTCGGTACTAAGTTAGTGTAATGTGTATGGAACACTACTTGAGTTTATTGCAGATGCTTGAAATGTTAATAATGGCTGGGAAGTTTTTCTTGGAATAGATAGATGGATAGAAGATTATTTTTTGTGCACTATTATTTTACTGTGAAACAACTCAGCGGATCTATCGAAAAAATAAGACTGATTTTTTTATTCATCATCATCATCATCCACAGCCCGAATTCACCCACTGCTGGGTATAGGCCTCTCTTTTCTCGTGCCAATCCCCACGGATCACCATCACCATCGGATCGGCCATTTTTTTATTAGTTCCTATTAAGTCCTTATTGGAAGACATTATAAGGGATCCTTTTTTGCCATTTTACAAAGCAACCCTAAAAAAAAGACTGTTTTACGTACTTTCACTGTTAAAAAATAAAGGAATCTTTATGCAATGATAATAAACAATGTTAGTGTCAGTATTACATACATATCACCCCGTATGCTGACACCCGTATCATGTCACATGCATTTTATATTGACATGATAAAATGCCTCCGTTTTGTTTAAAAACCAATGAAAACGATGCAGCGGCATTCAATAATGGCTTTACGAGTAAAATATGATTGTTTTGTGGGAGAAATCCGGTAAACGTTCTTTTTGTTTTATTTTTGCAATTTGTTTTATTTCTGAAGAACAAAGTAATTCTCTTTTATGTGTGGCTCGAGATAGTATGTAGTATTGAAGTCTGGTAAATGAAAATGGCTTTCACAGTTATGGAATGTCTTTGATCGAATATTCAAGGTGTAAATGGACCCTTCACGAAGCCGTCAACCAAGCATTATGTGCATCAAACTTAGTAACTTTAAGTAAAAAATATTGCTGGGAAACGGCTGTTTTTTTTTTGGGTGAACGTCACGTTTTACGGTAGTACTCAATGTAACGCTCTCAAAACATTGTGCTGATAGATAGATTTAATAGTACGGGGAACGTGGAGGTGTCTTAAGTAAAAATCTTACATGTTATTTTAAAAAAAAACTTGTGAAATAGTTAGAACTTTGGCCCCTAATATCTCCGTAACTAGAAGGTAAGGTATGGTTCAGAACAAAAAAAATATCGCAATGACAGGGAAAACAAGTGCCTTTCGGCTTCGTTAGGGACTTGAGATCATAATCTTCCTTTTCCTTTTTTCTCTGGCTTTGCCAGAATTATGAGCGCTTTACGACCTTTATCAATACATTTGGCACTTCCTAAATCTAAGCAGAATCTGTACCATGACTGCTCTACTTAAATTAAAAATAGACTGTCTTTTTCTTTTTTGTTCTTTTGTCAAATGTTAGAATATTAAATATTTGCGAAGAATATCATCTTTTATTAGAACCATTGAACACTTTTCATTTCACCTCGCCATCCTAAAATATTGAAATGATAAAGTATGAAGCTCTCGAAATTGTGTCGGTCACAGGTGACTGACCTTAGCGAAAGATTCTGCCTACGCGTTCAATCTTTATTTATCACCCTCTAATTTTCCTTTTTCGCTTTATTTGAGTTGTCAATACTTTATGTTTAGCCAGCAAATACTGCCTACGCATCGGCCTTGATTTCATGTATTTATTACCTACGCACTGCCATTTTTAGTTTTTTTTTTGTCGTGATGTTTATTTTTGTGGGTAATTGACATAGTTTCTGTTACTTTCTTAAATACTTGAATTAATATAACAAAAAAAATGTCTTCTGCTTTCGTATCGATGGTACGTCTTATTAAATTACTGGAGCCCATCAGGTAAGTAGGTTACTTGCGAGCCACGTTAATCGTGGTTCTGAAATACTTTGGGATCTTCACGAGTCAGTCTCCAAATCAAATAAGGACAGTAGGATGATATTGCTAATTATAGGTACCCCTCTCATTTTCAGAAATTTGGACCTTATAATATCTTTTCTAAAATATTGGAAGGGTCGAGTAACACATTACTCTATTATGTGTCATTTGAGGTCAATAGGTAACAACATGACGAATGATGTGATCGATTCGTCAAAGATACACGAGTGTCAAAGACAGTAGACATTCATACAGACACAAACTCACGCCGTTTTCCCATGGGGCTAGGCAGAAACATACTCCTTTTCCCTCGTCCACGTTCATACATCTGGTCATACACGCAGGCCAGTTCCTACATATTCACACATAGAGCCTTTGTAATACCTGCATATCAGTGGCGAAGGTTCCATAGAAGTCGATTCCTACCGTTTTCCCTTTGCAAAACGGGACAGTCAGTATTCTATAGACAAATAATATAATCACATTAAAGAAATGTACTATAAATTACCTCCTACAAAAATTTACCCTTCGCTACTGCTACATATACATACAACCTACATACCATTTCCTCCATACCTCCACATCCTAAGAGAAAACCCGAGAGCCACATACATCCATTAACATTAACTTAAACATTCCAGCAACACTATGTCCTACAGAATTAACATAGAGACACTATTGTACTATCACAATACATAATGTATTCATTATTAATGAAATGTAGGCCAATTCTCAGTGGCTTCCCTTTGAATCAGATGAAAAGGAGGAGAAATCAGGCTAGACGTGCGATGGGCTACAATGAGCTTCGATAGTGATGACTGTGCGATGAGGTGTAAAATGTGGAGTTAATTTAACTATCCTGCTTCTTTGGATTACTTACAAGAAATAAATATTGGTAGCTGTTTTAGTGAATATCTTAATGTCCCTAGTTTTTAAGTTAAATTCTGTTGAGTTTTGCATTTTATTGGGTAGCGTAGATATTCATCATCATCTCTGAATTTATTTGTGATCAGTTAGTAGGTAACTCCACGATACTCTTTTATGTCAAATAATTATTTTTAACATATCAGCCGAAACATGTCCTTTGTTGGACCTCCTCTTCCAAGCGCCAACACGTCGACCGACCCTGTCCTTTTCGTTTCCATCGGATTCCCGTAGCCTTCACCAGCTCATCGGGTCACGTTATTCATATCTTAAGATGGAAGCGTCAGGGTAGCCCGGTTGTAAGTTGATGAAAATGAGTCACGCGAGTAACACGTATGTAGTTATAGATTTCCAATCATTAAGATCATCAATACAACCCTCTAAGTTCATTAGTTTTACATAAAATAGTTATTGAATGGGGTTAAATGAACTTAGAAGGTTGTATTAATGATTTAAATGATTGTAACTGCATACGTGTTACTTTTGGCGCTGGCGCTGGCGCTTCCAGCTCAAGTATAGCAATAGGCAATTCATTCGCACCTCGACAAGATTCACTATTCCATAAACCTTCTGAGCAGTTGAGGAAATACCCTTCTATAGTTAGGTATTTGACCTCAGGCCACATACGCTTTCATAGAAACCTAACCACCACTGGCGTCTACAGAAAAATATGTCGCCTATTCATTAAAAAGAAAATTCTAGAATTCACCGCGCGCTAGTTCCTCGTTAGTCTGAGAATTCCTAAGCTGCACAAGCTAAGTAAGCCATCTATAAATGTGAACATAGCCTTATATAGTGAAAAGTGCAATAGACGGTGTAACAGTGTAACACTAGCCTTCTTATTCATGAAAACCTGTCAGTCATATTCTCGAACAGTTATGAATAAAACTTAGAAATGCATTGCTCATCTACCACTTGCGTCTTTAGCGCTGACTGGGAAACTGTTCTTTACTGTGTCAAATTGTTTATGCAGTCAGGTTGTGGGTAAGTAGGTAACATGGAAACTTCTTTCAGGATTTATGAAGTCTTTATGTACAGCCTTTTTAATCAGCAACTGGGACAAGGTAACTTTCACACCCAGAATGGTGTGAAAGCCCTTGATATCTATACATCTATACAAAAAAAATAAAATTGAAGTATCTGTTTATAATTTCAAAACTACAGCGTTTTACTGAATACATATCAAGATATATTATACGGTACTTATAAAAACACTTTTACTTATTTTTTTTCTGTCTATCTGTTTGTTACAAATAATCTCCGAAACGGCTGGCCCGATTTTGACAGGACTTTTACTGGCAGATAGCTGATGTTATAAGGAGTTATTTAAATAGAGAACTAAGGCTACCTTTATTTTAGAAAAAGGATTAGGGTTCCATGCAAAAAAGTTAAAACCCTTGCAATGGTTAACATATTCAATTGAGAAGTTATATTTTTATAATAATTCACGCGGACGAAGATCGTGGGGCAACACTAGTTTAAGTTATATTTCAATCGACTTCTCTTGTATTGAATCTATTCCTTAATGAAGCTACCAGAAGTAATGATATTCCTTTCCTTCGTAGACTCCGTGTTCTAGGCCTGTTAGCTATTCTATAGTTGTGATAATTTATCAATGTTTATGTCTCATGCAAATTATAAGTTATGAGCCGTTTATTGGCCAAGAGCTACATATCGTAAGTCAATACAGCAAGGAATCGACGAATTGCATCCTAACTATTTGTAAATGTATAGAATAATGAAAAATATGTTTGTAAGTTTGTATGTCCCTGATCCATTCTAAAATTTTTTCACTGATATAAAAATCGTGGTTGCTATAAGTTAGGTAAAATTGTTGCTAATCATATGGACTCCGGTCTGAAATAAAAACTTTCTATTCTAGTATAGGCTATAAATTATATTTATATCATGCATATTAGACGAGCTATCACAATTTTTGCGCACGAAGTCGCGGGCAAAGTACTAGTTCTCTTTTGACAGTATTAATGAACTGCCTTATAATTATAATGATTAACATTAACACTAGAAACGGGATATTTACCATGTTTACTGTTTTTTTTAACACCTACCCGTAATAACTACAGTTTATCCGTGATCATGGTGCTTGCAACAGCACCGAAATATCGGGAATTCAAAACAAACAGTAAACATGGTAAATATCCCGTTTCTTCTGTTAATGATAATGTTAGTGACGATGACAGTTTAAAAACTTACATAATGATTAATTTTAAACAACAGAACTTTTAATTATTATTAAATACATTTTGTATTCATCAAGCGGTTGCATTGCTGTCAACTCAGCACGCTTACGGAGTGTTAAATGAATGAAAACATGTTTCATTGACGTGGTAATAACCAATTACGTTAATTGACACGTGTAAATATAAAGGGCATTTATTATGTCAGTCAGTCACGTAATTATTATGGGTGAATTAATAATACATAGTATTAAACAATGTAGCTTTCCGTGTCTGTCTGTCTGAAAGCTTAGTTCTTCTAAAATTCATTGATTTTAATGTGATTTTCATTATCACTTACAGAATTTATACCTGAAAGTTTCTGTGTATGTATTATTAATACCTAATGAATGTAGGTACTACTACAATTTTTATATTTTCACCTGTCACCACATCAGTACAAGCGCCAGCACATCAAGCTACCCGAGACTGTCAAATTTTCCCAATCAATCTTGAACATAATTCTTTAGCAATTAAGTTGAAAATATATTAAAGGAATTTGACAGATTGTAATAGCTTGATGTGCGGCGGATCACCTAGTTTATAAAAATTAAATAACAGCAGTATTATCAATAAACTGCTACACACAATATTTCTTTAAAAGATAACTCGAAATTTTCAGTAGGGCTGTTAAAAGGGTCTGACGACTCATTCGGGTTTTCACAAATCGATAAGTGAGAGATGTTAGGAGAAATTGAAATAGATATCTACTATTAATATTTTGTTTCTTCTCTGATGTAGGCGTTTACGAGAATAACCTTTCGGGACTAAAATATACGTTATTATGTAGTCTTACCTCTGGGACTAAAATATACATGAGATAGTGTTACTTTCACACACGAGTACCCTAAGGGTTTCATAGATGAGACGTACATTGGTCTGCTTTTTATTATAATAGGCTATTTAACATGCTTTCTTAATTAGTTATCTTAGTTCGTATTGGACAAATCTTGCAACTGAATTTCAAACCAGTTCTCCTGAATCGATCGTGCTGAAATTTTAAACACACCTTTGGTTCCGGTGACAATACATTTTTATGACAGACATTATTTAATTCTGCAGCCAGAATCGTCTCCTCACGAGAGAACTCTTCAACGGTTAATAGTGTGAACACGAAACTTTGTATGCGCGTTCAATGTTAATAGATAAATCTAATTTCCTATTTTTATTTAAAGGTTCTGTATGGTGTCCGGACGTAAAGAATAGCACCATCCCATATCTTCCCGTGGGTGTCGTAAGAGGCGACTAAGGGACTTACCAGAGAATGGGCAGCAGCGTTCTCTGTGTTTTTATAACAACCATACTGCGATCGCCAACCCGCCTGCCAAGCGTGGCGATTATGGCAAAACTCTTCTTCTTCTTGGGGGAGGCCTATGTCCAGCAGTGGACGTCTTTCGGCTGAAATGATGATGATGATGATTTAAAAAAGCCTATTTTTTTAAGTTTATTTTTTTATTTTCAGATCTACATCGAGTTCGAGAGAATAGCACAACCTGTGAGTATCCATTATTTACCTTTTTTTAAAAAAAAGTAAGTGTCCTACATCAGCTTTCATTTTAATAAAACCTGCATGTAGCTCACAGGAAATATAACCTGATCAACGTAACAAAGTCAAAACCAACCTTTTTTCTGAGAATTTAGGCTACAAATTCATTAGTAATCCATCTTTTCATCACATCAACCCTAATAGACAAATAATAAAACAAATGACAGCCTCAATTACTTTGATGGTCACTTAATTTTATAGTAGTTAGGTACATCGTCTGTTTTGTTCTATGATGATAAATGAGTGACGGTTTTGTGTCGGCAGTGTATTAGGTCAACCGTCCACTTCTACGTAGGATGTTTTTTTGCAATGTTAGCAGCGCGATTCTGTTTACTTGACTACCTACGACAAACCCAAAAACGGGTCATGATTAGAACAGGCTTTGCATGTCTGTTCATCTGAATTCATTCGCCGTAAGACATTACTTCCCAGAATTTAATACTAGCGTTTCCTGGCTAGGAATATTGATTTTTCAAAAGTCCAATGATGCAGTTTTAGTTTTCATCAAAATCGGGGTCGAGACTCCTTTCAGTATTTTTCGCTATTCCTCATTGTTTGGGATTTAGCCATCCACGCCGACTTGAAAAATTCACCGTGTATATTGTGATGTGACCTATGAAGTCCCAAAAGTCCAACATGATGTAGAATAGGTGCTATGTTAGCTGCGAGATTCTTTTGTTTTCCATAAACCTACTCTTGATCCTGAAGAGTCGAGAATAAACTATAGTTAGGGGTTCAGTGGACACATTATGTTTTGGGGGTCGAGGGGCCGAAAGTGAACCAAACGTCATTTTCATACAAACCATATTTTTTTTCATACACATGCGTAGCTTAGCCGTGAGCTGGTGTGGAGCGACAGCTTTAGTTGTCCGACGAATTCTCTCTACAATTTACTATAATTTGCGAAGATATTCCACTGTAATATATCGCACGTACTTACGTATCGTGATCATTTATTAAAAAGGTTCTCCTGGGAGAATTGTGTTCGGATATATTTTTGACAGACATTCTCTTTATAAGAAGAAAAACGTTTTTTAGGTAAATAGAACGACACAGTGTTATTCATGTTTATTATTTATAGTTTTGACACTGTTTACCCTCAATTTAATTTAACTTCTCTAGGTAATCGTGAGGAGCTCGTGGCTACATAATAACAGCCGCTTGGGTCGATCTTTAGGTTAATCCGTGCTTGCCTAGGTTGGTCTGCGGATGAGTGACCACCCATTACATACAGAGTTTCCTCCGTGCCTCAGAAAGCACGTTAAGCCGTTGGTCCGGGTTGTCATTTGCAGATCTTTGACAGTCGTTAGGCAGTCAGTGGCACAATAAGTCTGACAACCAGTCTTACCAAGAGGTATCGTATTACCCACTACTAACTGAGTTGTGGAGGTCAAATAGACAGTCCCTCCATGTAAAATACTGGTATTCAACTGCATCCGGTTAGACTGGAAGCTAACATAGTAGGGAAAAGGCTAGGCAGATGATAAGGTAATCGTAACACAAAATTCAAGGTGTAAATATAAATGTCTGCCGTGAACAGTTGAGAAAAAGCATTGGAAACCAAACCTGCTTTTTCTCATAAATGTATATCATCTACAGGGTGGACGTCGCCGACGCGAAAACGATTACCATGTACTCAGTACATCATTCTGAACCCCCCCACATCAAAATCCAATCGGTTATTATAAAAAGAATCTGCTGTTTCCTACAAAAGTGCAATACCTACACGGTCAAAATGTATGGAACAGCTGATTTCAAAAAAAAAAATACCGATTATAAAATTTCGATCATCGATTTGAAATGATGTAACCGTTTTCGCGTCATTGCCCCTTCCACCCTGTATGTAAACAAATTTATTAATTCTGGCAACATACAAGTACAACAATAAACACACTAACAAGACCTTTATCATCAAACTCCAAAATCTAATTCCAATGCTGATAAATGAGTGCGAACCTCCAAACAGATAGATAGGAACGATAACACAGTCTAACCCTATTTATTAGCTAAAGTGCCTATTCCGTGGGACGCTACCAAATATCTCAGAGCTGGTTAAATCTAGCCGAAATCAGATTACGGTGGGGCGGGTAGTAGACATGATATATGAGTATAGGTCGAGGCAGCTGAGGAGTAAGTGTTTAATGGTATACTGATTGAAATAGTTGCCTCAGTAAGTGTAGGCGATAAGGTGAGTTGGGAGACTGAAATAGTGTGAGTTTTCATTGAATTATCTGACTGAATGTTTTATGTTGTGGCAGATTTATTCTACAGGGGTTTTTTGGTTTGAAATGTTTCGTTCATTATTTATATCTCTGTATGTCCTTTCTTTTATGATTTAATTTTGGATATTTTTTTATTTTTTTTTATTCTCTGTAATAATTGTAAAAAAAAAATTGTTTGTTAATGTCAATAAGTTATGGAAGAGTGGAGTCTCCTAACACAGGTTTTAGACACCTAAAAGGAAGGTTTTGTAAGAAAAACTTGGCAAAAACAATAAATCCTTTTTCATTTTCATTTTATTTGATGTCCATATTTTGAAACAAAGGTGCCTTTTGTATCCGTCTGACTGCGTTGTTCTTAGAGACTATATAACGGATTTTGAAGCGGTTTTCGCCATAATTTGGAGAAGCTGTTCCGATGTGTAAAACAACATTGAACTATGTGGAATTAAATAGAAAATCTCTGCTTTTTGTTTGTTCTGTAAATTCTAGCAAAGCTGGGAGCGGGTAGCAAGTTACCAATACAAATATTAACCAAGCCTGGACAATGATTTATTGTTTTTAGTACTCCTAAAACAATAAAGTGAATGAATAGTGCCATTTCTATTACATTTATTGTTTAAAAATCGTTTAATTTATTAGGCTATATAGGCTATCATTCACCGTTTTACCAACCATCTTCACCGTCATATCCTTACAGTGTAACCAGAATAAAATCTAGCTTTTCTCTCACCAACATTTTACCAATACAGTATAGTTAGCTTGAGTCGCAAAGAACCGGAGATTGCGCTGTCGCCGCGCGTTCGTTAGCGGATAACTGCCGAGCTCCGAAGTGGCATAGGATGTAGTTCAGACAACTATGTACAAGATGTATCTATCTGGATTGATCGGGGGAATATTTAATCCTTACTTACAACTATTTTTACAGGCACAACCCAATGCAATAGTGAAGCAACTAACAACTTATACTTCACTACTACTTCTTCTTTACAACTTTATTTGTTGAGTGCCTCGTTGGTCTAGTGGTCGCAAGTGCGACTGCTGAGCATGAGATCCTGGGTTCGATTCCTAGGTCGGGCAAAGTGTTATACTGTTTTTCCATCTGGAATTTCTCAGTAGCAGCCACGGAGTCTGGATTTGTGACCGGTTGAAAGGAAAAATCTCGCCCCCTGGGATTACACACCACACCACACCCCACCACTCGCCACATGTGACTTATGTAGGCAGTAGGACTCTTTTTGCATCGACCACGTTCCATGGTCACATAGGTCAGAAAAAAATAGGATATCATTGATTTTATAAAATTAAGTCTCCTGGATCATAATTTATATGCACTGTACATATAACTCAATACTAGCAGTTAAGTTCTTGGCTGGCAGAACAATATTGATAGCGTAGTCGAGAATCGTTATTCTTCTTCATAAGTTCAATCAGTCCAATTTAACATAAATGCGTATTCAACTCCTCGGAGATGAGAGCAGCGGTGGCCCAGTGATGGCGGCCCGACTTACGAGTCATGGGTTCGAACCCAGGCAGGCGCATTACTTTGTGTAATTAATTTCATCACCACTGCTCTCAAAACGGTGAAGGAAAACATCGTGAGGGAACTGGCATGTCCTAGAACCAAAAATTTGAAGACATGTCACATCTACCAACCCGCACTAGGCCCGCGTGGTGGATTATAGCCCTTTCCCTCTCATAGAGAGGAGGCCTGTATTCCAACAGTGGCAACATTATAGGCTGATTATGCAGCTCCTCTGTCTTTAGTTCTGGTGGGTCTTTTCTCTACAACGTGAGCTATTTACGTACCAAGCTTGCGCTGAGAGAAAAAGACTAAAAATTCCTATCACAAACCCTGTTTTTATCCCAACCGCGATAAAATATAAGCATGAAAGAATTTCAATATTTTAAAACTCTACTGCAGTAGCCGGTAATGAAGATTGGCAGCCACTGCATTTCAGGTAAAGAAAGATTATTTTCTGAAAATACCGTAACGAAGTTTCTAGTGCTGTTTAACTTAGCTTAGGCCCGCGGCTTCGCTTTTGTTAATTTAGAATTTGACAATTAAACTCTTAACACACTACTAAAGTTTGTATAATAATATAATTCAATCATGATTCGAAAGACACGTGGCGCCATCTATTATCATAAGTACGTTTTTGTTGTTTTCCTCGGGAACAGTACTTTTTTTTCGGGATGAAAGGTACTCTATGTCCGTTTCTGTACACCTGACAACGTATAAAGGGTGTAACAAGACCCTTAACGGAGAGGGTCATAGTTCTAACTTTTTCACAAGTTTTTTTTTCAAATATATGTTTTTAAAGTAAGAATTTTACTTAAAACACCTACACGACCCCTGTACTATTCAATCCATCCATCAGCATAATGTTGCCGTTAGTAGTAATTTATAACCCCAAAAAAAAAGTCATTTCTAAGCAATATTTTTTGCATAAAGTTACTTAGTTTGAGGTACATAATGCTTGGTTGACGGCTTCGTGAAGGGTCCGTTTACACCCTGTATGCAAAATTTGAGGATGATCGGTTCAGTGGTTTAGGCGTGAAAAGGCAACAAACTTACTTTCGCATTTATAATGTTAGTACTACTAGTTAGGATACAATCTTTTATTTAATTTCAACTGTTCAATGTTCTATCATCCGCAACAAAATGTAGCCAGTCGATTTTCAACCTACTTTCCGCTGCGCGATTGATTTGATTTTTTTATGAATGTAAGAAAAGAATTGGCAGGAGGAAATAAGAAATGTTTCAACGAGATAATACGGCTGAATGAATCTGTTAACTGTCATAACATAATCTATAATTTAGTTCTTCGTTTTATTTTCCTTTTGTATTTGGATTTTTTATTCCTTTTGGTTTTTGTCTGTTTGGATACACGCGTTTGAATTTCTGCAGTCCCAGTTCTGTGTTTTAGGTACGAGAAGCTCGTGGCTAAATAATAACAGCCGTTCGGATCAACCTTCAGGTTAAGCCGCGCTTGCCTAGGTTGGTCTGTGGACGGGTGACGACCCATTTATACCGAATTTCCTCCGTGCCTCGGAAAGCACGTTAAGCCGTTGATCCCGGCTGTAAATCTTTCACACAGTTCACAGTTTGACTACTTAGTTGTCGCAAGTGAGAATGCTGAGCATGAGGTCCTGGGTTCGATTCCCAGGTCGGGCAAAGTGTTATTGGGTTTTTCCATCAGAAATTTCTCAGTAGCAGCCACGGAGTCTGGCTATGTGCCCGGTTGATGGCAACAGGCTCGCCCCCTTTTACATGGGAACTCAATTCAATTCTTTATTGCATATTACATGTCACATATGTGACTACAACATAACTGGCAAAATGTGGGTGTACTATTAGGCACACCTCTGTCTAATCCTTCGAGGATTACAGACGTGATGACCTTTTCATCAGTTCATCACTGGTTTCTTTTTTCTATTCCTACTCATATAGCCATCTTTTATGTGAATTATCGTGACAAAATATCGTTTATAAGATGATTAACGTCTTGACACGCACCTCTCTCAACCAATTAAGACCAATATCTAAATAAACTCTTCCGGTACCAATAACCCCTGAAGGCTAGAACTCAGTTTAACGCAACTACAAGTTAACTAACGTCAACTGGTTTTCTAACTGGTCGTCAGATGATAGATAGTTATCTGTACCTGTCAGGATCTGGGAATGAACGCACGACGTTTATGATTCTTGATGTAGATTGCACCGCAATTTTAAGGAGATGGATCGCTTCCTTGTTTCCGACATGGTTATTAGAAAATATAAGAGAAAATTCAGATAAATTAACGGTTAAATTTGATTAGACTTTCTGACATTCAGTTTTCACTGGACTCCGTTTCTGTGAGCTTGATTTAATCTCTGATCTAAAACTGAGATTTGATCTAGCTATCAGATAAGTTGTTCATAACTATAGCTTTTACTAGGTATTCAGATACATATAGGAATTATCAGTAATTAAAACTATTTGCAACAATCCAGCACTTGTGCAAATAAAACAACCCAGAGCCATGACCACAATAGTCTTATTTATTCATTTCTTACCCGACTGCTACGAAGCTCGAATGGAGGGTTATTTTGTATCATGTTTAGACCCATCACTTTTGCGGAATTTTACTAGCTTATTTAATGTCACCCCGGGGATCATATATTATATAAATGGCTAAGTAAAAACTGTACATCAGTCTTATAAAATGATTAGCTTTACGCCACTTGTTCGGTGTTGAGCAACAATTAAACCATATAAAATATCGACTTGTAGAGAATGCTAAGTCAGTCTCTGTACATCTTAAATTAATTAGTAGGTTCGAATGCACTACAAAATTAAAATATACTTAACCAAAATCGGTTCATCCGTTCAGGAGCTATGATGCCATAGACAAACTCACAGACACACAGATACACACTTAAAACTTATAACACCCCATCTTTTTTAGTCGGGATTAACAATAATTCACACTTTTTATTCCAAAAAGTATAAACACAAACAAACCTCGAAGCTCAAAAACCCATCTCTTTTTACAAGAACACGGAACCCATTCCCTCCACACCATTGACTAGTAGTTCCGTATCCAATGTACTATGTGTATAATTAAGTCTGATTATATCTTATAACCCACGTTATCCCTGAGGGCTAATCGACACGCCGATAGCCCCTAATACGCGTATAAACTTGACTATTATGAGTACCTATATGGATATTTGCGCGGTGATTTTACAGGGAAAACTATATGGTGTGTACAACAACGTTGAGTGGTGCTTGGTTGGAATTGTTATGTGTATTGAATTCCAGTGTGAGTGTTATGGGGTTTTAAAACAGCGGGTATGATGTGAATATTGACTTCAGCTTGATATAATTTTTAAAAGAATTTATCATGCAATATGTTTGACTGCCTCGTTGGTAGAGTGGTCGCAAGCGCGACTGCTGAGCATGAGGTCATGGGTTTGATTCTCGGATCGGGCAAAGTGTTATTGGGTTTTACCATCAGGCATTTCTCAGTAGCAGCGACGGAGTCTCGATAAAATTCGTGCCCGGTTGATTACATGGGGCTTTAAACTTAACTGGCGAAATTGTATTATTGTGCACTTACGTTCCGTTAGTGACGAAATTTGGATGCAGGTACTATAGGTCCACCTCTACCTAACTCTTTGGGGATTACAGGCGTGATGTTATGTATGTTTTATGTTATGTTTGAAAGACACAGGTAGACACTGTGTCGGAGATACAACTATGGCTAATTGACTACGAACGAAGAAGCGTGTGTTTTGGTATTATACGGGTAGAAATCTGCCACCATAGGAAAGAGGCGCATCTGAGGATAAGGAATGGGGAAAAATGTCTCTTATGCACCTTTTTTCTTTAGTATGGCCGATTTTTATTTCTAAGTAGTGTTTTCTTAAACATGTTATACCGGCTGTGTGATGCATCGTTCGCCATATTTAACGGGCCGAAAGGAGAGGTCATTTGCTGCCTCTTCAGCCCCAATAACTCATTCTTGGCACTATGAATTTTCAAATCATTTTTTTTTGCGGTTGTTAAAAAGGATGGGTTAAACGAGTTGACGAGATAGCAAGTGACCCCTTCTTTCGATCCGTTCAATTTGGCAAATGATGCACCAAATACCCTATTATATCTGCTTTTATTTTTTACAAGAATGAGGGACCACATTTATTATTCGAATCTTCTGGAGTGTCCAACTTGTCCTGAAACAATTGAAGTTGTTGAAAAGGTTTTCCAAAATAAAACTAAGTAAATAATTAATTTAGTCTACTCTTAATATTGTAGAGGTTTTAATGACATTGTAGAAAAGTTTGATACGAAGAATTCATTTTTCATTTTATGTCGCGTTTTTTGCAAACAAAAACTAGGGCCAGCGTTGAAAATATATTCAAATAGTGTTTTAAAAGCTATCAAAGTTTTTTGAATACAAAGTGGCTTTTTAAGAGAAAAGCCGGGTGAAAGGGTTACCTTGGTCGAAGCCACGTCGTTGCTATGTAACGTTTTTGTTATTGTATTTTACATGGATGGACTATGTGAAAGGGCAATGCAGAAGGCTATCCTCGGAGTTTCCTTGCGTGATCAAATCAGAAATGAGGACATCCGCAAGAGAACCAAGGTTACCGACGTAGCCCGAAGAATAGCCAAACTTAAGTGGCAGTGATCAGGGCACATTGCTCGCAGTACGGATGGCCGATGGGGCCGAAAATTTCTGGAGTGGCGACCGCGAACCGGAAGACGTTGCGTTGGAAGGCCTTCCACTAGGTGGACCGATGACCTGGTGAAGGTTGCAGAGATCCGCTGGATGCGAGTCGCACGCGACCGGTCAATGTGGCGACACTTGGGGGAGGCCTATGTCCAGCAGTGGACGTCTTTCGGCTGAAATGATGATGATGATGGACTATGTGAAGGCAAGAAGATGGTGTCTGATGAGATGACGAGTAATAGAGAAGTATGGAAGAGGAAGAAATGCTGCGTCGCCGCTAAATAAATTGGGATAAGGGTAGGAGAATGATGATATAGATTAAAACAGGAATAGCCCAAACGGCTTCGGAATATTCAAAAAGATAAAGTCGTTCGAACTTTGTGCAATGTCGAGAACCAACTGCATATGTTTGAGAGGTTTTTTTTTGTTTTTTAAACTTTACCCCACACTAGGAATTTCTCCTGTATCGTGGGTGCGTTTACAAACATTTAAACTCATATACACAAACAGCCAGACCAGCAACAACTACCTGTAGATCATACAAACATTTGTTTCGCGCGGAGATCGAACCCGCAACACGCAGCGCAGCAGCCAATCGCTCAGCCACTGCGCCAGCCGAACCAATTAGGTTAGGTCCTTATTCCCTTTACTTTAGCAAGACATGGTGGAAGGTAAGGCGAAAAACACTAAATTCGAAAAGACTTTTATTTTATTCTGAAGAAGGCTTTTGGAAAATTGGGGATTATATCTATTTGGTTTGTTACAGGTTTCTGATATTGTAAATAATAGCTAATGTAAGTAGGTAATTGAAACAGTTGTGAAGTTCCATGGCAAGTACATTTGACCAGTAGCGAAGGTTACATTTTTGTATGAGGTAAGTTGAAGTATATGTACTCCAGCTTACCTCATACAAAAATCTTTGATATGATTATATTATTTGTCTATAGAATACTGACTATGCTGATGTCAAAGGGAAGCCGGTAGGAATCGAGATCTACGGAACCTTCGCCATTGCATTTTACAGTATTCTTGTTTAATAATAGATTTGTTAGCTCAGTATTCTATTCCTTCTTTATTTTTAGTATGGTTAGTGCCTAAGCTGGTGTCAGAGTTTTTATACCGCCCATGGACCTCTGACTTGACTTTACATGCCGTCGAGAAATATCTCTCAGGCATGCTGGTTTAGTTTCCTCACGATGTTTTCCTTCACCGAAGCAAGTGATAATTATACAATACGCACATGAATCCGAAAAATCAGAGCGTGTCTTGGGTTCGAACTCGAGACAGTATGCTATTGACAGCTCAATATTCTAAATTATATGTACAACCTGTAATAAATCCACACAACTGTACGAAGGATTTCTGAATCGAACCATCGCAGCGTATCGGTGCTTGTAAACATCAATCGTCCTAGAAAAATTGAATCGAGAAGGAAAATGGTAGACAGACAATTTTCGATATCGGAAAACATATTGCATTGAACGTTGAAATCAGTTGTATGTATACCGCATGTTGTTACATAATATGATATACGTTTGTATCTACGCTTAGGAGATTTTCAGAAACGTTATATTTATTTCTCAAATTGACACACTACGTCAGTTTACAGTAAATATTTGTTTTAATTGTATAACAATTTGTAAAGAGAATTTAAATTAGTAGTCAATTTGTTTATCAATTAGTTTTCCTTACCGTATCTACAGCAGAAATACTCATTATGACACATCTTGATGTTGTATTAAATCAGTCAACCATTTTTTATATTTTGAAAATATATGGCAAATGGCCCTTACATTCCTCGTCTTTAATCAAATGCAAGTTTTTGCTTTAATTTCTAAGTTAGGACAGCAAAAGTCAAGTAATAAGTAGCAGCTGAAGGAACAATTCTCAGAATTGTACCCAGCACAAGCGAATAATCTACAATTGAGACCTACTAGCACTCACAGTATATATTCTTAATTGGCTCTACTTCAAAAATAAGTGTCGAGAAACTAAGCTTCGAGCTATCTAAGTTTCTCGCCACCACCACAGAACACAGCCCAAGTCATGTCAGCCTAAAAACGTCGAATACTGAACAAAAGTTTCCTCTCTAGATGGCACCACAAGCGCTCCTGAAAGGCCTGACAATCATGACCCAGAAACTTCGACTGCGAACTAAATTGACAAGCAAAATGGAGCCTTAAAAGCTGTAGAACTCTTTATATTTCCACTTGTTATCCGACCATCAGGATTTATTGAGTCTTTTCCATTATTCGTTTCTAAATTGACTGACTTTATGTCAAGCAATGGAAGTCTTAGAAATATTGAGTAAATTATTTATAGATACAAAATTTTTGAAAGATAAGTAGGTAAGTAAGAAAATACCACATCAGAATGACCACCGTAGAAACGGGTTTTGTCTACAGAAGAATCGACAAAATGACACATTTATTTTGTTGATTTGTCATTTTGTCGATTCTTCCATCGATAAAACCCGTTTCTACGGTGGTTATGTTACGCGTGCTGGTTAAAGACTACACTTTTGCTTGCAGGTGCCGTAGACAACCGACCTATAGACTATAGACACAATTATATAGACAACTTAACAAAACTATTTTCTTAGCCGAAGGTCCATTAATGATTCACAAACCCTCTTGCATTCATCATACAAATTCCATAACCAGACTGACGGCACTAAACCTCTTTGCCTGCACTAATATTTCAATCCTTACCGCGTTGGATTCCCGCCAAAACGTGACGTCATAGTGGCAGCTCTTGTATTAGTAACATGTTTTAGTAACTAGTATAGTCGTTTTACCAAAGTACCTTTTAGTGTGCCGCTAAAAGCCTTCATGTCTGCCGCCACGGTTTGTGTCTACGAAATGAAGTGTCGAGTAGAATTGGAGAGAAACATACCAGGTCTCAAAGAGTTTCCTTAAGTATTTCAATACTGAAGTACAGACAACATCAAAAGTAAATAATGATTATTTTATGTTTCAAAAGTTACATAGGCTGGAACGTATTGTATTAATATAACAAAAAAGTAGGTAGTACATACTGTGGGGTAGAAATCACCGTTGTGATAAAGTATCTGCCTTCTAAGCATTGCGTGTTCGATTCGGGAAATGACAGATATTTATCTGTGTTTTATTCTCAGCGTCTGGGACAAGTGAGTAGGTAGGTAGTAAGTGTTATCAGTTCCTACATCACGGAACTATGAGAAATGGGACACTTGGGATACTAATCTTTAAAAAGTACGGAGCTTTCAGAAGAGGCTGTTCATCATTTTGCTTAGAAAAGAGAAAACATAAAAAGCTGTACTAATATTATAAAGCTGAAGAGTTTGTTTGATTGAACACATTAAGCTCAGGAACTACTGGTTCAAATTGAAAAATTATTTTAGTGTTGAATAGCCCATTTATTGAGGAAGGATATATAAAACGCTACGACTAATAGGAGCGGATCATCAATGAAAAATGTTGTAAAAACTGGTAAAACGATATTTTTATGATAATTAAACGCGGACGCAGGTTGAGGGCAACAGCTAGTTCGTACGAGTATATAAACGTGTTTAAAATTGCACATTGCAAAAGAAAAGCTTTAGTTTTCTATTGGGTGTGTTAAATAAAACGATTACGCACTAAACTTTTGGAAGCAATTCCAAATAAATGTTGCAGAAGCGAATGTTCGAGAATTTAAGGAGTTAGTTCCATGAGACAGCAGTTTGCGGCTTCCCGCCCTTTTCCTGTAGCTCTTACTAAGTTATATTGGATTCTTTGAGTAACACAAAGTAGTGGTCCAAGGAAATAGGATGGAAAACAAATTAAAATTATAGATTACTTTATGGCTTGTTTAGAATATAAAAACATTACGGCCTCTATGGTCTAGCAGCAGGTAGTCGGTTTATGGTAATAGGCTTATCAATAATTACATGAGACTTTAACATAAAGGTAAGATGAGGATGGCTGTGTGTACTATAGGAACAGCCCTGCTGATGTGTGGTATTTTTTTGTGTGTTTTTATGATATGAAAAAAACCCGACTGAAAACACTGAAAAGCAAAAAACAAGCGCATTTTAAATTAAACGAAAGTAGGAAGCAGGCGGGACCCATTCCATTTTCGAATGGGCCCCCCGCCTGCTTCCTCAAGTTTTTTAGATTTTTCAACGATTTTTTTTTATTTAAAGCTGTTTAGTTTCGAAACGTGATAGATTTTGAAGACTATTTAAATTTTTTATTATATTCGAGTTATTTCTTTTTTTATACGATTTGTCACTTCGAATTACTTTTAAACATATAATTTGTGTATATTTTTGTAATCGCCTTTAAAAACCCTTCATTTAGATACCCTACTCGATGGCACCCCAAATCCATTGCCATTTTTCTTTGTTTTAAATGTCAAGATGAATTTAACAACGTATAAATTATCCAAATCCCTTCATCCGTTATGGGACTTATGAGGAGAAAGAAACGGACATACATACATAAGTGCACATACATACATTCAGGTCAAACACATAACCCTTCTTCGGGTAAAAAAGTAAATAAGATAAAAATCAAATTAAATTTCTGATAGCTTTCCCAGTCTTTATTCGTATGGTTATAAGTTGAACCTGCCAATGAAGACATTAAAAAATATGTGTATTTCGAGCGCGTAGCCAATAAATGTTCGATACTTTTCGATTCGATTAGGTCCAAACATTGAACTCAAAAAGTAAAAGGCTATCACATTACCTCTGGTCAATAAACCCATTGTCACACTGAGTTCTAAATGTAAACGGACTTTCTTGCATCGGAAATGTCCGAATGAGTCATCAGTGAAATCGCCAAGGTGCCTACTATCGAGAATTCTCGAGAATGGCCCAAAACAGATGGTCGTATATAGCCGGAACTCAGTAACTCAGTTACTTGGTACACCGACCCATTCCCCTCCTTCCATTATAACCGGAATCTGATGCCACTGGCAACTAGAAGATGGCTTAGTGTGCCTCCGGGTTATTAGCTGATACATTAAAATTTAACTAGTTATGATGTCTCATAATAACTACTGCTAATACTACTGTTAGCCTCTATCATCCCACTACTGGACAAATATAACAAAAGAATTAAAAACAAAAAAAATAAATAAAAGAAATAAGGAAAAAAATAATTGATCGTTGGGTTTGACCCGTTGTGTACCGCCATCTTCTTCTAAGTCTCATCTTCAGGGTCAGGGCTCCATATAATGGCTATATGGCTCACAGCTCATTAGCTTGCATAGTTACATGATGGTAATAAATCCTTTCACATAATTTAATTTATAGAAAGGCAAATAGTGAGCTCAAGTTAATTTGTAACGAACAATAAACCAAGATATTTATGTTGGTTGTAAACATAAATTGTCCAAAGCGGACCTCTGTTTTCTAAGTTGTATTACTAACAAGTAATTAATATTTTAACTGTAAATGTCAACAGTTGTAAATAGTAAGTATACGGTAAAGTAACGGTGTGGACAAGAGGTTGTCATCTATAGATATCATAGATAGCTAGTATTTTATTGATACATGCACGAAAAAATCTTATCTACCACACAGACAAATACACTTTCCTTACTCACTACACCGCACACACATACTCCCACATCAGTCATCCACTCACTCACTCTCTCTTCACTTACACACAATCGTCTAATTCACCACTCATCTTAACACACATACCCACATCCACACCTCATATCTTTAAGCTCATCAACAAACCCTCGCATTTTTAATGGTACTTTATCTGAAGCAGTGACATACAAATGTCCTAAGATTAATCAGAATGTAAATGGCTGAAGACTATCCCCTGAGACAGGTTCCCGCCTAGTTCAGGGGATAGGGTCAAAACTCTGTGAACCTCGTTATAACCACCACAAAAAAAAAATATTGTAATAATTTTCATGCACCTACTAAATTGTAATTTTTAATGGTGAGAATTAAACAATTTTTATTTAAAAAAAAAACATTTTCAGACAAGTTGTTTCGAAAATGTTTTTTCACAATGTTCAAAACAGTTTTTAAACAAAATAACATCATCTTATATTAACCAACATAGGTCGGAATATTGTCCAAGTTTAGGATGCAAATAGGTATAATTTCCACGAAGCTACTGCAGACGCTAATTTAAATAATTATCAAAGTAAGTTGGGAGGTCCTTGAATTTTAGGGCTGAACTGTTAAATAATACAATAAGCTTGCCTTGCTTACACAGGCGAAACTTTAGGGTGCGTAATATTTGGTAAAGTAGGTAATATTACTGGTTGCCCAGTACTGAAAATACTATTTGTAGTCTAATGCAAATATTCCGGGCTGTTAGCAGTAAGCTAGCAAATAGTTACACTTGCAATTTATACAAGCTTTTCAAATTGTTATTAATTTTATACTCTGTACTCGACCGCTCACTCGCTTACTTGTTCAAAGTAAACGCGCATTTACTGACGCAAAGTTAATTAAAGTTAGCGCTAATGTAATTTACTTATCGACGTTCCTGGGCCATAAAAATAATTTATTTATATTGTTACTGCAGCTTCAGTAACTATTTTATTTATTTGGGTCAGAGAAACTTCGACCCAATAAAGTTTGTATGGTGCGGTATATTATCTACTCCTGAATTAATTGCTCGCATTGTGTTATTGCTTTGTGATCATGGTGTTTGGATTAACTTGGAATGAAGCAAATTGTGGTTATAGTCTTGATTAACAGACTTACAATGTCAGAAACGATGTAGCTATTGACCCGGAAGAAGCATTGTTTTTTTCATTCAGCCGTTACTAACCCTACATCATAATGGTTACTAACCCATCATCATAATGGGGTTCTTCTTAACTGCAGCATTTCCTTTAACAATGCTTGACACCCAACATATTTTTGACAAAAGTAAAATCCATTAAGCATATGGGACTCATAACGCGTCGTGTTCGCGAAAACCGAGTACAGCTAAGCCTGCTACAAACGAAAAAATACGTCAATTAAAAAAGTAGGCAGAAAGATAAGCACTTAAGCTTTTTTTAACAACATAATGGCACATAGATCTCCAAAAAAGAAATATGACTTAACTTTAATATGCCCCAATTCGCTTCGACCAAAATTACCAAAGCTATCTTATAATCTGCCGTAACGGAACGAGCGAGTAATTCGCCAATCGTGACTATAGTCATGCTCAAACCGAGACTTATAAATTTTAGAACGATTCGTAATTATGAGTTTTTTCCGCAAACAAATACGAGGTTCTTGGGTGCACTGGTTCGTTGACCCTTGGCGAGTATTTTACCGTTACTTCTAAGTTTACTTTCAGCTAGACTGTTCGCCTAGTTCTCTCTAATAGTGTCAACTGCAGTGTGCTCATCTGATAACGCAAGAATAAGGCTTTGTTGAGGATTTTACACTTGTTCCGGAGATTTTCTATTGTAATTGGTTGACAGATTTATAGAGTTTCTTCTCAGTTTATGTTAGATTTATTATTTTCTATAATAAGATACCCTCGTCTTAGTGTTCATTTGGTAGATACGAGGATTCTTACATTCTTTGATTGACTAAAATTTCATTATCGTTTAGTAGCTTTAATTAGTTTGCTCGTTTAGTGCTTCTATTCATAGCTCCTTTAATATAATATTGCTTGCCTGTTCTTTGAATATTTTCCAAGCAAGTTTTTTTCTAGTTAGACCGCTATAGTTTCATGTCATCTTCAAAGTCAAAGTCATTGTTAATGATTTTACACTTGTCCACTTAGCTTTCTACTCGATTAATAGATTTAAATGGATTTCTTTTTGAAAGAATATGGTTTGTTAAGTTTCTTTTAATATCTCTTTGAATGTTGTAAGTTTCAATTTCTTTGATTGTAGGACCATTAAACCAATGAATTGATCTTGTTTATTTTTTTTAATTTGCGCAAGTTGTACATTTACTTTTTATTTCGTTGATGACTTTGGTGAAGTAACTACAAAGTAGTTGTAAAATTTTTTTACAGATTATTCGACGAGTCCAAAACTTGCAATATCGCAGAGTTTCTAAGAAGATGGAGTCTTGTCTATAGATTTAAGTGGCAGTACTTGAATTTTCAATCAAAGTCTATAAACGTCGTTGAAAACCCAATCATCCAAAATTATACCGCGCGTGATCGGTCGATTTTAAATAAAACTTTGAACAGTAGTTGTGGATACGACACGTTTTGATAACTTTCAACTACTCGATCTTTGTTGAACGCTTTGCAATTCCACCGATCCATAACATCGCCACTGAATTTGAATGAAACTCTCACTGTAGCTCCCACGTGTATTGCAGATTGCTAGTATAATTTCAATCAGCATCGAGCACGCCACGTTTATGCACGAATGCGCCAAGTGTTACCAAGCGATACATCACAGTGTTACGAGATCGTGTGCAATTCTGCATATTATCTGCTCTTACCCCTCACTTTCACACTGTTTTAACTTTGTTATTATTGGAATTGTCTTCACCCGCTAAAGAGTAGGTTTATTGATTAGTTGTGGAACTGAATTTACGGTCTGTGGTTGGTAATGGAGTAGTTGGTTTACATCTGCCTTGTACCTTTATGTCTGTGTTTCCTTATGGGATAGCTACACTGTTTTGTTTTCTTCTTTCATTATGTTTGTTCGAGCTTTTGATTAGATTTGGTTTTGGTCTACCAGTTTCGTTACTCATAAATTATACTTACACAAGGAAATCAAGATTAAGGAAGGCTATTTTATGCTTATGTGCGTTATTACCCAAACATTGTTGTAATTAATCCTTCTGTTGCCCTTTCATGTTATCCACGCCCGCTGCTTGGTCGCACCCACGGTAATGTGGGATGAGAAGAATGAGGTATAATCTTCTCTAAATACATACGTCTTTGTATTTTTAATATTCTCATTATCCTTTTGTTACGGTTCCACAAATGTTTTATCATCCAAATCTTGTCACAGTTTACGTCTTTAGCCGCATTCTGGGACATTCGCGAAGTATTCAAGCGACTGTTATTATTAATAATTCATGCTTTGTACGAATTAGCTAGGCGAATGCTTGCTCACACACATTTTGCTTTTATGATTTCCAAACGAGGTCTCATCTGTGTCCCGGTGTAACGGGTCTTAAAACGTTGTAAAACACTTAGATTTGTTTGACATTTGTTTATGTAATTTACAATGAGGAAGTTGTGAGTTTTGAGACAACATGGCAGTTTGTGTAACTGTATTTGGAATGTGATATTTATGAGAAATGCATGGAGTGTCTGGTTCTGTTACATTGTTGAACTTGGTTGAACTTCGGTTTGGTATGACGTTAGCTTCCCGATGTTTTGGGTGTTTAATCCAACTAAACTTTACTGTATTAGTTAGTTGTTACCTCTAATAATTATATTCGTCTCTAATAAATCCGATCTAATTTCATCGAATTAAATTATCATGAAACGGGAATAATTAGGTTAATCAAATTCTATGTTATTGTTAGTGACAGTTAGGATTAGTTTGAAAATTGTTATTCGATATTTTTTATTTGTTATCTGTTTTGTTTTTTTCTGTGCCATCGACTTGCTTGCTCAAATATTATAATTAATATTTTCGCTATAATTACTTAATCAAGAATTACGGCTGAGGTAAAATAAAAAATGACAAAGAACATAACGTCACACTGGTATTATATTGTGTGTACAGGTATATTCATTTCACCAGTTATTCTTAAACAGAACGATAAGTTTATTTACGATTTAAAATATTATATACATTAATAAATTAAAATAACCTATATTAACTAACTAACTTAAAAATAAACTTAAAAAATGCCGTCAAAAAACTCCTCCTCAACGTAGTCAACTGGTAATGTACCCAAAAGACTGGCGGCGTTGCCACGTTGTATGGCAACGCTAAGCCTTTGGCCAAGGTAAAAGCCAGCCCTTGGGTCACGGGAAGAGTCAACTAAACGTTTAAACAGAATAAATAAAGAACATCAATACTGGCCATTACGAAACATACACCATCCATAACCCGGTACAAAAAAAAGAAAGAAACACACACTGCGCAGAAATATATCTGACACAATACAGCCTACATTTATATGTTTAATAGTGCCATTATTCACTCGAAGGGAACTTAGGAGTTCCGAGGGGTACAAGGGGAAGTTCGTGTCTCTTACGTCAGTTCCGTGTCGTTCAGTAAGGAACTTTATACCTGTAAACTTGTTCAAAGTTGAGGACTGTCCTCACCAAGTCCTCAACTTTGACACGGGAACCTTCGATCCAGTATCGTATTTGTGGTTTACTTAGGGTCGATTTTGCTATTGAAATGTCACGCGATCAGTGTATCTGAAGCGCATTCAAGAAATGACAGTGTCAATATTATACAAAAATAATGCCGCTGTCGGCTCCTGAACCCGATTTAGATATTGTGTTCAGTTTTACTGGTACTTAGCCTTTAGTCATTTTGAAAGATAGTGCTTTCTTCTTTCACGCAAAACAGCAAGAGACAAGAGCGATATGGAAAAACTTCATGATTTGGTGCAAAGATAGTAAAATAAGCAAATTTTCTCTATATTGATAGGAGGCTGAAGAATGCTCTACTAAAAAGTAATTTATCTATATTTTTTTTTATCTTGATTTTGCAAAAAAATATATTCTAATTTAGTAAAATTGTTCTATAAATAATTTAAGTATGAAATAATTTAATTACATCATTAATAAAATCATCATCAAAAATTAAAGAAATAAAAAAATCAAATCATCATAAAAAAATTAATAAATCAATAAAAAAACAAATAAAAAAAAACAAAAACAACCAAACAATCAATTAGTTAATAAATCATCATTATTAAATAAAATTCATTAGCCTTTTTACTTTGCCTGGCTCGAGTGTTAAGACCATCAAGATCTTCTTACCGCGTGTTTCCAAACGACAGATAAAATCATTTAATTATATGAAGTTAATTAAATTAATTACATCCTCCGACGGAGATAACTTATTTTATAGCCAATCAAAGTATAAAGTGTCTACTCATAACTTGATACTTCAAGACTTCTCCTAACACTTAATCATGTTCGTTTTGTGAAGTTCTTGCGAAGTTACTGAGAACTTCAGGATATCATAACTTTTGTTCTGCTAGATTAAACTTCATTGCTCAGAGATCTTGCCAACTTTACGGGATTCTGAACTTTATGGCAAAGTAGGAAATCTAATTTATTTTTGTTGGTGATCAAGATTTTAGGACTTTGATCAAAGTGACATTTCACAGTGTCTTAATTTTTTTTTGTGTCCTCTTTATGTATTTTTTGTTTTTGTTGAGATTCCATGCCTAAAAGATACCCGATTATTCGTCTGTCTGTTATGGTCAATCAGGAGGATTTTTTATAGAATTTGCAATCACATGTAGGTCAAACATTGTTTTAAGCTTTCACAGTTTAAAACTAAACGTATAATGTCACTTACGGGATATCTTCCATGATTGTTCATTGATTTGAAACCCACCACCATCCACCCTCATTCTCCAGTCATCTCGCGATTATAGCGCTTACAACGGCGCCGATATCGAAATATCGGGAGCTCAAGATAATGAACAATCATGCAAGAGATCCCGTAAGTGACAGTGTACATGTAGGTCATCACCATCATCATCCTGCCCTTATCCCAATCTATTTGAGTTCGGCGCAGCATGTCTTCTCCTTCCATACTTCTCTATTACTCGTCATCTCAGCAGTCACCTCCTTTCTAGCCTTCACATCTTTCACACATGTAGAAATACAGACATGCCTGATAGAAAATAAATAAGTCAACGTAAACACTGCGTATTCGTAATGTAGATATTACATCGTTCATGCAATCGCAGTAATGCTCATGTCGTGTGGAATGCAGGAACCCATTCTTCACTACTTCGTGCGTCATGTAACTGATGTTCCTCGTAGTCTAATTATACTTATTAATATAATCACGCGAACATTGAACTTGAAATTAACAGTCTAATAGAGCATAAATTGGGCAAAGTGCTTTCGCGTCAGGAATTTCTGCCTCTTGGTCTAATAGTCGAAATCGCGATTGCTGAGCATGAGGTCGGTTCAATTCCCGGGTCGGGTAAAGTGTTATTGGGTTTTTCCATCAGGAATTTCCCAGTAGCAGCCGCGGAGTCTGGATGTGTGCCCGGAACATGGCAATAGGCTCGCGCCTTATTACATGAGACTTGATACATAACTGGCAAAATGTGGGTGTACTAATAGGTACACCTCTGCCTAACCCTTTGGGGATTACAGGCTATTTTATGTTGTTTTTATTATAATGAAAGGTTGAATTCTTACCCTTATTAAATGGTACAAGTGGTGTAAATGTGGGTCACCTCTGCCTAACCCCTTCGAGGTAAACAAGCATGATTTTATATGGTAAACTATTAATAGTAAAGACTATTAATAAACCTGTGATAGAGGGGCTATCTACCTGGGGTGCTCTATTAATAGAAACCTACCTACACGGATAGCCTACACCAACTAATTCATAGTTAAAGCTGTATTCTAACCGGTCAATTGACCTTATCCTCTAGCAGTTCTATTACAGCAATTTCTCACCCATTAGGTGTAACAAGAGTGATTTTGTAAAGTAGTTCAAAAGCAACAAATCATAGTTTGCGCAGCTATTACTTAAGATTTACTGAGGCTCCCTGCAGCTCAGATCTATGGGCGAGCTATAGCCGACGGCAACAGCTACACTACGAGCTATTGGATGTTTTACGTTTAGCAAAAACATAGGTTTATGTGTTCCTAAATCTTGATATATCTTACTAATATTATAAATGCGAAAGTTTGTGAGAATGGATGGATAGATGAATGTTTGTTACTTGTTACTCTTTCACGCAAAAACTTCTGACCTGATTTGGATGAAATTTTGCACGCAGATAGTTTATAACCTGGATTAACACATAGGATACTTTTTATCTCGGTAGTACCTACGATCAGTGGGACATCAGCGAACTCCACGTGGGCGAAGCCGCGGACATAAGCTAGTTTTCACATAAAATAAAGCCTGTGGTTCACATAAAGGGTGAAGAAAAACAGAGTAGGGAAACCAAAAGACATGATCTAAAATCAAAAATTTGAAAACATTTGTGTCATCAACCAATACGCACTGAGCACGTAATGTGGGTTATGCACGAATTCTTCTTAAAGGGAGAAGTCTTTTTTCCCAGTAGTGGGACTGGCATATGCTGATTATGCTTATGTGTTAGCAAAAGGATATACAGAGTTACAAGAGGAGCAATTAATAGTTATGTGTAAGTCCCATATAATAGAGGCCAAGCTTATTACCATCGACCGAAATTAATTCCAGGACCCTGCTCCAATCTACTAATGAGAAATCCATGCAGGAAACACTTCGACTCACCTGGTATTCAAATCCAAGAGCCGCTGCAATGCTTAACTGGACCAATCAAGCAGAATAGGAATATAAAAATCATCTACTTATAATTTTCTTCAAATATTTGCCATTTAACTCAAACACAACTGTATCAAGGCTTTCTATTTCAGCTTTCCGCTCGCAATATCACTATCAAATCAGTTTAGGAATACGATTGACCTGAAACTCACCTCGGGTAGCTGTTACCTTGCTCGTATATAAACTAGTTATAATATGTTTACTTGAAAACATGGTTCGGTTATGTAAATTATAATTATACGTGAGTAAACAATATTCCAATATCGAAATATTATTTAATCAAAGTTGCTATTCAATAAATACGAACTAATAAATTGATTTGATAATTCATCAAATATTATACGAATTTAGGCTCATAATTGATGAATTATTAGTGGGATGGATTGCCGTTTTCCCTTGGGTTTAGGCATTAACTATTAATGTATTTTCATTGTTCAATTTCCAAATATCGAAATAGAAACAATAAACGATCAATATTTAATGCTAGTCCTTTGAATATATGATGATGATTCCATTTTGAACTTCAACTGTCTTGCAAGGCTGAAGTCTTATAATCCTAGTCAAGCTTATTTTGTGAACCGGAATGAAGACTTAAAATGAACGGAAACCGGACCCAAACCGGAGGCGTATAGTCCCGGCCTAAATAAGCTCATTATTCCGGTAGTATTATAAAGGCTGCGTAATTCCGAGAAATTAATTCATATTGAAGCAGTAAACTAAGGGCTTGACCTTCTAGGCCGATCTCTACATAATGTATTTAGCAGAATGGTCATGTAGCTAACACGCAATTCCACGAATTATTCCATATCTACTGCGAAATCGTAATTCCATGCCTTCAGAATTTCATGCCTCGTCAATATAGTCAGAAATAAGTTGAAAAACTATTCCTGAAAATAAGATTCCTAAAAAGAATACAAGTCTAAAAATAACTCAAACACGTGGACGCTGTTACCCCCAAAAGCATTTCGGTGTTAGTCATTCACAAAAAGCCCTGAAACCGTATAAAAAAAGTAAAACAGTATTCATGTTCTGTGATACTGAATTTTAAGTCCAAAACAGTCTGCCAACAAGCCTAAACTTTTTGTTCACATCTTTTGGAACTCTGCCCAGTCTGCAAGGCGTAGTTCGAACACGTCAAACGCTGCAGTGCTTTTACATCGCAGTGTCTGGCTGAAAGATGTGGACAGTTGTAGCGAGATTGTAAATCGCGTTTTGGAACTCGAATGGAGTGGCGCCCAAGGACTGGAAAGAAAAGGGTGGGTCGACCGGTGGCGAGATGGGTAGACGACGTTGTGACATCGCGGATATATCCTGGATGAGGCTGGCACAAGAACGTAGAGCTTGGAACAAGCAAAGAGGGGCCTATCCCCAGCAGTGAGTGAAGTCGGGCTGTGGATGATTATCATGATGAAACAGTTGTATTGGGCCCTTCCACATTTTGACAATGATAGAATTCTGTCCTGGGATTTGCACTTTCTTTTGCACATTGCTAACTTACGACCGCCCAATTTCATTTACAACACAAACAAATGGAAACAACAGCTGCTGTCCTATCTAGAATCTTCCACTAATACTAAAATTCAACTAAAGGGTATGTAACTTAGTGAGATGTTTTATAAGCAGAACTGGAAAATAAAGATCCTTCTTTGGGCTCTAGTGATTCAATTTTCTCAATTTTAGGTTTCGGTTGAGTGTCGTGCTGCCAATGATTTAGCTACAGTAAAAGACGACTTCGATGTTTCATAATTCGGTTATAAAATTCCCAAGAGACATAAGTGTAGTTTCTGCTATCTCATTATCCTACTAATCCTACTTCCTATTAATATTATAAATGCGAAAATCTGTGAGGATGGATGGATGGATGGATCATGGATATGTGTTTCTCTTTCACGCAAAAACTACTGAACGGATTTGAATAAAATTTTGACCACAGATAGTTTATAAATTGGATTAACGTATAGGATACTTTTTATCCCGATAATATGATCCCGTGGGACAATTATTGAAGTCACGGGAATAAGCTAGTATGTACTAAAATCATTGTACCAAATACATTTCAAAATCATTCAGTCAAAGCTCATGGTTCACTAATGCAGGTGTGTGGCACATTTAGTGGGTTGCCTGCTGCGTGGCAGCGGTTACACGTTCAAATTGAATCGATTTAATGGTATAACTATGCTTCCGTAGAGATTACCTCAAACCCCGACCGCCTGTTTTCATACTTGATGAGGATAGCGTATGTATTATTTTTAGTAGTAATGGAGTTGGAGTGAAAGTACCTTTTCACGCTTAAACCACTGAAGCGATCATCCAGAAATTTTGCATATACTTTGTCAGGTGTACTGAAACGGACAAAGGATATTTTTCATCCCGAAAAAAAGTACTGTTTCCGAGGAAAATAAAAATAACCTTCTAATCATAATAGATGGCGCCACGTGTCTTTCGAATCATGATTGAATTATATTATTATAGAAATTTTAGTAGTGTTAAGAGTTTAATTGTCAAATTCTAAATTAACACAAGCGAAGCCGCGGGCAAAAGCTAGTTATTGAAATAATTCTTGTCAACTTTTTGATCTCTATTGGGGTCTATTTTTGGCTTTAAGTTCTTTTATGGTTCCAAAAAAAATGTCAGTCGAAACCTTTATAACCTCACTTTTTAGCCTGTCTGTCACAGAGGTTTTTCTCAAGATATTTGCAACGTTAGAATTTCTTTGTGTGGAAACTAAATGTATTCTCTTTTCCTTCGAGAATCATATTCTAGCTCAACATAACATTTTTTTCACAACGCTTGTTGCTAAGCCGTCGATATTAAAGATAAAAGGTCCAAATCTCTGTTTACAATTCAAAATATAAACCTCGAGCGGAACTCGAAAAAGGTCACATCACAAATCTCATCCTGCTTTAAAACCGGCTGATTCGTTGCATATTTTAGCAGAACAGCCATGATAGACGCCGCCAGCCGTTTAGCTCGGATACGATCTACAGATGCGGTATATTATCAATTTTACAGCAGTCTTCCCTTTAAATATTCATTGCGGCTGGTTTCTACTTCAGTCTGTTAAGTGCCAGATAACTTTCTGCGATTGATATTAAATGGAGCTTATGATGTTTTATTTTTATCTTTGTGAGTTTCATGATGTGGGTAAGAGTTGAATTGGATGGTTTTATTGATTTAGTTGTTGGTAAGATGGAGAGCAGGTATGTTCTAATAAATGCAGCTTTATCTAAATAAGATCAAAATTTTTCCAAATAGAGGCTTAAAGAGCCAGTGACGGTCAGAGGTGCATGAACTGTGGGATCCACCTGTTAAAGAAGTAGTAATAAGGCTTGCTAAGGATAGAACTGCGTCTACACGTCGCCTAGAATAAAAAGCCTGCCTACATACGCGAAGATTACAAGGAACATCATTCACTAGAGGTTAGGTCAAACCTGGGAGGCTGAGTGTCGACCGACTGCGTACACCGGACACTGTTGAACGCCACACTGAAAACCATAATCAGCCGCGCGGGTCTACACGTGGGCTTTCTGCGTAAACTGCGCGGCGCCCGTGGATTGAAAGACGGTTGGACGTCCACAAAGGCCGCGACGGACACTGGTGTCTGCCATTTGACTGTCACGGAAAATAATGTGTAAATTGTTGTTCCCGTAAGTCGCCCATTATTTTTGGTTATTATCTGACAATATTTGCAATAAAACACCTCAACGATTTTTGGACGATTTGCGGCCCCGGGGATAGTATGCGGTCAAACACGGTGTCCGTCATGGGGTTTAATGTGTTAAAATACTTCAGCAAATGATCTGTCAAAGTCTGAAATTATCCGCACCGGCTTGAGTGAACCTTTACTGAATAGAGATATTTCCAAGCAAGAAACTTGCCATAGTAATAACAGAAATAATGAAGCGTCTGTATTATGAAAAACTCCACACAATACGTCTACCACAGCATAATTAGCCGCTAAAAAGTTACCTCACAATTACGTAGGTGATGATACCGTATCGATTGATAGATAAACTGATCCGCTGTTACTTATTAATAGCGCATTGTTCTGTAACGAGTGCGACCCACTTCAGGTTACATCATGTCGTGTCAATGTCAGTTGAGTTCTCATGTGGTGTGGTACGAGTTATAGGCGGAGCAAGCAACTGGAATGAAAGAAAAGAGTTTATGAAAATTTTGTGAGACTTAGGTATCATTCACAAGTAGAATGATGTTATTATTATTAATAAGATGCCAATAGACAATGATGCATGAAAACAAGCGAGATAGATTTTCTTGTTTGGATTGTGATGATTATTAACATCATGAGGAATCTTTTGCTTTAGGCACATAATGGTACTAGACTTCTCCAAAAATTATGGAGAATCTACCTTAATACCAGGTTTTAACCACTTATTACCAGTCTCCGAGCTATCAAAAAAAAAAATATAAAAAATTTATACGTTTTAACAAACACGAAGCTCCACTCCGAAGCCTAGAAAAACAAAAATAAAAAACGGCATTTTGTTTACAATAAATGACTAAATTCTCCGCTCCAACTCCGCTGTCGTCTGTACCTTAATCTATAATAAAGTATAACTGTCCCACGGAGGCGCATCGGCGGTTAGTAACGGCTCGTCGCGATTGTTGGCGACCAGCGAACCGTGGAACATTGCCGTAACATCGTGTCTGATGCATCATCTACTTGCTTGTCAAAATCGAGTGAGGTAACCGATGATGATGTTGGCATGTGTCGGAATATTCCAGTTTAATAATACATAGCAAAAAGTCAAGACCGTAGAATCTCACACACAGCCAAGAAGTGGAATTCGCTGCCTGCGTCGGTGTTCCCAAGTTCATATGACCCCAATCTATTTAAATCGCGAGCTAATAGGCTCCTTTGGGTTAGCTCCTTCCATCGTCGACCTCATCTTTGTCCTCAGGACTCGATTGAGGTTAAGAGTAAGCCCATATAGAACAAAAAAAAAAAACTCCAATTTTCTAGTTATGTTTTTTGAGTCCGAGTTTGTTTTCCGTACTTCTCCGTAGAGATCTACGCTTTGGAGTGGACAACTCCAGTCCTGTCACAGTTGAGTTGAGTTTGACATAACATAACATCACGTTTGCAATCCCTGAAGGGTTAGGCAGAGGTGCCCCACGTTTCGTCAATTATTTTTAAGTTCCATGTAATAGGGGACCAGCCTAATGCCATGAACCGAGCACAAATCCAGACTCCGTGGCTACTACAGAGAAATTTCTGATGAAAAAACCCAATAAGACTAGGCCCGACCTGAGAACCCAGGACCTCATGATCAGAAGTCCGCTCTTGCGACCATTAGACAACGTTCCTATTGTAACAATGTTCATGAATACGACTTCATTATTATCCTGACAAAGAACCCACTCTTCTACATGCAGTACTGAACTCATTTCAACTTATGTTAGAATTTCATCATTCAATTATTTCGTCTTCTTTTCAAATGGCTTTTGTTACAGTTGCGATAATGCCATGTTGTAATTGATACGAGTAAGAATGAATTACCTTGACCGTTGCTCCCCATTTGATTGTTATTTCTGAACGTGGAATCAAGTGTTTTCTTATTACTGTGAATTGTTAGATGAAGTGTTCTTTATAATTAAAATAATGAACTTCCATTGCATCTGTTTACTTCTTGCCTTTCCCTTTTTATATAGATCTATATTTAGTTCCAAGAGAGCTTTTATAGAAAAACTAGTTGCTAGAAATCTTGTTTGTAGACTATCTCTATTGAGTTAATGAATATTTATATTCACGGAGTAACAAGTAAAACGGTTTTAATGAACTAACTTGAATAAAAAAAACAATTGCCATCGACCTTCAAGTAATTCTCAAGTTCAAAGTTCCACTTTTAAGAGAATTTAAAAAGCCATTCCATTACCTTACATAACAAATATGTCACCATTAAGGTTGAGTGACCTCTCATCTCGTGAGCCAGGTGGCCCACATAATATAGTCGGCAAACAACTTGTCAAAACACAACGGAACTACCGTCAACGGAATGACGTTTCTATAGTCGACCATTCAACTTAAGACAACATACATCGCTGCGTCTACAAGACAGCTCTTAGAACTGTCTTTGACAAAGCAAGCAATAGGAAAGATGGAGGCAGTAAGTCATCGATGTAAACTAGTTCTACTTGGAGTGACAATGACCGTAGCTTTACTTGTTTAGCAAGTTTATTCACAATTTTACAGTTCGTTTTGTTAATAGCTTATGTTTATGAGGCTTAATATTTTTTTTATGTTTGCCTTTATTGTTTTTTTTGTAATTTAATATTAGATGATAGGAATTTGTGAGGTTTTTTGATAAAGCTTCTTTTGTAAAGATGTTTAAATTAGGTTACTTAGATAGCGAATGTTTGTTGCCAATTGATATATTTATTGAATTTTTTGCTGGTCGAGAAATTGAAATTATAAAATTAGGTATGTGACCGGATAAGCAAACGACCTTACGAACTCTATCTTTGATTTTTTTCTTTTTACGCAAAATATTCTTTCACCAATGTTTTATCAATAAGCAAAAACCTAAGCTTAAAAATGCAGTCTGCGTACTTAGCAGCCCATATGCTGCAGCTGCCGTTCGAAGCAAATATTTGCTGCCAGTGTTTGTACTAATGCGGGAATCCAACGAGGGCTCACTGAACCATGCGTCGTTGCGATATTTTTTTGTGCTGTTACGGAGGTATTGAAAATCAAAGTTCCAACTTTTTCACAAGTTTTTAAAATACTTTTTTTTAAAGTTATTCTCCATGACTCCTTTATTATTATATACATTTATTATTCGTTATTGTAGCGAGTCTTACCGTAAACCGTATTATTTCACTACAAAAGCAAAGACGTATCCCAGCAATAATTTTTGCATAGACTTATTTAATTTAACGTGTCTACAGAATACTTGGTTGACGGCTTCGTTAAGGGTCCGTTTACGGATTTCACCTCTAAGGGTTTAGTAATAAACTAATTTTGTCATTTAAGATGAAATATACTTTCAATTTTACAACAAAATATCAGAAAACACCCTACAGGGTGTTTTCTGATATTGCAACCCGACAGGGTTGCAGGCATGAGCTAGAAGAAACCTTTTTTGACGCCTAGTGTCATCATTATAGCTCAGAAAAAAGATCATCTGTAGAAAACTGTTTCTTACTAATTAAACAACCTAAACCAAAGAAACGATGGATGGATTGTGTAAAGAATGATATGGCAAGAAAGGAGGTGTCTGATGAGTTGACGAGTAATAGAGAAGTATGGAAGAAGAAGACATACTACGCCGACCCCAAATGAATTGGGATAAGGGCAAGAGAATGAAGATGATGACTAATTAAACAACCTTTAGATGTCCTCTCACTAGAATATGATGTTCTCTCTTAAGAGCATTTACAATACTAAGTATGAGTTCACAAACGGTTACAGTGATAGACTTTTCTGAGACATTTTGGCAAAGACCCAAACAATACAGCATGGAAAACAAAAAACACAAAAAAAGAAAACCAAAACTAAACAACAATCACTACCACCTAACTACTTTATTTAAAAACTTATAATACAGCATCGTTTATTTTTTTTAGCAACAAGACTAAATAGCTCTAGCTTTATTTTTTTAGTTGATTAGTGAGCTTGCCGTGTTGAATCCACAAATGGAAATCAAATAGGCCCATATCGTTAGTTGTGCATGCTTACGGTACAGATTGTGTTTGTATATCAATATTATGGAACTATGGTCTGATCAGAGAAACAAACTGATTTGGATAATGGAATATACGGGATCCAGGTTTAAAATATAATCATTTATAAATCGATTTTTTTACCATTATTCCTTATTAGGATATTAATTTCAATTGTCAAAATATTTTGGTGGGTACCCAAATATTTTTTATTTACGATTAGATCCAGCATAATGTTTGAATGATGGGATTTCTTTTTTCCTAGGCTGCTCTGTCCCACTCCTGGGCAAAGGGTTCCCTCCACTCGTTTATCAGATTATTTATGATTTGGAAAAGTATTGTGCCAGTAAATAATGTAATTTATTCTCAGTTCCAGGTGAATGCTGAGTGTATGGGAGGTCAAAATGCGAGCCGTACTCTGTCTGCTGCTCGCCGCCAGCTGCGTGCTGGCTGATAAGAATGATAACAGGTAAAGTATTTAAATATTAACTGGTTCTATACTTATAGAAATAGAATATATTTTGCATTGGCAGTAAATTTTAATAATAATATAACTTTAAACCAATTTCTAATGCTATTCTTGTAACTATTCCAGGCGTACCAAGCTACCCTACGTCGCCGACGCCGTCGGAAACTCGTTGCCACCACCATCCAACGTGCCAGCAACCGTCGGAAGTCCCGTTAATCTTCTCACACCCGACCGCTACGAGTTTTACACTTTCGACGAATCAGGAGAACTTGTGAAGAGGCTCATGACTCTGGAGGAAATCCAAGCAATTGTTGCAGCCGGCGAAGAAGCTGAAGGCTTAGTGACTTTTGCCAATGATAATCAACCGACAGTTTCCTTCAACATCAATCAACCACCCTATACAAAAGTTCATAGCGTTGTGACAAATGTACAAAATGTTCTCAAAGCTCAAATGGAAGCTCACAAGAACAAGCCCCACGTCCAACCTACATTAGATACCCCTGACGTTTCTGATTCCTGGAGTTTGATCCTGCCCTCAATTTTTGGAAATACGGGTGTTGATATAGTTCTTGACAAAGCATCTGGGTCAGTTACACCACCTGAGACAGATACATTGGAAGAACATGATGAAGATGAAGAGAATTCGTTAAGTAAAGAAGGGAGTAATCAAGTTATTAGCAGCTCTACAACTTTAGGAGAAGAAAAAGTGGTCGTTACAGAAAAATTGCCGGCAGTAGAAACTAAAGAAGTACCATCCATGACTAGTACCACAACTACGACCACGACCACCTCTACAACTACTACCACTACACCTAGACCAACAACAACAACGCGTAAACCAACGACGACAACCCGTAAACCTACAACGACGACAACCCATAAACCTACAACTACTACAACCCGTAAACCTACAACTACGACACCAAAACCTACAACTACAACTCGTAAAGTTACAACTACAACTGAGAAACCAACAACCACAACTGCGAAAGCAACAACAACCACAACAACTGCTCCAACTACCACTACTACTACTACTAAAAAACCAGTGACTTCAACAACTACAACCAAAAAACCGACTACTGCAAACTCTCCGACTAGACTAAGCTCAACCGCAGGTGTACCATCAACTAAAACCACAGCGAGCCCACGGCCTACTACAACCACTGCTAAACCAACTACGCCTAAACCAGTTATTAAAACAACTGTAAAGGTAATCACAGCAGAACCTGAAGTTACAACAAAAAAACATAGCATTAGCGTTTTGCCGGAACAAGAATATGAGCATATAAATGTCCAAATCCAACCTAATTCCAATGCAGTTTCTTCAACTGAGAAAAACGAAATAGAATTCGAAAAAATAAGTACCTTTATTCCAATGTCCACTGTGAACTATATTAGTGAACGCACAACACGTAAACCATCAGTAACCTCTCAGTCTAATACCGTTTATGCGAGCACGACTAAGAGGTCTGTTATTACCACAACTCATACACTGACTTCTGAAACACCTAAAATTCAAACATTTGCGACTACAAGTAAACCTGTTGTTAGTACATTCAACTACGTTTCAAGTACACTGAAAGAACAAGATATTGAAAAAGTTAATACAACTACTATAACCACACAATCTGTTTCCCCATCGACAACTATGTCAACTACAGAAGTTGTGTCCGCTGACAATCTAAATACAATGGACGATAAACCAGCTGATAATGATAACGATGAAAAAGAAAAAGACCCCGAACCTTTATTTCCATTGTTTGATGTCGCTCAAAGTATTAGTCAAATAGCTTCTGATCTTGGTGGAAGTTATCAACCAATTCCGACCACAAGCAATTTACTAGATACGACGAAACTTAATGGATTGGATTTAGAAAGCAAAGAAGTTCTTGATATGGATATACCATCTGGTTCTGGAAATGAAACCGATATAAAAACTCCTGAAGCTTCAGATAAAAATACTGATAATTTTGTTAAAATATCTACAATTGATCCCCATGGTCAGAATGAAAATAAAGAAAATAGTCAAACAAATAACGACAACATACTAAAAGAAACAGGATCGATAAAAACCGAGACTAAAGAAACCGAAGTTCAAATAACTGAAATAAAGGAAACTGAAGTCCAAAAAACTGATACAAAATCTGAAAAAACTCAAACTTTAAATGACAGTGAAAAACCCAATATTATAATTAAGGATGTTCAAAAAGTAGAGATATTTACCACGCCTACTGCTACTGAAGCTACTACTATTGATCCGATTTTATCTGAGTCTATGGGTGACTTACTGTCACAAGTAGTGAATGAAGCACCGCAGTCTATTGTTGACGAAAATTCAGAAAAAGAGGTTAAACCTACCACAACTGAGAAAAATGTAGAGCTTACGACAGTAGAAAGTGTACACATTTCCGAAACAACTTCTGAAATATCAAACAAAGTTAAAAAAGAAGCAAGTTCTACTACAGAATCACCAGCAAATTCCCCAAAAGAAGAAGTTCAAACTAAGGACGATGACATCAGCAACAAAATCAATTTGCCTTCAGTAAATAATAAGAATAAAATAAATGAAGTTGAAGAGAAGATAAAAATTGAAACTTTGGCAAAGCCAATTGAAAATAAGAAAGATGAAAATAAGAAAGATGAAAACAAAAAAGGAGAAGAACTAGAAGATAATACTAAAAACTTTGTACAAATCTCAGTTTCAACAAATAATAAAAGCAAAGTAGAACCAGTTTCTACTGAGAATAAGAATAACATTAATAAAGTCACTGAAAACGAAAGCAATATTGAAAAATCTACTGAAAAAAATACAAAAGAAGTAGAAGTACAAAAAGAGAGTGCAGAAACAAAACCTGAAAAAGAAATGACTAAAAACGGGAATAAAACTACTCAGACTGTCAGTGTTTCTAGTGCAGATATAACTACAACATCACCAGATCTAATTACAACATCACCAGATCTAATTACAACATCACCAGATCTAATTACAACAACTACCACTCCACATAAGATAAGTCAGTCGAAGTTCAACAAAATTAATTTGCCTGAAAAAATAAATATAAATAATAAGAAAGATAAACTTCCTGAACCGTTGCCCAAAGTTGACGACTTCAAGAAAAAAGTACAGAAAGTAAACATCGATGAAGAAGAATTAGTTAATGAGAGAAATAATTCATGGAAGCTTATACCGACTCTTTCTCCACCAAAAGCAAATGAAATTCCAAAAGATAAGGTCAAGTCTGAAAATCATTATGTTCCAGATAACGAAAACAAAGATATTGTTCTAGAATTTTCGAACGAAAACCAAGGATTGGAAGTAACGACAAAGGATTTGGGTGAAGATCTCGCGCGCTTTTCTGAACTTTCTAATGAACTAGCTTTTAGGTTCTGGAACGTGATGATTGATGATATCGACAAAAAGAGAAGTTTTGTTTTATCGCCCTATTCCATATTTTCAATGTTAGCCATGATATTTATGGGAGCCAGAGGCGCAACGTCGGGAGAAATGAATGAGATCCTGAAATTAGACGACATGGTTACATTCAATCCTCACTTTACATTAAAGAATATTTCTGACTCAATTGAAACCACCCCTGAATCCGGAGTAGCAGTTTCTGCATTTATTAGAGAACTTTACAGTGATAGAAATAAGGGAAAAATCCTAACATTCTACAAGGAAAGGGCTCAGCACTTTTACAATGGCCATGTTGAGGAGGTTAACTTTAAATTAATTAGTGACATTATAAGAAGAAGGACTAACTTGCTTGTCAAGAGGTATACCTGGGGCAAGATTCCGGAATATATGAAAACCAATAACATTGTTATGCAACCACCTTTAGCTGCGTTTACGGCTAATATTTTCGAGGTAAGTCCTTTCTATATAGGGTGACTGGTAATTAGTGACCGATACTTAAACACGTGATTGTACTCATGATAAAAACAACTTTCCCAGAGATATTTTTTTATACTCATTCACTTTTATCACAAAAGCCGACAGCTACATACTCGTAAAATAAAAATAGTAGTATATTTGTTTGAGTCCACTAATAAACCCTCAAAATTCTCAGAGGCTCTATAACTATTCTTAGATTTGTGTTTTTAATCTTTCAGACTGACTGCTCAGGAACATCGGTAGAAGGCAGAGATGGCGAGATGTACTTCGTGGTGTCTCCAAACGTCCGTCAGCGACGTCTCGTACCAGTGCCAGCCGTGGTGTACAAGAGCGGCTTTCTGGCTGGTTACGATCCAGTCCTAGACGCCACCGCAGCTGCCTTAGGACACACTAACTCTATAGTCAGCACGCTGTTCCTGATGCCTGGTCAGCAAGGAAATGTGGTACATGCTGATGATTTAGAAAGACTTGAACAAAGATTACTAGATGCTTTGCCAACGACACCTACTTGGAACCGTGTCTTGCGCACTCTACTTCCTCGCACTGGCTTGGAACTTCAAATCCCGAGGTTCGCTCAAAAATCTACTTTCAACGTTTCATTGAGCTTGAGGAAAATGGGACTAAAAGACTTATTCGACGGAGACCATGCTGATCTTGGTGGCTTAAATGGACCATCGAAGGATCTTTACCTATCGGACATGGTTCAGTTGAACACATTCGCCACTTGCGGCGAAGACGGGATTGGAGAACAGCATCACTCTGAAGAGTATCCTGAGACTTTGAGTGTTTCACAAAGACGTCGCACAAGATGGTTGAACGATTGGGATGAGCCGAGAGATTACCAGAGGGCGTTCCACGATCCTCATGACGTTGGAGACGCAATGCATCTGCCGCTGCACCTCCGGCCGAGACAGGCGCGCCTGCCGGCCAGGAGTGCGCTGCCAGCGCGACTAAAGTTCGACCGACCTTTCCTCTACTTCGTGAGGCACAACCCATCAGGTATGATATTGTACTTCGGGAGGTACATCCCTCGGCTTCTCCCTTGAAGGCGTTAAAAAGACTGTTAGCTTAGTTTAAATAACATTCCTAAAAGGAAAGTGATAAGGGAATACTGGTGAGTGTGATAATGAAAGTTGTTCTATGAGCATTTACGTGACAGTATTAATAAGTGTATCAGTACGGAGTAGGCTCGTTGAACAGTACAATAAGGATTGTACAGGTGGACGTACTTTTACTCTGTCTCATATCAAGTATGTATAAAAGAATGCTAATGAAATGAGTAATTATTGTTGAATGTATGCATAAATTGTACTGTAATAGCTAATGATTAAGTAGTGTAAGTAAGTTTGACGTGGAATATTATCTTTTCACTGTCTTATTAGTTTCAATATTAGAATAAATGCGATGTTTTGAGTAAGTGTCCATTTTATTAATTTACCCTTTATGATCCCCAAAAGCAATTCTGCTATTATTTATCCAATTCCAAACAATTAAGTAAAGTGAAGTTTTAAAAGAAATGTTAATATTTTATTTTATGGGTCTAGTTTATTTTTGTGCACGGTAAAACTGTTTACAGTCTTTTAAAAATTCCTTCTTCTCTTCACATTCTGCAGACGGTATGTACACTGGACAATCCTGTAACAAATTAAAATGTTTACAAGCCGGATATTGATAGAGTTGCGACTTGTTTTTATTTAAGTACTGTAAAGATAATCAATTCTGAGTACAACTGTAAATGGGTTTTCTCACAAAAAACTACCATTTCCACCTTAGAGCTGCTCGTATTAGGTCGGACCATAAATATGTTGATAAGTTTTCAGAAAACTTGTTGCTGTTTGACTCTAATCACCCTATGACGACAAAGTTGATGGCAACAAATAATGGTGGAGTAGTCCCTGAACTTTATTGCCTGCTTTCCCAATTATTATAATCTGGATCTCTTCAAGGTTCGAGCGAATCGGTTTCTGTTAGGCAAGCGTGCTCCACCTCACACCGCATCTTCGCTTCACATCAGGCAAGATGCCTCCAAAATCATTGACTACGTATACATATAAAATTCAAAGTCCTGACTGTCTGACAGATATATCAACGCACAGCCCAAACCGCTGGTCCTAGAGACATGAAATGATTGACTTGAAAAATTGTGTATGTACACAAATTTTCAAGTCAATCGACCTTTTTCAGTTAAAATTATGAGAAACGTGTAAACGTGTGTTTGTTTCTTGTAGGCCACGTGGGCGAAGCCGCGGGCAGACGCTAGCTCACTGATAAATAAAAATTGGTCACAGTGTCAAGCACTGTAGTTAAACTTACCGTGTTTATATAATTTCTAATGCATTCTTGAAATTTGAATAGTAAGCAAATGTGCAATGGATAGTCAGGTAGGTATGTCTCCTCACAGTAAACTTTGGCTTCGAGCATGATGTCAGCAAATATTGGGTTTAGTGACACCCATACATCAAGGTGACCGAAGTACTTGTCTATATCAAGTATAGTAGGATCCTTCTCGTTGAGGAGACCATACTTGTCGAGGATACAAGCCCACTGTTCACACTGAAAAATATGTTTCGTTAATAAAATGGAATCAGGTATTATATTAATTTATGCTTGAGAACGATGCTGGGATTAGAGGTGGCACAGGAAGAGAGTCGTCGGAAGGTTATCGGGGAGTACTACTGGAAAATATATCCCATGTCATGACGTAGGGGTCGCAAAACCTTTCTGCCACTTCGAAATCTGTTCAACTGTTAAGCTCAAGAGACATACAGGAAAAAAGTTTAAATCAAAGCTGATGCTATAATACCAATATACATATATCTGTCCGTAAATGAAGACCAGTTAAAGCCAAAGCTTGGAGCATTCATCATCCTCACCGTTTTGATCGGCCCCCTCCCCCCAATTTGGCGATAGCTTACACCCATGTAAAATTTATTTTCTATTTCGTAAGCATAAACCAATTTAATGCCTCACAGAAGTAGTGTTGTGTAAATATTTACCTAAACTTTCTGAACGAGACTAGCTTTAGCCCGTGAATATGCCCGCGTGGAATTGATTAAGGCGCGATTCCATTAGGCAAGTCTTGCATGCAAGTAAGACGTTACATTTGCGTACAAGTTGCTTGCATTGTAAACATGTTTTCGAAAGTGTGCAAAATGCATTCAAGTTTTACTTGCATACACGTGGAGATGTTCAACAATTCAGTAGGACATCATGGGTGGAAGACGTGCACGTCCTCGAATAAAACGAATAAAAAATTTACAAGTTCAAAACTACCTCATACAAGTTGTAGCTTGTATGCAGGTTTGTTCAAGTTCTATGCAATTTGTAACTTGCATACAAGTTACATGCCTAATGGAATCGCGCCTTTACTAACATCAATAATGTCCAGACATTGGTCATGGGCTACCTGAGAGCTCATTGCAATCTCTTCTAGGTGAACAGTTGGCAGACAGATAGTCGGAAAGAGTTACCTTTCCATTTGTATTATTAGTATGGATACTTACATCAAAAGATAGCCTTGCAAAGCCAGATACATTATGCTTTTCGTCAACGAACTGTACTAATACAGCTCCTCCGCATTCCTTGGCAATATCTCGAGCAAAGAACGGAGGGAACACACAACATATGCGAAACTAAAAAATAGACAATAATTAAAGTTTCACTACTATCGCTCTTTTTGGCTTTTAGAACATTTTCTGCAGCAATGTAAAGTAAAACTTAATTGTATATATTGTAGTAGGTACCTACGTACAATAAGATGTAACATTAAAATGGATGAGCCTTGTACGTAGACAATCTACCTTATAAGTATTACACATGCAAACATTAATGTAATTGTTATCATCATCATTATTTCAGCCGAAAGACGTCCACTGCTGGACATAAAATAAATAATGGATAACAGATAAAAATTATTCACTGCATAGAACATTCATAGTAGAAAACAAAACTTTAAAATCTACTTAATACAATTGGAGTGAAATCAGATAAATCGAAACAATTGAATTAAAGTGTTTTTAAAAACTAAAAATAAGCGAATCCTAGTTTCAATCAATGGTCAAACAAGTATGCAAACAAGCTCCTTTGCGTAGATGTCGAGCAACCTGCCTCGAGTACCTAACTGTTTTCAAAGTTCCATTAGGTGAAGCTAGATGGCGGTAAATTAAAGAAAAGTTTTATTGAAGTGAAGAGGAAATAATACAATGTTGAGTTTAAAGCAAACGTTTGATCCAGCTAAAATACTAATTTTCAAGGTATTTAGGAGCTTCCCAGTATTAGTGAAAACGGACGTAAGCAGGCACTTATAAAAAATAATAAATCTCTTTAAAAAATGTTACTCCTAATTTTGGACGTGAGAGGAGTCCCTGAAATGGGCATGTGTCCTTAGACGCTAATTCTATGTATACAGGGTAGAAATGACACCGACGCGAAAACGGTTACCACGGACTCAGGACTCAGTACACCATTCTAAACATCAAAATTTTCCATAAGCGATTTAAAAAAAATCTGCTGATCCATACGTTTTGACCGTGTAGATTTGCACTCAAAAAAAAACCGTTGTTTCATACAAATATGAAACAACAATTTTTTAATTTTTTAATCTAGATGAAAAATATTGATGTGCGGGGTTCAGAATGATATAAACAGAGTCCGTGATAACCGTTTTCACGTCAGTCGATGTCTGTTCGTACCCTATAGACTCCTGAAGTAATTAATTTCGACAGAACTATTTAATTAATTAATTTTGACATAACTATCTAATTTCTCTTTTTAATTGTAATAATATAAAAGAAAATAAATTAAGTAATAAAAATGTTTAATGCATGATAAAGGATGATAAATTGCAATGCTTGTAAAAAGCTGCTAAGTCATAAGTACTAACATAACCTTTTTTTTTGGATGGGAAATCATCAAATGACCCCCCCCGCTCTGGGCGGAGCGGAAGGGAGTGTCAGACTTGTACTGACTAAAACCCATCCATGTTCCTTCCTTGCCCTTTGTGTTCCAGGGCCGCGGTATCTCTTTCGAATAGTCCCGCAGCCATGGCAGGCATCGGCCCGTGCGGACCCCTACGTGGTTGCTGACATCTCTTTGAGGCGCGCGTGGAACACGAACGCGCCGCGACACGGCCTGTCGTCATAAAACGGCCGGACGGCGAGCTAGCACAAACATAACCTAACACCACATTGTACACCTGTTTCGCAATAAATGTTTTGACTTTTGACTACTGAACCGATTTTGATGAATATTTGCACAGTTGATGTACATACGCCAGGAAAGGTTTTTGGCAGTGCAACGCAACACGACAACGCAACACTGGGCCTAACTAGTGTTATATAAAATAATTGATTAAAATATTTTTTACTGACTTACCATGACATCTGGGTTTGGTGTGCATTTGTGTATTAAGACTGGATCTTGTTGACATTCTCGTAACATCTTTTATTGGAGAAAAAACAATTGGAATTAACAGAACTGATCTGGGACACTATGACGTTTTAAAGCAGGAGTACGTAATTCCAGTGTGGGAAAGAGACAGAGCTATACAGCTCATCTGGCGCCATCTCTTTCCCACTCTGAAATTACTCCTGCTTTAATACGTCATGGTAATCCACCTCGGTAAACGATGCCATTTAGATGCAGAATGCATTTGGATTGTGAATAAAGGCACATACTGATACTGTGTTGAAAATATATGAACAATGTGCAGTAAACACAATAGTACACAATAGTATAACCAAGTTAATAACACTTGTATTTTACAGTAGTAAGGGCTGTTTTCGCATCTACTTTCATCTTAGAAGAAACAAAATGATTACTCCCACTAGCACTGACTTTTTCTCAGTGGGCACACCACCTATTCATCATCATCATCATCATCATTTCAGCCGAAAGACGTCCACTGCTGGACATAGGCCTCCCCCAAGTATCGCCACATTGACCGGTCCCGTGCGACTCGCATCCAGCGGATCCCTGCAACCTTCACCAGGTCATCGGTCCACCTAGTGGGAGGCCTTCCAACGCAGCGTCTTCCGGTTCGCGGTCGCCACTCCAGAACTTTTCGGCCCCATCGGCCCTCCGTTCTGCGCGCAATGTACCCTACCCACTGCCACTTCAGTTTGGCTATTCTTCGGGCTACGTCGTCACCACCTATTAAATACCTTAAAATTTCCTGACACAGAAGTCACAACCAAAACCGCTGGGTTTAAAAGCTTGTGAACAAGAAATTCTTATAAATCAGAAGTATGGAAAGACCAGCCCATCAGATGACGGCTAGTGTTTGGAGGAGCTTGTGGCCAAATAATAACAGCCACTTGAGTCGATCTTCAGGTTATGCCGCGTTTGCCTGGCTTGGTCCATGGGTGGGTGACCACCCGTTACATAGCGAGCATCCTCCGTGTCTCGAAAAATACGTTAAGCGTTGGTCCCGGCTATCAATAATAATTGTTGATCTTCGACAGTGGGTAGCCAACAGCCTGCCAACCAGTCTTACCAAGGGTCTTACTATTACCCTGTATTAACTGCCGGTTAGACTGGAAGTCGACCCCAGTGACAGAAACTTAGTAACAATCATTGCTACGAGCAAGGAGGTGAAATAAATTTAAAAGAACGCCACTTACATAAATAAAAAACGCTATTACAGCCACTGTTTTCATTTTCTCCACCGATGTTATTAATACTTTCAAGACGATTACTTTAAAGTTAACTTGGATTATAATTGCAGATAGTATTTTTTCTTACTCGTGGTAATTTGGATAGAAGCAGGCAGACGACTGATTCATTGGCCGCTTGACCACGGCATGTATATGTACTGTTCAAGTAACACAAGAGGCTTGTTTCTAAAACAACTAAGTGTAGAAGTATAGACGTAGTTTCATGTTGCATCAGGAATCATAATATTTTGCAACTTCTATGATTTATTCTAGTAGCTTGCACGCTCCTGGCTAAATAATAACAGCCACCCCAGTCGATCTTTAGGTTTAGTCGTGCTTGCCTAGGTTGGTCTGTGGATGGATGACCACCCATTACATTCCGAGTTTCCTCCGTGTCTCGGAAGCCGTTGGTCCCGGCTGTCACTTGTACATTTTTGACAGTCCAGATAAGATATCATCTGCCCATGCCAAACACAGTCTGAGTGTGGAGTGCCGTCACAAGATATTCCTAATCTTCTCTCCTGTCCATCGTGCACTATTACCAGTTCTCTTCAGGACTTAAACGAGGTAAACAGCTGAGCCGTCGGAGTAGCATTGTACTGGTCAGTCGTTACGGGTAGTCAGTGGCCCAAGCGGCGTGTCTCCACAGACAATGGCCCATCGTCCATCTTGCGCTGCATGCCCTAACACCTACGCACTTGACGATCTTATGACTGCTACAGCGAGTGGAGTTCGCATAGCTGAATTTTGGGCCAAAAATATTTAATTAAAAATTTGCCATCGACACGCTAAGAAGAAGTGGCCCAAAAAGTCTGACAATCAGTCTTACCTAAGGGTATCGTAAACTCGGTATGAAATAGAATAAATCAATGGAAATTTGCCAAGTTAGGTTAGTTAGGTCACCCCTGGAAACTGTAATTTATAACAGACCATAATTTGAATACTACAACGACTTAACTGCCTCGTTGGTTTCGTGGATGCAAGGACAGCTTCTTCGTTAAGGTTCAGTTCCCAGGTCACACAAAGTGTTATTGGGGTTTTCCACAAGAATTTTTCCAGTAGTAGCCCGAAGTTTGGAGATTAGTGATATGATATTCCCGCGCCTCGGGAAGCACGTCAAGGCGTTGGTTCTGCTCTTGGTCTCACTCCCTTCGTTCATGTCGAACTGTCATCCTGTTGGACTATGAGAGTAAGGGGAGAGAGAATGCATCTATAGTTGCGCACAATACATACTTGGGCATATTCTCCTCGTCGTCGATGGCTAGTCGCGCTCATATTGGCGACCACGACCGGAAACGGTGAGAAGGACTCAAAACTTAGTCTTGACTGATCACATGATGAAACTTAATCTAATAATTCCTAATGAAAATTGTTAAATACGTTTTAACGGGTACGTATTTGAATATCGAAGATTAAAATACCTACGCTTAAAATACCAATGTTCAAAACATCGAAAATATAAATATCGATTATATCAAAATGTCGAAAATTGTTATACCTACGCTTAAAACGTCGAAGATTGAAATGCCGTGTGATTAAAATTTCGAATGATTCAAAATATCGAATGACATTATGCCTACAAAATATCAACATTTAATACATCTAAGTTCATAATATCTACGTTAAAAATACCTACTAGTTATAATACCGAAAAAAAAAATATATAGGCATTATGAGTGTATTCATAAATGTAGGTAGATGTGAAATTGTCACACCCTGCAAACCCTTCAAGGTTTTCCTTGTTTTTTTAGTAACTGATTACCATCTAGCAAACAAGCATGCAGCAATCATGCAACATGCAAGCAAGCATGGTTTCTGTCACGGCTCCGACGCTGCAGGGCTCCGGCAGTCCCACGAGAGCTTAACGTCGCAGATGGTCTAAACGCTCACCACCGCAGCTTCGGCTTGTTGGCCGGCTTCGCCGGCCAGCCTCGGCTGCGGCGCCTGGTGTTAAAACCACCTGCTCCTCAGCTCGCGGGCTGCCTCGCCCCTCCGCGCCTACGCGATTCTAAATTACACTCTAGGGGTAGGGCAGACAAGACTACGTGGAGTCGGTTTTGCAGCGATACGTTTCTGTCACTAACTTTAGTAGCACAACATATTGACTTTCAAGAAAATTAATTTAAAGACCTAAATAATACCTTCACGATTGACCTATGCTTGTACACTGGACACTGATTTTCATGGCTAAAATAGGTCGAAATTGTTCCAAAACCGAATTGAGGCACCCCGAATTTACGTAGTCTTTTGGCTGTTACCCCTAGAGTGTATTTAAAAATCCGGAGGCGCGAAGGGAGGGCAACCCCCGCCCGCTGTAACAAAGCATAAGCTGCGGAGGTGAACATGGGTGCCTATCCTTTGCGCGAAGGGGTTGCACTTCCCGTAGCGCCGGAGACGTTGCAGAAGCAACCTTTTTCCACTCATACTACTTATATCAACATTTGTTCGATATTTTAACTTGTATGTACGTATTTTTAAGAAATTGAAAGTGAATTAATTAATGTATTAGATGTTGAAAATTAACCCATTTTTACACGTAGGTATATTAATTTTCGATGTTCAAATAATATATGTACCCATTGATATTTACGACACTCGATAGTTTGTACTTCGATATTTAGGACATTCGATAATCTGTATTTCGATATTTGGATCTTTCGATGTAACTTTTGTAGATATTTAGATTTTAGATATATTGGACGTAGGATATTTAACCATTCGATAATATAAACTTTCGTTATTATAATTTTCGGTTTTATGGTCGTTCGATATTTCCATTTTCGATGTTTTGAACATCGATATTTTAACAGTAGGTATTTTAATCTTCGATATTAAAATACGTACCCGTTTTAACAACATGCAGTATTTTTTTTTTAACTTTAGCCAATGTATGGCCAAATTCAAAAAAGCGAGTAATAGCGAATAGTTATGAGTAAAAATACTCAAAGGAGTCTCTAGTCTGATTTTGATGAAAAATAAACTTCATCATAAGATGGAAAATTAATCTTCCTAGCCATTAACCGAACCAGTTGATTTAAAAAAAAACACAAACTGTATTGTTACACCATTCAATAGTATCGCTAATAAGGATCAAATTCTGGGAAGTAATTACATGCGGCAAATATAAGGAAGAGGTTAAAAGAGTGTATTTTTTTCAAAAATCAACGGGATCGGTCCACGATTTCCTCGGAAACGTACAGTACGTCAGCAACACTAAATTATCACACTAAATTATTTCGGCTGGCCTAACATAATACTGAGTCGAAATAGAACAAGAGGCTTGCTTTGAGGTTTTGTTACCACTAGCGTGCAAGCTCATCATTATCTGCCTAGACTTTTCCCAACTATATTGGGGTCGGCTTCCAGTCTCACCGGATGCAGCTGAATACCAGTATTTTACATGGAGCGACTGCCCACCTGGCCTCCACAACCCAGTTAGTACTGGGTAATACGATACCCTTAGGTAAGACTGGTTGGCAGACTTTTTAGGCTACTGACTATCTGTAACGACTGACCAGTACAATGCTACTCCGATGGCTCAGCTGTTTACCTCGTTTAAGTGCTGGAGAGAACTGGTAGTAGTGCACGATGGGCAGGAGAGAAGATTAGGAATATCTTGTGACGGCACTCCACGCTCAGACTGTGTTTGGCATGGGCAGATGATATCAAAAATGTAAAAATGACAGCCGGGACCAACGGCTTCCGAGACACGGAGGAAACTCGGAATGTAATGGGTGGTCATTCATCCACAGACCAACCTAGGCAAGCACGGCTAAACCTAAAGATCGACTGGGGCGGCTGTTATTATTTAGCCAGGAGCGTGCAAGCTACTAGAATAAATCATAGAAGTTGCATAATATTATGATTCCTGATGCAACATGAAACTACGTCTATACTTCTACACTTAGTTGTTTTAGAAACAAGCCTCTTGTGTTACTTGAACAGTACATATACATGCCGTGGTCAAGCGGCCAATGAATCAGTCGTCTGCCTGCTTCTATCCAAATTACCACGAGTAAGAAAAAATACTATCTGCAATTATAATCCAAGTTAACTTTAAAGTAATCGTCTTGAAAGTATTAATAACATCGGTGGAGAAAATGAAAACAGTGGCTGTAATAGCGTTTGTTATTTATGTAAGTGGCGTTATTTTAAATTTATTTTACCTCCTTGCTCGTAGCAATGATTGTTACTAAGTTTCTGTCACTGGGGTCAACTTCCAGTCTAACCGGCAGTTAGCACATCATTGACAATCGTTACAGTAGGGTATCTTATTACCCAGTATAAACTGGGTTCTGGAAACCTCCAGTAATCCAGTAATTTTTAATGGAGGGACTGCCTAACTAACCAGTTAGGCAGTCCCTCCATTAAAAATTACTCAGATGCATGTGGTTAGACTGGAAGCCGAACCTAACGTAGTTGGAAAAAGGATGATGATGTAGGAGGTTTCAGATTCGGTGGATGAGGCAAAGTCAAAAGAGTCAAAAGATTTTAAGGTCAAGTAGGTATCTAGTGGATGCTTGTAATTTCGAGGCGAAAAGAGGATGAGATTATATTGAAAATTAAAACAATCGCGTGTGGCTAAAGGACAAATGACAAATGTTGATGGATGGAGAAATGAGGAAAACCAAAGAAAAGACGAATGCATTGTGTCAGGAAGGATATGAAAGGACTAAATTAAGGGGTGTCGGTAGACCGGGAGAATGCAAAGAAAAAAATGTGTTGCACCGATCCCTAGTAACGGGATAAAGATGATGATGAATCAGGATGAGATTTTGAATTTCAGCATAAATCTTGCGATGCTCTTACTTTATCTCGGGAAAGGGTCGCTGATCTTGCAACAACATAATCAGCTAGCTGACTAAAGAACAACAGTTAGTACCTTTTACAAAAGATTTTATTCATCTACACTTTGCGCTGAAAGCTTGTGGTGTGAAACTAAAACATAATTATTGATCTTTTTTTTCCAAGAATTGCCCCAAATGTTACCAATACCGATATACGAAGCTTACAATATTGAGGGTTTGACTTTCTTTACCTATGCTTTCTAAGTAATTGTATAAGAATTGCACAAATCGTTGTTTATTTATTTGCGCGTGGAGTTCGGGAATTGCGCAGGGGATCTTACTTCTGGGATAATAAAGTAATCTGTGTGCTATACCAGACTATAATCTATCTCTGTGCCAAGTTTCATCCAGATCTGTTCAGCCGTTCTGGCGTGACTGAGTAACAAACATCTATCCTTCCAAATTTTGCATTTATAATAGATAATGTAAGAATGTGTAATATTAGTTTTTACTTTTAAGGTTGAATAGGTATTAAAGAATAGTAAGTGTAAGTATTTAATTTTATTTGAGTAATACAAACACACACGCGTTTTTTTGCATATACTTACTTATAGCTTGCAAATATAAGTTCATAGTAATATCAATTACATTACATATGTGAAATATTGATACCTTGGTCTGAGATTGGACACCGGTGACGACAATCAAACGATTCATCAGGAGTCTATTTATAACATAATAGTAATTATCAATGTCGCGTATCACGAGCCAATGTGAAAATCGGGATTTCACAAATATTTACAGACACGTCTACCTCAGCAAAATCGTCCCGCACGCCCTGCGCAACACTGCGCGCCATGCACCCGTCTATGTGACTTTCGGAGCCCTACTTGACTCTGTTGGGGAATGATTTTGGAAAAACTGTGATACAAGTGTCTCATAATTCTAATTGAAGAGCGTGTATACTAATTGTCGAGTCAATCGATCCAGAGAATAATAATTTTCATAGAAAATTCGACACCCCATTTCACCTCTCTTCTTCCACCCAGAATTTCGAAAACCCTTTCATAGTGGATACCTACTCTTCAATAAAAATATACCATTTAAATTTCATGTCTTTAAGACCAGCGGTTTTGGCTGTGCGTTGATATAACAGTCAGTCAGTCAGGACTTTGAATTTCATATTGGAGGATGATTATAGAAAAACTGTGATACACGTTTCTCATCATTTTAACTGAAGAGTATGTACACAAATTTGAAGTCTGGTTCCATTGCACAGTCTGGGAATTAACCCCAGGGAGTTGAGAAATTCAACGGGGTAGGCAGTACTATCATCATTAGCCATCACAGAGTCTATGGAAGTCGACGCCGACGATCATATCATTTATTTTTTATTTGATTGACACACTCGTTCCTTGGCGACAGCACTACGAATGAAGGGTGTCTGTGTGAGGGGTCACATAAACACCCTTAATTTTTTATATTAACCTCCTAATTTGGAAAAATCCTCCTAATTTGCATGATGTGATGATGTGAATGTGTGTGCATCCTCTGTAGCCACTGGATGGGAAAATTCTTTGGAAAATAGATTTTTTTCATCTGCGCCCCATTCCAGACGACCCACTCCCATTTGCAGCAGCATATTCGCAAAGACATCTGCTTCGTGGTCGTTGTACAGTTGGACGCGCATGTTGCAGGTAAGATTGATCTTTTCAATCCTAGACAACAGGGGCGACGCCTTAAGACATGCGTTTATTTCATCCGCCAGTGTGCCCCTCCTAATAACTTGCAGTATCTGTCTAAAGTCGCCTGCGAGCAAAACGACAACGCCACTCATCAGCGCCTGGTTGCCGCGGATGTCCTGCAAGCTGCGGTTCAACGCCTCTTATACACTTTAAACTTGCACTGCTGCAAAAGGACTCCCCGGCTGCTGTTTTTGGTGATGTTGCATGTTGAGGTATCTTCACTTGCAAGATTCAGCGGCAATATGAAAACGGAACGTGCAGTCCGGCCACCGTTAAGCAAAGTTGCAGCAATTTCCGAGGGAGCCACATCCTATGCGCCCTATGGCTATGTGGCTATGTGGCTATGTGACCGCACGGTTGGCGCAGTAGCTGAGCGAATGGCTGCTGCGCTGCAAGTATCGGGTTCGATTCCCGCACTGTATGCCTACAGGTAGTTGTTCCGGGTCTGGCTGTTTGTGAGTTTAACTGTCTGTAAACACACCCACGATACAGGAGAAATTCCAAGTGTGGGCCTGGACTGGGGCCAGGTTAAAAAAAACCATTAAAGCTGTATATAGCGGTCCTTGTGGAGTTGGGCTAGCAGAACATTCAGCGCAAATGCAATCTGACGGCACAGTTGGCGCAGTGGCTGAGCAATTGACTGCAGCGCTGCGTGTCGCGGGTTCGATTCCCACACGGAACAAATTTACAACGTCGTTGTTTTTATCTAATTTTATTTTTTGTTTTTATTTTAAAGTTTTTAGAGATTTTTTTTCGGCCAGTGAAAATTGGTCGATTAATATTTGTTAATTTATGATTACCTAACTGTCTTTGAATGGTTAAAAAAAGCCAAAAGCATATTAATCTACTTTATAATGATTTGAAAATCATAAAGCATTAGAATAAAACAAAATATCTAGTTACAAAAACTGAAAACCGGCTGGGGATCGAACTCGCCAACCGTGTTTATTATTTTTGTAAAAAATAATCACAAAAAGTGGAGACTGGCTGCAACTCGAAATTGCGAACCCTGGTTTACAGGGAGGTCTGTGAACAGTTATAGCCGTTCTATTCTAATGCATGGTATGACAGTTGCCAGTTGGCAACCAGTTGCGGAATATGGACATAATGCAATATTGCTCATCCCCGAATTACGTGCTTTTTTTAACAAACTAGACGCATCAGAAATCAAACATTACAATCATCCACCCTCCGACAAAGACAACAAAGGCGAATTTATTTTTGGGACCTAACAATGCAGAGAAACAACCTGAACCTATTATAGTTTTGCAAAACTAAGAACAACGACACAACAAAATAGTTACAAATTAATTTCAATAACTGCTATTATTTTTATTGGGAGCGATAGGTGAAATTCAGAACATCGAGTCTGACAGTGCCTGTGGACAGCACACAACGACGTGGTCAGTTCAGAACACCATCGAACGGCCAGATTCAAACATGAGGAAACAGATTTTAACAATTATTTAACTTTATTCATAAAATTTATTATATTATACATAAGAAAGAGAAAATAAATAATAATAATCTCTATAAAAATAATTACAACCAATTACAAAAAGTATAATTTTACTGGGGATTGAACTTGCGACGTGATGCACGTAAAGCGGTCACGAAACCGTTTCTCTATATGTTTCGTTGACATATACTTTGAAATAGACGTTGTTACGCATATCATGACTGAAACGGTAAACAATTGAATAATACTGACATAATGCAATATTGCTCACCCCCTTAAGCAAGTAGCGCTATAATATATAGCCTTACATTTGAAGAAGCCTGTAAGAGATATTTGAGCAAAATTTTAACAGGATCTATGTAGTAGTTTTTGTGCCAAGTCGGAACATCGATTTGGATTTTAACGATTTTATTATATGTAGATAGATATAGAAGAGAAGAGAACAGATATCAAACACAATTTTTTGAGTTTTTCGAATTTGCTTTCAGTCTTTAATATGGTTGGAATTGTATGTCGGAATAATACGGTTTGCACTCTTTCATGTATTTTGCTAGAATTTGGCATTCTTTGAATTCTTTAAGTTTGCAGTTCTGAAATAAAAAAGAGTTTGTTTTTTTAAGTTGTTTACCGTTTTTTGTTTCTTTTTCGGATAGGAAATTATCAAATGATCCACCCCCTCCCTCCGCTCTGGGCGGAGCGGAAGGGAGTGTCAGACTTCTACTGCTTGCTCTTTGTATTCCAGGATCGGGGTATCTCTTTCGAACAGTTCCGCAGCCCTGGCAGGCATCGGCCCTTGCAAAATGTAGGTGTCCCTACATTGCTGCTGACATCTCTTTGAGGCGCGCGTGGAACGCCTATTGTCATAAGGCGGCCGGACGGCAAGCTAGCCCATTACTCGCAGTCCACAGGCCCGCGCCTACGGTGGCCGGGAGCCACCACGCCGGCGTCTCCCGCGGCGGCTGGGACGTGAGGCTCTTTCCCTCAAGTTGTTTACCTGACATGTCCATAGTTACAAAAATCCTTGAAACTGGATTTCATGCTGAAGATTTCTATTTATACTAACTAAGGCACCGTGTCATTAAAAAAAGTCTTAAATATTGACAGCATCAAAGATTGAATTTGTTAGATGTACTTTAGTGAGCTCGCATGTCTTATATGTAACTTGAAATTTACAATTTCCAGATTGAATTATCTTACCCATAACATGTGAACCATCAGACAATCGTATACTCTATTATGATCACAAGAAAGTTGCAGTTGAACCCGATACCAAGACTCAACTTTTTCCTTTCCACACATCAGTTTTGCTGCCAAAATAGCTTCAGTAAAGTCTGGATTGGCGGCTGCCAACCCGTCTAAGTAAACCCCCAATTTTTTGTAGTCAATGCTTCCATTTGCCTTTAGTAAGTTAGCGTTTTGCATCAAACATATGGCATCCTGGCAGGGTGTCTATGGAAAAAGGTCATAAGTCATTAAAACTTGATTGTGAAAGATCTGGCAACTTTGTATTACAAAACAATACAATAAACAAGAAGAACTGCAGTTGCCAATAGGGTTGGCCCAAGTAGGTTCATGTTTGCTCAAGGCCACTGCCGACCCAATCTGGCCAGATAAGATATCATCTGCCCATCACAAGATATACCTAATCTTCTCTTCTGCCCATCGTACACTACTACCAGTTTTCTCCAGGACTTAAACGAGGTAAACAGCTGAGCCGACGGAGTAGCATTTTACAGGTCGGATAAAATATAAGTCTTCAACACAAGAAGAAAAAGGAGGCAAAGACCTTAAAAAACTTGGTAGAAATACTTACTTTGTGAATGCCTTTGGGTGTAGAATTAGCTATTTCGTTGATTACATTTTTCTTCTTCCTTGGCTCAATCCCACAACGTTTCATAACTTTGTCGCTATATAGACGTGGCTTTTGGCAACATTTGTTCAAGTACATCTGTAATAAATGAATTTTGTGTGAACATTTTCTTTTCATAGCAATTTATCTAGACTTTTTTCGACCTTGTAAGGTGCTGCTGCCTGGACAGAAATTCTTATTTCAGGTACATGTACAGTCTTTACAGAGATATTTTTTTGTCCCTCTGGTCTTCCATCGCGAGCAAATCACAGTCATCTTTATCCTCGATTACTGCTTATTGGTTGCTGCCACGGTCATGTCTGTCAAATCGACAGTGATCTTTATTTTCATTTCAATAAGGTTGAGGCTGTTGAGTTGCTGCTGTCATAGGTAAAATAAATAACTGTGAAAGCATAGTCTGACAGCATCCCTAATTTCCAAAAAACGCAGCGCGTGGCGCATCGTGCTGTGCGGCGCGGCCGGCAGTAAATTTAAACATATGGTGATGTATGAGAGCGTTTACGGAGAGGCGATTTTAAGCGCGGTTTGTTTGAAATGCAGCGTTACTTGCGGCGGAGCCCGCAGATGACATCACAGCGAGCAACGTGGCGTTTATCGCGGCGGCGCGCGTAGCGTTGCGGCCAGCCAGTTCGCGTGAACGGAGAATGGGGCCTTTTAATTACGATAACAGACCATAGGGTTGCCTTCATATTGTCAAATGACTCTGAAAGATCTTTGATAGTGAACCAGGAAGTTACAGTTAACTTTCAGCTGTCACCACTTAGCATAAGCATGAATATAGATAAAAAAAAGTACTTACACCACGCGGTGGGTGCCAACAGTGTTTCGGTAAATGGTTCTCATACGGTTGATATAGACCCAAGTAAGCATCTGGTGCTAGTTTTGTATAATTAATACGTGGATCATGGCCGAATATCACCTAAGAAAGAAAACTTCATTAAACAATGTTATCTATCGTGGTTAAGCAATATCAAAAGTAAATTATCTGTGAAAACTGTATTGAAAATTGTGACTTTAGTTTATGGCCATGCATCGAAAGAATCTTGCGGCAATACAAAAGAAAGATAAAAAAAACATAATTGTATTTTCTCTGTAACTTACCTGAAACACAGCAGCTACAATTAAACAGTTGCTACAGGATTTTATCATTATGCTGTGTCGTGGTGAAGTGAAGACTTGCCAGACAAGCTGCAGTTTTATACTCCGTGATGATTGTCAACAAAACTACAATCCCAATAGCACAGTATAAATATATCCAGTATTGTGACTCGGCCCTGTCCTTGAAATAATTACCAACAGCCGGGCGGTACGTTGGCAAGCGATAGGGCTGTCGTGCCTAATGTATTTTAATTTCATCTACTTAGTTGAGTTTCTTTTTAGTTTTGTGATTGTGAATATTATATTTTTTTATTAAAAAAATGAAGTTAGTAGTGAATGAAATAAGAAGTGTTAAATAAAAATACAAGTTGTGTCTTTTGATTAGTTGATTTATTAAAAAATATAAATTCGAGACTTTTTTTAACGTGAGCTTAGGTACCTAAATCACTCGTGTGTCCCTTTTTTCACCCTATCCACTTATTTATTAATCAATCCAGGTATTTCAATCGATGGAAAAAGTGATATTCCTACCTATTAAAAAATAAACAAATTACGTCTCTAAATAGTTTTATATAATTATTTTATAGTGTTTCGGAGTTTCCAGGTAATTTAAAAAATATTATCTCTGGAATGATGAATTCAAGCAAACAAAGACAGCACAATATAGTCTACTAAAACTCTTTGCCATATTTAGTAAAAACAATCAAATATTCACAAATCGCACGCTTACTGCTTACAAAACCATCACAACGTTCGTTCGTCAGTGCGGCACACTCGTGACTTCTTGGGTACCGAGTGTGTACCAAACTCGAGGCGTGTAGGTATTTCTTGCGTCCGGCCATTTGTATGAAGATACACTACTGTAGATATAATTACCGTGCCAATAGCGTCGTAAACAAAATTTTTCCAATCAATTTACTGTTGTACTCAACAACAGCAATATGATTGGAAGAATTTTGTTTATTACAAATCAGGCCTAACACGAACATCAACATTATCATCTGCTTAACCTTTTCTCAACTATGTTGGGGTCGGCTTCCAGTCTAACTGGTGGCAGCTAAATAGCAGTATTTTACATCGAGTGACCTCCACAACCCCATTGGTACTGTGTAATATGATATCCCTTGGTAAGACTGGTTGTCAGATTACCAAAGACGTCTAATAACTGTCAAAGATCTACAAACGACAGCCGGGAGTAACGCGCGTCGTAAACGTAACGTATACTCGTATGTATATTTTAATACTAAAAATACTTGTACTAACTCAGTTTTAAAACTTTATTATTTTTATTTGTAAAACATACTATTTATGCTTGTCACAAAAATCCAAACCAAAAATGGTAAAGGATGACTTACATTCACGTCGTGCGTGCATGCTAGGCCTGAATTTCATTACCCAACAATAGGAAAATGATTTGTGGTATTTTGTAAACATAATTTTGGGTGTTTATCACTTAGCACGAGTTTGGAAAATATAACAATTAAACAGAATAAGTCAGTTACCTGTTTCATTTTAATGAAACGGTCACAAATCCCATAATAATTAGTAATGGTGTTTGTGTGTATATTCTATATTAATATCGTATTGACTTAGAAACATGCTTGTAGTTGCGAAGAGTTCAGCAAAGATGTTCCTATAGCCTATAAACCCACATTTTACCAGTTATGTTTAAATCCCATGTAATAGGGGTGCGCCTATTGATATCAACCGGACACAAATCCAAACTCCGGGGCTGCTGCTGAGAAATTCCTTAAGGACAAACCTAGTAATGCTTTGCCCAAACCGTGTATCGAAGCCAGAACAACTGGCCATCCCTAGCTACATCTCATGAGCCTGATTATACACTCACACCATACTCTTCTGATCCAAACTAAGCAGACCAGGTATTGACAGACTATTCGGGTGTCTTTGGTGGTCTGTTGGTTCCACTGCTTTGTTTGACTGGCAAGTCCAGTAGGACTTTTAAGTAGGCACTCGTGCCTCCAATATAGATTACAGCAAGTGTTTTGATCGCTTGGATCATGCCATATTTTTTCATAAGCTACTATAGCCAGTAGCTACTACTACGTACTAGGGTATCAGTGGAAGTCCCTTCAGATGGTTCTCATCTTATGTGGCCAATGGATGTCAAACTGTTGTTCTAAATGGATATACATCGAGAACTATTATTTTCCCCTAAGGGATTCCACAAGGATCGCTATTTGGACCCTTGTTGTTCAACATCTTCATCAATGATGTGTCTTCATCAATGGTGTGTTTCTATAACTCAACAATGCTTTTTAAAATCCTAAGTGAAATCCAAACTTATGAAGATGCTGAACAACTGCAACATGATCTAGAATTCAAAAGTATTGTATCGCCTTACTACACAAACTCTTTAGAAAACTAAACGGTTGTACAAAACAAATCATCAGTGTCTCTGTCTTGTCTTTCCATTTTCGTACATACTCTGTGACGAATATCTTGATGGTTTCCCGTGCTGACAACAATGGCCAGCCGGTAGTTTCTCGGTATATAACAGCTGGTGACTACATCATGTCATTACTTCATCCCAACACAGCAACATGATCAGATCCTGTAGCTGTTTAGTGTTAGCTGCTGCGTTTCAGGTAAGGAATGAAAATGGTACAATCTTAGTCAAAAAAAAAAGCGAAAAAAGTGTTTTGAATTTTTCAATAAATAATTCGTTGTTGTTAGTAGTTTTGTGATTCTAGCCAATTTTAAAGTAGGTAATGCGTGATCTAATGATTCATGGAATGGAAAATATCTACTAGATCCCTGTTAAAACTGATGTTTAGGAAAACACAAATTTTCTTAAGCAACCTTGATAGAGCTGAACAACCTTGAGGTCTAAAAATTTTAAATAAGTATTTTATTCAAACTTTTATGAATTAAAAATCTTTCACAGACGATATTTGGCCAGTCCGAAGAATCTGATCTTTGGCCACCACCACCTTCAATTTCTGTACCAAACCATTGTTTGTCTCCACCTCCCGGGGTAATTAAATAATTTATTTTTGTCATAACTTCACAAGAAACCATTCAGGATAGTATCCACTATGCAATGGCCCACTGTTGGGCAAAGCTCTTCTCCATCCTGCCTTCCACTCATCCCTGTCTGTTACTTAATGGCCAAATACACCATCAACCATCTCTTTTTTCCTTACAGATAGATCTTCACAAATGCTGTCCATTACCCCCGATGTTTAACAAAGAAGATTTGAAACTTTGTGGTATTGAGAAAGGTTCAACGGAAATTAAAAACATACCTCAGCCAAATCAAATAAATGTAAGTCTAAATACTATCATCTGAGTATAGTATAGGCAACTGTGACAGACAGACAAATATATAAACTGTCTGTGTATATAGAAACCCCTAGCCCTAATAACCGATTTGTATTACGTGACGCTATTTTTTGTATATTTAGTCAAACTAAACTAGTGTTGTATGCCTCCGGCAGGCAGTCTCCCTTCATTATGTAGGGCGCGAATTATAAAAAAACGGCGTAAGGTGAATGTGCAGCGCAGGCGCACTTCAAAACGTTTTCATACAAAATGTACGTAGGCTATGTGTCATGAATTACACTGAAGCGGCGCGGCTCAGGCACGCCGTTCTTTCGTTTCGTTATAAATTCCACGCCTGCGCTGCGCCTGCCGCATCTTCACCTTACGCCTTTTCTATTTGATTTGCGCCTAAAAGGTCCTTTAAAACGTCAAAGCCAATATCACTTAAAAGATCATGATTATTATCGAGGTAAAGTCTTAAAATTAGAGAAAAATTTCGATTCTTGGATTTAGCAGACCACTTTCATTAGTTTGTTTCCATTCTCAGAAACACTGCCATGAAAGTAAATGTCTGATGCGAAACGCTAATTTGCTCCTGGCAAACCAAAGCGTGGACTACGAAAAGTTCAGAGCTTTTATAGACAAGTGGGCAAGCAAGAACCCTAATTACACCGAAGCTGTAACTGCAGCAAAGAGGGTTTGTACATATGGTGGAGGTCCCTCAGGCCCTCCGGTTTGTGAACAAGTTAGGGTCTTCATCTGCCTAACCTCCATCATATTATGGGTAAGATTTTTCTCTTTTTTTTTTCTAAATGCATTTGTGTCTGAGAATGTGAATCTAAAAATGAAATTGACTTCATCATGTCAACCAAGAAGTAAATGTTCGATGATGTCTCTGTGATCAATTCGGTGAGAACCGGGAGCGATTACCGCATGGTAAGAGGCACATTGAACATCAATATCAAGCTTGAAAGGTCTCGACTGATGACGATACGCTCCGTCCAGCACAGCTCCAGATCCAAAACACAGAGAACTTTCAGCTGAACTCCAGAATCGTTTCGAGTGCCTAGGAAGGTCTGTGGGCGAATACAACGATGGGTTCGTGGAAACTGTACATACGACAGGGTCTAAGTTCTTCAAGACACGTCGTGCACATAAGAACAAAAACATACGACTGGGTCTAAGTTCTTCAAGACACGTCGTGCACATAAGAACAAAAAACTCTCTGATCATACTCTCAAGCTCGTGAAGAAGCGGCGTGAGATGATCCTGCAGTCTTCAGATGAGTCGTGAAAATACCGGCAGCTCAAAATACGGATCTCTAAATCTCCTCCTCGCGACCTCCGCCGCTTTAATACCGAACGTATTACAGACGGAAATTATATAAACAATTGAGCGGAATAAAGGCTTGTAGTGCCACTACAAAGAGGACTACTACTGCAAGATAGAACAAAAAGTACTAGAGCGCCATTACAGCTGATGAACTAAACATCGAAGTACACCTAAATCCAACATCGCGCAAGTAAAGTTATCCGCGACTAAAGACTTCATTTTTTTACACCCTGTTCTTCATACCCCCAAAGGCTCCAAGGCATTATCAAGTGATCTGGCTATTGGGCAGAGGCGGCTCACGAGACTGAAGACCAACGATGGCAGGATCGTATCTGTCAAACTGGAGCTACTGAGGGACATCCAAAGATTCTATAGGCAGTTGTACAAGTCAACCAGTAACCCTGTTGTAAATCTAGCAAACGACCCAAGAGTTAGGCTGATCCGACATTATACCGAAGACACCCCAGATGTCAGCCTGTACGAGATTAGGATGGGTCTGAAACAGTTAAAAAACAACAAGGCACCGGCTGATGGTGGAAGTAATTCCATCATCAGCCGGTGCCTTGTTGTTTTTTCTCTCACTCGTGTAGGCGGGTGGAAAACTGGAACTTAAGGCCCTTCAGAAGCACTGGTCGAGAGCCGGATTCCGAAAAGGCACCGTAGACCACATACATATGCTGCGGCAGGTTATACAGACGACCAAAGAGTATAACCTGCCTCTCTGTTTAGCGTTCGTGGACTACGCTAGACACGAATCGTTGACGGCGTCGTATTCTGCTGCGTGGTGTCGCGTAACCGGAATCGGAATCGTCGGTATAAGACACCTTTCGGCCAAAAGTCCTCTTTCAAGAAGGTCTGCAGATGTTGAGTTGGAGCTCGAACCACGAACGACTTGAAGTTGATGTTGTGGCGCGATTCCAACCTTTCGACCATCAGAGTCCAGTTGGTCCTCACTCTTAAATACTCCACGACTTCCTCAACCTTCGTGAAGTGATGCAGGCGTGAAATGTACAGCTGCGTCGTAGGCACAGCAGGTCGCAGCAGCATATTGTGTCCACTCGATGCGGTACCACACTGGTTACGGGAACAGGGCTTCCTCTTTTTCTTTTCCACCTTAGTGAAACCCTCTTCATCAACTTGGCCCGCTCTTGGCAAGGAGCTATGGACCGCGGTCAGGGCAGTTTGAGCACCCTTTTTGTCCTCTATTTTGACTTGTTGCTTAGGCTGCGACGCATCCGATTTGCCGGTGGTGAGAATATGCTATTTCTGCACGTAGTTCAGTATTGGTTTTTTCTGAAACCTCCATTCTGGACTGCATCTTGGTCATCTCCGCTTTCAAGATAGTGATGTCCTTTAGCAGCCGTGTAACGTCGACGTGATCGAACGTGACGGGACAGCTTACTCAGCTGCTAATATAGAGAGGTTTGGAAGGAGAAAGGGGAGGCCTTTGCCCAGCACTAGGATACAAGAAAGGTCAAGAAAAGAAAATATAATAATGATATGGTAGGTACTTCGAATCTAATCTGAATATAACATATACATATATATATCTGTTTTTAATTTTTCAGAACTGTAAACTTCAAGATTTAGACGGCGCGAGTGGCTGTCGGATTTTAAAGGAACACATGGACGAATGCAGACCATTTCTCACTAAGTAGAGTGAAGAAGAAGAATTATTATCTCGATTTTATAACTATTATTATGATAATAAAGATAACTTGTTAGTTACTATTGTTATTTCCTTTATTTATTTTCTTACACACTAATTACATTTTTAAATATTTCTTAACAAAAACCATATAAAAAACATTTAAAAATATAAAAAATAGTAGCCCACCGGTATCGGGAACAGGGTCCAAGCTACCGGCGGTCAGGGCTCCAGAAAGAGGAACCTCCTAACAATACGAGCCGTGTCCAGAAAAACCGCTTTCTGAATCAAGCCCTTGATCCAGCTGCCTAACGAGAGCCTCCTCAGGTATTGGTCGAGGCTCTTGGCAATTAAGCCATGGGCTGAATTTATTATTAATAACATAAAAAAAAACGTTTATTTCAATTTCAATAGGCATTTCGATACATATTATTGGAGATCACCTTTTAAGCAAGGGATTGCTTGTATTAGGAGACTCCGCAAACACATAAAGTAGCAATCATCAGATTAAATAATCAATAGGCCATCATCCTATCTGGTTTTAACCAAGTTTCACTAAAACATAGAATATCCATGTGGTATTTATCTACTAACCCTCCTGGGCTTCGTCACCTTCGGGATAAAGGATAAAGGTTAAGACTAAAGCCACGCTTTTTTCCCGAGTAAGTGTCAATCTACCCAAGATCCGTCCAGGAAAATACTATTACTATGTCTGCCGCCAAACAGAGTTCCTTTGTTCTGGTTTGAAGGATATGGATGCCTTCGTAGGCACGTGGGGCATTCCAGCTTTGCCTGGGGAATGTTAAGGCATCTGTGGAGCTGTAGCATTGCAGAAAGCGGCGGATTAACCTATCTGGGAGTTGGCTATTTTTTCTATTTATCATAGTTCTTTAATTAACGGTTCATAACCTTAAATTGGAAATAAAATTAAGTCCAGCAACACGCAGACGCAATATATTACAGGTGGTGCATAGCAAGCATTATGCTTAAAGCAGACACTGTGAGGGACCTATCAAAAGATTATCACACCTTTTAAGGTAAACTGTTACTAAACGGTACTGTTAATTTCCAAATTTAACACAGGAGCCACAATAAAAACCGTGTTTTTCGCAATACAATATAAGTAAATGATATTCTGAGCCATTTTTTGAGGTCATAAGTTCACTATGACATACAATACAGTAAGGTATTTTTTCGTAAACAGAACTTTGTTTATATGTTTATTTTTATAGTTGCAACTACTACGACTAAAGTGTCAAGTTGTTTACGTTATTTTAATAAAGATGGCATTATTTACTGAATTCATGAAAAATTTCGTTTAGTTTCGTTTTCGTTTCGATTATCGTTGAAGGTGCGACGCACCTTTAAACAACTTGACACTTTAAAAAACGGCACTTTAGAACTTACAAATGGCTCATAATATCATTATTTGTCGTTAGATTCGCCATGGTGGCAAGAGTGTCACTAGCTACATTCATTTCATGGCAGATTTGGGGCGCCATATTGTGGAGTTCGATTTTTTTCTTCCAATACTATCAAGTAGGGTATGAAAACGGAGGGTTTTATATGTTTTTTTTTATTACAAAAATACGTTTAAAAGTAATTCGAAGTGACAAATTGTATGACAAATAAAGAAAGAAGAAGCAGAAGAAGATTTTACTAAAAAGCTGGAAAAAAAACTAATGGAAAAAGCTAAAAAACCTGACTGAAAAAGCAAAAAAAACAAGCAAAAAATAAATAAAATAAATAAAAGTTGGAAACAGGCGAGACCCATCTTCTTTACATAGTATAAAACAAAGTCGCTCATTTCGATTTTTTTCTCATTCGATTCAAGAGGAAGGTTTATACGTACGTACATGCGTATCTACATTGCACCCGTGCGAAGCCGGGAAATTATGAAAATGGAATGGCCCCCGCTTGTTTTTTCAATTACTTTTTATGATTAAATAAAATTCCGGTATTCATGTACGCAATTCTTCTCATCCTAATCGTCATCTCCAGTATTTTATAGATATTAATTGATGTGTTCACAAGTTCTATTAATTTGAAGTATGGAAATTGAAAAATAAGCTTACACTTGTTTCAATAACAATATTTTATTGGACGTGGTGTTTTAAATTGTACAATAATAATTATGTTTTATTGTTATGATTACTACTTTATGTTAATAATAATAGTTACAATCGTTTTCGAGATAATAACGCTTCTTCTTCACTCTGCTTAGTGTAAAATGGTCTGCACTCGTCCATGTGTTCCTTTAGCATCCGACAGCCACTCGCGCCGTCTAAATCTTGAAGTTTGCAGTTCTGGAAAATTAAAAACAAATTTATTTAGATCAGATTCGAAGCACCTACCATAACATTATTTTGAAATTACCTATCGAATGTAGATGACAGATGACTGTGTGTATGTGTGTGTGTGTAATGAGTTACATATTTGTTTATAAAAGTGATGTTTGTATTAATAAAGGGTACCCAAGAAACCATGGAAATGTTTTATACTGCAATGATATGGCTGTCGAGTATGTATGTATGGAAGAAGATCCCAAATAAATGAAGGTTTAGGGCGGAGAATGCTAATTCAAAACATAATATCACGCTTGAAATTCCCAAAAGGTTAGGCAGAGGTGTACCTAATAGTACACTCACATTTCACCAGTTATGTTTTAAGTCCCCTATAATAGGGGGTGAAGTTATTGTCATCAACCTGTCACAAATCCCGACTCCGTGGCTGCTATTGAGAAATACCTACGGGAGAAACAAAATAACGCTTTGGCCGACCCGGGAATCGGACCCAGAACCACATGCTCCGCAGTCGCGCTTGCGACCACTCGACCAAAGAGTTAGTCTTTCATGCATGCTTATTCATTACAATAATTTTATCGAACTGTCAAATATCAGTAATAATACCGATCAAAAGTCGTGCTATGGGCCTATGGCAGCAAGATAGGACCGGTCACTGCACTGACGGGATTGGCCCAGAACAGGCTCAGGCAGTACACAGACAGAACCAGGGCAAGAAAAAAACCCAGACACAAATGGATATGGAAAAAATTAAGTAAAAAAATCTTACCCATATTACGTTGGAGGTTATGCAGATTAAGATCCTATCTTGTTCACAAACTGGTGGGCCTGAGGGTCCTCCATCATGTGCACAAGCCCTCTTTGCTGCAGTTATAGGTTCGATGTAATCAGGGTTCCTGCTTGCCCACTTGTCTATAAAATCTCTGAACTTTTCGTAGTCCACGCTTTGGTTTGCCAGGAGCAAATTAGCGTTTCGCATCAGACATTTACTTTCATGGCAGGGCTCCTGAGAATGGAAACAAACTAATGAAAGTGGTCTGCTATAACCAAAAATCGAAATGTTTCTCTGATTTTAAGACTTTACCTCGTTAATAATCATGATCTTTTATGTGATAATGGCTTTGACGTTTTAATGGACCTTTTAGGCGCGAATTATACAGAAACGGCGTAAGGTGAAGGTGCGGCGCAGGCGCAGCGCAGGCGTCTAATTTAACGTAATGAAAGAACGGCGTGCCTGCGCCGCGCCGTTTGAGTGCAATTCACGACAAGTCGCCTACGTACATTTTGTACGAAAACGTTTTGAAGTGGCATCATGCCTGCACTGCGCCTGCACTGCGCATTCACCTTACGCCGTTTTTGCATAATTCGCGCCTTACATAATGAAGGGAGACTGCCTGCCGGAGGCATACAACACTAGTTTAGGTTGACAAAATATACAAAAAATAACGTTACGTAATAAAAATCGGTTATTAGGGCTACTTCTACATACACAGACAGTCTATATATTTGTCGGTCTGTCACAGTTGCCTATACTGTATTCAGATGATAGTATTTAGACTTACCTTTATGTGATCTGGCTGAGGTGTGTTTTTATGTTCCATTGAATCTTTCTCAATACCACAACGTTTCAAATCTTCTTCGTCAAATATCGAGGGTAATGGGCAGCATTTGTGAAAGTCTATCTGTAAAAAGGAGATGATTGATGTTGTATTATGGCCATAAAAATAACAGAGAGGGAAGAGTGGAAGGCAGGTTGTTCAAGATCTTTGCCCAACAGTGGGACAATATATAGTATCCCCTGCATAGTTTCTTGTGAAGTTATGAAAAAAAAAATTACCCCAGGAGGTGGACCCAAACAATGGTTTGGTACAGCCATCTGACTAAGAAATCCATGTGAAGGTGCTGGTGGCCGAAGGCCGGATTGTTCGGCCTGGCCAAATATTACCTGTGAACCAAATAGCATAAAATATATTTTTAATTTTTTAAACTCATCATTATTATTCAGCTCAATCAAGGTTGTTTAAGAGAATTTGTGTTTTCCTAAACATCATTTTTAACAGGGATCTAGTAAATATTTTCCATTCCATGAAGCATTAGATCACGCATTAAATTACTTACTTTAAAATTGGCTAGAATCACAAAACTACTAACAACAACGAATTATTTATTGAAAAATTCAAAACACTTTTTTCGCTTTTTTTTAGACTTTTAGATTGTACCATTTTCATTCCTTACCTGAAACGCAGCAGCTAACACTAAACAGCTACAGGATCTGATCATGTTGAGGTGTTGGGATGAAGTAATGACATGATGTAGTCACCAGCTGTTATATACCGAGAAACTACTGGCTGGCCATTGTTGTCAGCACGGGAAACCATCAAGGTGTTGGTCATAGAGTATGTAAGAAAATGGAAAGACAAGACAATGACAATTAGTTTTATACAACTGTTTACTTTTCTAAGGAGTTGGTGTAGTAAGGCGTGTATAATAATTACACAAGCTTAGTTTTTGTGAACCCTATACCTCTTAAGAGCGACCACACTTTTCATATAAACGCTTGTACGTGATTATGGCGTTGTAACACATCTTTTATTTTTTTTTAACTAAGCAAAAAATAAAAATTTGGAGAAACAAATTCAGTATAAGCCTCCAAAACTCTGCTGTTTTGCACAAATTTTACCTATAATACACACATAATGTTCCCATGAATTGTAAAAGTGAAGAAAACATCGTGATATACAAAAATTTATTTCACAAACTTGTAAGGCTTATTCAAAAACACGTCTTTCCTGGAAAAAGTTTTATGAAATTTCGGACACTATTTTTCGTTCAATGTGCTCATGCTGTTGAGTTAGGCATGCGGGGTCGGGGCGGGGTGAGACGAGGGAATTGAAAGAAGAAGATCGCCGCTCTAGCTCTGGATGAAAAAACAAGCTTTTCGACCATGCTCGCGTTGACGATAGACGAACTGGGAAGGACCCTCTTAAAGGGTAATTATGCTCTACTTAAAAAACATTTTTTTACTACAATTATTGCCCAATTCATTTGTGTTAGGATAAATCGTCAAAATTCTACATTTTGACGATTTATCCTGAACATCTTATTTTCATCCGATTTCAGGGTTGGACCCGTAGTAAAATTGTTTTTAATGATAAACACAATAATCCCTAATAGTTTAAGAGAAAAATAAAACTAAGCTTGAATAGGGTAATTAGTTGCGAAAAGATTGTTATGAAAAGTATTTAAAATAATACAGAAATGAGCATTGAAAAAAAACTTCTACAAAAAGTAAGAGCATAAAAATTCTAAAACATTTTTTTTTGCTCTTAGATTTTGTCTGGGTAGGAATGCCATATCTATTAACAATGTCTACTCTACGATAATTAGTCAAATGATGTGCAGTGCAAGTAATGAAAATAATGACAAAACTCCTTTACTTGCTTAAATACATTCTATACTTTGCACCATTTGTTTAAACTTTGTCGTTACCTACTTTGGTTCCCAAAATAGTGCATTAACGTTACGTCAACCTCTAGATTTTGGCATTATTTCCCTTCACTGGCATGGGAACATTCTGAGGTAAAAGACAAATAAATATTTTGACGCCATAGACATATTGAAAACAAATACATCATGAGTGCGTGCGTGTTATATTCACACAATAATATGTGAAGGCTAATATGATTATGGCACATTATGTTTATATTGTTTTGATTATGCATTTTTCGACCATGACGAAGTTACAGTGAGTGCTGCACTGTTACATCTTGTCAGCTAGGATTAAATATAGGATAAAATAATAATAATAATATTAATATTTAATATAGGATATATATATATATTAAATAATAATAATATTAACCCATTCGTGGCCAAATCAAAACTACTGAGCGGATTTTCAAAATTATTTTATTAATTGAATTTTAGTAGCTACAACAGTAAATAGTAAAACAAAAAAAAAAACAAATACTTTTTTTTCATGAATTTACAGTGGTGTACCCAAATTGGCACAATGGCCCCTTACGAGTGAAAATTAGCGAAACACGATTTTTCAATACACAGGGTTTTCTTGCACTTTTTGTAAGCCCAGAGGCCTCTCATATGGCATACAGCACATCGCACTCGTTTTGGAAGCTTTTTAGAGACGTGATCAACTCCATCCAACTGTAATCTTTCAATATTGCTTGATGCGGCGACCAGGACTTTGGGATGATAGTTTGAGGTAGTGTCTGGCGACACTTCAGCGAAATAGTAACTGCTTTATTGGTTCTTCTTTAGCGATTTCGTGCAATCGCCATGTATTTGACATGGTCATATCAATCATGTAAGTTCATCCACTCCACCCATACCTGTATTTTATTTTGGAAGAAGAAGAGAAATGTTCACATCAGACTTTTCTTTTCTTTCAATGAACTTTCTTTTTGTGGATTCTACTGGCTCGTACCAATCGTGATTGCTCGCCATAGTGCAAATACTGTTTTATGCAAATTTCGTTTTACTTCTCTAAATCTGTCTCTGGACATAGATTTTGACACCACTGCGACACCAATATCCTCATCTAAAAACTAATACATAATATGTATTATGAGAACTTATTATGTTCTCGAGGTTGTTTGTGATAGCCCGACAAGTTTTCAGCTCTGTAGCAATGACATTGAAATTGTGACGATTATTTTGAGTGGCATACAACTTGCTAAGCTCAGCAATCATTGTAAAAACTTCTTCGTCAAAAAGCTTCTCAAATATTGAAACGGGTGTCAAATCTTGTAGTTCCTGCTTGACGCGATTTTAGAGAACTAATATATAGTCAGTTTGTTCGAAGGTTGTCGAGTAATTCGGTGAACACTTTCGCCAAAGCGGGAGACTCGATGACTATCGGCGCACAGAGACAGTGGGCTGCTCTGGTTGGGCCGATCTAAAGGAAGATCGTGACCTAAGGTTCAAGCCAAGATTGGCCAAGGTTTAGGGTTTGCTATTCTCGGATTCCGAAAGAGTACCCACGTTGCGAAAAAATACCTCGATAATACCAAGGACATCGTTTGGTAGGGCACTAGGTGCCACATCATCATCACCTTCTTCGTCAGTCACGACGCTTAGCTCTGGTGGAATGATGGCTAAATCATAGTCCGAGTCGTCGTCGCTATCCTCTGCTATTCTGCTGATAGTTTCTAAGCCCCTGAAGTCATTAGTGCCACTAAAATATTGCTTGCTATTCATATTGATTCTGTAAATAAAATGGTTATTTTTAGTACACTTGTAGCCATTGTACCCAAATTGGCACACCAATATTTATGTCACTATATTTTTACATACATGTAAAATAACTGCAATAAAATAGCTTTGGATGTTAGGTAAGTTACTTATTTTATGAAAACATAAACAATATTCACGATATTCATCATCTGTAATAAATAATAATAACAAAAGCACGCTTACCTGTACTTTCCTCCGGATAACGAACATCAGTGACGCCAAAAAGTAAGATTTTTGAACAACTTTGTATAATCCGTTGTTATTACTTATTGAACACACTCTCGACTGCACAACACAGTGACATAATATTAACTATTGTCAAAACCTTTTTTATTTACCTTCATTTATTAAGTGTTCCCAAATTGGTACAGTGGTCAAGAATGGGTTAATATTTAATATAGGATATATATATATATATATATATTACCACTACAAACACTACTACTAAACACACACACGCACACACACGCACACACACACACTACTACTATTATATTATTACTTTACTTATGTAAAGTATATGGATAGCCATATTATACTTTTATTTTGATTTCAAAAAAGCACGCACTTGCTCCATCTAGTAGATTATGAACCGGGAACTTGTGGAGTAATAAGGCTTAAAGCATCGTCTGTAGGCGTAACTTGAAACTGTGCAAGATGATCATCAAATTATAATGCCCAAATTGTCCTATGTCAACAGTCTATGGGGTATGAATTAATTGCATTACCAAACATATTCATTATTCGGCTTCCCTTTATAATAATAAGTTATTAATAACTGATGCTGAAATACTACACCCTAATATTATTTACACTTCCTTTATCAGGTCCCTTGCTTACCCCTTTGTAAAAGCAGTGACTACAACTTACTGAAAAGCGTGAATAATACTTCACCAACATCTTAAATTTTCTGTCGTCTTTCCAGCGTTTCAAGTCAAAGCCAGTAGGTATCAATTAACAAACCGCTAACTGCAGTTTTTATTGCACTTTGAAAATGTAATTCCTTTGTTTTTACTCAACTTAGTTGCAGCAAATGGACCATTAACTGCCACCCATAGCATTCTCATTAGCTCCAATAATGACTCCCTGCTGGACGTGATCCACATTTCTTTGGAGGAAATCAAGTTTTACGTAAGTATCTTCCTTCATTCCCTTGAGGACTAAGTCAAAGTCCTTAGTCAAAGGACATTCAGCATTACGGACGTTTGATTTGTGGTGTCTTTCCCGTGATTTTTGGGAAAAATACTAATAATATTGTATCCAATTTCAACATCACTTTTGTTTCATAGATATGTTGTAATATGAGAAGAAAATAAGAGATTTGTTTATCAATAAAATATGAAAGTTTAGATAATCGTTTAAAAGCGTCACTTATTGTGTGTTTTTGCATGGCGTATGTTTCAGTAATCGCCACATCTTTGGATTGTGCAAGCAGTAATTATACCACTAGCGTGCATCTAAGTAACTGCAAATTAGTTCATGTCTGTTTATCATCTTGTTTTAAACGGTATATTGTTTTAATTTGATTGTAAATTAAGGCCAAGATGATAAGTATTAGTAACAAAATTATGGATCGTTGCATCTGAAATAAATGAATTGAATTGAAATTAGCTAGAAATGTGTCTGTTTCAAGCATGGGAAGCTTACAATTAGTTCACTTCTACCTAACCTTTCGGGAGTAATATTGTTAAATAAAACCTTGGTAATATTAATTTCATCCATAAAATTCTGATTATTGAGTTAACTGTTATTTGCATAGCCTACTTAAGCCTTATTGTGACAATCGAAAACCAATTACTCATTCGAAACCGGCAGTTAATTACCATTAAATCGGATATAATAACAACAATAGCCGTGGAAGTATGTCGGATGTCCTCAAGGAGGCCTACGATCAAGCTGAGTGAATCAGTGTCAAGTACTCTTACGACCTTGAATGCTGTTGACGACGTATAATTACGGAGGTACAATGAACCAACGGATAATGCTGTGTTATGCACCTACATAGTACTTGTTGTTGAAGCAATAAAGATAACGCAATCGGAGTACCACAAGGCTCTGTTCTTGGTCCTGTCTTGTTGTTTATTAATCCGAACGAGATACCTTATGAAACATGAGGTACTATGCATCGGTTATTATAGTAACAGCGGTGCGTAGCATTAACAATTAGCTGTGGTAATTACATCAGACTTATGCATCTAGCATAGATTTACATTGGCAATGAATTTATGCCGCATACATTCTAGGGCTCCGTAAGAACAACCAACATTATTGTGCCGGAGTATTGTTATAATACATATTCATTCGGGCTGTATCAACTCTACATGTTCTAATAAGGTATCATCGTTTATTTGATTGATTTTGTGAGTCATAAGGAAGAGCAAATTAAAATTTATTATCACTAGCATTGTGTCCATAAGTGCTTGCGTTGTGTTCGTTTTAATTGACGTATTGACAGCTTGTAAGATAGTTGCACTAAACATAAATACTTCTAGTAAAAGCAACGTGTTTTTAAGTGTAATTATATTAAAGATATAAAAATTATTAGTTTTGAAAATTTTAATCACTTTTTTCATCCATTCGTCTCATAACGAAAAGAGCTATTTCCATGCTATATCGAGGCATATTGAAAGGTGGCCACGTTCTCAGAACTATTCTCACTATCTGTTTACAAATTATGGAATCTGTAATTCGATGATGAAGATCAAAATATTTGGTTTCGACTACAAGACGGTCACCACATTTTTGTGTAAATAACTGCATTCAGCGTAATATTGACATAAGATGCTATTGTTTAATTTTTGTAGTCTTGTAATCTTTTCTCGTTAAAATTTCTTCGACTTCGGCATCTTTTGAAGGCAATGTTTTGTTTGTAATCTTGTGATAATAGGTGTGTCTGTAGTTCTATGCAGTATCTAATATTGAGAAATTTGCATAAATAGACGATAATATTATCCTGGCTTAACGGTGTTGTTTCTTTTATATTTAAATCCTATTTGTATGACTTCAACAACCAATAGGTGTAAAGCAGATGTTGTTTTAATTAATTTTCTGTAGCACGTGTTAATATTTTAGGTGTAAAACCTATCAGTTTTAATTTAATGTCTCCCATCAAACTATAATTTGTTCTTAGAAAATTCAATAGAGCAAATAGATTAATCTCGTCAACAACTCACCAGTAACCTTTAAATGCATAGGTTGGTATAAAACAAACGCCTTACCCTTTTCTTTGCACTCTAAGATCACTTTCAGGGGACTTGGAGCTAAGTGAGGTCTGTCTGCTCCGTTGAATTGACATCCAGCACCGTCTTAAACCTGGACCCGTCAGTTTAGGGTTCGATGAAACATAATTCAGATGATTTGCGGTTAGATACCGCAAATCATCTGGCAGTATGCTTCTAAATGCAATTATTTACATATATTATTAATAAATAATACGATTTTAATTATGATGATCCTCGTGAAAGCTGAGAAAGAGAAATAAATCAAATATCTCGACTAGGCGACGATTTGGAGGTTGTCGACATTGTGCCGAGTGTCGTTACGGCTAATAGCCTCATGGCCTCTTATGGATCAAGGGCCTAATTCAGAAGGCAGTACTCCTCGATACGGCCCGCATTATGAGGAGGTTAGGAGGTAGCTGAAACCCTGCTCCCAATACCGTAGGACCATTACTTTTATAAGTTTTTTTTTAAAGAAATACTTTTCCACTTTCATCAAAATGAAATAACATTTATTTTAATGACTAAACACGCATCTATGGTATTGTATTCTGCTATTTAGATGGAATCATGAAAATTATGAAATGATAGCCTAATATTTTTACCCTCCAATGTCACAACATGAGGAAGAGTTTCTTCGAGTTTTCTTCTTGTTCGAGTTTTCTTCGAGTTTCGAAAACTATCAAGAATCGCGGAACATACATGTGGTATATTCGGATACCCCTGGGCGTGAGGAATCAATTTTTTTATGACTTCACTATTTGGACCACCATATGTATATAACACACTACTACAACTACAAACTGCATACTATTTATTTAGCTCGTGGCTATAACAGCCGCTCGGATCAATCTTCAGGTTAAGCTGCGCTTGCCTAGGTTGATTGATGGATCGGTGACCCATTCTATACCGAGTTTCATCACTGTTTGGAGCACTTAGTATAATTTGTAGTTAAGTAAAACATGTTATAAGGGCACCTGTGATTGTTGTATTGCTGAAGTTTATTTGTAGGATCCACAACAAACTGCTATCAAAGTCTTCCAGGCGTTGTGATTAGTTTCTGGGGGGTTACTATGACGTCTTAAAGCAGGAGTCATTCCACTGGGGGAAATAGACAGAGCTATACAGGTCGTCTAGCGCTATCTCTTTCCCACACTGGAATTACTCCTGCTTTAAGACGTCATGGTAGGCCACCAGGGGGGTTACTATGACGTCTTAAAGCAGAAATAATTCCAGTGTGGGAAAGAGACAGAGCTATATAGATCGTCTGGCGCCATCACTTTCCCACACGGGAATTACTCCTCCTTTAAGACGTCATGGTAGACGACCAGGTTTTGTTTCTTTGACTGTCAATTACACAGGTAATTTTGTTGAATTTTTTGATTAAAGAATAATAAGCGGTTTTAAATTGAGTATCTGTTCTGGAGAAAACTGCTGGAAAATGCCGTCAGTCATCATGAGATTTATTGAAATATTGTTGCAAAAGTAAATTAAATACAATGAAGGTATAATTATGGAGAATATTTGTAATAAATATTGTTATCTTAAAGTCAAAGTTCTAATTAATCGCAGTACTTCATTTGACGTAGGGACTCGAGAGATACGACTGCTTACAAAATAGACAGGATTAAATAGCTTTATAGGAAAATTTTAAAGGTTTTGAAAAATAAAAATAACTAAAAATGAGTACAGTTATAAACAATGTTTGTCCTTTTAATTACTGATTTACAAGCTTAATAATAGTAATTTATTTTGATTATTCAGTGCTAACATTTCCACGCCGTCTCTGGACATTTCTGTAACAAAATCATTACATTTTACATTACGAAGGCATCATTTGCAAGATTTTCAACCTACAACCTCGTGGCAACACTTAGTACGGCCAGCAGGCAGGCGTAACAACTATACCATTATCAATCAGCCTGCTGCCTCTACAACAACAAGTGTGGGGCAACGTTTTTAAAAAGAAAAAAAAAAGAACTACACCCACATTTCGCCAGTGATATTTTTAATTCCCATGTAATAGTGTGCGTTGAGAAATGAGTACATAAGAGGAAGTCTGAAAGTGGTGCCGGTGATTGAAAAGTTGTGTAATAATCGGTTAGCTTGGTCTGGGCATGTGATACGGAGGAATGTGCAAAATGTCGTGAGGAAAGGTTTGAGTATTAATGTGGATGGGTATAAGAGAAGAGGAATACCAAGGAACGATGGATGGACTGTGTGAAGGATGATATGACAAGAAAGAAGGTGTCTGATGAGATGGGTAGTAATAGAGAAGCGTAAAAGAGGATTACATGCCTCGCCTACGCAAAATAAATTGGGATAAGGGCAGGAGCATGATGAAGTAATACTAATCACACTTTTCTGATGGAAAAAACCCAATAACATTTTGACTAACCTGGGAATCAAACCCAAGACCTAAAACGCAGCAGTACCGCTTGCGACCACTAGACCAACGATGCAGTCATCGTCGAGGAGGTAAGAATATGACCAACTCACCTTCAACATAGCGATACCAGTGCAAGTGAAAACATCATACGCCTTGCAAGGGTAATCCAGGTGCTGCCTCGGATCGTTATCGACGCAGTCCTTTATGGCCTTCTCAACACCAACAGACCAGCCTTTTTGATTCTCCTCCCATTGCTTCAAGTGGTTCCTGTAAGCTTCCTTGTTCAGAGTATTTCTGTCAGTTAGAAAACCAGATTCTTCGAACACGCATTGTACGTCGTTGCACTGGAAGAGAGATTGATCTTAAGATTTTAGAGTTTCAAAGACTTATGCGGTATTATTATACTCTTTTTCTTCTTCTTTATCGTATGGTTAAGTGCGTAACCTGGTGTCCGAGTTTTTATGCCGCTCATAGGCCTCTGACTGATATAGATAGGTAAACCATTTATTCAGTGCACACAAAAGACAATACACTGAAGCACAATTCAATGATTGTCAATGATAACAAATTATATGAATGTGTATACATTCATATAATGTGTATACATTCATATAATTTGTTATCATTGACAATGACTATACAAAAACAAGGTGCCTATTTACAAAAATAAATATAATATGACTTGGCTTTACATGCCGCCGAGAAATCTCTCTCAGGCATGCTGGTTTCCTCACGATGTTTTCCTTCACCGAAGCAAGTGATAATTATACAATACGCACATGAAGCCGAAAAATCAGAGCGTGTCTTGGGTTCGAACTCGAGACCTATAATGAATAATAAATAAATAAAAAAATCTTTACTTCAATACAGTGACAAAATTGTTACAGACATCTTAAGATATAACATATAGATTATGGCCTACCTATGGCTTGGCATTACACTAAAGCTTGTTATTATATTAATGCCCATTTTTATTAAGGCATCTTAAGTGCAAAGTTGTATTAACTTGCAGAACATAAAGTTGAAATTCCAACAGTGGGTTAAGCAACAGGTCATTTGAGAGCGGCTAAGAATTATAATAATTAAAGGGGAATGCCAGGCCGCCATAGTGATTTAGGCCCTGGCCCACATGTAAGAACGAACACCACAAATAATTTATTGATGAAAAAAAAAATAATAAAAAAAAACTCCGAGTTTCCAAATTAAAGGCTTTTTTTTAATTTTTAAGGTTTTTTTTTTCGATCGGCGCATTATGTAGATCATTGAATGTATGTATTATGCATTGGATGTCGATTTTTAAATGTAAATTAAATACATAAAATGCACTGGCTTTTCTTTACACAAAAGGACAAATACCTAAGTAAAGTATGAATACATATTATGCGTTAACGCTTAAATTATTTTTTTGCAAGAAATCTTTAATTTTTCGCTATTTTTGCGGTTAATCGGTATAATCCAATTATATTTAAATGAAACTGAGATTTTCTATTTGCACAAAAAAAACGTAATTCCACTTTATTCAGCACAGCCTTTCGTTATTGTTTCAATATTTTTTATTTTTTCAAATATGTTTTCAATGTTTTTTAGAGTATCAAATATGTTTTCAACTTCTGTCGTGTCGTGAATAGCAGAGTTAATTACGTATTTTTTTTAATAATACCAATTTCTTGGGCCTAAAATTTAAATTCCGCTTTAATACCTACTTATGTTATACCTGGGTAAAATCCATAATATATTGAATAATAGACTTTTCTAGCTTACCAATGTTATATTTCAATAATACTAATAGTTTAACCTTTTACAATCAAAACTGACTAAAGCAGATTTCCCTTTCAATAAATAATTGAAAAACTTACCGGGCCTGGTTGTTTAGGGTTAGAACATTTCGCTAAATGTTTTGGATCACCCAGCTCTGGGATATCACAGCATACTGATAACGGTTTCTGAAAGAAAAAAAAACAATGATTTAAGTATTTATTTCATCAACGACATGTATGCCAGAGTCGTCACTTTGTGGGTCCCAAAAGACGGGCGTTATTGCCGAGATAGTCCTAGGAAACACGGCGACTTTGGGGCGACCTTTTTGGCGACATCGACTTGGAGTCGTTTGTGGGAAATTGATCGAAGAAACCATACGTAAGGAGAAGTAAATAATAAAAAAACGATGGTAACAAATACACATTTCACATTTGAAATGATTAATATTAATTAAGTTTAATAATTACCAGTGTAGCACCTTTGTTTTCTCTTTGACTCTGGAGCTCAGTGTTGGTTGCCTGAAATCATCATCTTTTAATAAACATTGAAGAAAGAAACACATTATACAGAGTAACACGATTAATTAATAATTCTAGAGAATGTAGAAAACTCTGGTTGAATACAATTTCTTTAAAAAAAAATGAAAAAAGTCTTACAAAACTAGCAGCAACGAATAAAACGTAAACTAAATATTTAAACATCTTGAAGCACGTATGTCCGAGACAGTAGCGTTGTTATGACTGATTTATTGCAAAAAATGGCGACTATTATATTCAAACAAAATTGTATCTGTGTTTATAAATACGTTTGTTATCAGAGTGTCAAAGAGCAAATTACTCATACGTTTTAATATTCTTGGAAGACTCTTTTGTTCTTTATCTGGATATGGCACTTCTGAATAGCTCGGTTACGCTAGGCCATAGGCACACTTTCCGTTTTGACGGGAACTTCTACTGGTATCCAAGAACTAGACTAGATAAACTAAATTATATAAAAAAGATTAGAAGATAGGTTTCTATAAAACCGCCTCCAAAGATGGCGGCATAACTACCTGACGCTGCGATCGACTGGCGACCCCAGATCGCTTATCTTTGCTACCGTCACTGTCTGACACTTGCCACTACCAGACCCGAAGGCATTTTTTTTTTGACAATATGATGACTTCTGCGAAACCGCTGTCCTCAATAAGTGACGCCCAGACGCGCGTACTATGACGTCTTAAAGCAGGAGTAATTCCAGTGTGGGAAAGAAACAGAGCCATATAGGTTGTCTAGCGCCATCTCTCTTCCACACTGGAATTACTCCTGCCTTAAGAAGTCATCATAGGCCACCAGTTCGAAGTTAAAGCCCCAGCAGAAGCATTGACGCTTGCGGTGCTTGTCAACCGCAACGCTGCAAACTTTTATGTGTAAATTTTGAAATGACCGCTTAACAGGAGAATTATGAATGAATGTTGGAATTACAAAAAAAAAAATAGAAAATATTGAAATATTATGATATAAAAATTTTACCAGCTCCAATATTTTTAGTAAAGTACCTACTCAATCTCATTGGTATTGTTTGTTGTTATCACTTTAAATTAATGATTCATGTCAATTAAAACCGCATGTACAATACTACGCCTTTACTTCTATGAACTACAAAGATTGTAAACGGTAAAAATGTGATGCTAAAATGATTGGTTTTTTTCCTCATTTCATACTGGGAATAATATTATTTGTTTATACTGACAATTCTTGTGATTTTGTTTAAAAACTAAAAAAGTTTAAAGAATTGATGCAGATTAAGAGAATACGAGAAAAATTTTATACAAATAATATAATCAGTATCAGTCAGTGTCCGATGTGGAGGAGCTCGTGAAACCCTCCGCGCCGTGCTTGCCCAGATTGGTCCGTGAATGGCTGACAATCCATTACATACCGAGCTCCTCCGTGCTTCGGAAAGCACGTTAGGCCGTTGGTCCCGGCTGTAATTTGAAGATCTTTGACAGTCGTTACAGGTGGCCCGAAAGTGTGACAACCAGTCTTACCAAGGGGTATCGTATAACCCAGTACTAACTGTGTTGTGGAGGTCAGATAGGCAGTCGCTCCATGTAAATTACTGGTATTTAACTGCATCCGGTTAGACTGGAAGCCGACCCCAACATAGTTGGGAAAAGGCTAGGCAGATGATAGTCAGTGTCCGGTGTCCGCGGTCGGTGAGCAATTTGTCCGTACCGGCTTGACCGAAGCTAGCAGCCTGGACTCAAAATCAATTTAAAAATATTTTATTTCACCTAGGCCTACATGGGCTCTTATAAAACGTCGAGAAAAGGTGCACGGTTCGGTTTGGTCGTGTTCTATCGAGAAGAAAGGGCAAGAAACTCCATGGAGTCATCATAGAGTATCTTGCCGGTTTTGAAATGATACAATACAATAGCGTGCAAATGAATGCAACACCTATTTGAGAGCGTCCGGTATGGCCATACTTAAGTACTAATACTGTAACCTAGTAATTACAGCATTAGTACTTAAGTGTGGCTATACCAGACGCTCTCAAATAAGTGATGCATTCCGTGGTATTATTTGAGTCTTTGACTAATGAAACCACAACCACAATTTTCAATTAATTGCTGATAATAATAATGGCTACAGTGACATAATGAATCAAAAGCCTAGTGGTGGCCCAGAGAAACTGCCGTGAGTAACGAGTTGTAAGCAGAAGGTTCTAACGCAGACAGCTTCTTAAATTATAATTATTTTATCACCACGCCTCTTAAAACATTTAAGGGAAAAATTGTGAAGAAACTGGCATGTCATGACACCCGGATTGGGCCCGCGGATTACAGCCCACTCCTTCTTACAGAGAGAGTTATGTGTGCCCAGCGGTGGCTGGCTAACAGCTTGTCGCAGCATAAAGTGTACCTACATCAACATCTGCCTAGCCTTTTCCCAACTATGTTGGGGTCGGCTTCCAGTCTAACCGGATGTAGCTGAATACCAGTATTTTACATGGAGCGACTGCCTATCTGGCCTCCACAACCCAGTACTGAGTAATACGATAAGACTAAGACTGGTTGTCAGACTTTTCGGGCCACTGACTACCTAACGACTGTCAAAGATCTACAAATGACAGCAGGGACCAACAGCTTAACGTGCTTTTTGAGGTACGGAGGAAACTCGGTATGCAATGGGTAGTCACCCATCCACAGACCAACCTAGCCAAGCACGGCTTAACCTTAAAGATCGATCCGAGCGGCTGTTATTATTTAAACTACAAAAATCCACCCCGTATAGACTGTTCTTTCTAGGAAATTGGTCCAAATTCTATTTGTACAAAAATAAAGTCTAATGAATGCATTTAAATGCAAGACTTGTAAGAGTCTGTGCAAAGCGGTAAGTAACTGAATACTCACAGGGTTTTCAATTTTCACTTATAGTTATCATGGTTGTTTTCTCAAAACATGACATTATTATAAACGTTGGGATCTAAACTGATTTGCAATCTATTTAAATAATGTTAATATAAAAATTATGTCAATTTTGAGTATGAATGTGGATGGCTAGAAGAGTTGAGGAAGACCAAAGAAACGATGGATGGACTGTGTGAAGGATGATAAGGCTAGAAAGGAGGTGACTGCTGAGAAGACGAGTAATAGAGAAGAATGGACGAAGAAAACAATCATGTTGCGCCGACCCCAAATAAATTGGGATAAGGGCAAGAGAATGATATATGAGGATATATGTACCTATATTTTTTTCATGCTACGTTCATGTTTGTGACTAAATTCATCTCTCACGTTACATTTATCTTTCTCATTACTTTCATAGTTACTTCTTGACGTATTAGACTCAGACACAGGATCACAAAAACGAAGCGCCTGGGTTATCTTATCTAGGGATTCTATAGCCTTATAACGTCTACCTCTTTTCGTAAGTGGGATATCCTCGATAACGAACCTATCATTAGGAAGGACTTTATTAATACTGTACGGTACCCTATTTGCCGACAATTTCTTAAATTGACACTCAATGTAGGCTTTTTAGAATTTCAAACTAAAACACTTTCTCTGAAAAAAAAATCCTGACAGAAAAACTATAGCACGCAAAAACGCTTTGCATGACTTGAGAATCGAACCCAAGACACCAAACACAACAAGGTCAGCACAAAACAACCCCAACGGGACAATGAGTCACAAATAATTTGATCAAACAAATTCATTATCACTATTACGTACCTACAAATTTAATAAGGATTTCTTTAAAAACTTAATAGAAGTGACATCGTTTACTCCATCAACATAAATATAATTTAAATACATTTATCACTTATTATAATGTTATATTCAAGAGAAATTTAGAAATTTATAGTTTTCTTTTACAAGTTTCATAGATTTTGATCTTATTGGGTTCAATTTGATTTCATAGTGAAATATATTCGATTCAAAATTGAACTGTTATCGCTTTATTCCGCCACGGTGCAGCGGTGTGACAGTTATGACTTATGATGCAACCCTTGTCTGCCCATGATTTTATATGCGAATTGACAGAATGTCAGAATCTGGATGCTTCTAAATCGTAATTGACTGACTCAATTTAAATCATGTTTGAAAAGAAAATTTAAAAGGCATTCGATTTTTTTTTGAGAAATTATAGACTACATTTTAAGAATGAGCAGATCTTTTCATTGTCAACAAATAAATGACAAAAGTCAGTATCGGATGCGATCCTTTTAATACCTTTCTCAATCCTATTCTATCCATTTACAACCAGAGGTATCGGAGACAGTATAACATTCAGGTATTTGTTTTTGTTTTTATCGGATTTCAGTTTACACAGAAAGTTACCTGATTATTATAATATTGATGAATTTCTCACAGAACCGTTTCCTGACATAAATTAAATTACGATTTTAATTTAATTTTAATTTTTTTTTACGTTTTACATGACTGTGTACACTTTGACATTTATTATTATGTGCTTATTATCTTTAATTATGATTTTTATACTTTTGACAGGTATCATTTTGACATTTATTAATCGATGCTAATTTTACTTTATGTTTTTATTTTTGCAATGTTTAAGTCACTTCAAATTAATGATATGGGACTGAAAAGATATATTAAAAAACACAATTTAGATTTCAAAATATTTGCACGCCGTAATAAGTGACAAACATGTCTGAACAATTTTTTATTTATGTGATTACATAAATAAAAAATTGCTCATACTCTTTTTTATTATTGTATGTAACTTCATGCTCTTTTTTATTATTGTATGTGTAGACATGTTTGAGCAAATAAATATATCTTATCCTATCTATTATTTGTATACTAAATAGGTTCACAGGTAGCCGCAACTCGCCTGATGGGAAGCGATGATGCAGTCTGCCTGGTCAGATGGGTGGAGCACGCTTGCCTAGAAGAAACCAATTCACTCAAATTTTGAAAAGATCTAGGTTTTAATGATCGGGAAACAGAGAAACCCTCCGTAATGTCTTCTCTCTAAAAAAATCGTATTTGTGTAGCAGTGGTACAGTTTCTTGCTGACGTTCGACAAACACAGGGTCTTAGTAACACTTTTCTTAAGCTAGAAAAGGTCTAAGACACATTTGATATCTGTTATTTAGATTGATAAGCCTCTCGGGCCTCCTATAAATCGTAATGTTTCGTGAATGTAAATAAAAGGGTTCATTAACTACCCATTCAACCCGCACTTATAGCTGAAACATCATAGTCATTTGTAATGATTAGCAGTAAATAAAATTTTAAATACATTTTGTTGGTGCATCAGTTTTAAGATTGATGTTGGTCATTTGTTGAAGGGTTAAAATTGGCGAAAACGTTGCTGCGATGGTTGAAACGTTATTTTTAGATTGGAACACTGTCTGCTTCCGGCTTGCGAAAGCAAAATATTGTCTACGCTGTTTATTTTTTAGTTCGTTTAGTCCATACAAAGGTTGTCTGGGACCTATCGTTGTTAGCGATAAGACCGCCATTGTACCCATAGAATTAGCAATATTGTAAACGAGCTGATCTATCTATCGATCTAAATGGAACTTATGTTAGTATTTCCATCACCTTTTACCATTTTAAGGAACTAAGTCGTAAAAGTTGACCTTCATTTCTAGTACAACAGAGGCCTCAAAAAGATTTTGGCAGCAGACAGGTCAGATTGAAACGGCCTGAACCAATTACTCCAATAAAACAATTAATTTGTTGGCTTTGTATTAAACATCAAATATGACAGGGTCCCGGCCGTTTTGAATACGGTTTATCAAATCTGCCGACCACAAATTACTCTACAAAATTCGACCCTCATTATCGTCGTTTCTTAATTAATTGAAGTGTGATATTTTCAAGTTCATAGTACTTTTCAGGTTATTGTACTTACGTCGATGGAGCTAAGTGATTTCCTGTCGCTATTAATAGCTAAGATGGCACAAGGTCTCCATTTCAGCGTTGAGTCCCCATGACAGTTGTAAGACGGGACCCACAATGGTTCCACATTGATTTGGCACCTCCATTGTCGTATATAGCACTGTTCTTAATCAGAGCGATGTACGGAGGGTAAATATTGATTATGATATTATCTTCTGTGATAAAGGAAGTAATACAGTATCGGAACATAGTGTTATGTAAAAAAAATAGTGTGTGGAGAAGAGAGGCCACTGATCTGCAGTAAGACAATTCAGACAAGATGATAGATAAGCATGTGCGTGATAGATGAATATAGTAGTAAATAGTAAGGTGAAAATGATGACTGAAAGATATTTGAAGACAAAGAGAGAGAAGACTGAGAGATAGGATTTGCTTTGATTTAGCAAACATATAATAAATGAAATCCCACAAATATTGAAAGTCTGTAGTAGTGTACAAGTGACAGGACACCTAGCAAGGAGCGGTAATGGCAGATGGAGTAAAGCGTTGCCCGAGTGGCGTCCAAGGACTGGAAAGAGAAGTGTTGGCCATCCGGCGGCGATATGGGCAGACGACATTGTTGCCATCGCAAGAATATCCTGGATGATGCCCAGCAGTGGATGAAAACAGGCTGTGGATGATGATGATGATGAATAGTGTATTAGTAATTACTAATTACCTAACCTCACTACACTAATTAGTGTAGTGAGGTTTTGAATTTGAAAGTAGATGTCTAAAAGCATAGGGGAAGACCACAGAAGCGACGGTAGAAAAAATTCCGCGCAGGCTCCAAAGTAATTGCGGTACCAAAGAAGAATGATGACATATTGAAAGTCTTTAGATTCGTAGGTCAATAATAAATAAGATTGGGGTAATTTGACCTTAAGATCCACTCAGTCCAACTCTTAATCACAGTTTACATTGCATTGAACGTTGTAACCCGTAAGAGTGATCCACTTATTGGCATGAGCTCACGCGGTTTATGGCTCATAAACTGAGACCTTTGTCAATCCGAATTGAGACGAGTGACGGTTTATGTGGTGACGCGTATCCTTTACAAATTAGTCACTAGTAGATTAGAGTAGGCACTAGTGAGAAAAGTAGGTGTAAGTACGAATCTTTCCTTTTATGTCAACTCGTGAAACAAATGAAGTCTGTTTTAAAAAGTTTACGCTTGACCTCGAGGTTAAAAAGTACACTTAAAACAATAAGTGAAACGCTTTCATTTACAAATCAAATAATATTTATTTTACAAAGACAACAAGGCTATTCTCTAAAATCTTTTTTTCGATTTGTAATGAAGGAAGAAGGTGCATATTTTACAGAATTTATCGGTTGAGTAATGGTTGGGTTTGATAGTATACCTATAACGTCATCATCATGATCCTTTCAGTCGAAAGACGTTCACAGCTCCACCACCGGTACTATGATTAACGCATCAAGCCGATATTTATATCACACACAGCACATCATAAATTAACATGAATTTGGGTTCCGTGTTAAAAACCCATAAAATTGATAACAAAATTCAAATACGGAAGTAATATTTTTATAATAATTTCACGCGGACGAAGGTCGCCGGCACAGCTAATCGGCGGGTAATAAATGCAAAAAAAACAACTTACAAAGTGCAACAAAACTTAGTAGACTAACTCAAATAGTTGGTTTATTTATAACTAGCGACCCGCCCCGGTTTCGCACGGGTGCAATATGCATATAAACTTTCCTTTTGAATCACTCAGTATTTTGCTGAAAACTGCATAAAATCAGTTGCGTAGTTTATAAGATCTAAAGATCTGGTTCGAGGTGGCGCAGGAGAACAGTACCTGGAAGGATATGGGGGAGGCCTTTACCCAGCAGTGGGACATACAAAGCTATTAAAAAAAACCGTACAAACAGCGGGAGCGATTTGAGGAGGGATCCGCGGCAAGGGGAGAGGCCTCTCTGCCACCGAGAGGTCGGCGCGGCTTGCCGAGGAGGGGCGTCACCCGGGGGTGGCCGGTCGCGGGGTGGCCCGTACGGGCTCCTCTGGCGACGAGGCGGGTGCAGACGGCGGCTCCGAGGCGGAGCGTAAGGCCGGTTTCGCGAAGGAGGTTGAGGCGGCGCTGAGGGCTGTCTCATATAAACAGAAGCCCTCCACCAGGCATAAGGCCATGCCTGCAGCGATCGCCTCCATCATGGCGTCAGCGGAGGCCAGATATGGGGGCCCGTCAGACGAAGTGGCCAAACTGCGGGCGGAGGTCGCTCGCCTGACGGCTGCCACGGAGCTTCTCCAAGAGGAGAACAGGAAGCTCCGAGCAGACTTGGCCGGTCTGCGCGAGGCCGGCTCCCGCAAGGCGCCCCAAAATGGGAGCCAGCAGCTACCAAGCCAGCCCGTGCCCGTGCCGGTTGAGAACCAGGTCCTGAACCTGGTTCGGCAGGAGCTGGCTGCCTTCCAGGCGCGGTTCTCCGTACTGGAGGGCATTGTCCTGCGCCCCCCCCTGGCGGCAAACAGGGCGTCCGCGGGCCCTAGGGTGGCCACATATGCGGCTGCTGCGGCCTCCACACCGGGGCCGTCTAGCCGGCTCTCCGGCAGGGTTGCGTCGTCCCCTGAAGGGCCGGCTCCGGCGATACCGGCTCCGGCCAAGAAAGCGGCGGCCCTGAGGCAGGGCAAGGCGGCGGCCCAAAAGAAGGGCAAGGCGGCGACTGTACCAGCGCCAGCCGCGAGGCAGCCGCCACCGCCGCCCCCCCTGCCCCCTAAGCCTTCCGCGGCCGAGACCGGGTGGCAGGTGGCTGGACAAAGGCAAAGGGAGCGGAAGGCAGCCAAAAAGGCCAGAAAGCGGGAGCGGAAGCGCCAACAAAAGGAGCGGAGCGTCGCGGCTAGGCTCAGCGCCCCGAAGACCGCAGCTGTAGTGATTACACTACAGCCGGACGCGGAAAAGAGGGGCGTGAGATACCGCGACGTGCTCGCTAAGGCGAGGGCGACGGTGGATCTCGGGGAGCTCGGGATCACCGGGGGCCTCCGCCTCAGGGTCACCGCGACAGGGGCTCGAGTGCTGGAGATCCCTGGCGAAACCCGTGGCTCGTCCGCTGACGCTCTTGCTGAAAAGCTTAGAGCGTCCCTAAATGCGGACGAGGCCCGAGTGTCCAGGCCCGTCAAATGCGCAGACCTGCGCATCCTGGGTCTGGACGACTCGGTGACCGAGGAGGAGGTGGTGGCCGCCGTCACCAGGACCGGTGGGTGCCCTGCTGAGCAGGTCAAGACAGGCACCTTACGTCCGGACCTGTCGGGCATGCGAACCGTTACGGTAAGCTGCCCTGTGACGGCGGCGAAAGCCATTATGGAGGGCCGAAGGCTCTTGGTTGGCTGGGTTTCGGCGCGGGTTAAGCTGCTGGAACCCAGACCTCTGAGGTGCTTCCGCTGCCATGTGGGGCACCACGTGTCGGTCCGGTGCACCTCGGAGGTGGACCGCAGTGGCCTATGCTTCCGTTGCGGCCAGCCCGGTCACATGGCCGCGGCTTGCTCCGCCGCGCCGCACTGCGCTGCATGTGCGGCAACCGGCAAGCCGGCCGATCACCGGGCAGGGAGCAAGGCCTGCGGTACACCTGCCAAGGCCAAGGCCAGGGGCAACGGAAGGCCCTCCACCACCACCACCAAAACCCCCACCGTCGCCACCACCGCAGCCGTCGCCGCCGCGGCCGCCACTGCTGCAACTTCTGCAGCGCGGCCCTCGCAGGGGGCCCGGGAGGGGGCTGAAATGGAGTGCCAATAACGGCCCCATTACGCCTTCTCCAGGCGAACATCAACCACTGCGCCTGCGCTCAAGATCTGCTGATCCAGAGCATGGCGCAGTGGTCGATTAACATCGCCATGGTCTCTGAGCCGTACTTTGTCCCGCCCAGGGATGACTGGGTGGAGGACCTTAGCGGCTCAGTGACCATAATTGCGTCGGCCGCCGCCGGTACCCCGACCCTTGAGAGTGTCAGGAAGGGTCAGGGGTGCGTAGCAGCACGGTTCGGGGAGATCGTTGTGGTGGGAGTCTACTTCTCCCCGAACCGAACTCTCGCCGAGTTCCACAACTCCCTCAGGGAGTTGAGTGTCGTCATCGGGAGCCATTCTCTCCCCGTGCTGGTGCTCGGGGACTTCAATGCCAAGAACTTGGCTTGGGGTTCTCGTTACACGGATGTGCGGGGTAGGATGGTGGAGGACTGGGCTCTGGAGACAGGCCTGGTCGTCCTAAATCGGGGTTCTGTCCCCACGTGCGTGCGGATGCGGGGCGAGTCGGTGGTGGACATATCGTTCGCTAGCCCCGCTCTGTCGCCGCGTGTCGTTGACTGGCGCGTCATGGAGGGGGTGGAGACCTATTCCGACCACCGGTACATCCGGTTCGACGTCTCCACCCAGACCTCAAGCGCGCCGGTCCTACAGGCCTCGAGTGGTCCGCGATGGGCGCTGAAGCAGCTGGACCGGGAGCTCCTCCTGGAAGCCTCGATCGTGCAGGCCTGGATGTCATCACCGGCCAGGCCTGCCGACATCAACAACGAGGCGGGTTGGTTCCAGGAGGCCATGTCCGAGATTTGCGACGTGGCAATGCCCCGAGTTCGGCCAGGAAGCGCCCGACGTCAGGTGTACTGGTGGTCGCGGGAGCTGACGTCTCTACGTGAGGCGTGCGTTGCCGCGCGGCACCGGTACGCCAGGCATCGCAGGCTCCGCATCCGCCCTCCGGATGCGGCAGCCATTGAGGCGGAGCTTTACGAGGGGTACAGAGCGGCGAAGACCGCCCTCCAAGAGGCTGTCCGGCGGGCCAAGAACCTGGCCCGCGAGGAGATGCTGGAGTCTCTGAACGGAGATCCGTGGGGGCGCCCTTACAAGATGGTGCGGGACAAACTCCGCACCCGGGCCCCCCCGCTGACGCAGAGTCTCCGGCCTGAGCTCGTGGAGGACGTGGTGAGCGCTCTGTTCCCTTCGCGAGGGAGGCATCCTCCCCCGCCTATGGCTCCGCCGCCGCTTGCGGTGCCGGAAGCGGACCACACCGATGACGACGTTCCGGAGGTGACTGGGGTAGACCTGAGAGTGGCGGTACGCAGGCTGAAGGCCAGAAATACCGCCCCGGGACCCGATGGCTTGCCTGGCAAAGCCTGGGTCCTGGCCTGTGAGGCTCTCGGGCCCCGACTGGAAGGGCTCCTAAGCGCATGCTTGGAGAGAGGCCAGTTCCCGCTTCGTTGGAAGACGGGGAAGCTGGTCCTCATCCGGAAGCCAGGGCGCCCTGCGGACTCTCCGTCCGCATACCGGCCCATCGTGTTGCTCGACGAGGTGGGCAAGCTCTTTGAAAGAGTTATTGCTAACCGCCTCGCCGGGCACCTCGCGGGAATGGGGCCGGATCTTGCGGAACACCAGTTTGGTTTCCGCAAGGGGCGCTCGACGGTGGACGCCATCATGCGCGTGAGAGCCCTCACGACGGGGGACGCGGTTTCCCGGGGCGGGGTCGTCTTGGCGGTGTCTCTTGACATCGCCAACGCCTTCAACTCCATGCCCTGGAGCTGCATTGGGGAAGCACTCCGGTATCACCGGGTGCCAACCTACCTTCGTCGTGTGGTCGGGGATTATCTGACGGATAGGGCCGTCACGTACCCCGGTCGGAGCGGAGAATGGAACCGGCGAGAGATGTCGTGCGGTGTTCCACAGGGATCGGTTCTGGGGCCGGCCTTGTGGAACATCGGTTACGACTGGGTGCTGCGCGCCGACCTCCCTAGCGGCGTCAGCGTGGTCTGCTACGCTGACGACACGCTGGTACTGGCACAAGGGAGGTCACACGAGGCGGCGGCCGAAAACATGACACGCGGGGTTGCGATAGTCGTGGAGAGGATCCGGCAATTGGGTCTCGAGGTGGCATTGCACAAGTCCGAGGCCATGTGTTTTCATGGGCCTCGGAATGCGCCACCGTCGGGATCCCTACTGACGGCAGGAGGGGTTTCCATCGGCGTCGGGTCGACGCTGAAGTACCTGGGACTCGTCCTTGACAGCCGGTGGAACTTCGTGGAGCATTTCCGACGTTTGGCCCCCAAACTGGAACGGACCGGGGCTGCCTTCAAGCGGCTCCTGCCCAACCTGGGGGGTCCAAACGCCTCCTGCCGGAGGCTCTACGCGGGGGTCGTGCGGTCCATGGCCCTTTACGGGGCCCCAGTGTGGGCGCGTTCTCTGAGGCGGCAAGCCGCCCGCTACTTGAACGCGCCCCAAAAGGGGATAGCCCTAAGGCTAGTCCGGGGGTACCGCACGATCTCCGGTGAGGCGGCGAGCCTCCTTGCCGGATTGCCACCATGGGATCTGGAGGCGATAGTCCTCGCGCGCCTTCACGAATGGCGCGCGGAGACACTACGTCGGGGGGAAACTCCGCTGCCGCGGCAAATCGCCGCTCAGCGGACAGACCTCCGGAGCGATCTCATGGTGACATGGAGAGAGCGACTGTCGCAACCCCGTGCAGGGCACGCCACCATAGTGGCGATAAGTCCCCTCTTTGAGGAGTGGCTAGAGAGGCGCCACGGCGCCCTCACCTTCCGCCTGACGCAGGTCCTCACCGGACACGGTTGTTTCGGGAGGTTCCTGCACCGAATCGGGCGGGCGGAAACGCCCGGGTGTTTCCATTGTGAGGATCGTCCGGAGGACACGGTGCAGCACACTGTGGAGGTCTGCCCTGCTTGGGCGGAGCAGCGCCGTGTCCTCGTAGTGGCGATCGGCGGCGGCGACCTCTCGCGCCCGGCCCTGGTTCAAGCCATGGTCCGGAGCGAGAGGGAATGGGAAGCCGTCACCTCCTTCTGCGAAGCAGTCATGCTGGTGAAGGAGGTGGCGGAACGTGAGAGGGAAAGAGCCTCACGTCCCAGCCGCCGCGGGAGACGCCCTGGGCGTCGGGGGTCACGTGGTGGCCCCCGGCCACCGTAGGCGCGGGCCTGTGGATGGCGAGTTATGGGCTAGCTCGCCGTCCAGCCGTCTTATGACGACAGGCCGTGTCGACGGCGCGTTCGTGTTCCACGCGCGCCTCAAAGAGATGTCAGCAACCACGTAGGGGTCCGCACGGGCCGATGCCTGCCAGGGCTGCGGGACTGTTCGAAAGAGATACCGCGGCCCTGGAACACAAAGGGCAAAGAAGGAACATGGATGGGTTTTAGTCAGTACAAGTCTGACACTCCCTCCCGCTCTGCCCAGAGCGGGGGGGGTCATTTGATGATTTCCCACCCAAAAAAAAAAAAAAAAAAAAAAAAGCGGGAGCGATTTAGTTTTATCCTATAGGGTTTTTCAATAAGGGCGGGTAGATGTTGAAATGAAATAAAACAAGCTGTGTGTGAGGTATTCACAAAATTCTTTTTTTATTTGAAAGGCCCACATGTGCCATTATGGATTGGAAATGAACTCTACAAGATATAATTAATTGTTCAAATGGTAGTAATCTTTTTCTATGCGAAGCTAATTCCCACTTGATCTTCGTTCATCTCCATTTTAAAACGATTTGTAGCATTAACACAATTTTCAGTAGCTCTAGAGCTTCGAATCACCGACAGTGAGAATTGCTCTCAATTATTTAGTCCTCCGGATGGCATTAAGTGCAATCCGATCCAGTTAATATGCCAATTGGCCTTTAGTTGAGGGACATAGTACTAATTGACCTGACTTTTCAGAAATATTGATTCATAATCTGCCTATGAAATTGACTTAGATTCGGAGATCAATTTAAAAGTGCCACTAAAATTGTTAACTTAAAAGCGATAAAAATATCTATTTAATATAAATTAACCATCACAAGACAAGACTGATATTTAATAAACGAGAAAAAACACAGCAATTAAAAGAGAATACTCTAAATATTTTCAAAGCACTGTTTATCGCAATTTATTATTTAAACGCCTGTTCCACGGATTTTCAAATAAGTGAAACGTGAAAATGTTTTGAAGATACTGTCATCTGTGTTTTGGAAACCACTTAGTTATTTCCACTGTTTTACTTGTTATGAGATTTCTACGTTATCGTAGCTGTATTTAAAATGAGCACAGGGAATGATTGTGTTGTTTTGGGTACTGTTTTTACTACATAGTTAATTTCACGTACAGACCAGCACATCAAGCTACTACAATCTGTCAATTTTCTTTAATAGATTTTCAACTTTATCGCTAAAGCATTAAGTTCAAGGTTGGTTGGGAAAATTTTACAGTTTTGGGTAGTTTGATGTGCTGGCGTGTGTACGTAATTTAATAAAATATATTAAATATCGCTTTTGCCCTCGGTTTCACCCGTGTGACAGTTGAAAATTATGCCACGGAAACGTAGTACTGGGAAAAAAAGATATCGACTCACAGACAGATTCCTATGTTTTGAGCAATAAAAATGAAATCTTTATATAAAAAACATAACATCACGCCTGTAATCCCCGAAGTATTAGGCAGAGGTGTACCTTATAGTACACCCACATTTCGCCAGTTATGTTTAAGTCCCATGTAATAGGGGCGAACCTATTGTCATCAATCGGACACAAATCCAGAATTCCAGAATCCGTGGTTGCTACTGAGAAATTCCTGATGGAAAAACCCAATATATTTAAGCGAATAAGTAGATTTAGTTACAAATGAATTAGTTCTTGTTAAGTATCCGACGGGTACCAAATGGCATTACCATAACTATTAGAGGGTTGTGTTACTCAACCTACAGGATGATAATACTGACCATTTTCCTTGACAGTACTTAGTTTCCTTCCGATGCCATTTTGTACACCTACGGAGTGGTTGCGGGTAAATTGCTGGGACCTTATTGTACAGAACAAAATATTGAAGTTTCAGGTTTACTGTACATTATATACAGACTATGAATAGAACTAAAATAATAATATAAAATAAGTCTAAATCTCATGAAAGCTGAGAAAGAGAAACAAATAAAATATCTCGACTTGGCACACGAGGTTGTCGACATGTGGACTATGATCTCGGCTATCATTGTGCCGATTGTCGTGACGGCCAATGGCCTTATTGCCAAGAGTCTCGACGATTATCTTTAGAGGCTCTCCTTAGGCGTTTGGATCAAGGGCCGGATTCAGAAGGCAGTACTCCTCGATACGGCTCGCATTGTGAGGAGGTTCTTGTCTTTGGAGCCCTAACCACCGGTAGCTTGGATCCTGCTCCCGACACCGGCGGACCACTATTTTTTATATTTTTAAATGTATTTTTTTTTTAAGAAATGTGTAAAATGTGTACGTACAATAAATAAAAAAAAATAAGACTAAAAATAAGTACATATACTATACAACGACGACAACAGGACTGGAAACGTGCCCAGAAGAATTCTTTGGCTATATAAAGAGACAGCCCGCTGGTCACACGAAGTGTCGACCAGTCGGCGAGAGATTTCCCTAAAAAAGAGACGCGCACTTAGACCCCATGACCCGAGCGTTTCGACCCCAAACGGCTCAAAACTGTAGCTACCAAGAATAGTCTGTAAGTGTCATACCAAAACGTTATCCTTAATGGTCACCTTCGATACAAAAGTATCTCTTATGCTAAATTTACGCTTCTAAGCCCAGCAGCACAGGCAGTAGATCTGCCAGTAAATGAATGAATTAAAGACTTCGATAAAGTACTACGAAAAAAATAAACTTGCAAAGGAAGTCGTTACCCATTGGCTTTCACGGTCAGGAGCATCTTTCTTATAAAGCTTCGTTGGTACATGAAATGCACTTTCACTCCACACGTAGTTCTTTAAAAATAAACCTTGAAAACTACCTTAAACCTTTTAGGAGTTGCTGCACGTCTTTTTGCGACCTTGACTTGGAGATCCTTGTAGGCAAGAGATGTCTATAAGTTGTGAGTTTGTGCTTGGAGTTTTTCGACCAATGTTGGATATGCTAGCCACTTGAGAGCACATGAAAGAGCAGCACTCCAAAGCTTTCGACTCGTAGTTGCCATCAAGTTTGATGCTTGTAAGTTTTCAGAAATATATACGCTAAGTATCTATACACAGAATTAATAGCCAAAGAAGACAAAGCCACTTTCTAGTCACAATGGATTTTGACGTCGTTTTTAGAATACTATAAGGTTTTTAGATATAATAAATTCATGCGACGGTCTTCGCAAGGTGGCTAGCAACTGGATGAGAGTTGGCGAGAATCGAGTTAAATGGCGTGCGATTGAAGAGGCCTATGTCCAGCAGTGGGCTGTTGTAAGCCGATGATGATGATGATGACATTCTTGTTTCAAAACGAAATCGTGAAGTAATGACATCGATGTCACCATTGCACCCGCTTGTAGCAAATTACCTGTAAAAAGAAAAGCGAAACCAAATTAAATGAGCAGTGCCTACGAGTTACCAATTAGAACTTATTCCAACACATCACCCTTATATACGAGTAAGACATACATTTTTTTGGTACTTATTTTCTACCACAATGACGTATGACAATCTAAAATTTGTCTTAACAATTCCCACTTGTGATCTCAAAATGCCTTTGTATTGCATGTTTTCAATCGCGCTACTCGTTGCCGTTGGTGTGTGATTCCTGAATTTCTTCTCTTTTGCACACTGCGTGACGAAGCGTTTACTGAGTATACGTAGATATTTATGTTCTTTGTATATGTGCGTACAACTCCTATATATGTCTAGGAAATAATACCTACAAATCATTTGGTAAAGTTGGTTATAGACGATTCATTAGAGTAGGGGCGATTCCAAATGCGGACTAAACGGGGTTTAATTAAATAACAAGATTTTATTTCAAAATGTTTTTTTGTTTGACTTTGGCCGGCAATACGGCGTCTAAGAAGTCAACCACCTTCTCAAAACAAAAACTTTATTTTTAACATAAACTTGGATGCTACATTTTTTTTTTATAGCCACAACAATTCTATTTTGTAGAAACAAAGGTTTACAACAAAAAGTGCAAATGCACTTAGCTGTTAAAAGAAGAAGCTGTTAGAATTTTGTTGCAAAGTTTTCAAACGTTTTTTATTAATTCATCAACTCTTAAATATTTTCTTCAAGTTAGAAACCTGAAACTGAAAATGAAATTGGTGATGACGATAGTTTCCGTACTCAGCTATTTGAACCACGTTGCAGTTTCACGTTGGTTAAAAGATTACAATTTTTCAACTCAACTTGTTCTCGACTCACGTACCGTTTAGTATTTATTTGTAGAGTAACTTTCTTGAATCCATAATACCTACAACTATGATGAGCTTTATTGAAATCTTATTTAATTTTATTGAATTTTATAAATGCGAAAGTAACTTTGTCTGTGTGTCTGTTACCTTCTTTCGCTGTAACCGCTGAACGAATATGGTACGATAAAAATTTAACACACGAATAGACCATAACCTAAAGAGTAGGACAGAAGATACGCCATTAAGGACAACGCACACCGGGGACGGCACGGCAGGGCATTTTATCTTTATCCAACATAAATGCATACGTTCAGAGATCGACCCTAAGGTATCAAAGGGGATTTCCCTTCGCGGCATTAAACATTGAAATCTCTGTCTTGTTACGACTAGCTACATGTGAAACTTCCCTGGCGACACTTCGGGGAGGCCTATGTCCAGCAGACGTTTTTGAAATGATGACCATGATGAAAAAAGATAAACTTCCCTGCGGTGCAGTTCTATTGTCACGTGGGATAATTTTCGACTCTGAAGAAGCCGCGGGGAAAAATAAGTTTTCAACAATATCTAGAAAGTATTAAGCCAATAATTAGGAAAGCAGACAGTGTGTCCAGTGTCTATTGACATACGAAAGGGTTGGACGAACGAATGTCATGATTAAGTGAACGTTTGACATTTGCACTACCAAGAATAATATATTTCTTTTAATAAGACTCGAATTATTTTTGTACGTCGTTGTATGTAAAAGGCCTTCAACATAATGTGAAGGTGTACCTAATAGTACACCCACATTTCGCCAATTATGTTTAAGTCACAAGTAATAGGAAGCGAGCCTATTAAATCGACCTATAATGTTCTCACTTTTGGGACACAGGCCTCCTCTCTATGAGAGTAAAGGGGCTATAAAGCCACCACGCGGGCCCAGTGCAGCGCGGGTTGCTAGATGTCACATGTCTTTGAATTTTTGGTTCTAGGACATGCCGGTTTCTTCACGATGTTTTCCTTAACCGTTTTGAGAGCAATGGTGATAAATTACACACAATAATGCGCCTGCCTGGGTTCGAACCCACAACTTACTGCTCGTAAGTAGGGGCCGCCACCATTGGGCCACCCTGCTCTCATTGTCAACCTTGCACAAATCTAGATTCCGTGGCTGTTACTGAAAAAATCCTGTTTGAAAACCCTAATAACACATTTCCCGACCCGGGAATCGAACCCAAGACTTCATGCTCAGCAATCTCACTTGCAACCACTCGACCAATGAGGCAGGCTTCAACTCACAGACACTTTAAATAAAACGGTTCAAGTTTTCTCCATAGAAAGTCTTATTTTAAGTTTTCCGTCGAATAGAGATGTGTCTTATCTACAGTTCCACACCCATATTTCGCTAGTTATGTTATAGTCACATTTAATATGAAGGATCCTATTAGGGCCCAAATCCAAACTTCAGGCTGCTACTAAGAAATTAACGCTATGATTAAGATGAGCCTAATAAAGCTTTATATAACTAGAGACTTTAGTGTACTTACTTACGAAATTATAACGTTTTCTAGGAACGAATGTTTGATCGAATAGCAATAAAATATCTCGCTGCAAACAATAGCATTTACTTTGTGTAATATTTGTATCTATTACATATTTTACGACTTGTAGACGCTTTGCAATAGGACTAGATTATCGACATTGTAAGAAAACATAGTTGTAATTGGTGACATTTATGAAATTTACGTATTATGACTGTTAATCTCCACTGGCTAACTGACTACAGTGGGTAACATCAATTAAACTTAATATCCTAAGTGGGATAGTATCCCTGTCCGTTATCCCTTCATGCCTAAACGCATGAATGGATTGTGATATCATCATCATCATCCACAGCCCGAACTCACCCACTGCTGGGTTTAAGCCTCTCTTTTCATATGCCAACGGTTCCACAGTCCTGTGAGATTGGCGGACGACATAGTTGCCATCGGGGAAAAACCTGGATTAGGCTGGCACAGGACCGTGGATTGTAATATGGTACAGGTAAATTATGTACTTGCTTAGGTCATAATATGAGATAATATCCTATATCTGAGGGATAATATCCTATATCTTTTCGCAGGTATGCTGGAAGAGATTTCTTTAGAAATAAGCATCACCTTTGTACTATTTTCTGTTTCTTTCTGTATTTAGTGTGTACATAAATTGTTAAATAAATAATTTCTGACCTCCACCCAGACGAAGCCATGCTGATTCTTTGACCAATAAAATGGCCAGCCTTGGTCACTAGAAGAGACGACCAACCTCTTGGCAATGTCCCGAAATACTAGGTGAGCACTCAGACCCCATGGCCTCAGTGTTTGGTATTATTCAACTTCACGAAGTGCTTTGCTACATCGTTTGTTATGCGCACGGCCAAGGAGTGGAGTTCCCTGCCTGCGTCGATGTTCTAAAGTTCATATGACCGCAATCCATGAATTTAAGTCGCGAGTTAATAAGCTTCATTTGGGTTAACTCGTTCCATCGTCGACCTCATCTCTGTCCTCAGGACTAGATTGAGGTCAAGAGTAGGGCCTTTTAATATTAAAAAAAACACCAATTTATGTACTCTTTTCCACAGATGAACATATAATTTAAATACGTTCAACTACATAGGCCTTCAGTGTTACAGGTCATAACGGATTTATAGGCAGTAAACGTGTCGGTTTAAAGTACCGCACGCACATTGTCGCCCAGACAACCCTCGCGCTGCCCATTACACATTTTATGACAATTTATCACAGCCATTCCGTTTACGACACATTATTCATCTGCATTTTCGATTGCATTAGATTTAGTTTGTTGAAAAGTAATTGCTATTACTTATTTTTGTTCAGCTTGACGAGTGCTGGCAACAAGGCTTTCCAAGGTTTTGAAAGGTTGGTTTGTCAAAGGACAAGGAGAAATATTCAGAGTTGATGACCAACCTTCAGTAATTGGAGAGGCTCCAGAAAAAGAACAAGTTATAATAATTATAAGAAATTATTTCTGAAAATAATTCCATATAAAATTTTTTTTAAGCTTAAAACTATGTTAGTTCTTATACCTACAATCCGCTTATCTTACATTATAAAGGACACAACCAGAACTGTGTACATTGTTTCAGTGCCCCACAATAGGACACTCAACCCTTTCTGTTATGGTGTTTAGAAGGCCTTTGGGTATTCACTACTTGATGATTTATTATCACATCATCGTGTCTTACTGAATTAGAAGCAGTTAATCTTCAAAACTATTTTATTATTGCATGAGTGCATGAAGTATTAGGAAACCATGTAGACACACAAGAATAAAGGTGAACTTTGAGTTTTCTCGAATATACATAATTGCGCTCTTCTGCTCTGTCTTTATTTTTCGTTTTCCAGTTTTGCCAGCTACCTAAAGACCGTGACACACTATATTCAGAAGGCAGAGAACGGGGTACAACACAACACAACTTGTGGGAAGAATACATGTACCCACTAATTTACTAAGATAAAACCGCAGTTCATTAATAGATTAATGAACTGCAATTTTTGTTGTTTTTGTAGACGTCATAAAATAAGTGTCATCATGAGAACACAAGTTTTGTTTTAGTGAATTTGGACGCTCATGATGACTTAATTCATGACGTAGGTGTCAACTCCAGCGTCTGTTTGTCTGACTCAATCAACCGCCATCGAACCATCACCAACATCTGACACACGTCATTTAGTTGAAGAGGCTCACAAACAAACGCCGTGATTGACTAACTAATTAGAAATCAGTGCTTCCACGTATTTAGGCATCGTCTGTACTAGATAAACGATCAGATAACGATTATTAAATGCTAAACTGTGTACTAGTACAAGTGTCATGATTCTGTGATTTGCTGTTAATGTTAAAAATTTGACATTATCAGCTCATACAGTTCCTGGGAACACGGAACTTCTGATAGACCGCTAATCATAACTGGTTATCAGAAGGGTTAGGGATAATGTGGCCATGTCATTGAAGTGAGCGTCATGTTCACCGAAATGATAAAAGAGAACCTTAGGCCTACGACAAACGCACGACGAAAACATACAGAGGTCCAGGGGGTTGTAGGTCGGTCGATATTTGACAATGATTGTTTTAAAAACTTGTATTGAACAAATAAGATGGCGCGGTAGGACCGATTTTGTAAAATATTATTGTATATTTGCTACGGCTAAAAGTTAGATACGGCCGATAGCAGTTGGTTAAACTTAAATAATGCGAAATAATGGGTTAAATTAATTTAGAACTGTGCCAAGACGCTCGCTTTTTACCAACTGCTAATGGTCGCACCTAGGCATATTACCAGCTAGAACTAGGTGTAACCGTACTTCGGCGCTTTTAGCCGTAAAAAATATTCCATAATAATTTCTTTCTTTCATTTAATACTTTAAAAATATCTATGGGTGATACTAATTGTGCTTGTCGTAGTTTGAACCAAAAATCCCTCACAATAGTTGCATTGTAGATTGAAAAATTCGATTAAATTCACGTGACATTTATGTCGCACGTTTGTGCTAGAGCCTCACCTCTTTAATCTATTCCGTGGTCATGTTGTTAGCTGATAAAAAAACGGATTTCCCTGTCCTTCCTTGGTGGTTTGGTTCCGGAAAGTGGGCAAGCAGCTTTTCCATTTTATGTAGCTTTATTTTTTAAATCGTTTTATCATTCTCGGAATACGAAATAATGAATGTATTTTCTCTTTTGTAAAAGGTAAATTGGGCACGTCACGAATTTATCTTCAAAGTGTGACCACGTGACCATCTTTAATGAATAACAAAAGTCTACTACACTCACACGCACTTCGTCGCTAACTACAGCTGAATACCAGTATTTTACAGGAGCGACTGCCTATCTGAACTTCAAACCCCAGTTACTGGATAATACGATGCCCCAAAACCAAATTATACTAATCATAGATACATACCTAAACGCACCACTTATTCCCATGAGGGTAGGCAGAAACCACAGAACGCCACCTGCTGCGACCCTTACATACTCCTTTTGCCTCGTCCACGTTCACACATCTGGTCATACACGCACGCCTCCACTAATCACTTGTAATAATAAATATTACTTTTCCTGTACACGGTAGTCAGTATATTTCCTACTGGACATCATTACGCTGGATTTTTAACAAGCAGTACTATGTGTCTTATTAATTGCTTGAATTCTGTCCTTATTTTTTTTCTTTCCTTACCTACAGCATGACGCTTTACTAACTCTCTTAAGGAAAAAAAAACGCGTGAGTGTATATTACACAGTCTACCATCGTTAAACGTTTTGCGATCCACTCTTGGGCTTATTGACCTATCTCATTTGATAGCTTAGTGAATTACTAGTCGGCGTCGGTATTACATCAGAGTATTACTTAAAATCCTCATCCTGAAAGCTTCAGGCTGAATCGATAATCGAGCGTCGGTTTGAGAAATGAATGTTTCGTTATACGATTCGGTTGATGATTTATTTATAATTTTTTTGGCTATGTTTAGGAATCTGATACTGATACTGTTAGCTTGCGTCATCACACAGCTGGGCAAAGGCTTCTTCCCATGACTTCCAGTTGTTTCGATCCAGGGCTAATGTGGACCACTGGTCATTGGTTTTGTCCAGCTCGTCCCGCCATCTTATACGAAGCCTTCCGCGTTGCTGTGTGGCTGTATCCGGGCTCCACATAGTGATTATTTTGGCCCACAGATCATTGAACATGCGGCAGACGTAGCTAGTCCAGTCCCACTTCAGCTTAGCGGCTTGTTGAGAAACGTCAGTAATTTGTGTTTTGAAGCGCAGTTTGGTGTTGCGTACACGGTCGGTTAGTTTATCGCCTAGAATTCTGAATCTACAATTTCCAAATTAGAAGAAAACTATTCAACGCAAAAAAAAACTAGTGGTGAATAGTCTTATAGACGTTGAATGACACGAACAAGAGAGCGCTGTTGCTAAACATATGAAATTATCTGTGGAAATCGAATTTCAAGATGGCGGCTTGGGCAACGCGTCAAAATAATCAGCTACAGCTGTTATAGCCTTTCGAATCGACGCCGACGACCATTGATCAACTGAAAATTCATTACAGATAACAAAGGATTTGCAAACGCAACTAATAATGAGCAAATACCTATCGATAATGTTATGTCCACCGCGCCAAAAGAGCCTTCTATTCAATTCTCTCAAACCGAAATTGGTTATGATTTATGCTTCGTTGCTACATAGAATTGAAACTGCATACCTGCGCTGAAAATCAGACTGGTTACCGCTCTATTGAAAAGATCTGCAAAATTATAGGTAGGTACTTAAAATTCTGCATGTTTTCTTTCTTCAAAAATCATAACCATGAGATTTAAAGTTAGTATAATTCTATATTTTTTTATTATAACCACACTAGTATCTTTTGGTTCTGCAACGTAGAAATGCACCTATAAAATCCGAAGCAACCACCCATGAACTATTAGAACATAAATCAATACTCACTACTCACAATTGGTATGTCTGTTTAAGGTTCAATTCGTCAAAATTTTACTACAAAGAAAACAAAATTTTCTCACCCACCCACGTAAACACGTTTACCAAACCCGATACAATTAACTTGTTCACCTACAAACTAGTATAATGCTCTATTTCCTCCCACCTTTGATATTATAGGAAGTCTGCCGTGTCGGAACTCAGTAATCCGACACCTCAGCAAGTCGACTTGGCACGTGGGTGGGTGGCTTATCGTCATCTCGCTCCAATCATATTTCCTTTTGTTTGCTCACAGTCTCCCCATAGTCGGTCGCCGCTATTGTCAGGTCAGAAAAAATAGAAGGCCCCTACTAGAGGTTCGCGTGTGTGTGAGTTTTTGTGAGATAGTTTCTTTGAGGATCAGGTGGTTATGGGAGGTTTGAATCTATACTAATATTATAAAGCTGAAGAGTTTGTTTGTTTGGTTGAACGCGCTAATCTCAGGAACTAATTAAGGTTCGACTTGAAAAATTCTTTTAGTGTTGGATAGCCCATTTATCGAGGAAGTCTATAGGCTATATAACATCACGCTATGCAAAAATAAAACAAGTCAGAAGCGGCGGATGAAACCGCGGGGCACAGCTCGTCTGTAATAATTGGTAAAACAGGACGCAGTTTTTATGAAAAAATAGGTATTAACGTAGAAACCTGTTTGATCACTGATAAACATGGTTATCCGTTCACGGTTTTTTCGTGATCGTGGTGCTTGCAACATTGCCGAAATATCGGGAACTCAGAACAAATAATAAACATGGTAAATATTTCGTTTTCAGTGTTAATGATCGTGTTCCGTAGAAACTGCCTTGTAAGACATAAGATTTTAAACTACACCCACCCGCAATAACTTCCATTTATCCGTGATCATGGTGCTTGCAACAGCGCCGAAATATCAGGAACTCAAATCAATCAGTAAACATGGTAAATATCCCATTTCTAGTGTTAATGATAATGTCTTGTAAGAAATTCTGAAAATATAATCCCAAAAAAAGACATTCACAGATAGTCTTTTAATTAATATTGTTTCCTAAATTATAAGAAACAAACGCCTAAAGCAAGTAAAGTGATAAGTGACAAACGATAATCCGAAAAGGGCGAGAATCAATCACGAATTTCTGCTTTAGCAGCAACTGTAATTTCACAAATACCTAGCAATTTGCGGCTCCTTGGATCCCGTCCATCATTTAAAATGTCCCACTTTTCAGGTACTGTAGTATTCTCAGATTCTAGATACCTTTTGCCTACGCAAAAACAAAATTAAATTGTTTTAAACTCCTTTGTGCAAATCTCCTTCAAAATGTATTCCGGACAAAAATGGTTTTTATATTACAATTCTTAAATTATTACGATCTAACTTTCTTGAATGAAACTTTTAAATAGGCCGTAGCTTTTGCGCTTAGTTTACTTTCTTTTGCTCAATTCGAAAAAGTTAAAAACTTAATTTGTACTTGAACGTTGGAAGTCTTTCATTTTGCATTTGTTTCTTGTATAAATGTGGTATTATTAGATTATGATGAACTAAACTCTTACTTAAACACAAACATAGAGGCTTAATGAAGTTATATAGCTGTAGGTTAAAAAAGTAGAACTGTGGCCACAATGAAAAGTTGTGAGTATCGCAAATTAATCGCAAATTTTCGAGAAAAACAACACAAACGTACTCTAATTATAATAACTTTACCTTATTTAAATTGATTTAACAACACAACTAAGAATTGTTTCACCAAATCTAAGTTTTTCGTTTTTTTTTTAAATATTTATATAGGCTTAGGTTTCGCCGCAACTCGCCTGATGTGAAGCAATGATGCGGCCTAGGGTGGAGTTCGCCCGCCTGTAAGGAATCGCTTTACTCGAACTTTGAATCTGAAGAATCAGATTGTAATTTAGTAATTTTTTTGATATTATTTTGTACCCTATCACAATGTTGTGCTATTTAACCCAAACGTTGACTAGTAGAGAATGCCTTGTGACATTAAGTCCGCCAATGTAGCACTATTGTACCGACATGAAGTTTAAATAAATAAATAATGATCAGGGAACAGAGAAGCCGGCAGTGAATTGCATACACTGGCGGTTGGAAAGAAAGAAAGATAGAAAAAGTATTTATTAGACTCGCACAGAACAAATAAAAAAAAACATGGTTGAATTCACAATAAACGAAAATTATAAAAAGTAAACAAAAGAAAAAGATAAAACAATTAAACACACACAAACCAATCATATTTTGAACTGACATACAAAACACACGTGTTGGCACATTACATGATCAATTCAAGCATAGGTTTATTCAGAGATTCCCATAGTAAGGGACATCTAATGAAATAGATAACTATACATATTTGTGAACTAACAATTAGTGAAGCTCATTCATGGACACACGTATGGTGAGAATGTCCCATATTGGTACCGTTGGCTATGTCATCTTATGGTGTAGTAAAAGTTTGCCATATTAAATTATAAGCACATAACATTTGTTGGCTGTTCATTATTTTTTATTACTTATTAGTTTTGCTTACATATTTGTGGGCTGAACTTGAAAGGTGATTTAAGTACTAAGGGTGCGAACAAACTTATTAAACGATTACATTTACTATCATCATCAGCCTAGCAATTTCACCACTATGTTGGGGTCGGCTTCCAGTCTAACCAGATGCAGATAAGTTATTATTTTACATGGAGCGGCTGCCTATTTGACCTCCACAATCCAGTTTGTACTGGGTAATACGATTCCCCTTGGTAAGACTAGTTGTCAGAATTTCGGACCACTGACTTCCTGTAACGACTGTCAAAGATCCACTTTCCGAGGCACGGAGAAAACTCGATATGTAATTACCATCCACGGACTAAACTAGGTAAGCACGGCTTAACTTAAAGATCGACACGTTATTATTCAGCCACGATGTCCTCGATTCGATTTACTATCACACAATCTAAACTTTCAACCGCTTTCCAAATGCAGAAGGCGAAAGATATGAAAAATTGTGATGGTCTAAGTTGCATGGTTGTACTATCATGCATGGAATATCTCTGGATCTAATCAAGGAATCATGAATGTGGACACTAATCAATAAAAGCGAAAGAATTTGGCCAGGCTTTCTGAGAATAGTATTTGGATCTAACTCAGTAGAGAATTAAGTGAATGGCCAAAGTATGGAACTGTCTGGCGGGGTTGGCCCACCCTTCAAAGCAAAAGTGAACACGCACAGTTCTGTAAATTTTCGTTTCCTCGTAGACCTTATTCATCCCTTGCCATCAGACTAGATCGTAGTCAAGAGATGGGCCAAAATTAGGCATGAAAAAAGATACACGTGGACCAATAAACCATAAAAACCTAAACGAGGAACAGAGTGTTCAGATAAAAAAGATGGTAATTTTCAAAAGAAAGACAGCACAATCTAACATTTCAAAAAAATCTGCATTGTGTCACAGCTCAAAGGCTCGTCCTTTACTGAGCGCACAACTTAGAAGTCGTTACTTACGAGCAGTTAGGTCGCTACTTCATGATGGTTTCTGTACTTGGAGCTGACGACGGGTAACACGAGCAGAACTGGCGTTTGCTAAGATATTTTATGAGGTAGTCCTTGTTCGCAACGATTATCTGTTTTATTTATTATATCTGAGTTCAAGAACAGCCACTGTTCTCAAATTGATGAAGTAAAATAGTCTTCATTTCCGATACAGAGCAGGCCTGTATCCCGTCAATCATTTTAAACATGTTGGAATGGACACCGACGCGAAAATGTTTACCACGTATTCAGTACATCATTCTGAATCTCGCATGTATTATTTCGACAAATTAAATTCAAAATTGAGCTAGCTCGTGGCTAAACAATAACAGCCGCTCGGGTCGATCTTTAGGTTAAGCCGTGCTTACTTTAGGTTGTGGATGGTTGATCACCCATTACTTACCAAGTTTCCTCCGTGCCTCGGAAACCACGTTAAGCCGTTGGTCCCGGCTATCATTTATAGATCTATGTTAGTCGTTAGGTAGTCAGTGGCCCAAAAAGTCTGACAACCAGTCTTACCAAGAGGTATCGTATTATCCAGTACTAACTGGGTTGTGGAGGTCAGATAGGCAGTCGCTCCATGTAAAATACTGGTATTCAGCTGCAACCGGTTAGACTGGAAGCCGACCCCAACATAGTTGGGAAAAGGCTAGGCAGATGATGATGAAATTCAAAATTCATGTCAGACAGACAATCCGCAGGCAGAGGTACATAATGAAGGTTAAAAGTTATTAAAGACAGCCCCGTAACGCTCATTCTTCTCTACACTCTCTATAGAAAAGGCAACAACGAACTCGCCAGCTAAGAAACATGGTTCCAACTAGAAGCATCACACTAAGTAGAAATCGTGATCACTGTTAAAATGTTAGAAACTAAGTACTTCCCACTAACGCATTTATTCTAAATACATAGTTTTTTTTTTCAATTATAATATTAGGGGTTAAAGTACGAAATTGCCGATTTGTATGGACATTTCGTGAAAAGTGATATTTCCATACTAAATTTTTTTATTTTTCTTGGAAACGTCTGAACTGATTATGTATGATGCAATTGCAACCTATAGAGTAAAAAAGGTGCGCTGCACTGCGTATCTTAAATTCTCAAAACAGTCATATGACAAAAAAAAACCTCCTTGAAGTAGTGAAACCGACGGCACATTGAAACAGGTGTTTTGACACTACCCTAATATGCAAGTACTAGTACGGTTTTAAAACTCTGTTTTTGTTTTTTTTTTTTTTTTAAAACGTTGCCCCACACTAGGAATTTCTCCTGTATCGTGGGTGCGTTTACAAACATTTAAACTCACATACACAAACAGCCAGACCCGGAACAACTACCTGTAGATCATACAAATATTTGTTCCGTGCGGGGATCGAACCCTCGACACGCAGCGCAGCAGTCAATCGCTCAGCCACTGCGCCAACCCTGCCGCTCTAAAAGAAATTTAAAAATTAATCTAAAAAAATGAAATTATGAAAAAATAAACGACAAAGTTACGAACAGAACAAAATGTGAGAAAAAAACGGTAATCTCATGGTTATAGTTATTTATTTATTAGATAATGTTTAAAAATAATCAAATTCTTACCGTCAAGATTATTGTAAAGCAATTTCCTATTAATATAAAGTACGTATCAGTCTTGGAAAGTACTGTAAGTTATCCAATGGTCACATGGGTCACGTGAACAGCACATATCGTGTCAGTTTCATACTTATATCTTGTTGACGTGTTTGTTTTTGGCAATCCAAAATAGGTCACATTTTCTTCGACATTCTAGAAGTTTAACATATTCGAGTGGAACTTTTTCTAACACATTATTTCTTATGTAAGTAACATCTAAATAAAATAATAACTACTGATATTTTTCAACCTTACCAACAGCCTGTCTGCACTGTCTAACATCGTATGGACCTTCAGGATTTTTCCAATTAAAACAATAAAAATTATTCTTATAAAACGTTAGCCCAGGCCCAGTAGAATTAAAACATATTATATTAATTGTGAGTGAAGTAAAGTACATTATAATAGTATAATAATAATAATAATATAGTCAGCCAGACACAGGCCTCCTCTCTATAAAACATTGCTATAGATTTTAGCAATGCCAACAAATCATCACACCACTCAAGCTGATATTCAGAATAGCATGCAATGCACAAAACTATGCTCGTACTTTCCGCAGAGTAAATTCAGTGATAATTAACGTGAATAAAATTGACGGACAGCTGAGTAAGGGAGCGACCACACCTATCGACGTAGAATCAGCTTGAGCCGGCCAGAAGAGCTACCTGCTCATGCAATAAATAACTTCATTCGCCTTGTTTCGTTTAGGACCACGTGACTCGACACCACGTCGGACTATTTGCTTTTTTGCAGAGACAAAAGCACTTTCTGATCGGTTCAAGCCGATTCCTCGTCGAAAAGAATGATCATCACTTGCACTTCCTAACCCTTGCGTAAAATGTACCCGGCAGTCTAACAAAGTGTAGAAGAACAAGCACCATCAAGTTTAAGTCAGTGGGTAGATTCCGACATAACCCTCCATCTCTCGAGAAAGGTTGCCACGACGAAGTTCTCGCAAAGAAAAACTTGTACTTGAAATGAAACTAACTTTAGTTACCTGAATAGTTTTCGACGACTTTTACAACCTGTGTGAAGAGATAAGGCTCTATAAATCAGTGATTTGTTTACTATTGATTACAAAAATTCGACCACCAAGCCCGACAACTGATAAATCATACTCTAATTAAATTCGGGTTTTACAAGGTAAAATCAACTCCTCTTATTGTTGAAGTCGGTTTAAATGTAGCCTATGTTCCCCGGGTCATAATAACGAATCGATTGACACCTTATTCATCAAAATCGGATGAATAGTCTAGGCGCTACCGAGGAACATACGTAAATACAAATATACATATATACATAGACTGCTAAAATCATAACCCTTCCTTTTGACTTCGCCGTAGTCGGGTAAAAAAAAGCTCACAGAAATGTGGAGATGGTGAAAGCTAAGAGAGACCGATACCCAGCATTGGGTCCAGTCGGGCTGTGGATGACGATGATTAAGTAAAAACACAAAGGAAATGGTTACTACCACGTGCTCTTGAACAGCTTTGATGAATTCAAAGGCATTGCAAGTATTATACACAGGTTAGCCTCAACATACAGGGTGTAAACCCTAGACCCTAAGACCCTTCACATAGCCGTCAACCAAACATTCTGTACATCAAACTAAGTAACTTTACTCAAAAATTCTGGGAATCGACTGTTTTTTTTGGTGTGGAATTCACGCTTTACGGTAGGACTCGATGGAAAGCACTCAAAGCATTGTGCTGATGGATAAATTGGATACTACGGGCGTCGTGGAGGTGTGTAAAGTAAAAATCTTACATTAAAAACATGTATTTAAAAAAAACTTGTGAAAAAGTTGGGACTTTTACCTCCAATATCTCCTTAATTAGAAGGTTCCCAGGTAAGGACCACAAAAAAAAAAAGTAGAACAAGAGCCTTTCGGCTTCGCTGAGGGTCTATTTACACCCTAAAGGTATGTATCTGGATAGGTACTAGAAACAATTCCTGTATTAATTGTGTTATAATCAGGTGACACGATTGATAAACCCATCAAGTATATAATAATCCTATTCAATGAGGTGTCATTTAATACAGATTATGTTGGTACTTTACGCTAGCTCATCATCATCATCTGCCTAGCCTTTTCCCAACTATGTTGGGGTCGGCTTCCAGTCTAACCGGATGCAGCTGAATACCAGCATTTTACATGTAGCGACTGCTTATACTGACTACTTAAGCTAGCTCATAAATAGTGAAATAATAATTAACTAAAACCTCTTCTCCATATTGTAACGAAAACTTCGTCACAATGTGCTATTTTTTTTTTGAGAAAAATTCTGTATTGACAATGATTTTGTTTACAAAAACAATAAAAAATAAAACGTTTCCGAAGGGAATTCTTTCAGGAAACATATCATATTTATTTAGTTTTTACGGGGTAACTTTACTCGAAGTTACATATTTTACAGTTATGTGAGTCTATAAAAGTAAAAAGTACGACATGAAAAGATGTTTCAGCTAACAAAATATCAAATTATCGCTGCTTATGTAATTATTTGTAGTACTTTGTCTTCAAAATAACATATCTTTCCACATTTAAAAAGCGCTGGTCATACCACATAAAAGCTCTAAAAGGTTATTCCCGTAAAAAGTTATGTCCAGCGATTAAACTTACACGTAAACATATTAAAAAGGTACTTATACACCGCAAAATACACGATACACGCTCATACACTTAAAACGCAAGTATTTTCAGAGAAAAAACCGTTAGCCTGTACTAATTTACCTAATAATTCGAACATACGCAACAAGGTCTAAATGTGTAAAAATAAATATTAAATTTAATGTCATCATACAATTTTGTTGCCTAAAATTGAAATGCAAACTATGTTAGTAGCATTCCGGTGCTGATTAGGGCGGTGGGCGGGAAGGGCGGCCGCCCAGCGCGCTATATAAGCCGGCGCCAGGGCGGGCGACTGCACAGCACCACTTGTTGCCGACGCTAGTGCCTGCCAGTTGCCAACGTTGCTGAAACAACACTTCATACGATTCAGGTAAGTGGAAAAAAAAATATAGTGAACAGGAAAAATCGGTTTGAATTTTTCGCAGAAAGTTTTTTCTGAAAAATATTTTGGTGATGAAAATTGCATAAAAAAAAATAAACAAAAACAAATGCTAAGTAAAAAAGAAATATTCTACACATTATCATGAGAACAATATTAATAAACTAAATCACTTAAAAACTGCATTTACTTATCAAAATGTGCATAGTTATAAAATTATGCATCCGTAAAAACCTAAATTGAAATAATTCAGTTAGTTGGAAAAGTTTAAAACAATACGTCCGAAAATTATGGTATACTAAAGTCTCAAACTTTTCAAGATAGAGCTCTTCGTATTTACTGCGCAGAAAGTAAAGTGGCTTACTTCAAAAGTTTTAGTAGCCTCGTCTTTCAATTGAAATGTTTTTTTTAATGCCTTTATAACTAAAATATTATTGTGATAACACACAAAATTAAACCATTTTCAGGACATCGTTACAGAAACGTAATATTTTTTTTTTAAAGTTATATTTCCTGAAAAATACAACGAGAAAATAAATCGAATAAAACAAACAAATAATATTGACAAACTTTTTAATAACAAAATCAATGCCCTTTTAACGTTACCAAACTTTTAATCGTTGATTAAACTGACGTCAAACGATAATCGACGGAACGACGCTAAAGATAATCTCCTTTGTTTAATAGAAGAACGTTACTCAAAACTTCCGTTATTATTTCATTAATGACTCCAACTTCACTTTTAACCGCTCAACTTTGAGTTGTGAACTAATAAACTCCGTAACACTGAGTTGGAAAACTATAAAAAAGTTTTCTAAATCCTACCAAAGCGATTGTCGAGAAAATATTAGAAAAGTTACGTTTTATACTTCGGTTAGGCCTTTGATCGTCAGTGAAGTCATTTAATATCCTAATACTTAAAATATGTTTATTTTACATTTAGTTTGCAAGTTACGCGATTATAGAAAAACCTTCGAGTTTTTTTATTGTTAAGAAATGTCGCGGCAAAGAAATTAATATACATTGTTGAACTTTCACTTTTGTATGGAATTTTTAATCTAAGATTTAATTTAACATTTTTAACAAAGCTACGTAAGTTTTTGTAATATTCTTTTAAGAAGTTACAGGTTTTTAATTGCCATTAAATGAACGTATACTTATGTATGTGTAAATAAATATATTGGGTGTAACAGAAAGGGTATATTCAGATAAAAGCACAATTTGAAACATATGACTTGAGCAATGTCTGGACTTTAAAAGAGACTGTGACCTTTGAGTTTGTTTCGGATGTTTCTTCTCAGAGTAGTCAGGTATGAAACACCGGCCCCATCTAGTTTTAAAACAACATGTTGTGACATGTAAAAGAGTTTTGTAAACCAATTTACAGAAATAAATATGATTTATGATGATTTATGATTTAAAGGATATGCTGCAGACCATCAAACTGAACTAGTTTCTCTTTGGGTCCAATACCGGAAATGCGAAAAAATTATCAGCTGCCCCATACAAAATTGCAATACCCACTCGACCCAAATATATCGGACAGCTGATATTTTTTTCGCATGACTAAGGAAAGAGTTGTTCAGTTTGATGGTCTGCAGCATATTCTTTCATAAAAGACTAAACCCTTTCTGTTACACCCTGTATAATATTTCATACTCCTCAAATAAACGACGTAATTATTGAACCATCCCAGAACGTGAAAATCTTTTTGCAACCAAAATTTTTCTTTCTCGTTTGCTGTAATATATTTTTTTTAATATTCTCTTAGATATTGTTCTAAAGAAAACACCACAACGGGCAGCAAAGAATTGATTAATATCATAGCATTCAAACATGAAACCAAAGGTTTTCATTTTTCGATAAAATGTATAAAAGAACACGGATTTTGATCGGGAAAATATCTGTATCTCTAATGAAAGACTTGAAAGAAGGCATTCGACGTTTACATCAAAATGGTACACAGTCTTTAAACACGACACAATTTCGAATATCATACAATTTTTAAAATTTTAACCTGTCATGGTCACTAACATTTTCATTAACACTAGAAACGGGATATTTACCATGTTTATTGATCAACAGCGCCGAAATATCGGGAACTCAAAGAAATCAGTAAACATGGTAAATATCCCGTTTCTAGTGTTAATGATAATCTTACAATTTTAAAGCTTTCTCAAGTTCTGTAACTGATCTGACGGTATCAATTAAACTAAGATTAAGCAGCTTCTTAGACAGTCGCTTGTGTACAATTCATTAGAAAGCTTGTGGGTTAACCAACCACTAGTTGAACCGACGTTTTAAGTCCAGCCTGAATTATTTCTAGGCTTAAAACTTAGCACGTTTGAAACACACCGCGTACAGTGGAGTTAGGTTTTCCATTCACTTTTTATGCACATGGTTGAGGGAGTTTTCAGTGGTTTTAATTTTTTTTTTTTTTTTTTAAAAACGTTGCCCCACACTAGGAATTTCTCCTGTATCGTGGGTGCGTTTACAAACATATAAACTCACATACACAAACAGCCAGACCCGGAACAACTACCTGTAGATCATACAAATATTTGTTCCGTGCGGGGATCGAACCCGCAACACGCAGCGCAGCAGCCAATCGCTCAGCCACTGCGCCAACCGTGCCGTCAAATACTTAATTCAACTGAGTGTAATGCGGTTTACATCAGAGGCGCATGCTTTGACGAGTGAAAAAATCTGGGTAATATTTTTATACTACATACTTTGTAACAAACATCAGTCTCTACATTAAATTAAAATATTTCCAAAATATTATTATCAGTCCTCTTTTATTAATATGTAACCTAAAATAAGCGGTTACGCGTGACTCTGTCCGTGTTAAATATTATTAATCAGTTTATTTCAAGTCAAATTAATTAATCCATACAATTACAACTTATATCGATACAATAAAAAAATATAGGAAATTTTTTTTTTTATGAAAAATACAGAAAAATAAATTAAATTATTACAATTATAATAGCTATTGTGTTAGTAAAACCTTATGCACTTAATGTAACAGGGACCAACCATTTCCACATACAAATCAGGCCATATCAAACATGCTAAAAGAATACTACTAATATTAAATTTTGCAAAATTCCAATGTAATCCCTAGGGATTGTTTTCATAAAACCGCTTCTAAGTCAAACATAAAAAAAAAAGTGTGCGTACACACTTTTCAAAGAATTTGTATCATCAGACAATCATTTTTGACTTCATACTGTCAGTCAGTCAACTAATTATATTATTTATCATACGAAACTGTTTATAGATAAAAATCTTCTTTAGCTTGTCGGTGTCCTATTTGATACACCCCTGCCTAACCCTTCGAAGATTACAGGCGTGATGTTATTTTATGTTATCTTCTTTAAAGCTAACACTTATTACTTTATTCATTACTTGACATTTTCAAGTCTGGAGGACTGCCTCGTTGGTTTAGTGGTCGCAAGCGCGACTGCTGAGCAGGAGGTCCTGGGTTCGATTCCCAAGTTGGACAAAAAGTTATTGTGTTTTTTCCATCAAGAATTGCTCAGGAGTCTGGATTTGTGGCCAGTTGATGGCAATAGGCTCACCCCCTATAACATGGGTCAAAAACTTAACTGGCGAAATGTGGGTGTATTATTAGGTACACCTCTGCCCTAGGTACACCCTTCGGGGATTACAGGCGTGATGTTATGTTATGTTATTTTCAAGTCAAACTTAAGTACAAAAATTTACATTAACCTTTTCATATTTGCTTACCAATGTCGTTGATGAGTCATTTAAACAATACACCTCACTAATTACTTCCTATATCAACGGTCTAAGGTATCACCTTCAAAGTAATCGTCTAGTTAAAGTCAATAGTGTAAGACAAGACGTGGTGTTTCTTACCTTTAATGTTTATTAGAACATTTTCCTTAACTATATGGACGATGGTACCTACATCAGCTTATGAGCTCGTGGCTTAATAATAACAGCCACTCGGGTCGATCTTTAGGTTGAGCCGTGCTTGCCTAGGTTGATCTGTGGATGGGTGACCACCCATTACATACCTACCGAGTTTCCTCCGTGCCTCGGAAAGCACGATAAGCCGTTGGTCCCGAGAGTCATTTGTAGAACTTTGCCAGTCGTTAAGTAGTCAGTGGCCCAAAAAGTCTGACAACCAGTCTTACCAAGGGGTATCGTGTTACCCAGTACTAACTGGGTTGTGGAGGTCAGATAGGCTGTCGCTCCATATACTGGAAGCCGACCCCAACATAGATGGGAAAAAAGGCTAGGCAGATGATGATAAGCTTATGAACCCCTGGTACTAATTTTGCTGCATGAATCCGATATGTGGTCGTTGTTTTGGAGATACAAAAAAAAAAATCTGTTGTTTCTGTCTATTCTACATGAAAAGCCGTAAGTTTATGTACAACAAATATTTCAAGCTGTTTCTTTCAATATTAAACAATATTGGAAGAAACAGCTTGAAACATTTTGTCCGGAAACCTACTTTTAACATAAAATACCAAGTTGAAACTTACAACATTGCTTAAGACCGGCTCAGGACTTACTGAATTTCACATAATTCAAAAACTTGGTCAATAAACTATTCGTTATAAGAAGTTGATTTATGTGTAGTCCGCCGACACAACAAATAGATAATGTACTTACCTATTGTAGATTATTCCCTAAGACCTAGTAAAGTGTCAATGGCAATGTTTCGTATTTCTACAATGAAAGCAGTTATAGCTTAGTGATGTGACCGTTGGAATGCCAAATCATAGGTCTCAAGTTCGAACCCAAGAGATGCACATCTGATTTTTCGGAATCATGTGCGTATTGTATAGATATTTATTTTATTTGGCTCTTCAACAATGAATACACTGTTACATATAATATAGTAAAACATTTCAAACTAAAGTCTAAAGTGCCTCATTACTAATTTAATATCACTAGGCTTGGTGAAGGAAAACATCGTGACGAAACCAGCATGTCTAAGAGATATTTCTCGACGCCATGTAAAGCCAAGTCAAAGACCCATGGGCAGCATAAAAACTTTGACCCCAGGTTAAGCACTAACCGCACGATACAGAAGAAGAGACAGTGAATGTAAAGAGTAGTAAGACTGTCTTTCACTTTTTTTAAGCCTTCCATGCATTTTTCAGTTTTCTATCTTCTTTATAGCAGACAGAATATGACTTGGTCTAGGCTGTCTTATCTCACTACTTAGTTAACAATAACTAAAATACTAAAACCTTTTTGAAATCAGATACTTCAAAAAAATTTAAGTTCATACTTAGAATAGTTTAACTTTCTTTTTGACTTTAAAAAAAGGCTTAATTTTAAAGGGCGTTCAAACTCTTAACCTTATAACTATCATTCGTTCTTTACGAATATTTCTCTCTTACATAAGCATTTGCGTAGCCTTTGCCCAACTATGTTAGGGTCTAGTTTTAATCTAAATACCAGTATTTTACTAGAGCAGCTGCCTATCTGACTCCTATTCACCATTTGGTGGGTAACAGATACTCCTTGGTGAGACTGGTGGTCAGACTTTCGGGTTTCTGACTATCTGTAACGATTTTCAAAGAAACTTATACTGTCACTTACGGGATATCTTCCGTGATTGTTCATTATATTGAGCTCCCGATATTTCGACGCTGTTGCAAGCGCCACGATCGCGGGTCACGGAAGATATCCCGTAAGTGACAGTATAAGTTTAGTTGTAAACCGTGAAAGCATAAAACAGTGTTTGATTTTCAGAGATTCACAAATGACAGCCAGGATCAACTTCAACAACGGGCTTATTGTGTTTTCCATGACTCGATATGGATTGATGGTCATCCATCCACGGAAGATTGACCCTTGCGGCTAATATTATTTACCCTCAAGCTCCTCTCACGTAAAAAAATTCCCTCACATATTCAATATTATTATCATGCCAATCAGTGAATGTAAACGAATGACATAATGTGCCCCCTACTTGTCTCTCAAGCGGAACAAGTAGGTCACTGTCGATCGCGGAGGGTTCACATGTGCACAATGCGAACTGACGTATGCACTGTTGTAGACTAACATCATTGTTTATTAGTCTCTCTCAGTATCCTTCAGGGACTAATCTAGATTCTAGACCGAATAAAATGTAGCCTATGTTACCCAGGCCATAACAACGAATCGATTGACACCTTATTCATCAAAATCGGATGAATAGTTTAAGTGCTACGGAAGAACATACGTAAATACAAACATACATACAAACAAAGACTGCTAAAATCATAACCCTTCCTTTTGGCTTCGCCGTAGTCGGGTAAAAAGAAAAACGGGACAATTGATTTTAAGGGATTTAGACATAAATTTACGCAAAGAAAGAAGAAAAAAACAGAGCTAGGTCGTTTTTCGGTATTTTGACATCCAAAGTCTATTCAGTTGAAATTCATGTTTAGATTGGAAAACTTCTGGTTCATCTTTACCACAAAAGCCAATACTTACGATGGATAGTGCTATTTTAGTAAGCAAACAAAATATAAAATGCTGTCGTGCCTAAGAGAAGCTGAAGAGAAAGTAAACGCATAAATAAAAGGAAATCGATGCTTACCAAATATTTTTCCAGTGGTATGACATTTTATACCACATACATTATTGAGGAAAATATTGACGGAATAGAAAATATAAAAATTATAAAAAATCTTTTGAACGCCATTGCGTATCTCCCATACGCAAAAGCGTTCAAAGAATGTTTCTATAATTATATTAGTATTATAAAGGGTGACTGGTAATTAGTGACCGATACTTAAACACGTGATTATACTCATGATAACAAAACATTTTTTTTATACCTACTCGTTCACTTGTATCCCAATAACACAACAGCCGTATCAAATACGCGCGCGCGCGCCTGTGTAGACTAACCTATCAGCTGTTAGCCGCGTGACACCGTTCTGTCTCATTACTATAACACCGTGCAACAGTGGGTAGGCAAAGGCCTTTCTCTACCTATCTTTACTCTTCTCGCCGTGCAAAGAGAAGTCCGTCTGTCTTAGAAATTATCTCATTTAAATTTTCTTCTTTCCTATCATAGGAAGGAAGAAAATTACAACACAAAAGATAAGCAAAATCGGAAGCAGGTCAACAATTTTACGAAAGAAAAAACATTTTTACAAAATTAAATATTCAAGTAGGTGGTCTTCCACGCTTAGTTGGAAACGTGAACGAAATTAATTAAACAATTTCTAAGAATATGCAAAACTAGACAATTAAAACTAAGTCCGCAATAAAAGTTGAGTGAAAACTATGAAAAGCTAAAAGTAGTTAGAAATAAAATTGTGACAACACTATGCACTAAAACATTGCACGTTTGTACTAAGTTTGTTAAGTGTACAGACTATTATTGTTTTGCAGACTGAATATTATCATTGCACTTGTTATTGAAGGACAAATTCTCATTCTAACTTAAAAACATTGCGTTCAAGTCATTACCTCATCTCAGCGACAATCAATGTCAAAATTTTGGATAAAGGTTTTTTGACAGATTGAAATTGGAATATGAAAACACTTAAAAAAAAAAAAAATTAGGAAGAACCAAACTTTGACGGCCTCCCTACAGTCTCGGGTAAAGGGTAGCACCAAGGCACCAACACGCTTCTGAGCGTGGTGTCGGGCAGAGTGGACAGTCAAATTCTGAGGCATTGGTCACTCATGCATGACCAAAATAATAATTATTTTAAATTTTAATAACATAGCTGTAAGTATCTTCCTACTAACAAAATATGGCAAGTTTCAATTAATTATTAATCAGTTTATTTCAGATAACACCAATACATACAATCACAAATTATATCAATACAATGAAGAAAAAAAAAATACAGAACAAATGTGAATAATGCGATGTGTGTGTGTGTGTGTGTGTATGTGAACAATTAATGTGTGCTTGGTCTGAAATAAATATTTTCAATTTCAATTTGAAAAATACACTTTCGTTACACAATTTTGCTGGAACACCCGCCGAATTAAACGTATGACATCATCGAATTCTCATTAAAATATGAACATTACCCTTCTTTCTGAGGCCCTAGCACGAGCGCGTGATGTAAACGTAACGTAAACATGTCGATTTTAAAATTAAAAATACTTGTTTCACATTACAATATTTCAAAATTATAAGAATTTATTCATATCTATGAATTATACTGATTATGCTTGTAGCAAACAATTTAACTAAAATGCTATAGGATAACGCTCTCTCTGTAGTCCTATTCTGAAATGTTCTTTACTAACCTTACCCAACTGACGGCATACAATTCTAAAACGGAACTCACTTGTTTTTACCCGACTACGACGAAGCCAAAAGGAAGGATTATGATTTTACCAGTCTATGTATGTATGTTTGTATTTACGTATGTTCCTCCGTAGCGCCTAAACTATCCATCCGATTTTGATGAATAAGGTGCCAATCGATTCGTTATTATGACCCGGGTAACGTAGACTACATTTTAACCGACTTCAACAATAAGAGGAGTCGATTTTAGGTTGTAAACCCCGAATTTAATTAGAGCGTGATTTTTCAGTAGTCGGGTTTTTTAGTTGTAGTATACCACACATATTCTTATTAAATTAAATCATCATGGATTGACACTTTTCGAATTTCGAATGTGATGAATGATGATTGATGATTTTATAGAATAACACCAAATATCTACTTGAAAAGGGCCGAAGAGGAAAATGGTTTATATGGCCTATCAATGACGGATGGGGCAACCTCAAACAGAAACAGAAGTCACATAATAATAGGCATTATGTAGGTGTGTGTTTTTGCTTTCTTTCAAATAGGCACTCACTCCATGTAAAATACTGATATTCAGCTGCATTCGGTAAGACTGTAAGCCGACCCCAACTAGGCTAGACAGATGATGATGATGTGTGTTCTTTGCTTTCAAACAAGTAGACACGTCCTATTTTAATTTGAAGATTTTTTTCTTTTTCAGTCAGCTAGACAGGTACCCAAGAGTACTATATTCGTATTTGGATCTTGCCAGTATGTAGGTTGCCTAAAATAAAGGGTAAATTGAATATTTTACGATATTTACAACATAAATTCATTCGGTTAATGTCACCAGTTCAAAAGTGGTCTGTTATCCGGAACATAATTGGTTTAGTTACCAATTACATCAAAGTGCGAGAGTTAATCAGATTATTCTTTCATTAATATTAATGGCATTATTATCTACTCATAATAGTCATTAATTACTCTTGGGTATTTCAAAAATTTCTGGTCAGTCAGTTATGTTCCTCGAAAATATTGTGAGTATAATGTTGTACTTTATTTTGACGTAGTTAGTTTTGTGAAGGGTGTGTTCGACATAGTCACAATTTTTTACCTTGTGTTTAAAAAAAAAGAATGCAGCATGTTTAGTCATATTTTATTGTTTCCGAAAATACCAGAACTAAAAAGGAAATTTACAAAAACATGTCAACATTTTCAAACAGCATGCTATTAGGCATAAAGAAACTAAACATTCACAATGTCAGTTTTCCTAGCACAAGTAAAATTTTGCTGAACGCAAAATGTAACGTCTATCAGATCGGATGCTTGTCACAAACGTAGTTATGTCAATGATATGTGGAGCTACGAGGGTGGAAATTGACAATATCTTAGATGACAGTTGAACTTTAAAATATAATAGTTTGTTCATGAGAATTCGGTTTGGTTTAGATACTGGTAAGATTTGGAGTAAGTTTCTTTAGTTAATTATCATTTATCATCAACCTAGTTTATTTGGGTTAGCATGTTTTATACCAGCCATGAGTTCAATATGTGGAATCGCAAAGAGGCGGATTAGTGGCTGATTAGTACAATTAATTAAGATCACAAGATTGTTGTAAAAATATACGCATTGGTTAAGAACCTACATAAAACTAATAATAATATTACAAGAAAAGCAAATGAAAACCGTGAACATTCATTTAAAAACCAAACCAATTTTAATAACGATAGGTACCTACAGGTAAAAGGCTTAAAATTTCACTTCTCACAATAACCGAATAAACTGAATTGAATTTAATGTTATAATGCCAGTTGCACATGCTGCCGTGGACGGCCGCGTCAATTTCACGCGTCCTCACTTCTACATCCAGCTTTAATTATATTATCAATTTCACCCTGCGATATTTTCCATGGAATCCGCTAATATACGAACATAGCACCCTCATAGGCTTAACGTGGCTTAATAAGCTACGAATAACCGTTTACGTTCCGTCAATTAAAAATAATTGTGTCAAAATTACAGTAATTTCAGAATTTCGTATGAGTACTTTAGAATTAATAATGGGTCGTATCAAGTTATGAATATCTAAGCAAATATAACCTTTATTGCTGTGTGAAGTTTAGCAATAGTAAATTCGCACGATTGTAATGTTTCTGCTCTTTGTCAAGTTTCAATAGAAATTCATTTTAATTGGAGTGCCAACCAACATTGTGTTAACAACAGTTAGACAACTTTTCATAATTAGGTGTAAAAACACCCTAACGAAGACGAGAGACGTTTCTTCCCGTCATTACGACCAATATTTACTCATAAAAAAAATGCAATCCGTAATCCCAGGCATACCTTCTAGTTACGGAGATTGATTACGGTCCAAGATTTCCACAATTTTTTTTTTTTTCATTTATAATGTCATGACCCCTGTACTATTCAATGCATAATATTTTGAGTGCGTAACATTAAGCGCTACCGTAAAACGTGATTTTTCTTGCCAAAGAAATAGTCGTTCCCCAGCCCCAAATTTTCCGCAGTGTTATATTAGTTTGAAGTTATACAGAACTCTTGGTTGGCCGTTTACACCCTGTATTTTTCCCTCAAAATAATATCGACGACATGGAAGATATATTTTTTTAAATTTATTTAAAAATATAAAAACTTTACGGCAACTTAAAACATAAAAAAAATATCGTTTTCTAACTTTTTGATGAATTATGACATTTATGTCATAATTCAATTTATTCACACGCAAATCAAAGGTACTCAATTTTCTCGCACAGCCCTTCAGTAGACAGTAAGTATAGATAACACACAGTATTATAACATATGAAAATTCACAAGCCATTCCCACGGGGACTTACGATCATTGACGAATATGTTGAAAGATTCGTTTTGAATATTTTGGTGAATCAACTTCTGAGATACGAAAAATTTTATGTTAGAAAATCAAACCGAGATAAATGTACAGGACAAATATTTGGGTGATCTTGTATAGATGATTATAATAACTACTATCGATTGTATTTTTTCTGAAATTAATAAATTGAATTAAATTATTCCTTAAAATAAACTCATGCCTAATTTTTTAATCGAAGATAAAAAAGCCTGACAACTTGATGTCTAAAAATAGGCCAAGTTCAAAAAGGTCAATTTCCAATCAATTTATTAAAACACAAATATCTGTATAAAATTGCAATTCCCGTAGTTTTCTTCACAAAAAAAACATTAGGAAGGAATACATTATCGTTACCTTAATGTCTGCCATTCGGCAACAGGCTTTACCCAAAGGGTTTTGCAAATTATTTTACATGTAAAGGAAAAACCGGAGCAAGTCGATATTTCTGTTATCGCATTTACCTTTTCTAACGTGAAATTCAAATGATTCCTTGATTACATCGTGTTCTGTTGTTAACATTACCATTTTACTTTCGGTACAAGAAAATTATTCGTTGTTGTTAATTTGAACGGAACGTTTTTTACAATTGATTCAAAATTCACGAAATTGTTTTCTTCATGTCTAAATAAGTTGTCACGTAATTACATGAAATTGATCATAGTCAGAATCTTCTTTTAGTAAAATAATTAATATATTCTTAGAAAACATTCTGTACTAAAAGAATTATCGTTGGTAGGTATTTTGTTATCATCCATAATCATTTATTTCAACAATTTTTTTTCACTTCAAAGTAGTTGGTAAGTATTGTATACACAATATTTCAATTCATATTTTATATGTATTGAAATATTGTGTTTTTATGCATGAATATTCTTGAAAGAATAATCTGGAAAGAGTTAAAGGTAAAATTACAGGAAAAAAATCAAATCCAGTCTCAATAAAATCAAGCCTACAATTTTCGGTAACAGAAAATATTTTTTTCTAAAAAAACAATAACCCGGTTGTACTTAGCAAATATTAGTTTGGTCCCCGTGGACACTACTGGCAGATTAAATCAAGCTAGTGGTCCAATATTTCAGGCAGACTACAATAGTCGAGAAAATGTTCACCACACCTGAAAATAAGTAGTAACGAATTTCAGTTCCAATTTGGAATTATCAGAGTAGCATCACTATTTTACTGTTCAATGAATTTGGGAAATGATTGCATTGTGCCAAATGGTGATGGTATCTTTAATACGTGTTCCGATCTTGCAGAGACTTTTGTAAGAGGGTGGTAGTAGAGGATTTTCGATTTCAATTAGATTCGATTCGATTTGAAACGGAATAAAAGAATTGAGGAAGTTATTACTTTTTGGAATTTCGTGTGATAAGATGTTTTTGTGTCATGGATGGAAGTCTGTTTTTTTTTTCTTTTTCAACATTTAATTTCAATAATTGTGTCAGTAATTAATTCACACATAATAATAAAATTTACGACTGCAAATATTACCATGGTAATTTGAAATTCTTGCATGAACGATAATCATCAATTTCGCATGGCCAGAAAACAGTGTGAGTTTCACTAATTGGGCTTGTAATTAAATGATAAAATCCTTTTATTTATTTAATCGGTCCGGAAGCACATATTAACGTCTGTTTTCAAATTTTAACGTGGCATTTAAGTGAAATGACATAATAAATGTATCATTTAATGAATCATTTAATTTTCACGTACATTTGATTTGCGGGATTTGAGTCTGATTTCAGCAAATTGTAGATTTACGAAAGCCAAATCTCATAATGAATGCTTATAATGTTATATCATTCGATATGTTTTGCTATGAAGGGGTGAACGAACGAATGAACCGTGAAAGCGGAATGAAGATGATTGAAGAGATGAGGTGAATGATACACGAATCCCGTACGACTGCATAATTTGCGCTTACGTTGATTTATATTTTCGCTATATTGACATTTTGGTCAGACATTTTTTTGAAATGATGAAAAAGTGGGTCAATTAACATATTTAATAGGTCGAATTTAAATAAAATGATTGTTTAAATACATATAATTTGGATTTCATAGTAAGAACAGGCAAAATGTTTAAAAACTTGAACTTGAATTCTCTTTTATGTCAATTGTCAGAACTGTGTTTCCACTGTGTTTCCACTGTGTAACCCTGAAAAAAAAGTGAGTTAACACATAATGGCACGGATGAGCAAAGATATCTGTGTCAATGTAATATATAACTCCGCAGCATGCGCTGAAAAGTTCACAGTGTCCTTATATCCAATTCCCGTCACCCATATTTGATTGTGTACAAAATAGTGCTTGCATTTGATAAAATGGCAACCCTAGGGACGTCGACAGCATCCATTTGTGGTTTAGTCGAATCGACGGCTCAATTCGTCGTCGCCTTTGCGGTAACATCGATTCTCCTAACTCTATTAGGGACCGCAGTTGAATCTGGACGGATGACTTTGACAAAGTTTGTTAAAAAGATTGCTTTGTCAGATATAGATGGTGTTTTACGCGAAAATAATTTTACTTTTCAGGTTGCATTAAAAGAGTTGATTTATATTAGTTGAAATAAGCCCAAAATATGCAATTTAAGTGCTCTAGAAGAACTTTTCGGTAGGTAACTAATAGATTATTTTAAAAACATTTTTCGCGGATGTTGGTGTGGGTTACACGTTTATTTAGTTTTAAACTTATTCTGTCATACTTTTTGTAATGTGTAATTGTTAAATGTCCCAATAAACTAAAATAAAAATAAAATTTAGGAAACAGAATCATTTACCCTAATCGAGCAAAATTCGCTCTTACTACGCACTAGATAAGGTGTTAGAAACACCTTATCGCAATCACGTTCACACATGGCAGTTTTGCCAGAGTTTCCATTGTTACAAAATAAAAACCGAACAACTAGATTAAATACCTAATAACGTAGAATTTTGGTGAAATTCCCAGTAAACTGAAACTTCACTAAAGTTAAAACTATCTAAGTTTCATGATCTCAAAGCAAAACAATCTTGACGTTTTATGACTAGCACAATAAATTGAAATCCATTTTTAAATAATGTGATAGTGGTAGGTAATGGAATAATGTAAATGTGGACTAGACTTGAAAGTTATCAAAACAACGTGTATTATTAGGTACCTACTAAAATGTTCTAAGAAAGGAAAATAATCTCTGGGAAACTATTATTTAATGGAATGGAAAACGATGGTCGGTTTAACTTTGATTGTATAACGTACTCGTCTGTAAAAATGGATAGACCAATATTATTTAAGAATAATTTCATAATAGGGGAATATAAATAGACTTCTTAAAATGCAATATTTTATAAGTCTCATGAAGCTAAATTAATTTAGGTCAATATTACTTGCGTTGTGACGTTCATCACAAACAAATTCAGAAGTAGTTTGGTACCTTCAGAAGCGTCCACCAGTTCCAGAAACAAGCAGACAACAGGACCCGTAGGACACATTATTAGGTGTCCCATCGTTTGTGGAACAACACCACCTTTTCTTTAAATAATGTGGATAAACCAGCCCACAATGTCTCTTCCAGTGTTCTTACTGAATTCCGTTCGCTTTGACACTAGTTCCACATAGCTAGTTCCCTCAGAGGGCCAACTAGAGCTTTGGATAAATATATGGAATCCCTGTTATCTCGCCCTGTGTGCCCATAAAGACAAAGATTTGTTGAAGTTCCTAAACCGAGTGAAATATCAAATACTTTAGTGTGGAACGGAATGCTGTTGTTGTTATGTAGGTTAGCTAGATGTTAGGGGATGAAGTGGTCTAATGAAATGAACTTAAGGTAAATATTGCGATGATTTAATCATCATCTGCCTAGCTTTTTCCCAACTATGTTGGGATCGGCTTCAATCTAACCGGATGCAGCTGAATACCAGTATTTTACATGGAGCGACTGCCTGACCTCCACAACTCAGTTCGTACTGGGTAATACAATACCCCCTGGTAAGACTGGTTGTCAGACTTTCGGGCCACTGACTACCTAACGACTGACAAAGATCTACAAATAACAGCCCGGAACAAAGGCTTAAAGTGCTTTTCGAGGCATGGAAGAAATTCGGTATGTAATGGGCGGTCACCCATCCACGGACTAACCTAGGCAAGCGCGGCCTAACCTTAGGATCGACCCGAGCGGCTGTTATTATTTAGCCACGATCTCCTCGCTTGCGATGTTTTAATATAGAATAGAAATGTTTTCGGATATTACCGATTATCTATTTAAATTGGCTGACTGACAGATGAGGCACTGTCTAAATCCTGGGGTCAGAAGTTTGGAGTTTTGCACAAGAGCTAAGTAAATACTTCCTTAGCACTTGTTTTACGAAAATAAGCACTAAGGAAGTATGTTTAAAAAATATTTTCCTAAATTTGAAGGTTTGTATGTATTTTTTTATTCAACCGAAAAAAAACACATTAGCGACACATATATGAGTAGAGAGTTTTACAAAATATTTGTATACATTGTGGTGTAAGCGGAACCTAAACCATTACAATTTAAAAAAAAATCCTTAGTATGCTAAAACAGCGGTGTTACAGATGTACAATTCAGAATACCTTTGACAATATACAACATAAAAGAATAAATTAACATATTATACATCCTTTAAAAAAGAGATAAAACATGAAGGGTCCAAAGCCCACACACTAACCAGTTTAGTGTTTGTCTGTAGACCCTTTATTAATGTTTGTAGCCTTTACAAATAAATATTGAATTTCCAAGGTTTAATGCCCTTTAAATGAATTAAAACAGACGGTTATAGTTTAATTAGTAGCTAAAAGAATAAGGCGAAAAAAGAGCTTTTAAATTCTTTTTTCGAAACCCAAATGGAACGTCTGAATTCCATTTAGAATAAAAAATTAACTATAACACTTTGTGTACGCGCGACGGCCAATCGAGCAATACAAAACCAGTTTATTCGGATCTCTCATTGTTAAGGAAATCTATACAAAGCGAAGCCAAGTTATACTGGAAATGTACAGCTTCATGTGCCGCCTTGTGTACAGCTTATTTTTTTTTCCATTTCCTTTATGGCTCTTACACTGTTGCAAAAAAATATTTAATCCATTTTGGGAATCATTCCTGTAAATGATCCCCGAAATATATTAAACATCTGTGCATTTCACTCTATATATATCTAAAGCATCTGTGTGCTTATAATTTTATTAAGTAACTACATAAAGAAACTAGAAAAAACAAGAATATCTAACAAATCATGAGTAAAATTACAAACTGAGCATAACATAGAAATTAAAAAACCACTCTTCTACAAAATCTACTTTTCTCTTTATACAGTTTTCGTCTACCCAATTCCTTCGCTTAGTGACGCATTTATTCACTTTTTTACTTTCGATCGACGAATAAATATTGTAATCGATTTACATTAACCTCATTTTGCAACCTTTTATCATTATGGCCGTATACAAGAAAACACAATTTTATGATTATGTTGAATGGAAAATGCATGGCACTTAGGACTAACACATAAAATTTTACCCAAAGCGGTATTTAGGTAGTAAGAATGTTAAGTATTTGCGGAATAGAAATTACAGACTTATTTAGGTGGAAAACAGATTTCTCTCGTGTCGGGATAACTTTTAAGTTACTCATACCTTTGTAAAAATAACATAACATAACATCACGCTTGTAATTCCCGAAGAGTTAGGTAGACGTTTACCTGATAGTACACCCACATTTCGCCAGTTATGTTTAAGTCCCATGTAATAGGAGGTGAGCCTAATGACATCAACCGGGCGCAAATCCAGACTCCGTGGCTGCTACTGAGAAATTTCTGATGGAAAAACCCAGTATCACTTTGCCCGACCCGGGAATCGAACCCAGGACCTCATGCACAGCAGTCGTGCTTGTGACTACTAGACCAACGAGGCAGTCTTTGTAAAAATAATAGCTACATCAGATGTTCATTCACACACCGCCATTCCTGCGTTATTTTTATTGTATCCTACAAAATGCGATTAACTCGTTTACGACAAAGTGAGCCACTTAAAACTATAATGAATGTTTCATAAATGGTCATTCTAAATTTAGCAGAGGCGCAAGATAAAGGTTAACCTTATTTAGCCGCAATCCACGTGAACATCTTAAACATAATCCGTCGGTGTCATAAAGTGAAATAGGCCATTCTCTAGGGAAACAGCAGACTGTGTAGACTACGATAAATTATTTGTATATGAAGTATATTCATTAAAGCATTTGCGAATGGTTGCTAGGTTGATTTGAGTAACAAAATTGTTTTTAAACCCTACGGCAGCAGTTCCTATTTTTCTATTTTAGCATCATAAATATCTTATTTTATTGTGTTTGGGTGGGTTACAGGTAACAAAAAAAAAATGTATGGTGAGGTAGTCAACGACAAGCCATTTACAAGCCAAGATATAATTATTTTTCAATAAAATGGTAACAACACGAGAAAGCGTTTAAAAGATTGAAATGATTAAAACCAAGAAACCAAATTTTACAACAAACAGAACACATAGGATGAGATGAATAAAACGAAAAGAGTAGTTTAAGAAATCGTCGTCTTATATTTTTTTCCTAGATTAAAATAATAACAGACTCTTAAAACTTTTCTTAGAGCAAGGAAGAAAAATCATTTTAAAAATCTCATCCCAGACAGGACAATTAACGAGAGGAAGTGCTATCTACAATTAGAACTACCATTATACTTTTGTTCCCCTTCATCAGCTAGTGGATTTCTAGTCTTTTCTGAAGCTAGTTCCTCCGTATAATTTTTAATTATTTTTCAAACTTGTGCAGTGAGGTGCGATCTCGTTAGTCGACGTAACGCCATTCCTCCTTATTGGATCACCGTCTCGGATAGGCTCTTACCTACCACCAGATTTTTATCAACCAAATTAACTTTGGTGTGTTTATCTTTTTATAGCTTATAGGTGTCCTATAGGTCACTATATACTTTTTTGGGATTCGTTTGTTGAATAGGTGACACTGCTACAGTGTAGGTGCTAATTAACAAAAAAAACTTTTTGTATATCTAGATGACTTACTTTTTCCTACAGTTGAATTTACAGATGAACAAATCGTTATTAGTTATTAAAATTTCTGAGACGAATTCCTTTCTTGTTTAAATCGCTTTTTATAAGACTTCCATTGTTTCTTTGAGTGAATAATTTCGAATTAATTCGTAAGCAGTTCTTACGCTAATCTTGTTTTCTGAACCATTGATTTTGGGCCTAAAACGATTGGCAGATGAATGATTTAATATTCAAACGCTTTCTTTTCAATTGAAAACTGTTACTTTTATTTTTATATACATAATACTATCTTCCCTGGTCTGACGTTAGAATAGCACTTGCCGTCAATATTATCTAAAGGCGATTGAATACATAAACAAAGTCGAGTGAAAGACAACATGTGTGGTCTTAAGACTGGATTTCCTATTCATTTATACGAGGTGCCTTTATTCAGTCTTGTAAAATCCTAAACCTCCACGGAGCCATTTCTAGATTTAAGCACGACATTGAAAGAGATACATGCTTACCGCTGAATCTTTACAAAATAATACGGCAATACATTGCACTAATCCCTGTAGACGGAGTTAGTCGTTTTATGGAAGAGCATGTACGTTTAATAGTCCTTATGCAATAACATGCAAAACTGTATTTACAGCGATATAGGTAGTCAGCAACCCGAAAGACTGACAATCAGTCTTTTCAAGGGGGATCTTATTACCCAGTAATTGAGTGTAGAGGGCAGATAGGCAGTCGCTCCATGTCAAATATCGGTATTCAACTCCATCCAGATTGACTGGAAGACGACTCCAACATAGTTGAGAAAAGGCTAGGCAAATAATGATGCAATTCTAACCTTCTGAATTCTATAAAAACCATGACAAGCCTAAGCCTATTCAGTTTTAATGCTACCATAAACCTTTTTAAATAAAATAATGTTTGTTCAACATTTTATCAAGAGTATATTTTTATGTACAGCTGTTGAAGGGTCTAAAATGTTTGTGGACAGTGGCAAACGATCCTGTAACTGTTTATCATGGCAATTAACTTTAGCAACGATGCCCCCTGAATATTTTGTGACCGCGATACTGGAGGGCCACGAAACGAACGCTGTTTGCGTTTTCGCGGCGCCGTCGAGCGGCCAAACTAAAATCTACTTTAGAATTACAAGGGTACAGCTGAGTTTGGTTAAATAGCTATTTTTGTGACGTGTAGCGCTCTATGAGCTAGTTTCGTAGCCTAGGCGTAAGTGTTGCCACAAATTGATGGCATTAACAGACTTGCTCTTGAACTTTACCTTTAGCGGCTTTTAAATAGAAACTAAATTTGAATAACGTGAAGCGAGGTTTTTTTATTTGAGAGTGCATTTGAAGGTTGGGAATGTATTCTTGAAGGCTCACATTATTATACCTATTATACAGTGGCTAACAGTTGCGGACTGCCTCGTTGGTCTATGGTCGCAAGCGCGACTGCTAAGCATGAGGTCCTGGGTTCGATTCCCGGGTCAGGCAAAGTGTTACTGAGTTTTTCCATCAGGAATTTCTCAGTAGCAGCAGAGTCTGGATTTGTACCCCGTTGACGGCAATAGGCTCGCCCCTTATTGCATGGAACTTAAACATAACTGGTGAAATTTGGGTGTATTTGTTAAGTACACCTCTGCCTAACCCTTCGGGGATTACAAGGTGTGATGTTATGTTATACAGTTCGAAGAAAAGAAATTGAAAAGTTATTCTCACTTGATTTGTATCAAAGTCAGAGCATTTCATTCCAGTCACATTATTATTCTTGAGACGCCTCTGAACTATCAAGAAGTTCGTAAGTAGTCTGTAAGTTCTCCATGAATTATTGAATAAGATGGCATTGATATGAACAATCTGATTTTTTACGGCAATAAAAGAGAGACAATCGTACGTTGGTCGATAAAATACAACCCGGGGAGTAATCTGTTCGAGTTTAGGAAGTTTTTCATGTCAACAAAGAAATTTCGAGAACGTTAATCGTATTTTCGTTGATAGAGCGTTGCGATTGTGCGCAGAATATGGTGGATATTTATGATGATTAAGAAGAAATCAAATTTTGTTCAAATGCGCAGTACTTTATAACAGGGCTTTTTTTTTCATTTAACTAGAAGCGAGATGTTTTGTCGCTCTTGTAACAATTTTTTTTTTTTTTTTGCGCTACTATAAAGTTCATCATCTGACTCGCCTCAGCCGTGGAACTCGTAGATGTGTCGTTTACGCTACATCCGTTGATGTATTTGATGCATGAACACTGTCGAATTTTCCCAACTATTTGGGGTCGGCTTCCAGTCTAACCGGGTGCAGCTGAATACCAGTATTATACATGAAGTGACCGACTATCAGTACTCCACAGCCACAGTCCAGCTAGTACTGGGTAATACCATACCCCTTAGTAACACTGTTTGTCAGACTTTCAAGCCACTAACTAGCTGTAACGACTGTCAAAGATCTAAAAATGACACCCGATGTGTTGTGATTCTACTCTTTTTAACAACAGAAACAGCTGCAGATTTAGAAAAAAATATGGAGAAAAACTGAATATAATCTTGTTTTTATTCCAACTACCCTCTTGACTACAGCAAGGTGTCTGTCGGTAACATAAGTAGGTGTCGATAAATTCGGTAATGGATCAGTACACGACGCGCCACTTCGGTCTACAAACAACAATATTGATACCCTTTTTAGATAAAATAAAATGCAGATATTCTTTAACGTTTTAGGTGGCTTACTCCGATAACTTCTTGGATAATTTCGTTTTGATTTGGAAACATACTGCGTAGTTCCAATTTGGTATACAGTTTCAAAATGATACAATAAACTTCCATTGGACTAGAAGTGAATGATACATGGATGTATGCTAAATTTTTTAATGTTTGAATTTAGAAATCATGTTTTAATGACATGAGAATAATAAAATATTCTAGTCATTTTGGTTCTTAATAATGTCTTTCTCGTAATACGTACATATTAATAACATTTAAAGTGTTTAGTTTGATTAAATATTCGTTATTTCACTCGTTTCTCATTGCCATGACTTCAATGAAACTAATTGTTTCTCACAAATTAATTTATTTGTCAATTATTGGTGGAATTAATTGAGTAATTTCATTTAGTGACGACTATTTCCTCTTCGCTTGTTCGCATGAATAAAAATAATCCTGTTTGGTGAATTCTGACTTTTTGTACAAATTACAGTTAAGTAGGTATTCATTCTGATTCAATTTTATTTTCTTGGAAAAACTTCAGAGGTTTATAAATAGAGATTTACTCATATCGTTTTGTCAAGAAGTTTTGAAAGTTCGGCTTTACGTTATGCCTTCCTCAAAAAATATATTTAATTCTAATGTGATTGTTTTTAATCAAAATTCATTGGAATTGGAAGACAAAAGACAATTTAAATCGATTCCGTCGAAAACAAATAATTTCTTTATCCACTTTGTATTACCCTTACAATAAGACTAAGAACCAAATGTATTATTAAATCTTTGGATTACAGACAGAGCACAAAGGTGAGCTTTTAATACAAATGTTTCGAGGAAATACAGCAAGCAACAATAAGAGAAATTCAAAGAATTTCTTTAAATGTTCAGGATTCTTGAGTTGAGTTGTATGTTGATGATAAAACGTCTAAAATTGATCGTTCTTTTCTGATATTCACAAACTTTGAGACTTGTAAGCCTATATGGCCTTGGAATTTATGGCCTTTTTTTTGTTAGCCTCTTTGTGTGAGACTGCTGGGCAAAGGTCTCCCCTTTCTCCTTAAAAACCTCTCTGTCCTGTACGATATCTGGCCTTGGTCGCCCCTCAAACGGAATCAGATCGTCACACCACCTTCGCCTCGACGGCAATTTCCTCCGACAGGCGTCCAGTGGCCCATTCGTGCTACATGGCCAGCCCACTCCCACTTCAGCTTGGCTGTTTTTTCTCCAACATCTGCTACTTGAGTAATGGAGCGCAGGGTAGTGTTTCTTACGCGATCTGTACGCTTAACACCTACTATGCTGCGCTCCATTGCCCGCTGGCAAATCTTGAGTTTGGACTTCTATTGATAAGGAATTTAAGACTAAATTGCATTAAACAAAAGATGAATGGAGGACATTCTATTCATCTTTTTTTTGATGTATGGTAAGTATTTTGTCTGTACAATAATCTAAAAACGCAAGCCTTCGAAGACAGTCATCATCTGAATAAAGGGTATTCAGATGATGACTGTCATCCCAACTATGTTAAGATCGGTTTCGATGACGGTATAATCTAAAATTACTTACAATACGAAATTAAGTACTCTATTTAACGAGATTCTCCCTATGATGATGTTAGCTATCAATTACTTACTCCATACATTGACCAACAATAAGTTCATCTTCCTTACAAATGACATCATAGCAATGATTTATACGCCAATCTGAAGGGTAAGGAACAAATTAAGTCAATATTGACGTTGCTACGTGACAGGACGAGCTATGCTGATGTCACTTCTCCATATTATATGGCCCTTGTACGAACTTTAGTGGTATATTGTATGAATAGAATTAACTCGCAGAGCTTCAAACAAAAGTTAAAGTATTTAAAAAGTCGAATAGTTTTGTTAGAATTTATTTAATGTTGTTTACAAATTATCACTGAACAAAAGACAGTCTGTATTTGACTTTAAAGTGACTTTTATATATATTTCTGACCAAAGAAATGTAGTGGTGTACCTTTTCATGAATAAATAATAGGTATTTTAAAAATTACAAGCGACGATAGTATTAAAATAGCAGTAGGTAATCATAAAAGTGTTGTACACTATCTTAGAGATAATTGGGAAATAACTTAACGCTTACGGAACGTCTAACTAGGTAACACAGTAAGGATCCACTTACATTTCCCTGCTTTAGAGTTCATTAAAAACTGTTAACATTTTAAGAAACTTTAAGACTGTAAAAAGGAAATTTGTTTTTATTAGGTACCTATTGGTCTAATCTTTCTCATTCTGATCCTTCTTTAGTTACTATATACCTACTGTGTATTGTGATTATGATCCATTCAATTTAAATCCCTTTTGAACGATGGTGTTACCTGTCTGTCATACTTCATCTAAATAATGGGTGTAAGAGTACCCTTAACGAAGCCGAAAGGCACTTGTTTTCCCCGTCATTGCAATATTTTTTTTGATCTAGATCATACCTGGGAACCTTCTACTTACAGATATTGGGGTCAAAGTTCCAACTTTTTCACAAGTTTTTCAGCACAATGCTTTGAGTGCACATTGAGTCTTACGGTACAACGCGATTTTTCACCCCATAAAAAAGTCGATTCTCAGCAATCGTTTTTACGTAGAGTACATCATTTGATGTACAAAAAAAATGCTTGGTTGATATCAATCCGTTACACCTTTTTTAACTTTATTTATCTCAAAAATTTCATAATATATAACAAAATACTTCTATGCACACTTAAAAAATAATTTCTCATTTTTTTCTCTTTTTCAAGGTTCGTACTATTGAGAGTGCTTTAACACTTCATTGAATTATGTTCAGTTGTAATTAAATAAGTGATCCTAAACCAATATTGTATGCTTTTTTGTTAACTTACTACTTTAATGGATTGCAGACATTAGAGTGTGCGGACTTAACATCGAATTGAAGCGTTTAATTGTAATTTTGAGTCCTGTGTTTTGTTAAATTTGATTTAGTAATGGTTACTAGAAGTAGTTTGTTTAGGTCCTAGTGTGGATCCTAGCTACATCACCATTTAATTTTTTCACTGATATCTGAAAACAGAACAGTTAAAGCCATATGTTTATGTTTTTACTTCTTTTTGACATGGGTAGGCCAAAATCTGTTGAAACCTCTTTTATTAAGTTTATTTGAAATGAAATATAACTTAAGAGCGTTAAGGTCTTACGGCATTTCATATAAACTTTCAAGTGCTTTTTTTTTAGGTGACTGTACCGATTTTAATGAAACTTCGTACGCATAAGCATCCTACATAAGTCTAAAAACTTGACAGAGAATTTTTCGAAATGTCTTTTTAAGAAAAATATTATTGGAAATTTCTGTTTCTATAGAAAATCTAAAATCGGTCTAATTTTGCTGTAACAATATTTTTCGAAAATGTTCTCTGTCAAGTTATATATAAAAAATCGATGAAAGTTTGTATGAAATGCCGCAAGACGTTAGCGCTCTAAGTTTTTTGTAACTAACAGTTCGACAGTTTTGGTAGCTTAAATAGTTTTTATTATAAGAAACATTTATCCCATCTATTCTTGTTGCAAAAAACCCTACCCTTACTTACACCCACGACAAAACATAGTTCGTTAATAAAACAAAATTTCCGTGTTGCCAAATTAATTTTGAAAATTTAGTATTTCTCATTTTACCCACCCACATATATTATTCAATTTAAATTTTAATCAGGACAATCCGACAGACCTCGGTATGAATGAATTACAGACTTGCAGAATTTATTAGCGACTCGACAATTGTGCGTGAAACGTAGGCCTTAATTCCTGTATGTTTATAATTGACTGTGTTATGGAACCAAAAATGAACTTTTGGAAGCTGGTCTTGAAGTTCTAAATTCAAAAACAGGAGCTTAAACTTTTTAATTGTAGCAAAGCGAAATAATAGGAATTTGGCCAGGTTTCGAAATTCAAAATGGGACACTTTTAACCCCAAATATTTAAAGATCTGAAGAACACATGTCATTACACTTGACGGTACGGTTGGCGCAGTGGCTCAACGATTGGCTGCTGCGCTGCGTGTCGCGAGTTCGTTCCACGCACGGAACAAATATTTGTATGATCTACAGTGAGTTAAAATGTTTGTAAAAGCACCCACGATACAGGAGATATTCCTAGTGTGGGGAAAAGTGTTTTTAAAAAAGAAAGATATATATGTTTTTTGTTTGTCTAGTTTGTTTTGGTAAATAATTCTAAAATTTAATTGGAGACAAAACACAGTCTGTTAAACCCTTCGTTATCTGTGGTAAAAAAGCAGCAATACAAAGTTAGGTCATAAACTGTTTCTTCAAACTTTCAGCTTTCTCATTTTAGCTTTTTCTGCCTTTTGTACACTTGTACACATTATGTGATTCATCATTAATAAAAATAAGTTGTTGTACACGGGATACAAAACCAACTGAACACAATCAATCATGTATTGATGGATTGATCAGTTACAAACTCATTTCTAAATGTTATGATGTTGTTGTTCTTCAAACTTAACTAGGCCAGTTTTATCCTTCATTTCAGTCATTTTTTTTAAGTATAGCATCTGGATGTGTAAGAACTGTACATTTTTTTTTGAAATTTTTAAATTAGACTTGTGTTCTCACTTTCCGTTATATCTTTCACTTAATTTTTTTTTAAATATTCAGCCATGATATAATGTAATCTGACTGACTTAAATAATATTTCGAATGCTTTGATGAATGAGGAATGAAAGAGATACCTAAGACACTGCTTATAGTTTTGGAACCTTAATTAAGTACTAAAGTACTAAGGCTTTTCAGACAGTGAACCAAAGAACACTAAATTACTTGACACTTTGATCACCTTTTCTTATTAGCCTTAAGCTTATGAAAAAAATATTATACCTACCTAAATAAAATAAATTCTGCATTATATTTCACTGCTCTGTAAACACGAAAATATTAAAAAAGAACTATTTTCAGCAATCAAAGACACAAACAAAAAGCGTTCAAAAAGCTATTGAAATAAAATGCCGTCACACAAATAAAATCTTATTTGCTCAGACACTATTGACGCATAAAATTCACAAGCTTACACACTAGACAAGCCTTCACAGATGTTCAACGAAAATACAATTTTTAAAAATACCTTCTATTATTGTAGCAGGAACGGAGACAATGTTTTCATTTCTTGTTAGGAGAGAACTGCACTTTCTCACCTCTACGTGAAACGAAGTCACTTTTACGATGTCAAAGTGAAAATAAAATGGCGGTTTTTATGACAGATGTAAATAAAGTATTTGGTTTTAAAGTGTTGAAAGTAGAATGAGGGAGTCTGGTTTGTGTTTAGTACGTAACTAAAAGTTTATGAAGCTTTACGAATTAAAGTTAGCTACATATGACTCGTGTCATGACAATTTTTGCTCAGTTGTCATATGCAATTAGAATAAAAAAGGATAATAAAAAAGGTTATCGAAAAGAATTCAACATCATCACTGCCCAGCCTATTTACAAAATTACATGCAGCTGCTTTTCTAGCTTTTTTACGCTACTGCCTATCTGGCCTCCACGCCCCAGAGTTAGGGTAACAAAGATATTTTAAATCTAAATACTAATCAGAGAAGGTACTATTCAGCTGCATCCTGTTAGACTGGAAGCCGACACCAACATAGTTGGGAAAAGGCTAGGCAGATGATGATGAATTAGACAATGTACTGGAGAAGTTACTGTTATTTCAATTTTCACACCCGCATAATCTACAACTAAATAAAAAGTCCATTCTTACAAGCTACCTACACTCCCTTACGCTTATATTCTTATACTTTTTTGTTTATCACCACAAAGCCTATTCGAACTTTTTGTTCCAATATTAAAAAAACAACAATTTGTGCTTCCCATTCAGCAAAACATTTGTATTTTATTTTTTTGCTTTTTGAATTACGAACTGGCTAGTTTCTCTCATTAACAGCCAGTATCGCCCCCTCATTGTTACTGGTAGGGGGTGGAAGGCGGTGAGAAATGCGCTCACTGCACACCATTTTAAAAGCAATTAGGATTTCCTCATAAATAAAATCTTTGTACAACTAATTCAGTTACTCTCGTCTTGGTAACAAGTTAACTTTGAGCTTGTTCAGTTATTTAAACTTGTAAAATGGAAAAAGGAGCAAATAAATTAAACTGAAGACAAGAATGAAATTTGAACGCATTTACACCTACGTTGTTATTTACTGTCTCGACCACCACCAGCATTGTGGTAGCACATATTTCACGAAACTTTTCATTTACATCAAAGCTCCACTGTTGGGTACGAAATAATTTAAAAAGAAAACGTAACAACAAAGACTTTGAAAAAAAAACAGTGTTCAGTCTTTTCTACGCCATAATTCACTAGCATCATGCTCAACGAATCGTAGTCTACAATTTGCAAAATCTCTTTTGACTACAAAATCACAAATATTCGTAAAATCATTGCGATTTTTGTTTCAGTAACGAGGTAAAGAGAAAGCTTCAGTGGAAGGAAAATCGATTTCCTGAATTCGTTTAGTAGTTGTAGTTGAATTGTTTGTGAAAGTATTTGCCCTGAGAGTAGGTACTATATTATTCTGTTTATTTTGCGATGATCGATGTACCGCACACACATTTTTTTTTTTCATATAGTCTCTAGATTATCAGACACTGCTGCCTCGTTGGTGTAGTAGTCGCAAGCGCTGTTGCTAAGCAAGAGATCATGTATTCGATTACCAGGTTAGGCAAAGTGTTATTGGGTTTTGTCCACATTTCTCAGTAAAACCCGGAGACTGGATGTATACCCAATTGATGACAATTCTGCGTGGGACTTAACTATGACTGGCAAAATGTGGATGAATCTAATACTCCTTCTTTGCTTATCCTTTCGGAGATTACATGTGTGATGTTATGTTACGTTAAAATCGGAAAATAACTGAGTATACACCATTATTTTTAGTATATGCGAAACCTGAATATGGTTTGTTCAGAATTAGTAACTGAATCGATTCCAATAATTTTTAAACCATGTTATATTTTTTCCCAAAAATATTTAAAAAAGTTAAAAGTTGGACACCGAACGACTTTATATCGCAATAATTTAGGTACCTACTGCCAAATTATTATATTCAATGAGCTCAAGACGACGCTAGAGGCGCGCGCTGCGTGGTGACCACGATTTGAGCGGACAACTAGGTAACAGAAAAAGCTTATAACTTTGTGATTTTTCATAATACAGTTTTGAAATTTTGAACATAGATTCTTTACATAAAAATACTAGACACGTGTATTAGGTTTCGCATATACTAAAATTAATGTTGTATGTACCACCACACCAGTTAGTTCCAGTTTAGTATTACACCAGATAAATAAATAAAAACTCTTTGTCAATATAAGGTCAAATTTTAACACAGCGTTCAGTACGTCTCACCAAACAAAAAACACTGATAAAAGTGATTATATTTTGACCTAAAATCATTGGGTAATCAACATTTTAGTGTATTTTCGTTACCTGATTTTTGTCTTGTAATGCGTTTTTCTTATTTATTTTTTTATCACTGTCCTTATTTTGGAGGTCTAAACGATTGCTAAAAGTTTGTCAATCCATTTTAATGGGAACTTATACAACATTAGTTTTAGTATATGTGAAACCTGATACACGTGTCTAGTATTTTTATGTAAAGAATCTATGTACAAAATGTCAAAACTGTATCATGAAAAATCTCAAAGTTAAAAGCTTGTTCTGTTACCAAGTTGTCCGCACAAAAACATTGTCACCACGCAGCGCGCGCCTCCAGCGTCCTCTTGAGCTCATTGATAATAATAATTTGGCAGTATGTACCTAAATTAGTGCGATAGGTACTCAAAGTCGCTCGGTGTCCAACTTTTAACTTTTTTAAATATTTTTGGGACCAAATATGACATGGGTTAAAAATTATTGGAATCGATTTAGTTACTTATTCTGAACAAACTATATTCAGGTTTCGCATATACTAAAAATAATGTTGTTTAGTTTAGTCATGTTTTTCTCTGCCCCTACAATTTATAAACAACGGTTACACGTCATACGAGTAAAATGAAACACATCACACCGCAAAAAATACTGTGAAAAAGGCCATAAATCGTTTTAGCTGTGTTAGCGTGGATAGAATATATCACTTTTCACTGCATTGTAAATTCTGAAAACTTTTAGGACTAACCTATTTTGACAAGCTTTTACTGTCCTATGATTTGTTGTAGGCAACACTATTTGTTTTTGCCTTCGGTCAAAATTCATCGTACTTTCAGAACATGAAACTGAAAATGTCTCCCGCAACGGGGGACCCCTTGTGGTTCCTAAAAAAAGTACAACCAGCCCATTACCAGTCGTTAAAATGGAAAAGCTTAGTTTTGACAACACAATCATGAGACACACTGGATATGACCGCGTCGGTTTTAAAAAAATCTGCTGTTTCATACGAAATTTATCATCACAGTCAAAATGTATGAAAAAGCTAATTTTATTAAATAACCGCCGTACTCAATTCGTGGCAACGGTTTCCGCGTTAATGTATCTTATACCTACCATGTGGAAACTTCTCTACAGTATTTTCATATTAATATTTGTTCAGGTAGCTCATCTTTCGCTTACTAGTAGTAGTTTAGCTTGTCTTCAAGAGTTACAGTCTACACACGCCACACCGAGGTACCCTTGAAGTCAATTGCGCGGGAAAAGTGACACGTAGGGGCGACGTTTATAGAACAAAGCGGGTGAACGAGTTGAAACTTTAAACGTTTTCATGTTATTGTATCGCTTATGCGTCGAAATATTTTCTGCATATGATTTGATAGCGCATTTGGATCAAAATATAAGGCACACAAATACTGTACTAGCATTGATATAAAATGTCTTGAATACGTTGACAAAATACACAAAATTCTTTTCTACATTTTTACATAAAATGTTTAGTTAAATACGCTTGGCTAATTCGTTCTTTTGATAACATTAAAAACAAAAGATGTAGTGAGAGATTTGATCAAGCTTTTTCCGTGTATTTACAAAATCCTACATACCAGTTATTACGTTAAGCCGTTGGTCCCGGATAGCAATTGTAGATCTTTGACAGTCGTTAGGTGTAGTCAGTGGCCCGAAAGTCTGACAGTCAGTCTTACCAAGGGGTATCATATTACCCAGTACTAACTGGGTTGTGAAGGTCAGATAGGCAGTCGCCCCATGTAAAATACTGGTACTAGGCTGCATCCGGTTAGACTGGAAGCCGACCCCAACATAGTTGGGAAAAGGCTAGACAGATGAAGATGATAAAAGTTCTTTTAACCAACCAGTTCTAGCCTTATACAAAAAATTATGAAACTTAATAACTTCCAATTCAAAAAAACTATTAATGACTGGCTAGAAAAATACGATTATGACGAATCAGAAAAGCTATTCGGCAGCGTTACATGACACCCTGTCACTTTCACACAGTCACCACACACATCACACACTCTCACATCACACACTCTCACATCACACACTCTCACATCACGCACACACGCACACTCACCCACAGTTTTCTCAGGACGCAGTGAGTGGTACGTAACCTAATCTAATTTATAAAATGTATACTGCCATATTAAGTTCAAATTTTTATTTTATTTTCTCTCTTTTATATTTCATGTTTGTAAACACTTTTAATGCATGCCATATCCTACAGTGTATCCCATATTTTTTTTTTTTTGTTTCTTTCGTTTTTTATATGTTCCCTGTGAATTGAGAGGTCTGGCTCTTGTGATACAGGGAATCCTAGTACAAGAGCCAGGGCTACACTGATGTTTGAACAACCACTTGTTAATAAAGATTTTATTTATTTATTTATTTAGTTCTAGCCTTATCAGTTTAACCAAATTCATGTATTATAGTTAGTTGTTAAGGAAAATGTTTATACATAAGTGCAAAATTATGTATATCTCCGTAAAGATTTTCCCTAAAATTTGCATTTCCATTTAATAAATTACAGCTGAAGGACTTAAAATGTGCCCGTCAGTCCCACGGTTCCTAGATAAGCATTGTTGTAAGCTAGGTTAAGGAAATTCTGGCAACGACTACTGTCCAATCTAGTTTTGAATAAGGTTTTTAGATTATACTTCCTTTACCTATAAATTAGATCCATGATTGGCCTGTCCTGTCCTGTGAAATGTTCTTTGTTTGTCAAAACAAAGGACATTTTAAACCATCAAAATAAAATAAATAACTGTAGGTACAGTCATCACCGCATCAAGCTACCACAAACTGTCAAATTTTCTCATTCGATTTTGAACTTAACCATCAACATTTTATGGTTTTAAATCATTTGAAGATATATGACAGTTTTTGGTAATTTGGTGTGCTGAGGACTGTATAATGTTTGCATCCTTATCGTTACGAATTGATTGATTTTAATTCTTTAACCGTAGGTTTCTGGATGTCCTCTTCTAAATCGGAAAAAATGATGGTTCTGTGTTTGAGACTGTTTTTCTATTCTAGAAAGTTTTACTCTTATTTTATTTTTCATAAAAAGGGTAAATAATGTTGCAGTTTTAATAATCTACAAGAAGGACAGTTATGACAAACCCAGCTGCAACAGAAAGTAGTGACAAAGCCCACATGCGCTGTACAAAAACTTTTCATGTTCAGCATTCACGAGAAAAACTTGTGGCTTTACTTCTACAAGGCATTGTAGTTTGAGCACATGGTTCTGTCAGTTTCTAGTGTAATGGCTAAGTAGTATTTCAAGATGAATATTTCAACACTAATCTATACTTAATTAATATTATAAAGCTAAAGAGTTTGTTTGTTTGTTTGTTTGCTTGAACGCGCTAATCTCAGGAGCTACTGGTCCGAATTGAAAAATTATTTTAGTGTTTGATAGCCCATTTATCGAGGAAGGCTATAGGCTACATAACATCACGCTACGACCAATAGGAGCGAAGCATTTATGAAAAAGATTGCAAAAACGGGGAAAATCCAAACGCAGACGAAGTTGCGCGGGTCAGCTAGTTTGGTATAAAACTAAGACATTCATGTCATTGTAACATTCGTCAGTTGGATATTAATGATCTGAAGGACAATTTAAAGTACTTTTTTTAAAATTTTACTATGTTTTCCAAACCTTGACCCAACACGCGGACCGAGTGCAGATTTGTAGATTTCACTCATGTTTCGGAATTTTAGTTTTAGGACATGACAGTTTTCTCACGATGTTTGTAATGTGTATTGCTATATTTTATTTAGAAAATATTCTCAATTACACGTAGACTGTAACATCCCTTATCGTGCAATATTTGGTCCAGTTCATCCTTAAGCAACCATAAAAATGTTATCGCTGTTGTGCAACTTTCTACAGTTTTATCACTCTTACGTGGCCTTATTTAAAAGCGATTCCATTTTTTATTAAAAACATAATTTAAGTGAAATTGTGAAACCTTCTAATAACGATATTAAATAAATAATAGTAACCAGTAACAAAAGTAGCTCTCATTGAACTGCAATATAAATTCATCATCAGCCCAGCCTTTTATATGTTGGGGAAGGCTTTCAGATCTAAATCAAAATATTTCACATAGGCCTAGATGGGCACTCATAAAACGTCGACAAAAAGGTGCACGGTTTGGGTTGGTCGTTTCCTATGGAGAAGAACCGGCAAGAAACTAAAGAAAAAAGAAAATATACGTATTTTACACCCTATTTGTTGCCTATCTGGTCGCCACAACGCATATCCTAGGTGGTACCCGTGGTCAGACTTGGATTTCGGTCTTCGCGTAGCGACTGTCAACTTTCTACAAATAACAGCCCCCTAACAGCTTAACGTGCTTTCCGGAGAACGGAAAGTCTCGATATATAAAGTGTCGTCACCCATCCACGGACTAGGGTATTCAAAGCGCAACTATTTTTAAGCACAACCAACTAAGCGCAACTAAATTATTCATCGAAGCGCAACCATTAGTTGCTCTCACAAATTTAAATTAAAAATATTATATATTTATTCCTCAAAGCGCGACCATGATTGAAAAAAAATTATGAATCCATCATAGCTACCTCTATTTTTCACCATGGTTGCACTTAAATAATATACTTAAATATAAACATATAATATTTCCCCACGGACCGACATCGGTAGTACAAACCAATAAAAAGATCTGCAGGTATTTATTTAGCATGGAGTCCTATTAATACCACCAGCCTAAAATAGAAAATAGCATGATAACGAATGTCAAAAAAACACGTTTTCATTCACACGTACCGTAAAGTCTAGAAATAAACACAGGTTTTCAGTCCCAGCGTGAAACGAAACGAACCGTCCAAATATTATTAGCTCATACATTTATATGACAGTTAGGTCTGATATAACTAATTGAAAACAGTTATCGAATCGATCAGAATAAACGGCAATTCATTTTGATTTGACACTTCATTAGGCGTATGTGTAAATAGTCAGTTGTTGATCATTTTATTTACAATCTTTGATATTTAGGATGGCAATACTGAACGCGTTTGTATACATTTCTTTTAAATAATCTTCAACGTGGTACAGAATTCAGATTATATGGCTAATATTTGTGATGCAATAACTAGATGGCATAGCTTTAAAACTAGATAAAGTTTACAAAGGCTTCTAGTAACTATCTAGAAGATAGTCATTGTTATAGTCTTCGGGTTCAGAGTTTGACTGAATCAAACTAGTCCCTGATACTTGGTCTGTAGTCTGGAAGTAGTTGTATCTGACTTGAATGAAAGGGAATTTCAAGTTTTCACAGGGACTCGTGGCATAGCTATAACAACCGCACAGTTCAATCTAAGGTACGCTTACAGAGGTATATCCATGAATGGGTGACCATCTATTTCACACCGAGACCCCTCCGTGGATCGCAAAACCGTTTGTCCCGGTTGTTATTCGTAGATCTTTGACAGTCGTTACAATTAGTCTATGGCCCGCTTTCTATCTTTCGCTCCATGCCTTGTCATTTGTGCACTAGATGACCTTTTGACTGCATCTGTGAGCGGAGTTCGCGTTGCAGAATTTCGGGCTGAACATATTTAAACATTTTTTATCATCGACACGCTAAGAAGAAGAAGTAGTTAGAAATATGAAAAGACAACAAGTCTTCATTGTTTAGTGTGGTGTAGGCATTCCAAGCTTTGGTCTCCCTGTAGATATACAGGATGGAACATAATAAACGTAAGAACTATCGTGTGGTCTCTCAGACCATGAAACTGAACAACCTTTATTCTATTACGACTTTTGGAAATTCTTAACTTCTTTTATAGTTTTACGATACATGTTGATCAGCTGATCGCGTCAATTCCTATAAAAGTCCATTTTTTTGCAAATCTCTTGAACTCGTCGAACAAAAGTTGTTCAGTTTCATGGTCCCAGAGACCACACGGGAGATCTTGCGTTTATTATGTTACACCTTGTAGAGAGACATAACGAAAAGCCAGTCCTAATTTTAATTCCCACATCAAATGGACAAAACAATTATTCTCAACGTATACATTTATCAAATAACTTGTCAGGACAATCACAAAATACATTTAAATTACTCTACCCTTTTCAAGTTGAAAATTTTATGTCAAGTAAAGTTATCATAGAATATGTCGCGTGTGATCTTTGCGCCAACAAAACTGTCAGTAGTGAATACAAGGACATAATGAAGGTGTCATATTTTATTACTTTTCATGAATTTACTGAGCCATGAACTCATGAGGAATGTATTCAGAAATCTTTACTGAAAAATATTTAAATCTTTAGATTTACTCTATAGCGTCAAAAAAATATCACTTTTCAGTTTATAAGAATATTGTCAAGGTCACTTATAAAGGTCATCGTATCTTTCACTCTATGTCTGATATTTGAATTCTACGTTTGTTTGTTTATGCGCGTCATAGGTGCCCTTAGCATCTATTGATTTAAATCTTAAATATGGACACATCAAAACTACCAAAATTTTACTTGATTTCATTTTGAAAATCATATTTACCTGCCTAGCCCTTTTTCAACAGTATGTTGAAGACCAGTGTGGCTCATATTATTTACCAAGTAATGAAATATAATTTCATATTTGCCAAGTCTCTAACTACTAAATAATTTTCCGAATATAACAACGCTTTATTTTAAAACATAAATAAATCCTTAATCATTTATAGGATTAACTTAGAAATAAAGTAACGCAAACTTGATCAGAGAAATTGTAAAAGAATCAATTCAGTTTTATGCCGACGACGCGGCGACGACGGTAAAAAAGTAAAGTTCGAATGCAGATCATGAAAGAAAACTTCCACATGGAAATATAAAATGTCAACCAACTTGAGATCAAAAGGCAACAAGTCCTTCAAGAATTCACGAGTAATAGAGAAGTCTGGAAGAACAAATGGGGATAAGAGCAGGATAATGACGTTGATGTCCTTCAAGAAGTCAATTGTCTCCCGAATTGTTACATTTTGCTAGTACCTTAACCAACTTATATGGTCTTCCCCATGGATCCCTGTCCAACCCTTCGGGGGATCCCGCCAGGACCTTGATCTAGCATCCCTGATGGCGTGTTTGGAGATCCTTAAGTACAAGAATCAAATAAGATTAACCTAAATGTTAAGCCACAGATATAAATATATCTAGATAACGCAAGTATCACCATCCGTATGAAAACCAAGCGTGCCATTTTTAGACTACCTACTATGACGTCATAAGCACTATTAAGTTACTATACAAAATAGACTACGTTTTTCTTCTTTAAATGTCTAGAATTAAGTTCTTGAGCTGTAACGTTGTAGATTGCTGCGACAGTAGCCACGTTAAGCATAAAATGCTTAAGACAGGCACGCGAAGTAGGTGCGCACGCGAAATATCTGTGTGTTAGACTGTACTGTACTGTCGCAGCCTAAAGTATTATGTAAATTAGAATAAAGTTCAACAAGCTTACTTAAGTTACACAAACATATAATTGTCAACAGGCCTTTATACATTGAAACATGATGCCACTAAGTATAAAAGGTTTTCCTACTCACAATATCGCTCAAGTAGGAAACAAAAAACAAAACCTTTTTGTCAAGCCCATCGTTTACTTCATGGAGACTAATCTAAAGCAATAATTTTAACACATCAGGTGGTTATAATTGTGAAACGTTTATCACAACTCGTCCGTTTTAACTTACACTAAGCGACGCTTAAATCAGTCTCTGAATAATTTTGTACTGTTGAAATTTTAACTCTCGCCGCTGAATCGAGCGTAAAAAATCCAACGGTTCGCTTTTAGTTAAGCATTCATTTAGGTGTAATCAATTGTTAGTGAAAATGGGCATTCAGTCCCTTGAGAAATGTTCAGAAATCTGTAACCATTAACAAGTGGCCACTTTAGTCTAAGGAATAAAAATGTAGTCAGGATTTGTCTACAAAATTGTTCTGATTTTGTTTCGTAAGGGAAAATCGGATGTATTTACTTCGTTTGGTTTAATACTTGGGTCGAATACAAATAAATGGTTTAGCCATGCTATCACAAAATAATTTAGCCGACTGATTGTTTTGAAAATCCAAAAAAAAGTACAATTCAGTCCTTGTACTTGTTTTGTAATATTTAAGAAAAAGTTTTTTTTATAAAAAGTCTTGTTGTAAAATGCATCTAAAACTGATATCCAAGACATGACACACACTATAACTATTACAGCTTGACAAATTATTTATGATTGGTTTTTCTTACTGGTTACTTAAACCTAACTTAAAACCTAACTTGGTTAGCAATTGTTGAAATCAGCTTTGATTCAATTTGTCAGTTCAAACATACGGGAAATTAACGAACAGACTCAAAGGAAAAATAAGTTTGCAACTTTTTCTCTCAAAACTCTCCTTGTATAATTCTTCGGAAAATTGTTTAAATTTTTTCCACCTGAACATTTATTTCGTTCAAGATTGATGAGATGCGAATGTAACAATTGTTCAAAAAGAGATTAGACGCGGAAAAAGTTTTCAAGCATGATTTAATTTCGTACTTTTTTTTTTGTCGGCGAGATAAAACGCTTTAATTTATGTAACATACCATTTTCTAGAAGTTTCAATCTGAAATAAAAATAGGAATTTATTTTCAAAAGTGATGTATAACTAAAATATTTTCCTTTTAATAAAAACTACAAAACCTTTCCCTTTACAGTTTCATGGAACTTATTCAGCGCTGATTGTATCATTTTATCCTTTACCAGCCTTAAATGCGTTGCTGTGTGCTTTATTTTGATATAATTTGTTAAAATAATTGGTGGCCACATTTTAATTTATTCGAATTGACTAACCGCAAAACATACCACGTGACTCGTTTGAATATAAATCATTTTATCTCATTATTGTACTTAGCGAGATTAACATTTTAGGTACTCGCTATGATAAATGACCCACCAGTGCCTAAGTAGGTACAAGTTTTATAATCAAGTGTTTTCCAAACTAGAGCATTAGGGTACGTGCATATTAGGCATCCCTAAGGTCTTAGCAAGTTTCGTGCGGACGAATTAGTTTGTAGCGGCATTACAAAAGTTCTACAGCGCCATCTATGACACAAATGAAGAACTAACGTCAAAATCCTAAATCGCGCAGTTAATGTTTTCCGCTACTTAAAATTATAATATAAAAAAACCAGTAGTCCACCAAACATAACACCCACCTAGTCGAAGGATTCCCCTTTTTTACGGGGTATGAAGAAAATTACACACTGTTTTTCATAACTCTTATAAGTTAATTGTGTGAAAACTGTTAATCCCGTGCAACTTTTAATGCTGCTTCAAGTTATGGTAAGGCACTCGCAATTAAAACCTCCCGTATAAATCGGTCTTTAACGGTATTACACCACATCAAATCAAAAATTTGAATTTGGAAAAGTACTGGCCGTTTTGCTGCACAATTGCATAGCAACCGCTTTGTCCACTACATTAAAAATACTGGCCACTTCGACAAGGCTGCTGTATCCCGAGACGAATTTCTCCCAAAAAAAAGCAATTTCTGGGAACAGTAAATTGAATGAGATCACGTGTGAAATCCCTAAAGATTTGTCCGGCGCCGATTGGTCTTAATATATTGAATAGTGATATCAATTTTGATTGAAAGAGAACAGGGTTACGCAATATTTCTGGTGTGGGATCTCCGAGGTGAATTGTTTGTTTATTTTTGGTAGGTTTGGGACTCACTGACATAGTTGTTGGAACTATTTTTTTTGTAGTTAGTTACTTCGGTATTTTAGATATTACATACATTATACAGGGTATAAAGGGACCTTTATCGAAGCTGTCAACCAAGTATTTTGTACATCAAACAAAGTATTCTACTCTAAGCAAGAAAACTTTTGCTGGGAACGATTTTTTTTGGGGTGAAAGTAACGCACTTAAAACATTGTGCTAATGGATGCATTTAATACTACGGGGATTTTACGGAAGGAAACTTGGATTAAAAAAAAAAAAAACTATTGAAAATGTTGGAACTTTGATACCCAATATAGAAGTTAAGTATGGTCTAGAACAAAAAAAATATCGCAATGATGGGGAGAACGAATGATGGGCCTTTCGACTTCGTTAAGGGTACCTTTACACCCATTATACACTTTTATCGTTGATACGTCGTGTAGTTAAAGATAATCTGAGAGAATCTGAAAACTGTCACACAAATCATCTTTCTGCTTAGTTATAGAAAATCTTTTGAAATTCCTAGTTATTAGAATTAATCAAAAAGTAAATCCAGTTTCTTGACACAAACGATTTGGCCTTCTGTCTAGCGGATATCCAAATTAATTTCCAGATAAATTGAATACGTTTAGAATATTTTTTAACAATCAATCATAGCTGCGTCGTTTAGATTTATTATTTTACTGTGCTATTAATATTCAGGAGCTTATTTTAAAACACATTAATATTGTTTTTTTTTTCACATTTTGAAACAAAAATATCTTTAGTTACTTTTTCGAAATACGTCGAAAACATCGAACATTATGAATAGTTCATCATGCTTACATGACACTAATAAAATAAACTTAGGTATTACAACAGAAGGGGCCATAAACCGTTTGTGTTTACATGAAATACCTTCACTGAATATTTCCCAACAAACAAGGCTAAAGGAGAATATCAAAGACAATGTGAACGGAGGTAAGTCCACCCACTAGTTACCGAAATTAACATTGGCCTCGAATGAGGTCACATAGACACTACATTGTTGTAGAGGCTGTTCCACGAATACATTCCTATTTCTATGCATATCAGAAAATACTGTGGAAAATTCTTAAAGCGATACTCCTAAAATCGTAAATTACATACACTAGCTTTTGCACACAGCTTCGCTCGTGTTAAGTTCGGAAATTATCCCATGGGAAAGTTGAAAATATAGCCTTGGGTATGATATACAACATTATTTTTAGTATTTGCGAAACCTGAATATAGTTTGTTCAGAATAAGTAACTGAATCGATTCCAATAATATTTAAACCATGTTATATTTTTTCGAGCGACTTTGAGTACCTATCGCAATAATTTAGGTACCTACTGCCAAATTATTATTATCAATGAGCTCAAGACGAAGCTAGAGGCGCGCGCTGCGTGGTGACCGCGTTTTTTTGCGGACAACTAGGTAACAGAACAAGCTTATAACTTTGTGATTTTTCATGATACAGTTTTGAAATTTTATACATAAATTCTGTACATAAAAATACTAGACACGTGTATCAGGTTTCGCATATACTAAAACTAATGTTGTAGAGTATTTTCCATTAGTGACAGAATTTATGGAATCGGATCAATATTTTCGAAGACTACCCTCTTCATCCAAACTTTTACCTCTTTATAATACTAGTATAGAAGTATCTGATGAGGACCTCGTGGCTTAATAATAACAGCCGTTTGGGTCGATCTTCGGGTTAAGCCGCGCTTGCCTAGGTTTGCCCGTGGATGGGTGACCACCCATTACATACCGAGTTTCCTCCATGCCTCGGAAAGCACGTTAAGTTAGTCTCGGCTGTCATTTATAAATCTTTGCCAGTCGTTATGGGTAGTCAGTGACCCGAAAGTCATACAACCAGTCTTACCAAGGGTTTCGTATTACCCAGTACTAACTGGTTTGTGGAGGTCGAGATAGGCAGTCGCTCCATGTAAAATACTGGTATTCAGCTGCATTCGGTTAGACTGGAAGCCGACCACAACAGAGTTGGGAAAAGGCTAGGCAGATGTTGTATATAGATAAACCTATTATTAATTTGAAAAGTATTCCGAAAACAAAACAAAAAACGAAACAATTTAAAAAAAGCTGATTTCAAGTCACAACATCACATTCTGCGTTACATGAAAGTTATTGCTAGCCACGCGTTTTCAGCTTAACGCAAACGCGAAAGTTTGGAGTTATGGGCCTCCAGTCTGGAATGGCAGCAACGACAGTTATGCCTTTTGACCTGACGCTATGCTTTTGTGTAGTATGTTACATGGATTATTTTATATCTATAATAACTTATAATATAATATTCAGAACCTCAAAAATTCGAAGACTTGTGACTTCTACCAATTGGAACCACGTGATGGATGACGGCCTATTTCGACGACTGTGGGAACTCTATAGGCTGATCAAATTGTTTGGAAACTATCTTTTTTAGATAACTGCCCCGTTGGGCGTTAGTTACCTAAAAATTATAGTTCGTTCGATTTAAAAATAGAAGTTTCCGAAGTAAAAGTACCACGAGACCACCGGGTCTCGAGGTCGTAAACGCGGCGGTAAACATGCGATCCAAGGTCCGATTTCCGGGTTGGGCAAAGTGTTCTTGGGTTTAGAGACCAGTGCGCACTATACAGGGTGTAAACGGACCCTTCACGAAGCCGTCAACCAAGCATTATGTAAAACATTAAACTAAGAAACTTTACGCAAAAATTATTGCTGGGAAACGACTTTTTTTGGGGTGAAAAATCACGTTTTACGATAGGGCTCAATGTAACGCACTGATGGATGGATTGAATAGTACGGGGGTAGTGGAGGTGTTTCAAGTAAAAATCTTACATTAAAAACATGTACTTAACTTACGAGTATTTTAAAAATACTTGTGGAAAAGATGGAACTTTGATCCCTATTAACTCCGTAACTAGAAGGTTCTCATGTATGGTCTAGAACAAAAAAAAAATCGCAATGACGGGGAAAACAAGTGCCTTATGGCTTTGTTAAGGGCCTTGTTACACCCTTTATTTTCTCCTGTGTCATTAGCTCATCTCGGTCGAAATTCGACCAGGCGAACTATTATTTAGCTTTGCTAGTACAAATTTTTCTCTGCTTTAAATTTTCCAACCATGTAAGGCCGACAACTAAGAAAAAGGATGCCTCTCCACACACGGCTTGCATAAAATGCATTCATAACATAATTTGAATACCTTAACATTATCATTTTCATGAGATTTTAAGTCTCTGCACAATTTACATTGTTGAATATGTTTAAAGTTTTTAATCGCATTATGCTTGCATTCCATATGCAAACCTCATTATGTTAGCTCAAAGAACTCTGAAAAGTAAGTTTTACAGTGGCGAGGCTTGCAAATAAGCATACCTGCGTCCACAGTTTTGTTTTTGTGACTTCATACAAATAATCCCTTTAGAAAGTAACTAAATATTATGTTAAGTAAATAATAACATCACAATTTGTAATACCCCAAGGGTTAGACAGAGATGGACCTAATAGGACACCCACATTTCACTAATTATGTTTAAATCCAATGTAATACGGGGCGACCCTATTGCCATCAACCGGGCACAAATTCAGACTCCGTGGCTGCTATTGAGAACTTCCTGATGAAAAAACCCAATAACACTTTGTTCGACTCGGGAATCGAACCCAGGAACTCATGCTCAGCAGTCGCGATTGCAACCACTAGACCAACAAGGCAGCATATTAAGTAAATGTATTTTTCAATTTTCAAAGTTTTTTTTGGGGTCAATTACAGGGAAAAGGTACTCCTTAAAGTAAAATACTTTGACAAAATATTCAAACGAAAGCAGATTAAAAAATATTTGGGAGAATTAAATACAACACTTAAAAGGGAAGTAGAACCTAATCTTCTTGACAGCGCACTTACTTCTACATGAAAAAAAAAAAAAAAAAAAAAAAAAAAAAAAAATCTTTAATAATTGAAATTGTGACTAGGTATTGCAATCCGGAGAAACGGATCCGGTAATCCAGCGCCGTCACTAAACTTTTACCGGACCCGGTACTAACACACCGAAAGACAGGAAGAATTACAACTACAAATCCAGCAGTTTGCGTTATCTTGTATCATACATACTTAAAAGTGAAACATTTTGATAAACTTCTAAAAAAAAGAAATGACGACATTTGAAAGTAAAGGAGTTCAAAGAGAATACTTGTTTGCTATTCATGATTATTTGCTGACTTTAAAGCCGACAACTGATGAAGCTGAAGGGGCCTTTTCTTAAAACATGAAATATATTTAATATACTTACTCGATTAACTTATTAACAGTCCATTTTGGAATGTAAAGGAAAAATTATCCCTATTTGATCAATCCGGTCGGATCCGGCCGGAACCGGCCGGTTTGAAAATGCCGCCGCAATCCATAATTGTGACCAAGCGTTATCAGAAACTATCAGTCTATTGCCCATCCCTGTCCATAGGTTCACCTTATTAGTAACTTGTTTGCTTCTCTTTCCCGTTCTTTTAACTGCATTCGGCCGTAAGTTAATTTCGTTGGGAACTGTTTCCGAACTTGCTTCATTTCGGAACTGTAACAGAATTACGTGAAATCTTTTGAAGTTCGTGTTTCGAATAAACGAGGACCTTTGAGATTTCATGGGTTGCCTGGATGCATGGAAATGCGCCACGAAGCCTTTGATGACTGAAAATTCTTGTTCATTCACGAATATTAACTGTTTAACTTTGTTTAGTGTTTAGTGCTAAATTATTAACAAACGCGAAAGTCAAAGGTGGATGAAACTCGGGATGAGGCTAGCAAAGGAGTGTAGGGGTTGATATAAATGAAGAGAGGACTCTATACCCTGCATCGAGTGAATTCAGGAGGTGAATATGTTGATGGTGACGAAAATATACAAGGTGAATTTTTCAAGTGGATGGCCAAACTTGCCGCATGTCATTATTCCCAGAATTTGATTCTGAATAGAGACGCTATCGAATGGTGTTATAATACAGTGTGTGTTTTTTTTTTTTCAAAATCAACGGCTTTGATTCCTGGCTGGCTTTCCTGACTGCAAATTAAAAATCCAATGATGCAGTTTTAGTTTTTATCAAAATTGGGCTCGAGATCCCTTTGAGTATTTTTTGCTATTCCTCATAACTGTTTCTGTATAACGAGTTTTATAAAACGGAGTAATTAATTACCACAGACAAAACAAACACCATCACAAATATATTTATGCACTCTTTTCTTGTGTGTGTGCATCATGAAAGAAATAACTGCGATAATGTCGAGAAACACTATAAGATATATTGCCAATTAAAACAGATGCCTACATATTGGTTAACTTGTAATAACTAAGTTAGAACAATAAAGCAATTAGTAAGTTAGTAAGTGCGAGTAAATCGTGCGAGTAATATTACGGTATATTAAATAACGAGGGATCGTAGGCGCTTTCCAACTTGTCGGTTATAAGGATAACTTGGACAAATTTAATTTACTACAAGTTTTGGATAAACTTTAGGTAGCCTGCTCATAACGGATAATAGTCTAGAGTCTATAGTCTAGTTTATGTTTCTTTTGTATTGTGAAATTGAAACAATTTAATATTAGTTTTTTGCACAACTGGACTTGAAAATTTAATTAGTTACTAGCTTTTGCGAGCGGCTCCGCTGGCGTTAATTTAGATTTTGATAATCAATTCATCACCCATAAAAAAATCAATCTATTATCATAAGAAAGTTTTTGTTGTACTTTTTTTCGGGATGAAAGGTACCCTATGTCCGTTTCTGTAAACCTGACAGCGTATATGCAAAATTTCGGGATGATCGGTTCATTGATTTAGACGTGAAAAGATAACAAACTTACTTTCGTATTTATAATATTAGTTGGGATGCTATGTTTTTGCTAAAAAAATAAGCTATGGGCCATCATCATCATCTGCCTAGCCTTTTCCCAACTATGTTAGGTCAGCTTCCAGTCTAACCGGATGCAGCTGAATACTAGTATTTTACATGGAGCGACTGCCTATCTGACTTCCATAATCTAGTGAGTACTAGGTACGATACCCCTTGGTAAGCTATGGCTAACTAGAAAAAAATGCTGGTAAGTAATTTAAATTCAGTAACATACATAAACGAAATAGCGTTTAAAGCTAGATAAAAGCAAAATCTAAAAAACCCAAAAAATGTTAAGCACTAGAACAAGACAATTTCGGTGCTCCGTCTACGAGTTCAAAACGATGTAGTTGTTAGGGACAGCTCTATCTATCTCACCGAGAACAAGATAGTACAAGCAAATAAAACTGAGTAAGAATAAAATTGAAAATGGCGAAGAATTTGTTTTGATACGCCAGTTAGCAATTTACCACCGTTGTTTTTCCAGTGTTTTAAACTTAGCAATAAGTATTTCAAATAGAATAAGATATAGGTATTATCTCAATTAAGGTAGCCGGGTAGCCCGTGAAATCCCTGACACTAAGAAAAATATATAATAAAAAAATATATAATACTGGCTTACTTTTATTTTTAAGTTAGTTAGTTAATATAGGTTATTTTAATTTATTAATAAAATCGTAGACAACACTTGGTATTAATAAAAAAATAATACTGGCGAATCATATTTTCAACAACATACAACCTGTTTTTTGAAGAGCGGTCTTGATAGCTTTTATCTCCATTAGTTTGAAAGCTGTTGTATGTTGTTGAAAATATGATTCGCCAGTATTATATATTTTTACAGAATTATTATTATTATTTCTTTATTCATTGTACATACACATTTTACATATTTCTTAAAACAAAACCATTAAAAATAATTAAAAAAAAAAAAAAAATGGTACGCCGGTATCGGGAGCAGGTCCAAGCTACCGGTGGTTAGGGCTCCAGAGACAGGAACCTCCTCAAAATACGAGCCGTATCGAGGAGTACTGCTTCTGAATCAGGCCCTTGATCCAACCGCCTAAGGAGAGCCTCGGAAGATGGTCGTCGATGCCCTTGGCAATTATTATAATTATAATATTATTATGAGAATGTTGTATTGATGATTTAATGATTATAATTCTGTAACTACACATCATCTTAAAAAAACAAAATTTGAATTTAGCGGGCTTTCCTGGCGCTTCAATCTTAAAGATTCACAAAAGTGGTTTGAATTATAAAACCTAAGCTCTCTTTATCTATCACTTAAAAACCATCAAATAAAAGCGCCATTATGTAGCATACTCACTAACAACACTGTTCTTTTATATATTTATCTTTGCATTTAAATAAATAATCTACAGAGACCCCAAACCTAATACAAATATCTTAAAAAATTTAAACACTTACCGAACTTTTCGTCCAATACCGTAATGAAAGAAAAAGAAAATGTTTGCGAATAAAAAGGCGGTCAAATACTCTTCTTTAACGATTACAAGGAAACCAGCAGAGCGTTGAATTTTATAGCTACTTTAAATACACGAAATTGTAAGGAATTGAAAAGAGTACGATACAAACGAATTTCATCTATTTTTGTCCGAAAATACGACACGAATGTCTTGTTTTATTTTATTGGACAATTTTATTTTGTTTTGACCTACAAATCAATAAATTCCTGTACTTAGGTTGTCTAAATTTCAGTAAAGGAACATCGTCATCTGCCTAGCCTCTTCCGAACTATTTTGGGGTCGGCTTCCAGTCTAACCGGATGCAGTATTTTACATGGAGCGACTGCCTCTCCAACCAGACAGGGTAATACGATACCCCTTGGTAAGATGGTTGGTAGACTTTCGGGCCACTGACTAACGACTGTAAAAGATCTACAAATCTAAAAGTCAACGACTTTACGTGCTTTCCGAGGTACGGAGGAAACTCGGTATGTAATGGGTGGTCACCCATCCACGGACCAACCTAGGCAAGTCCGAGCGCCTGTTATTATTTAGTCACGAGCACCTTCGTACCCGTATTTCTACAAAAACATACATACCTAAAAAAAAAACGATCAAGACCATCTCTTTGACTAAATCCAAAATCTCCTTGAAAAGCTAAAATTATTCCTAACTTAACAGAAATTCCTCGCTTTAAAAGCATTTCGTAGATTATCATTTCAACAAAGTTAAAATGTTTGAAGAATCCGCTTATTTCTTTTACTTTCCATTGTCATTAAATGCTCGTAGACAATTAGCTGGCCGCTAAGTCTGTCTGTCAACAACGCAGGAACGTGACTCGCATTTGTTCCCATTAATTGGCGACAACAAATTAACCATTCTGGTCGCAAAATACATGACGTCGATGAAAAAACTTGGCTTTTCATGGAAATTCTTTTACTTTTTACTGTTTATTTGGAAGTTAGGAGCCAGGATTTTAGGCAATCCAGTCTCGAATTAAATATTCTGGTTGTGGTTGATAGCAAATGTACATGCAGAAATATTACGGTGGACGGACAAGCCAATATTCCTAAGCTTAGTCTTTATTGCAGCCTATACTTTCCAAGTACTCGACTTGACTTCCTCCCTCGGGGTATCCGCAATACCAACTCAGTGCTCTCCTGTAGGTGCTCTCGTGATGTTTTCCTTCACAGTATTATATTTAGTCCATTGTTTAAAAATGAATAGAGCATGAGGGCCTGGGTTCGATTTCCAAGTCGGGCAAAGTGTTATGGTTTTACAGAAATTTCTCAGTAGCAGGCATGGAGTCTGGATTTGCGCCCGTTTGATGGTAACAGGCTCGCCCACTATTACATGAAACTTAAACATAACTGGCGAAATGTGCGTGTACTAGTAGGTGCACATCTGCCGAACCCTTCGGGGATTACAGGCGTGATGTTATGTTACAAAATAGACTTACAAACCAGAACTCAAAACCCAAAATTATCACAGCAAAACTTTTTGACAACACATCAATCCGTGGAATTACAGTAAGGTTCAGCGGAGCAATTCAAGTCATGTAATCAGTCACACATTACAAATATGTACGGAACTCATCCATCACACGCCGACAGCTTGTTATTGGCCACTATCGCATATTCTGTTACAATACTAGAACAAACCAAATATTTTTGGGTGTATTTTTAGTTTGCTCTTCAGACGATATTATTTTATTGAGATTATTTGATGATGTCCAGTTGTTTTATGATTAGCATTCCTGATAAGGTTCAGTTTTGTTTTTCGAATTTGGTTCTTGAATGAAATTGTCAGGAGGACGCTGTTGGCATACATTTGTGAATTTGTCTGTGGAAATTAAAGATGGTGGCATTCGTTCCGACTATGCTCACGCGCTAAAAAGCCATACCGCACTCTATTTGACAGGATGGTTAGCGGGTTTTTCATATTAGTATTTGTGTAATGTTCACGTGAAATCAAAAGATTATTTTTATTATATTATTATAGCTAGCCCACGTTGTCCCACTGCTGGGTAAAGGCCTAACTCCACTGCTTCCAAAGTTTACGCTTCTGTGCTACTTCTTTCCAATTCTCAACGAAGACATCCAGTTCGTCCCGCCATTTCCTTCGTGGCCTGCCGCCATCCCATGTCTCTGTTTCAAGGCACTAATCCTGAGCTAAGATTGATAATTTAGTAAATAATTGAATGTGTCACTCTACTTCTTTTATAGGACACTATTCGATGTATGGTATGTGAATAGAGACTTAGTTTTTGTGTCAATACGGATTGGGACGTGTACAATTTTTTAAGTCGGTGACAAAAAACCCTTCTAGACTTTTCGATTTAAAAAACCTCACGTAGACTTTTAAAAAATGTGTACTTTTTGGCCTTAATGGAGCCAAAATCCAATATAGTATTCAATAGCCAATCTTCATGTGCCTTTTCAAAACTTTCAATGTTCGATGTCAACTAAAAGTTCTATAGATATTGCATTTCTTTTTTTTCTCTTTTTTTATCGCAGAGGGGGAAAATTGGGGACATTTTTTTCCAATTGGCCAAACGTGCTTTTCTTTGGAGATGTCGGAAATAGTTTCAAAAAGGTAGTGACTTTCTTTAGTAAAGAGTCCTATTGGGATTTTCTTTTCGAATGAATCTAAGTTCTTTATTATGTTCATCTACGTCGAACATTCCAGTTATTATTTTACATCTGTATCATCATCATCATCATTTCAGCCGAAAGACGTCCACTGCTGGACATAGGCCTCCCCCAAGTGTCGCCACATTGACCGGTCCCGTGCGACTCGCATCCAGCGGATCCCTGCAACCTTCACCAGGTCATCGGTCCACCTAGTGGGAGGCCTTCCAACGCAGCGTCTTCCGGTTCGCGGTCGCCATTCCAGAACTTTTCGGCCCCATCGGCCTTCCGTTCTGCGAGCATTGTGGCCTGCCCACTGCCACTTAAGTTTGGCTATTCTTCGGGCTACGTCGGTTACCTTGAAGAAGAAGAATACATCTGTATGAATTTTATCAATTACCTCAATAGTCATATTTGACAGATCTATGAAAATCGTTAAGCGCGTCGCTCACTGGTAAGTCGAGGCGGATTCGCGACACGGTCGAGTCGTGGTATCTATGTGGAGTCGACGCGCGGGCTATGTTTCTATCCCGAAACGAAATAATAAAATGACGTCACACTCTGGGGCACTTCCGCGCTTGCAACTCGACTCTTGATCGTGTGGGCGACGGGCCTTACGGGTAATCAGAAGTCGAAAAGTCACCAGCCTTACTGAGAGTTATAGTGGTACCCAGTAACTGGTGTTGAGGTCAGATAGGCAGTCGCTCCATATAAAATACTAGTATTCAGCTGCATCCGGATAGACTGAAAGCCAAAAATTATATAGTTGGGAAAAGGCTAGGCTGATAATTACCTCATTGATATAATCTCACTAATAACGTGTTTTACTTGTCCTATTGATCCCTTTCATTATTTTATTTCCGCTTAAAATGCCTTCGTTTTTTTCGATTTACAAATTGAGATTATCAAACAGAAATGAAATTAATGGTGCTAATGTAATCGGGAATTCAACTTTAAGATTAGCCAGGCAGTTAAAAGGGCATTTTGTATAATATTTCTTTTGATTTAGCAGTTTGAGTAAGGGTGGTTTTCACCTACTGGAACTTGTTAACATTTATTTCAGGACTAAGCAAAAAAATATAAAAGCGTGCTTTCTGATGGTTGGCAACCTCTCAAATATCTATCAAATATTTTTCTATTTTTTGATGTAATGTCATCAAAACTACAGTGGCTTTATCTGTGGCGGTAGTGCGACCAGCTCCCATACATTTTTGCCCAATATCCTTTTAAGAATACGAAATATGAAATGTCGCTCTGTAGTGTAGTAAAATATCGTTCATTAAATAAGAATCTTTCAGTATGCAACCTACATAAACTTCGCATTGTCACTTCAAACTACTACAAATATAAAAAAAATCACAATAATGACTTAAAAGTTTTTCGAAGAGACGCAAAAGATGAAAATATAGATAAAGACTGGCTCGGACTGAACAATGCTGTCCCTAGAACAATGTCAGCCGATGTAGATAGTACATAGTGCAGAGACAAGCCACGTGCATGTGGCGAGGAAATTATAAGAAAAATGTAAACATGAAAACGTGGTTTTAGAACCTGTGTTTATTGGAGTTACTGGCAAAGTTATGGCTGTTAATAAATCTAGTTTACGCTTTAAACTTTGAACTAGTATTATTATTATAGATTGATTACTTGGGGAGGAGCTCGTGGCTAAATAATAACAGCCGCTCGGGCCGATCTTTAGGTTAAGCCGTGCTTGCCTAGATTGGTCTGTGGATGGGTGGACGCCCATTACATACCGAATTTCCTCCGTGCCTCGGAAAGCACTTTAAGCCGTTGGTCCCGGCTGTCATTTGTAGATCTTTGACAGTCGTTAGGTAGTCAGATGCCCAAAAAGTCTGACAACCAGTCTTACCAAGGGGTATCGTATTACCCAGTTATATGGAGTGGCTACTCCATGTAAAATACTGGTATTCAGCTGCATCCGGTTAGACTGGAAGCCGACCCCAATATAGTTGGGAAAAGGCTAGGCAGATGATGATCATGAGATTGATTACTTGGGTTATTTTTCATTCCAAAGAAAGCAGTGATTTGTATTTCTAGAAAATTATAAATTTGTAGTAATAATTGCATAAGTTCTTAAGTTCGATGCCCAGATCGGGCAAAGTGTTATTGGGTTTTTCCATCAGGAATTTCTCAGTAGCAGCCATGGAGTCTTGATTTGTGCCCGGTTGATGGCAATAGTCTCGCTCTCTATTACATGGTACTTAAACATAACTGGCAAAATGTGGGTGAACTAAGGTACAGCTATGCCTAACCCTTCGGGGATTACAGGCGTGATGTTATGTATGTACCTATGTATAAACCTGTAGTTTGTTGTCCTATAATTTAATTTGACGTTGAAATGTCTGAAAGACTACATTTCAGCTATTTTTGATTATCCAGAAACATATTTTTATGACGACATCTTAATTTATACAAAATTTTCTAAATCTTTTTCCGCATTATCAAGACCTTAAATAAGGTCAACAGTAACTTGATATAACATGTTTTTCTATACAAATGACTATTCAATCCCTTTTGTGGGATTCCTTTGCGGGTGCTCCCAATTTGTCGAGATCCGTCTAAAAGATATCCGTACATATATCATTGTGACATACTATCTCGTTATGTGCTGTACTGAAATCGATATGTATATTCGTAACCTTTAGTACTATGTTACAGTTACTGAGCATGTATCTGGCCCTGATAAGATAGCTGGATTATCTAATTAATCTATTTTTGATGTTACAATTAGTTTCCGATAAGCTATTGGTACACGACCAAAATGAGTTAATATGGTTTGTCTTGTCTTGGTACAGAAAACTACGAAATTTTGAAAAACTGGTACAGTTTTGTGTTTTCTTTTCATTCAGAGTAGGGGCAGACCAAAGAAACGATGGATGAACTGTGTGCAGGATGATATAGCTGGAAAAAAGGAGCTGAAATGACGAGTAATAGACCCCTATTATTAATAAATTGGGATTAGAGGCACACTGTATCGAGATATTATTTTCATATTATTTACACTTCATTTAATTCAAGAAATCACCCTAGACCAGCCAACAAAATATTATACAAGTACTTTTAACAAATACTTCGTTTTCGTGACAGACAATTTATTCTCTTGTCATGAACACCCGAAAAACAGACTCAAATGATTACGCAACACAAATAAATCAAATGTTATCACGACCCACAAGGGTAGAAGAAAACTTATATAAAAATGGGTGCCCATGTGAGTTCAAAATACAATCTCATTCAAAATTCAAAACTCATTAAAAAAATACAATTAAAAAGTGCGCAAACTTTATTTGCTCAACGTTGTAACACGCAAATTCGAGCGCATCATAAACAACAATATTAAAGGATTCATTATGGACCCAAATCGTTCCCGGAATGGAATAAAACAGGCATTCCAGAATTTATGGCTTAAGGTCGGGGTTATGGGCTGTTTTATGAATAACATCATCATCATCATTTCAGCCGAAAAGTCCACTGCTGGACATAGGCCTCCCCCAAGAAGGGGGGGTTTTGCCATAATCGCCACGCTTGGCAGGCGGGTTGGCGATCGCAGTATGGTTGTTGTAGAATCAGAGAACGCTGCTGCCCATTCTCTGGTAAGTCCCTTAGTCGCCTCTTACGACACCCACGGGAAGATATGGGATGGTGCTATTCTTTACGTCCGGACACCATACAGAACAATGAATAACCGTTTATGATTATTGCGCTGAGATCCTTATACTATTTTGTCAGAAATTCTCTAGTTTGCCACTTATAACGCAAATAATATTATCTCGTCTATCATTGTGGTTGCTATCGTTTTAAGTGTTGAAGCAATTGAAGCCTTATCGGTTGATGTATTAAAATTGTAGGAATAGGATTGCAGTTTCATGTTATCCACTCAAAGTATGTCAGTCATCATCACCCTCCTAGGATTATCATAAATTATTTTGAGTGAGTGCAGTTTCTATGTCTTTTCTTTCATAGACCAGGTACACATTAGCCGTCACATCAGTCTTCGTTTCATTTCAGGCTCAATCATCATCTACACTATTGTAAATACGTGTTTCTGTGGCAATAAATTTTTAGGGTGACTGGTTCTTACTGACCGATACTAATACACGTGATTGTATTCATGACAACAAACAACTTTTCCAAAGAAACATTTTTTTTGGCTGTTGCACGGTGCGATAGTTATGAGACAAAACGCAACTAACAGCTGATAGGTCACAGGCGCGCGTTCACGAATTTCATACGGTTGTTGTGTTATTGTGATAACATTGAATGAGTATAAAAAAAAAGTTTCTTTGGGAAAGTAGTTTGTTATCATGAGTACAATCATGTGTTTAAGTATCGGTCACTAATTACCAGTCACCCTACATATTCTTATTGTCATCAGTCATTAAAATTCATGCCCAAATCTGTTCCAGAAAAAATCTTTTTCTTGGACATATTTATTGTCTGAATTTCAAAAAACACTTGACTACATTCTTTACGTACTCTCCATAGATCGATTAAACAATTACTTTATGCCTTATCTTCTAGAAATGTAATCTATTCAGATTTCCACGCTCTTTCACACCAACTCACTGGGTACTAACTCTAAAGTTAATCTCCGAAGGTTAATTTTCAGCCAACTTCTCTTCCGCTATAAATCACAATTTATTATGAACCTTCGCCTTAACTTTAGCTACGGAACTCGAAAACGATATCGGATTGCTTTTTGAATTTCATTAACAAATTGTCCATTTTAAAGGGTTCATACTAAATCAAACTAGTTAGTAGTAGTTTCAATACCAAACGGGCCGTTTGGTGTTGAAACTCTGGGGCCGTGGGGTACGAGTGTTCATAGCCTGTTTAAGGGAATTTCGAAACGCCTAGTTGACGCTTCCCGTGACCCAAAGGCTGACTTTTACCTTGGCCAGAGGCTACGTGTTGCCATACAACGTGGCAACGCCGCCAGCCTCTTGGGCACTTTACCAGCTAACAACATTGAGGAGGAGTTTTTCATTGCCTTTTTATAGTTTGTTGTTAGTTTATTTAATAGTTTTAAGCTGTCTTTTCTACAAGATACAAAACACCATTTTGATTAACAAATTCTGCATTATAAAGGGTTAATACTAAATCAAACTAAGGTCTTCAAAATAGTGAAGAACATCGGGAAGAAACCTGCATGTCCTAGAGCCAAAACTTCGAACAAATGTGGCAGATTGCGTATGTGATCTCGCGTGGTAGATTATATGGCCCACACCTTCGCGCAAAAAGCATTATATGCTTATTATACGACCTGTGATGTGGTACATTGAAGGGTTAAAGCCTCTTCTCATGCGGGGGTGGAAAATTGCCTAATTGAATTACCTAATCTAATCACCATCTACTCTCAGAGTGGGTTGACGATTTTAGGTCACTAGAATCAAGAAATTTTACTTTACGATGACTTAATGATGTGTCGATATCTGTAGGCATTAATGTGGGTTCAAAGAAGCACTATCTTCTTTACATAGTACAAAAACAAAGTCGCTCCCGCTGTCTATACGCTTAGATCTTTTAAACTACGCAATGGATTCTAATGTAGTTTTCAGCAATAGATAGAGTGTTTCGGGAGGAAGGTTTATATGTATATTGCACCCGTGGCGAAGCCAGGATGGATCGCTAGTTATGTAATAAATTATGAAGGAAGACTTTAGATACTTAGATAACATACTTAAAAGGAATTTTCCTCATTTAAGTCATTAAAATAACTCTCTTGTATATTACGTGATTTCATATTAAGAAGGCTAAAATTTCTAAATTAATTAAGAAAATAACTCAAGCCACGGTTGCTTACGACGCAAAATCTCTAGCATTTTGTAATCTCGTGTAAATTTGATAGGTCTTGGGGCTGAAGAGGGAATCTTGTTAATATCCGCTATAATGAACACTTTCTAAAGTATATTGAAAAGCTGTTAGTATGAAAATCGGCTTTTACTAGACGTCATTCAGATACTAAGTTCATTATAATCTTATTCTATCATTTTGGGCGATAGTAATTTTCTAGGGGGAAGCGGAGGGTGTACTTTTATTATTTAGGTACGACCACGTTTTGTACGCTTAGCTTATTGAAATAGACTTCAATTTACGACGTGACGATAATTAAATACTGTTTTAAGCTTCCACGGTTTAAAACTAAACTTACACTATCTTGGCTCTTGTGATACAGGAAATCCTAGTACAAGAGCCAGGCTACACTGATGTTTGAAGAATCACTTGTTAATAAAGATTTGTATTATTTATTTACTGTCACTTACGGGACATCTTCCGTGATTATTATTTAATTTTGAGCTCCCGATATTTCGACGCTATTGCAAGCGCCATGATCGCGAAAATTCGATGTTGAATATTGGGAGCTTAAAATAATTAATAATCACGGAAGATATCCCGTACATAGACTGTCACCAGTATAAGTTTTATAATTAAATAAACTATTCTAAACTTAAAAACAATAACACTAAAATTACGTCCTGAAAGCGCTAAATTAATTATTATTTGTGGACATACAATACAATGGGAATCTCAAAACACACTATGAAAACAGAAATAATTTAGAAGACATTATTATAGCGGTCCAGCGAACACAAAGCGACTTACTGTACAAAGGTATCACAGAACTTGGGACAGTGAAAGTTTTCTTTAATAGGAAAATAACTATGTGAAATTAGTTTATCATAATTTATTTATTTGTCTTTTCTACGTATAGTCTTTTGAATATGTTTGATTTTTTTAAGTTTAAACAAAATCATATTTGTCGCACTGTAGCTCGTTCCACGTGTGCTTACGATCCTCAACATGCTCGTGGATATCATCCCTGGATTGGACTTGTTGGCTGATGAATGGAAGACGATAATGTTAGAATGTATGTGGTTCTGTGAGAAAACCGAGTAAAAGGATTCATCATAATCATCATTTCAGCCGACGTCCACTGCTGGACATAGGCGTCCCCCAAGTGTCGCCACATTGATCGGTCCCGTGCGACTCGCATCCAGTGGATCCCTGCAACCTTCACTAGGTCATCTTTCCACCTAGTGAGGAGGCCTTCCAACGCAACGTCTTCCGGTTCCAATGTGCCCTCCTGTATCCTCAGTAAAAATCATAAAATCTTCATCATCATCATTCAGAGCCTGAATTCACCCACTGCTGGGTGTAGGCCTCTCTTTTCTTCTGCCAATCTCCACATTCCTGTGCCAGCCTCATCCAGGTTTTCCCCCGATGGTAACTATGTCGTCTGCCCATCTCGCCGCCGGACGACCCATATTTGTTTTCCCCGTTCTTGGACGCCATTCGGTGACAGCTTTAGACCACCTGTCATCACTGCGCCTTGCTAGGTGTCCTTATATCTTAGTACCTAATATTTTATTGCTACATAAATCGTGTATACCTTTTGCACTCTAAAATTGTCAGGCAGCTCTTTGACATTAAGCAATGCTAAACCATCTTCTATAAATTTACCATCGACAGGAAAAAGCCTTCGAACTTACAAAATCACTCACACAGCATCACTACCGACATTTTTCACTGTCACAGTTTCTAAGTATAAAGCCTCATTGAGTCCCGCTAGCCTCAAGCAAAAAACTCTTCGCTCGTTAGTCAGTATGAGCCCTTCCTGTACATTGTCCCGCCGAGGTTCGTTTGCACCTTTGTGTTCTAGTCCAGTTTCAACTGCATTCCTGGTTGGTACCGGTTTAGAAATTTCTTTAGGATGAAACGGATTTAGTTTTGTTTTTAGATTTCTATCCATTAATTGTTTGATTTTTTGATATGTTCATTGTATATCACAACATCACGCCTAAAAATACACCCACATTTTGCCAGTTATGTTTAAGACCCATGCAATAGAGGGCGACCCTATTGCCATCAACCGAGCACAAATCCAGACAGAATTCGTGATGGAAGTACCCAATAACTCTTTAGCCTGGGAACCCAAGACCTCATGCTCAGTAGTCGTGTTTGCGACCACTAGACCAGTGAGGCAGTATCTGTTCATAATCTTCATTGGTTTATAGTCTAAATGTGGTTGGTATTTGTGCTTACTCTGATTTTATCTAACTTTTTGTGTAAGTTACCCATGTATTTAAAAGGAGCTATAATTTCCACAAACCTGAATTTTCCTAGAAGGCATACCTTCCCCGGAAATCAATTTATAAACAGTATACAACCTTTAATCCTCTAAAAAGTAATCAGTTTAAACTTCACCACGGCCATGTGGTGTTGTTATCACATGCGCTTTCCTTTATCACAATCGTGTAATTGTTCAGTTTTACAAGATTACGCTGAACCATGACGCAATGCCCAGCCAAGCGTTTCATTATTACGTCACTGGTTTTTACAAAGTCCTTAAAATTAGATTATTCTTTTTTATCAAAATCAACTGAAGCATTGTCGCCGCTCAATCGAAGGTTTGCAAAGAGAGTTACGCTCCGTTAGCGAACATATTCGAATGGGTCCTTAATTCTGAATTACATCTCTATTTTTCCAGCTTTAGGTGGCTTTTCCGCATGGATTTCTTACCTGAGAAATGTTAGTTCTTTTTATATCGTTAAGGACTAAAGGATAAGACCTGCAATGGGTAGCGCTTTCACATGTGAAATAATTACACCTTTCTGTGGTTCAATGGCTTAGCGCCTTCGTAGCTATGAATACCTTGCTTGGATCTCATCCATTTTATTTATTTGACCATAGACATCGATACTATACATTATATATAGGGGAAGCAATACTGTCTGTCGGCAACCTTTTCACGCTTTAACGATATAATGGATTTCAATGAAAGGATCCTGGATCAGGACTAGGAAAGGACCCTATATACATAGTACTATATTTTCCGCCCCACGCGGCCTACCTATTACGTGAGCAAAGCCGCGACCAAAATCTAGTACAGAATATAACAGTACCTACATGCAATGTAGCCGAGCTAGTTTTTTGATTTTGCCGAAGATGAGAACTAAGTCTGGCAAAAAAATGTTAACATTTGAAGGAGCACAATTTTACAACAAAATACAATCATGTATTAAACAATTATACTCATAACCGCTAACAGAGTTTTGAATGCATTGAGCATTCAAAACTCTGTTAGCGGAATATTTGATCACAAATCCTAAAATCTAAATTCATTGGATGGGTGTATATAATATAATAAGTGCTACCGTGACGTCTGTGACGAACTTTAAATATAATTTTAAATTAAGCATTGTTCTCATGTAAGTGACTTAGTGTCTTTTTTGAGAATAAATATCTTTAAACCTAATGTATACTATAAAAGTCTAAACAACACTGAATGTTCGCGATGTTTTTTAACTGCGAAAAAACCCAAAATTGAAGCTGTACGACGCAATATTTAAGTTAATGTAAATGAGATTGTTACGTGGGCAATTTCCCTAGAATTTCATCTCAAAATACGGTGCGAGTGTGACAAACAATAATTGACGTTATAATTTTTTTGGCACGCGATGTTTTTGGGATTTGATAGTGAAGTCTTTTTTAATGTCATCTCTAACATTTTGTGGTGAGGTCTACGAGTGATGTTTAATGGCTGAAAATTCACCCAATACTAGAACAAAAGACTGAAAAATCTAACAAACTTACTGAAATGTTCTTAAATAAGCCTTTTGCAGGTCGACGTGGTCAATTTGTCCATCACCAAGACCCATATTATCATCAGTGTATGATTTTATAGATAATATTCTAGTTTTTGTAAAATTTGAAAACCTCTATACACTTCACTTTTTTTTTTTTTTTGTTCCGTCCTGTTGTATTTATAAATAAAGGGTGTAACAAGACCCTTAACGAAGCCGAAAGGCACTTGTTCTCACCCTCATTGCGAATTTTTTTTGTTCTTGTCTAGACCACACCTGGGAACCTTTTAGTTACGGAGATATTGGGGGTCAAAGTTCCAATATTATTAAATACATGTTTTTAATCTATTTTTTTACATTAAACACCTCCACGACCCCCGTACTATTTAATCCACCCATCAGCACTGTGTTTTGAGTGTGTTACATTGAGTCCAACCGTAAAACGTGATTTTCCACCCCAAAAAAAGTCGTTTCACAGAAATAATTTTTGCGTAAACTTACTTAGTTTGATGTATATAATGCTTGGTTGACGGCTTCGTGAAGGGTCGTTTTACACCCTGTATTTCGTTGTATGTTTATTGTTTATTTATTTTTTAGTCATTTTGTATGCACGTCATGTCCCTGCGACAAATAAATATTTTTTCTTTCTCCACAAGAATAGTGAATATCACACTGTACCTCTTACTAAAATGGCAACTTGAAAACAATGAAGGCTTGGAATGGACCCAAATAATAGGTCTTTAACTATGAAATTGCCGTTTTTTTTCACATTTTGTTCTGTTTGTAACTTTGACATATAGTTATACTTTTTCCTAATTCCATTTTTATGTACAAAAGTGAAGTTATAGTAAAATATTACGAGCTATTTTTTTTTTGGCAATCGTTGCCCCACTCCAGGAATTTATCTTGTATCGTGGGTGCGTTTACAAACATCTAAACTCATATACACAAACAGCCAGACACGGAACAACTACCTGTAGATCATACAAATATTTGTTCCGTGCGAGGATCGAACACGTGACACGCAGCGCAGCAGTCAATCGCTCAGCCACTGCGTCAACCGTGCCGTCGATATTTTGTAAAACTCTGCTATCTGTCTTTATTTGAAAATAATTTAAATAAAAAAAATATTAAGGAGAAAAATTATACACATTTATAAATTGAAATAACCTAAAGTAACTAACTTAACATTTTTATTGTACCTGTTAGAGTTTAAAAATCGCACTATATATAGTTGCATATTTCCTCATAGTGGATCTAAACACCTCTGTCAATGTGCCACCTGTTTCAATGTGCCGTCGGTATCACTACTTCAAGTAGGTTTATTTTTGTCATAGGCTCTGTTTTGAGAATTTAAGCAGTGCAGCGCAGCTTTTTCTCTCTATAGTTTGCAACTGCATCATACATAATCGGTTCAGACGTTACCAAGAAAAATAAAAAAGTGTTAATATGGAAATATCACTTTTCACGCAATCGTCCATACAAATCAGTAATTTCATAATTTAACCCCTAATACTTTTTACTTCTATGACCGTTGTATTACCTAACCTTTCCTTTTGTATGTAGGTTTATAGTATATTTTTGTTGATTAATTATTTTTAACGACTAAAACTTATTCAGTTATTAATTAAGAAATAACGTGACACGATTTTATATTGCAAAGGTCAAGTTAAGTGGTACCTAGTTCGTTAAAACTTCCTCATAATGGTATAAGTTCCATTTTCGTAAGACGGCTCGGGGTTAAGATGATATAAATTCTATCCCAGTCTAAAGGAGAATTTTATTTTAAATCTGACTGGGGAAGCCAGCCTACATCTTCGATTTTCTCAGGTGCATTCGCTGTCTCTGGATAAAACGGATCAAGTTTTGAACAAAGAATGAATGAAGGCCTAAGATTTAATTTTTAGATGTGCTTTCCCCCTACTTATCTAAACATGAATTATGTAACCAAGATTTTGTTAATATATTTTAATTTAAAAGAGTGTCCATGGAGTTTCTTGCCCATTCTTCTCCATAGATCTACGCTTTGGAATGGGCAACTACAGTACTTTCGCAAGTTATTATGCCTTATGACTGGGACTGTAGCTTTTTGTTTTTGACCTACAAAAATGCCTGGAACGGTCTAATTGAAATAAATGCTTTGAGTTCAGGTGGCGCGAAAAAGTATTTGTACTCAGAGGAGTGGCCTCGCATTTACTAGATACGATTTTCAATATGCATGAGCACGACTACTCAAATATCAATGTGACGAAACAGAAATGTGTTTTTATTTGCCGCGGTAGGGCGAATCTAAGCATTTAAATCTTTGACGAACGCCCTTGGAAATAGCCACATGGGCTTACAATATAGATATTGATATTCAATCTCTAGATAATCTAGACATTATCTAAATCTCGAAAGTTTACTCTACCCTATCGAGTGGCCGAATCTGTAACATGTTACACCTTGTTTTAATCGGATCGCCCTCTAATTACTACGTGGAGGGCTTTGTCAACATTCCGCTTGATCGAGTTCACAATGATAATGGTGGGCAGGTAGATTACTGTAACAATACTTGTTTAAGTGACGATTAGTCGGTGCTACTGAATTTTAGATTTGAACAAGGTCGGGAAGGCTTATGTGTGACTTGAACTCGATCGTGTTTTAAAATGTCAGATTATAAGTAACTACTAGTTTTGCCCGAGACTCTGCCTGCTTTCATGACAGTAATTGGTCTTGACCAATCTAGTACTGGGATAAAAAGCACCAATCCTAACGTGGACTTGACTTCATCGAAATCTGTTCAAACTTTAACGCCGTCGACACGGCCGTCTTATGACGACAGGCCGTGTCGACGGCGCGTTCGTGTTCCACGCGTGCCTCAAAGAGATGTCAGCAACAAGGAAGGGGTCCGCAAGGGCGGATGCCTGCGGCCCTGGAACACAATTACTTTCGCGTTTATAATATTACCATGTATTTGTTGGGTCAGTACAAGGATCTATTGTTATCTATTGATACTATTATCACTATAAGAATAAACGGAGCAACATCACAATAACACACTAGCATTTCTCCTGCGACGTGGTTAATGGGATAAACAAAAAACAAACACTAACACAATCCTCGCTGAAAACCTCTGTATGATAAATAATTTTAAACAGCTTTAACTTTCAAAGGCTTGAAAACTTTTACTCCTACAACTTCAATTAAACAAGCATAATTTTGTTTCTGTTATTCCAAGAGTGACACGATACATAATTTCACTTCAAGCACGGAGTTCAGAGGCGAACTTAATGCTAAAGGCATTTTCTACCAGTCAACCTTTGGGTGTACAGAGACAAACATTAGGGTTGCTACCAGTAGCGAAGGGTCAATTCTTATAAAAAGTAAGCCGGAGTACATATCTTTAATATGATTATATTATTTGTATATGGAATACTAACTGCCATTTTTCAAAGCGAATCCGGTTGTAATCGAGTTGTATGAAATCTTCGCCACTGGTTGGACCAACACAAATTTTATTCGCGTTGGTGTAATCCGGTACAGTCGAACGGTATTATGGAATATGAGATATGGATATTACCGGCTTAGTTCTTAGTGTTTCGATATATGCCGAACAGAAACAGAGTTCGCCGATCGGCAAGAGCCGAATGAAACCCGATTATCCTTAAATATTAGTTGCTTCAGGTTCTGTGTATTGTTCGTCAAATTCTGCAGAAACTAGTGTGCCAATCTGAAAAGTGTGTAGTACTATAACTTCATCACCTCCCTCACCAGGATAACCATAATTTCATACTCTTGTTATTATTATAATATTCTCGCTTTGTGTGTCAATTTGCAATTCGTGTTCTTCCAGGTAATGAATGTAAATCATGTGTAGATTTAATTTAGGAATTGTGGCTTTGGTTTCGGTGTTATGGATGTGTGCAAAATTGAAGTAGTTTGGAATAATAAGCATATGTTCTTGTTTGAATTCCCTCAAAGCTCTAATGAGATGTTTACTGATGTCAATTCTGTTTGTCCTAGGAGTGACATATAGTATGTACCAGTGCTTTCAATCAGCTCTCCAGTTTTGCAACAAAATTTTCAGAAACGGCACCGAATGAAAAGTAATTAGAGTTCGCGAATTTAGAATTTGATAATTAATTCGGGTTGAACTCTGCTTATAATAATATAATTAGAAAGACACGTGGCGTCATCTATTATCTTAAAATCGTTACAGTTGTTTTCCTCGGGAACAGTACTTTTTTTAGGGATGTAATGTCTATGTCCGTTATTGTACACCTGGCAACTTTTATGCAAAATTTTAAGATGATCGGTTCAGTGGTTTAGGCGTGAAAAGGTAACAAACAAACTTACTTTCGCATTGAAGTATGGATATGGATAATCCCCCGACCCACTTTCGGCCAAGGCGGCCAATATCAATGGGAGTTAGCCAAGGAGTTATTATAGTGTGTTCTTGTGTGATCACAGGTGCACTCTTTGTTCCTTTGCTCACATAGTCCGATAGGACAGCAAAGTTTGAATAAATAATATTATACCTATACATTAAGCATGTATAGGTATAATATTGTATCAGCGCCGACCCCAAATGAATTGGGATAAGGACAAGAGAATGATGATGATGATTGAGCATGTAGCTTGGCACAAGCAAAGTGAGGTCCATACCCAAATGTGGGTGAAGTCGGGCTGTGGATGATGATGATGATGATGATGATACCTATACATTTATAAATGAAAGTAACCTTAAGTAACTAACCTAACAATAAACTTCTTCTTTATCGTGTGGTTAGTGCCTAACCTGGTGTCCGAGTTTCTATGCCGCCCATGGGCCTCTGACTTGGCTTTTCAAGCCGTCAAGAAATATCTCTCCAGCATGCTGGTTTCCTCACGATGTTTTCTTTCACCGAAGCAAGTTATAATTATACTATACACACATGAATCCGAAAAATCAAAGGTACCTTTGGTTCGAACTCGAGACCTATGACTTGGCAGTCCGACGGTAACACCACTATGCCAGCACTGCTATAAACAATAAATTAAGAAATGGTTTCAAAAAATTCCTCCATGCTGTCAACTGGTAATGTGCCGAAGAGACTAGCGGCGTTGCCACGTTGTATGGCAAAGTAGTTAACTTTTTTCACATAACGATTATTATTTACGTAAGAGTCAATTCAAATTCATTCATTTTCCTGTTACCGAATTACATGGCGACCAATTTTCTTGATTTGAAGTGTGAACACGTGAAATGTTGGTAAAAGTCAAGTAAAGTAACTTTGGGAGTTAGCAAATTGCCTCTGGTGATTACATAAAAATCCCAAATCCGTAATCACGTGTTTTATCACGACTTTTAGAGACCAATTAATATAAAACTTTAAGGGAATTGTACTGGAGTATATTTTTAAGTGGGTCAACTGTACGGGTGTGTAACTGTGGATCGATTCCCGTAGTTCTTTCTTAAGTGTTGAATTAATTAAAACTTTGAGCGTGTCGTCCGAGAGGCGTTTTGTATGTAAATGTTTACATATGTGTGCAATACTTACGATTTTCTCTATCATTGCACTTTATAACAAGCAGTGGGAGTTATTTTATTCATACTCATTGTATATTGTAAAAAAATATATGCAAAGAGTACTTTGCGGAGAACTTCATAGGCACTCGAAAATAATAGGCATCTTGGAATCTCATTTGATCATGAAAAATAAACAGCCCCGCAATGTATCACAACCTTTTCCTTTGCCTTTGTATCTCAGAACCATATTTATTTAATACTAGGGGCAAGTTATAGTTATCCTTATTCCTTATGCATCCAATTATTTGAACAAGAAAGCTAAACGAGTTGAACTATCCTACAAATCCCTTGTGAAACCATTGTTATAGTTTATATCCGAAATGTGAGAATATTCCAATCAATGAACAGTGAAAGCAGTAAATTCTTCTTTATTCTTGTGTACCTCAGAAGCTTATTTCCGGCACATTAATTCAACAATAGACTTAGGATTATGACAAGATTATCTCTTGCAATATAATTGTAACAAATCTTCTCGTAGATGGAGATGCTATTCGATACAACTCCATTAACCCAAGATACGGCTCTACAGGCTTGTGACCAACACAAATTGACCCCATAAGATGCGGTCACAGCCGTTTGTACAATGTCCAACGTAATTGACCGGTAAGCTAGCGGAACTATTCAGAGACCTAAGCCAATTATGCAGCAAGCTCATTGACGATGCTAATACACTAAACATGGGAAGCGAGTACTATAGACTAGCTTGTTAAACTAGTGGAATAATTCAGAATGATGATAATGCTCGTAATTTGTCAGACATGAATAAGGTGACAAACGACAAAGTGACGAGACAATTCAATGAAGAAACGATGAAAAATTACTCAGAGGATGTAAAGATGTTAGACTAACTTTTTATCGGAACTAAATGATGGATTTGTGAAATATAATAGCATCGAAAAAAGTTCTTGATTGATTGATTGATTGCTGAGTAAGGTTTGAGAAATTTTAAAATACTGTCAATTTTCTATATCCAGATAAATTACGTGCTATTCGAACCTTTGCATATATCTGGACAAGATCCGTACGAAACAGATAAAGATTTCTAAATCTACAAAACATCCGCGTACATTTCCGAAACGACAAACAATTCAAGCCGTCTACTAAGCGGCCGTGCCCTATCGGGTATCCGAACTAAATGGGACCTTTTGCGGCCAATCGGCGGGACAGCCGACTGCAATCCGATTGTAAAGCCCGACTTGGAAATCTAGGTAAAACTTGAAGCTTTTAAGTGCAAGGCAACAATCTTTTATACAGATTACTATGGCAGCTAAAGTTTTTACAATAGAGTCTGAAGTAAACCTTTTGATAAGGTATTGTGTGTTGCTTTTAAATGTAATGGGGTAGAAAGTAGATAGGAAATGGGAAGAAAGTACGACAGTACACTTTTAAAGCACGTATTTGTTTGATAAATACTTTATAGCTTCAAGAGATTTCGTTGAATGAAATGCTTCTATAAAATTTACATCATAGCTTTTATTCGTAAGTGTAAATTGACTTAATTTATTATCAACACGATAATCTCATCTTATATCATAATTAAACTGTATTACACCAGTTAACTTGGAGCTTAACGTAATTTATTTATACCTTTGTTACATTATAGGTTTATTTGTTAGAAATATGAATATATCAACCCTCATTAAAATTCTGAAGCTGAAACTTTAAGAGCATTGTAATGTTATATTCTACTTTTCCAGCGGTAACATGGCTCCGACATTTTGTCTTAACAAATTCAAACCGTCTACACTTATCAAGAAAATTTTAACTCAAAGAAATGCGAAGGGTTTTGACACTACCGCAAAATTGAAATGTTCCGTTTTAATAGAATTCTTGTCAATATTGACGTTGATTTCGTTAAAAGAACTTCGGTTTCTATTTTAGTTTTGGACATCCAGCTTATTGATAGGTTTGTTTAGGATATTTAATAATGGTATTGTATTGGTCCCTTCTTTTCTTGCTTTATTTTCTTTCACGATAGCGTTGTAAATAATCAAAGCAATGTTTTCTACTCTTACATTTACTTAAAAATTCTTTATAACCCGTGAGTCTTCTTCTATTGTACTGTTTCCTACTTTTCCTACAGATAAAACTCGATAAATGCCCAAACTTAAACTTAGTAAGATAGGAGCTATATTATACTGAGTTTAAGGTGAAAAATGATTCCACAATACGAAAGCTAAAGAAAAGTATTTGATCTACATATTAGACTTGACTGTATTCGATGCTACATTTATTATTGTTTTACGATTTCAGGGCTAGTCCTGCAGTAAAAGAAGTTTATTATGATGAGATCAATGACCTCTTAAGAGGTTCAGAGTAAACAAAACGGAAAGCTTGTTTGAGATAGATACATAGAACATTCTTTATTGTAAGCCAAATAACGAACTTTATTTACGACACTGTTGTGTTGTTATATTCAATTAGAGCCATCCTAAAGCTCGTTGGGTCGACGATATCATAAAGAATAAAAAAAAAAAAAACATCAAAATCGGGGGAAACACCTGGAAAAAGCAAGCGAGCGAGCTAGCGGGTGAAGCGAGGCGAGGGAAACTATATAAATTAAGCGAAGCTTTGGCGAGCTAAACTTCACACCTAAAACTACGAACGGACAGGCGAGCGAGAGGGCGGGCGAGCGAGCGGGCGAATGGTCGAGGTGAACGAATAGCATCGCTGGTATCGTCGGATATTTTATTCGCATCGTTTGTATAGCTGACGTAGCTTTGTAGTTCGCGGTGTGAACCAAAGTATGAAAAGAGGTGAAACGATGCTCGCCGGCTCGCTCGCTCGCTACTGGCGGTGTGGCTTGACATTAAGGGACACCCAGAACCGGGAAATGTGGCAGGAGAAAGGAGAGGCCTATACCCAGCAGTGGGTGATGCGGGGCTGGTATGTTGATGACTAATATTCGGGGTAAAGCAGCGATCTTTTAAGTAACTATCGTGCAAGATTTCATGTTATTAGACCCTGTTATTTAGACTATGTATTGTCCATCATTTGAATGCTTTTCACTAAGTATATTTGAATTAATGAGTTGTGATAAAATAACGTCTGTTCCTCATCCCGTTTCATGACCGGCTTTATAGGTACTATTCTTCTGCTCATAATAATAAAATTAATTTTCTCTTGTTCCAGGATGGTGCGTGCGACCTGCCTGCTAGCGAGCTGCGTGCTCTTCGCCCTACTCCTCATCGTGCCCGCCTCTGCTTACCCCAGGTAGTGGTATAATATACAGTTCGAAATCACTTATAAATACCTAACGAAACTGACTATTGAATCGTTTGAAACATGCTCAGTGAAGCTGACGTCATTAATCATTCAGAATCTAGAATTACTATACTGAGGTATTAAGCCAGACGACGACGCGGCGCGGCGCGGCGTTTTTCGTTCGATGACGCTGATACGGCTATAGGTTTGACAGAAATAGTAGTTAACCTATTATTAAATAATGGACAAAGCCAATTGATATTTTACTACCTTTCAAGGTTCGCAACGTTGATTATAAAGAACAATAATTTACTTTAACCGTGACCAGAGAGCTGGCTCTCTCTTAGGCCAAAGAATCAGGATTGCCATGTGGCAATGCTGCCAGTCTTCTGGGCACGTTTCCGGATGACAGCGATGTGGAGGAGTACTTAGACGCCTAAACGTCCTGTTGTTTATTTAGTTAGTTAGTTTATTTTATATAAATTTTCCTTCCCTTTTTGTAAATATTTAGTTTTAATTATTTTATAATTATAGCTTTAATTCAATTATTTACAGTTTTCCATTAAATGATTTACTTTAAGCAAAGTTCTGGAGTCTAATATTTTTTTTTATGTTTTCAGTCCAAGCAATTACTTCCGCGAGGAAGGCCAATACGAACCAGAAGAGATCATGGACATGCTAGGCCGTCTCAGCAACCTCATCCAGATGGAACGCAAAATGGAAAAGTACGTTGATAAAAGCATTATTATTCACTAATCATGATTTACAAGACCCAAGTATAATAGAACTAAGCACAAACACATCATAGTCAATTTCAAAATGGCAGACGTTACCAAGATCAGTTAAATTAACACTATCGTGTGACGATATACTGGACCGAACTCATTTAACATTAAAATACATGAGTGAATTGATGATCATCATCTCATCATCATCTCTCATCTCGTCTTGATCTGTAATGTTGCTATAATTAGTGGTAAATGAATATAATATATAAAACTATATCATGATGATGTGTCCATCGACCCTAAAAGAAAAATAATAATAATAATAATAATATAATACTGGCAACCCCGTACGTCAATCACTGGTTACATCATCGAACAATTTTATTTTATTTTATTTTAATATTAATATTCGTTTTAATACAAAAGTATTTATATTAGTTACCTAAAGATACCAAAGGAAATATCAGAATATAAAACAGAAAATTTGGAAACCAAAAAGAAATTTAAATACAGTTGATGAAAAAATGACGCCTGTCAACGGCGTCGTCAAAAATGTCAAGCACTGAAAATTACATATAAGATACAAGATGATAACCGAAAAATGATTACGAGAGCAGCCTACCGACGCGCACGCCTACCACCTCCGGACCCGTCGCTCAGCTCCGCCTCGCCGCCGCCGGAATCCAGCCCCATCGTGAGTGCTGTGACACCGGCAGTGGCAGTTGCGTCGAGCTCGAGCGACGAGTATTTCTCTCCGCCGACGTCGCCAACACCTGTACGTCGGCAGGGGAGAGGCCGGCCACCGAGAAGCTTGGGACTTAGGGGCCATCCGGCCCCGAGCCGGGTCCCCGCTGCCGGTGGTTGTGTGCAGCGCATGAGATGGACTCATTCCATTAACGAGAACGTCATGCGCGCATACTACGGGTCTACAGAGGGGGGAACTAACCTCACTGCGTACCGTGTTGGGATGCTGTCTCTGTTCCAGGTACTTGAACCAACCGTCAACGTTTCGGCCCAACGACTGTCGGATCAGGTGCGGGTCATCCAACGCAATCACATGTTGGACGACGCCGTACTTGATAGGCTGCGCTCAGAGGTACTGAGCAACCGTATCGTTTTAACTCCGGCACAAACCGCGGTGCAAGCGTCAGTTATTGACGCAACCCCGCCGCGGTTCAACCCAGCTGTTGAAGAGGAAGATGATAGGGTTGCTGTGGTAAGTAGCCAGTGCAACGACCGATTGAGGAGCGCTCTGGAAGATGCGCTTCGTGAATATCGATCCACTCCTACCGAACTTAGGCCCCGATTACCACGGTTACCCATGCATAATAAAAATAGGGCGCTGGTGTGTGCCTTGGACTCGCAACTCGAGAATATATTCGAGAGTAGCGAGAACCTCGTTGATACACACTCGATCCTGTACTGTGGGGCTGTTGCGGCATGTCGTTTAGCTAACGTCAAGTTCTCAAATTGTGACGTAGCTACTCGACCAAAACCAGCTGTACCAGCCTGGCAGCGCAGGATCGAGCGCCGCATCGACGGGGCCAGGGTACTCATCGGCAAACTACACTGCTTCAGGGAGGGCAATACACGACCACGTGTGATGCGCTTTGTGAGGCGGGCATTCTCGGGGACTGGAATCAGTCCTCAAGAATACATGTCCCGTGTCACAGAGCGCATCGACTTCCTGAAGCAGAAAGTTTATGCATGGGCGAACCGTATTCGGAGGTATAAGCGGCGGGTTGATCGGTACTCACAGAATCGCATGTTCCAGAGCGATGAGAGGTGGGTATACAGAGCTTGGGAGCGACCCGAGCTAAATATGACAGACGTGTGCCGCCCGGATGATGCTGCTACGAGTTCTTTCTGGTGCAGCATCTGGTCGGTGCCCGTCTGTCATACTGAGGCTGACTGGATGCGTGATGTCGAACGAGTGTGTGAACCTATCCCAGAAATGGAGCCAATTTTGATTACACCTTTAGATATAGCCAGAGCAGTTCGTCCGTTACCGAACTGGAAGTCACCGGGACCGGACGGACTGCACAACTTCTGGCTCAAATGGCTTAGTAGTTCACACACTTGCCTGGCATCCCAATTCCAGTCATCCTTAGAGTCTGGGTCCTTACCGCAGTTTTTAACAACAGGCGTTACCCACCTGCTCCATAAGTCAGGTAGTCCCGCGGAACCCAAAAATTATAGACCGATCACGTGTTTGTCTACGGTCTATAAACTTCTTACATCCATTTTGAGAGCTAAAATTAATACACACATTGACAAAAACTCCATTATGTCTGCCTCTCAAAATGGATGTAGGAATGGGTCCCGCGGTACTAAGGAGCTACTCCTCATCGACATGGCCATTAGCCAACAGGTTCGTCGATCCCGCAAGGATCTGTCTACATGCTGGATAGATTATAAGAAGGCCTACGACTCGGTGCCACATACATGGCTCATGAGGGTGCTGGAGTTGTACAAGATAGATGCAACTCTACGCGCCTTCCTTGAGTCGTGTATGGGGCAATGGAGGACGGTCCTTCGATATCCAGGATGTCGACAGATCCAGGGGAACGATGAACCTGTATGGATTAAACGGGGAATATTCCAGGGCGACAGTCTGAGCCCACTATGGTTCTGTCTAGCCCTGAATCCTCTGAGCACATTGCTGGAGGATTCAGGTCTAGGCTACCGGTTGAGGAGAGGTGGTCAGGTCATATCTCACCTTCTTTACATGGATGATCTGAAACTCTTTGCCCCCAACAAATTGCAACTGATGGAGCTACTGAAAGTAACTGAAACTTTCAGTAGCGCCATCAGGATGGAATTTGGTGTGGACAAATGTGCAGTCATGTATGTAAAGCGAGGGGAGATTATGGAATCCGAGGGAATTCAGCTCTCGGATTTCATACACCTGAGATCCCTCTCCTCATCCGAAAGCTATAAGTATTTGGGTATGTCGGAAGCGTTAGGCATTAACGTAACTGACATGAAGCAATCGTTGAAGGAGCGCTTCTTTGGACGCCTGAACAAGGTATTACATAGCCTTCTTTCAGGCGGAAACAAGGTGCGCGCTTTCAACGGTTGGGTCATGCCGGTTTTAATGTACTCTTTCGGCGTACTCAAATGGACTCAGACCGAACTCGATGCCCTGGATAGGAGAGTTCGTACACTGCTTACCGCAAACCGGATGCATCACCCACGATCATCAGTGATGAGGCTGTACATCCCGCGGAAGTGCGGGGGTCGAGGGTTTTTAAACGCGAAGTCCCTTCACAACCGCGAGATGTGCAGTCTCAGAGAATATTTTTTAAAAGTCGAGGTGGGTATGCACCGAGATGTGGTCGCAGTGGACAAGGGACTCACCCCGCTGTCCATGGCTAAAGAGAACTGGCGCAAACCTGAAGTACTTACTACCGATGACCGCAAGGAAGTATGGCAAGGCAAGGAGCTTCACGGGCGCTTCTACCGGGCTCTTCATGGGCCCGATGTAGATTTTCTAGCGTCCGTATCCTGGTTACGCTTCGGCGACCTCTTTGGAGAAACTGAAGGTTTTGTCTGTGCGATTATGGACGAAGTTATGTTGACGAACAACTATCGGAAATATATTATGAAGGACGGGACGGTTGACGTGTGTCGGGCATGTCACCGTCCGGGTGAGTCCATCAGACATATTATTTCTGGTTGTTCTCGTCTGGCTAACGGCGAGTACTTGCACAGGCACAACCAAGTAGCCAGGATAATTCACCAGCAACTTGCCTTGAAATATAAACTTGTGGAATCTGAGGTACCGTACTACAAGTATGTGCCCGACCCAGTTCTCGAGAAAAACCATGTCACGCTGTACTGGGATCAGTCTATCATTACTGACAGGACTATTGTCGCCAATAAGCCTGACATAGTAGTGATAGACCGATCAGCGCGCCGCGTAATGATAGTCGATGTTACCATCCCGCATGACGAGAACCTCGTGAAAGCTGAGAAAGAGAAACAAATAAAATATCTCGACTTGGCACACGAGGTTGTCGACATGTGGCATGTGAACTCGGCTATCATTGTGCCGATCGTCGTGACGGCCAATGGCCTTATAGCCAAGAGCCTCGATGACCATCTTTCGAAGCTCTCCTTAGGCGGTTGGATCAAGGGCCTGATTCAGAAGGCAGTACTCCTCGATACGGCTCGTATTGTGAGGAGGTTCTTGTCTCTGGAGCCCTAACCACCGGTAGCTTGGACCCTGCTCCCGCTACCGGCGGACCACTATTTTTTATATTTTTAAATGTTTTTTATATAGTTTTTGTTAAGAAATATTTAAAAATGTAATAAGTGTGTTATAAAATAAATAAAGGAAATAATAATAATAATATTCTTTATTTTTCGGACAACAATGATCCAACGTGTTAGTAAACAATAAAATAACTTATTACAAAAAAAAAACACAAAAAAAAAAAAAATAAAAAAAAAAAATATATATATTACATAACATAACACACACACACACACACACACACAAACATACACACACACACACACACACACACATACACACACACACACATACATACACACACACACACACACACACACACACACACACACACACACACACACACACACACACACACACACACACACACACACACATATATTTTTTTTCATTTTTTTTTTTTTTTTTTTTTTTTTTTTTTTTTTTTTTAATTTTTTTTTTTTTTTTTTTTTTTATTTTTTTTTTTTTTTTTTTTTTTTTTTTTTTTTTTTTTTTTTTTTTTTTTTTTTTTTTTTTTTTTTTTTTTTTTTTTTTATTATTTTTTTTTTTTTGTTTTTTATTATTTTTTTTTTTTTTTTTTTTTTTTTTATTTTTATTTTTTTTTTTTTTTTTTATTTTTTTTTTTATTTTTTTTTTTTTTTTTTTTTTTATTATTTTTTTATTAATTTATTTATATATTTTCTTTTTAAAATACTGTCACAGATTCGTGATGATATAATAATGTTAATGTTTGGATTCTCAAAAAAAAGCCAATGGTTCCAAAATTAAACAAATATTGTTGATATTAATTGAACACACTAATTTCATTACAAACATTTCGCTGTCACATGTTTTATCGAATCCAATGTTCTGCATGATTTTTAATTGATGTGTGTTTCGTCATTGTGAAACAAAATTTGTTCCAATCACTTATTTTATACGTATTTCATACTCATCAACAAACTACCAGTTCTTTAAAAATTAAAACACTATTTAGTTAATTACAGAAAAAACATAAAATATTATGAAAACTAATTAGAGATTCTCTTGGATCTTTTCATTAAGTGAACTAATCAGTTATTCTGTTTAAGTTTTTCCTTTAAAGTTAATGAATTCAGTTGTATAATAATACTTATTGATTACTAGCGATCCGCCCCGGCTTTGCACGGGTGCAATATAGATAATATACATATACATATAAAATCCCTCTTGAATAACTCTATCTATTGCTGAAAACCGCATTAAAATCCGTTGCGTAGTTTAAAAGATCCAAGCGTACAAACAGCAGGAGTGACTATGTTTTATACTATGAAAATATGGTAATTTTAACATCAGCAATATTTAAGTTATCGTTTTCTACTTTTGTAATATCTGTTTTTATCTCTTTGCAGCTATAAAGAAGACATTACTAGGTACGTCTGTATGTCGTACTTAGGTTAACTTAGATGTGCATAATCTTCCTTTTTTCCATACATTTTTGTTTTTAGTTGTAAGAAGCGTAACTACAGCTAAATGTATTTCATGCATGAAGCTACTGTTTGGCTTGTTATGAAAATTCCTAATGCTTCAGTCTTTAGTTAATCAACAAGTTAATCTTTTAGCTTTATTATATTAGCTGCTGTACCTGCCAGCGTCTCCATCGCTTGATTATTCGTAGTATTAGCTTTATTACATCAAGGATTATTGCGTCTGGTCTGGTGAGGTCCGGAGTTGTACAGTTTTCTCATATTACAAAACTCTCTCCTGAATATACCTCTCATTTACGTTAATATTTTGTAGCCACCTTAAATTTCATTAAGAAGAATGATTAGCGGGTAACATTTCTATCTCAAATATAGTGTACTATTTTTTTTCTGTGAAACTATTTACTGTCGCCAAACAAAGGCAATATAGCAAGATTATTGCCCTAGTATGTAACAGTAATATGGCATTATTCCCTAGAGACCTGTTTGAACGTTGGTAGCTCCCGGTAGTTCTCCGCAAATATCTGGAATACGATGTTTTGAAATATTGAATATCTATTGTATCTAATACTGATATCTATACTTGATATTATTTTTTTTCTAAAAGGATACATTCTAATGTATCCTTTTAGAAAAAAAAAAATATCTAAAAAAGGATTTATGCGTCGATCACGTTCATTTTTGTAGTTGCCGTGATTCAAATATTCGTTTGTCTCTCGTCAAAATAAAAACGTACACAATCTGGAATTTCCAATCGAAGTGAAAGAGGACCAAAAGAAACAAATAACCACCGAGAGCTTCAAATTAACGTAGACTGAATGACAAAGAGGCCAACGAACGACTATTGAAAAAAATGGTCTGCAATTTGCAGCAAGCATTTGTTCAGGCGTACATAAAAATGTTTCCAGCACATCCCGTGGAACAATTTACAATGTTTCAGGGGAGGCATTCACATTAGCATCCCTGTCCACGTTTACATTGAAGTCAGCATTTTTTACGCCCCTCACGGGCCTCGCGTCGAAACTGTTGGACAAATTGTTTTCGTGACTACGATTTTAAAAAAATGAATTATTTGTAGAGTTCTTTTAGTTTTGTCACACTTTCGTTTGAGACTATATATCGTTTTTTAATGTGTAAAGCAAGACATGTTTTTATAATTAGCTGCCCTACAGCATTATTTCCCCAGACGAATTTAGCATCTTTATTGTTCCACCCTAAGAACACCTACTTCATGCTAAATGTAATGCTCCTAGTAATACCAATTTTAATTTTGCTGCCAACTGCGAACTAATTTGCTTCTAGATTTGCTTCACCCGTAACCACGTCATAACCGTAACTAACCATTGCTTCTCTACTTCCAGCGAGAAGCGAGCCCTCGACCTCGGACTCAGCCGCGGATACTCCGGTGCCCTTCAAGCTAAGCATCTTATGGGACTCGCAGCAGCCAACTACGCCGGAGGACCCGGAAGGAGGCGACGAGATGCCCACTAAACCCTTAGCATAACCACCCGAATACTGCACTGAGGTGGACTACAATACAACCAATATAACTTATATCCACATCTCTATGCAGTAGTCAACTTCGTAAGCTTAGGTCAATCACCATCTGGCTGGCTCCATATAACAAACATGTCATCCATATAGATTATAGTCAACTTTATTCAAATTAACGCTTAACGTGATATATTTCTAGTCAGAGATTTATAATAACATCCGTGTTGTAATAATAATGTATTTTAATGGATTATACAGTCTGTTAATCGCTTCAAACGATTTTAATACAGTTATAGTTAAATTTGGTTATATCCGTTAGACAACCCTAAAATTGTTTTTATAAGATATTACTTAGTACAAATGCATTTAAAGATACCATATAAATATGTTAAAATAGTAGCTATCTTTCCTTAACCTATCAAATATAATTTTTGGACTACTTTTATGGAAAACTCAGAGCAAAAGTTGCCCACACTTAGTTAAAGTTTTTATAAAAGACAAAAAGTATATTTGACTGATTTTGATACATTTCTACGGGTCTGATGTTGTAACTAAACCTATTCTAGTCATCACTAGTCGTGTCGTACAAGCTTACCTATCTTCTTCAAAATTCATTCCATTTCGGTGTCAGTATTCCTTCAGTATTATATCATTAACTATCTTTCAACTTGTAAGATATAAACACTGAATGCTGTCTTAAAACGCTTCATATTTATTGTAAATTAGAACCTACAGTGTTCCTTGAGAAATTCCAACTCTAGTATCTGTAATAGATTCAATGTTACCATTCCTATGTATGTACGTGGCAAATTAGTAAATAGATAAAAATTAAGTGATAAATACCTCCTGTCTAGAGTTTATTGTTAAAAATAAAGAGATATTCATATTTATATAAACGTGTTTATATTAATACTTCTTGTTATATCTTTGTCTATATTGTAAATCTAACAATATCACTTATTACTGCATTAACAAAGGCTTTTCAATGAAATCCCCGAGTACTCATTAATTAGACAAACTTTCGTAACAAAGAAACCAACCAAACTACCAAAATCTAAAAAAACAGTCATAGTCACCAACACAGAACTTATTCAAATGAGTTGAGAGCAGCGCCCTCTGTGAGATATACCAGTTAACCTTTTGGCACCGCTTACTAGCGACATCTAGTATCTGAATAAAGAACTATTCGTTAAAAATTGCGCTGACATTGTACGAGCGCTGCTTTACGACGAGGTTCCAACAAAGATTCTTAGATGACGCTACAAGCCCGAAATTCGAAGTAATACTTCTTATTCATTTTGGATTGACTTGTTACAGAATTGAAAAGTTTTTCCCAGATAGATCTTAACAACGCTAGGATAAAATATTGATTACAAAATTATGGAAATACAATGAAATGCACGATTATTGTTCAATAGCAGTGCTAGGTATTAACATACAGTCAAAATGATAAAATAGGTACTTAAAAATACATGGAAGTTTTTGGCAATAAAAACAAAAAATACTACTTCATTAAAAAAAAATTATAGATTATCCTGAAAATACAAAAGAATCGTGCTTACAACAGGCAAACGGTAATTTTCACTTGGTAGTCAGTATCCCGTATGGTCTAGTGGCTAGGATACCTGGCTTTCACCCAGGAGGCTCGGGTTCGATTCCCGGTACGGGAAAATCTTTTTGGATTTTTATACTTTTTTTTAACGTAGATAATGATAAGTCACAGATATAGTCACTTGTTTTCATACTATAACTTGTAGCCGCTGCTATTAAAAAAGCAACACTACAAGAAAATATTGATTCATCATAATCGTCTGCAGCGAGCTAAAGAGCAGTGTCAACAAAGGTGGCACGAACAAAAACAGCAAAAGCACCCACTACAACAAGAGCTCTGACGCAAGCAATTTTCTTCCTGCCACACCCAATTTCGTTAAACGTTCGGGGGCTGAGGGAGGTCTGAGTATACTGGACTGCAGCACTGGGGTGAATTGTGTATTCGGTTGGATGCCCATACGTTTTTTCAACATGGCCGCTCTCTCTATTTAAACTTGGTTATGTTTGTGTAACACTAGGTACACGTGAGCTTTACACACGTGTACTTAGTGTTTGACAATGTCTGTTAGGACAAATAATACAGGTGCTCTATGAATAATGAATATAACAGATTTGGTATTGTTTCCTTAAAAACTATAACCGTCGTGTTGGCTATACGATTTCGGTGAGGCGCTTTAGCTCATTTCAGTAAGTAGGAATTGTGATTTAACCATAATTATCAGGATTGGTAGGAAATTCTGCCAAAACTTGGAAAATATAAAACTGAATTTATATAAGGGCGTGAAGTTCCTCATAAATGAATACCTAAGAACATGGCGTCTAAAAAATCACAGAGAAGTACAGTATGAAGTAGGTACGGTCCAAAAAGACTGCAATTACATTACAAATGAGCATCTTGCGTGCTTGTACCCACGAGAAAGCAATACCGTTGTGCACTAGTGCAAAAAAATGTATCTTTTGTCAGAGCTCAGGTCATGCTCTACCTGTGTGTGAGAATTTCATCGAAATCCTTTCAGCCAAGTGTGAAATAGTAAAAGACAATCAGTCTGCAGACAGAGTTTCTTTCGCATTTTTTATAATATTCGTATACAGCACATTAGAACTACGTCATGGTCTTGCGGTTATACCACGCTTGGCAGAAGGGGTTGGTCATGGGCGGCAATGTGATGTGTTTAGTTCACAGATGGTCGCTACTGCCCATATGCCTGGAAAAATCCTTTACACTGGCTCTTTGTGTAACCTGGTGTCATTCTTGTAAAATTATTCATATTAATATTGTATTTCTTTATTAAATGCTTTGATTTTGCAGTGATACCATATTTTGCTGATGTGATTTTACGATAATACGCTAGTTAAAAAATAGTCCAGAAATAATAAGAGAAAGCATAGCATAATCAGCCTATAATGTTCCCACTGCTGTGACACGGGCCTCCTCTCTATGAGAAGGAATAGGCTATAATCCACCACGCGAGCCCAGTGCGGGTTGGTAGAGGTTACATGTCTTCGAATTCTTGGTTCTAGGACATGCCGGTTTCCTCAAGATGTTTTCCTTCACCGTTTTGAGAGCAGTGGTGATGAAATAAATTACACAAATTAATGTGCCTGCCTGGGTTCAAACCCACGAATTACTGAAGAAAGAAGAGAAAGACTAGAATAGTATTGATTTCTAGTATTATAAGTTCTCGTCTCTATCTTGAACTTGTCTTTGTTTTGACAGCACAGTGACAGTGATAATGTTCAGCCAATAAGTGTCAAGTAACAATTATAGACCTCGGCCTTATATTTTATTGCGGTGGTTGTACACTCTTTACCGAGAGCTTTCTCCATGTCTCTCCATGTTTATTCCTAAAAATGGAGAAACATGGACAGAGCATGTGGTCGGGCATGTCGTCCAAATAATAAAAAAGGACGGACAGCAAGCGAGGAACACCGAAGCTAGACGAGCTCTTCTTTACATATCACTCTCGCACAAGCCCTGCGTTGAATATCTCGGAGAGAGCGCACAGCCACCATTAAAAATGATTAAGAGTCATAAATCTTCAGTAAGATAAATTTAATTAAATAAGCTTTGTAAAACTATAAGTAGATTATCTTGCTAGTTTCCTTGATGGACAGTCAATCGACAAAGAATGCCCAGAAAAAAAAAGCTAAATATATCCGTCCCTTTTTCGCCGCACTACCTACTCCATTTCCTGCACCCCATAGTATTACACCTATTGCGTCACTTGGCATCCGAAAAACTGAGTCACTGAGTTTCAATCCACAACTGATGTTAATGTCCTGTCGTTAGCCTCCTTCCATATATCTTGTTCCATCTCGGAAACTATTTTTCAGTGGTCGGCCAAGATAAATGTATGTATAGGTATTTATAAAATTGTTAAAGCAATATTTTGCTAGTTTCTGTTACAAAACCTAACAAGAAGCTAAATAAATGTGACATTGATTGAGGTAAGGTATCTGGTTTTAAGATATCCGGTAATGATACCGCACACATAGAAAGGTGGAAGGCTATGGGGAGACCTTTGCCCAGCAGTGGGACAATTAAGGCTAAAGAAGAAAAAAAAACGGTTTTAATGTGGGGAAATCCTTTTGAATACGATGCATCTGGGGACGACGGATGTATTTCGGGCTCCTATCTTTCAACGAAAATCCTATATTTCCGACGAGAGCCCGTGCGTACTGAGTGAGACTGGACTGGGTGAGATTTTAACCCTTATAAACTGTACTAAGGTCTTACTCCATTAAATATTCCGAAAAAAGAAGCCTTTATTAAACACACAGTATAACGCAGGTCATCTTCCCATCGTTTTGTTTGACGTAAAACAAAACGACCTCAAAAAAGTAGCTGGTTCAGAGTGAACGAGAACAGCGAGAGACAAAAATGGAAATAGAGGAGGCCCTTTGTCGACGGACAAGCAGTTGGTTAAAACCAATCGTCTAAGATAAATAAATAATATGTGTATTCTAAATACTGTAAACATTGTAAAACAGTAGTAAAGGCTTATTTTATTTTAATATAACGCAGGTATCCGCTTATAAAAAGACTAGCTTACGCCCGCGGCTTCGTCCAAGTGGTGTTCGGTACTGTGCTTTATTTTTAATTTTAATTTAATCTAAATCCTTTCAGTATTCTTTGCGTGAAAGAGTATCAAACATTCATCCATTCTCACAAACTTTCGCATTTATAATAGTAGGATGCTTCAACATTCCCGGGTCTGTTGAAGGTTTAAGATATACGGACGAATCGCTCACAAAAACTCAATAACCGTGTCTATCTGATATTACAATCTTTCCATCTTTCCTGCTTGACATTCTACATTTTCCCGGGCTCAGAGCTTACCCAACGAGGTCAACGACCCGGATCGATATTGCACCTCTGAAGCTCCGTGAGGTAAAGTCGTGAAGGCGAGGAGTAAGCCACTAATTAAAATGCCTAGTACCTTGCCAAAGTAATAGCTTACCTGAGAGCAATAATAACTCATCTTTGAGCAATTTAGCTTAGGTTTCTGAGCTATATCGTTAGTAGAGAAGTATCTGCGGTGAATGTTATAAGAGAAGACGGTACAAAATTAGGAGCAAAGATTGATTGAGATTTAACTAGTGATTGTCATGCAAGAGAAGCTAAAATGAATCGTTAACTTAAAGTTATTTTCAAGCTTTGAGTTCTAAATATATTTCTTCTTCTATTAGCTGAGTTACCTATGTGGATGTTATATGAGAGGCCGTGTAATCGTTGTCGACACCTACCGTGTGTGCAGTGCAGCTGCTTGTGTCGCACCGCAGTTCATCCAAAAAGTTGGCAACGTCGCAAATAGCTGTCAAAGATTTACCTGTTTTAATTAATTTTTAAATATTACTGTATGGGAATAAGAAATATGGCTAACTAGTGAACTAGAATATTAATAATGTATTGCAATTAAAAAACTGAATTTCATGTTGTAACCGTTTTAGGTGTAAAAAAGGCATTTGGAAAGTTTCCAAATACATTTTTTACATATAAAACTAAATATTTGGTGTTACGATATTAATTATTGCATTTCAAAATCAATAATTATTTTAGTTTACTAGTTATCGATATTTCTTATTTTCATACAGTAATATTGCCAAATTGATCAAAACAGCGAAATATTTGACAGCTATTTGCGACGTTGCCCACTTTCTGTACAAACGCTCATAGGCGTTCATGGTGCGTATACCAACGTATTTTCTGCACCTCGTCTTGGAAGAGGACGTTTGGCCGCAGGGAGTGGTGTTCCGTCGCTTCCACGGCCAAGTAACACATAAACGCACACTTACATAGTGCACAAGTGAAGTATTAATAATATAGTTATCTATTTACTAACACAAATTGTATTTATATGTAATGATGCGACAGTTATGATGCGGAGGAATGAAGGAAATGTCGTGAGGAAAGCTTTGACTATGAATGTGGATGGGTATAAGAGCGGGGGAAGACCAAAGAAAAGACTGGACTTTGTGAAGAATGATATGTACACGGAGCGAGATGTCTGATGAGATGACGAGTAATAGAGAGGTATGGAAGAGGAAGACATGCTGCGCCGACCCCAAATAAATTGGAATGAGAGGCAGAGAAAGATGATACAATGAATGTTAGTAAGTAAGGTCTCTATGGGCCAAAGTTGCTTGAGTATAAATAAATATCATGTTATGGTCGACCTGCTAATTACTTTACCACTTTTGAGTACAAATTCACTTTAAATTGAAACTTCACAAAGTTTGAAGTATCTAAATTGTCTCTTATATAAATATTAAATAAAGATCTTGTCATTTTATGACAGGCAAGTGACATTCAACCTTAGGTGGTATAGCAATAACGATGTACATGACGTGATATGAGTGGGCACACGTCAGGTTTATAACGAATGGTGCTGGAACATTATTGAAAGTATGACGTCATTGTCTATTTTCATTTTGAACACACTTTTGTAACACCCACGTTATGAGATGGAGAAGTATTCTAAGACGAGGACGACATAACAATGTTTATAAAAAAAATATTTGCTGTAAAACAGAAATGAAAATAACTTCTGTAATTGACGTGTAACCGTGTACCTACAGCAACAAATATTATATTTTCATTTTATAAATTGTTTTTGCCTCGTTGGTCTAGGATTGCTAGCGCGGCAGCTGAGCATGAGGTCCTGGGTTCAATTCTCAGGTCGGGCAAAGTGTTATTAAGTTTTTCCATCAGGAATCTATCAGTTGCAAGTAGTAGCAACCACAGTCTGGGACACACTATTACATGAGAGTTAAACATAACTGGTGAAATGTAGGCGTAAGTTCTATAAGTTCGGTACACCTATTTACAGGCATGATGTTATGATGATGTGAATGTTTTTGATGTAATCTGGCTTTTACCTTGGCCAGAGGCTAAGTGTTGCCATACAACGTGGCAACGCCGCCAGTCTCTTGGGCACATTACCAGCTGACACCGTTGAGGAGGAGTTTTTTGATGCGCTTTTATAGTTTCTTGTAAGTTATTTATTTTAATTTATTTAATAGTTTCAAATTAATAATGTTTATAGTTTGTTTACCCTACCTAAAAAATAAATTCTTACGTTGGTTTCTGTCATGTTGATTTTTTTTTGTTTGATATTTGCTGACTAAAATAGTTTTTTGCAAATCATCGAAGTTTACACAAGTGCTTATGTAGAACTGGATAGTACCTATCTGCGTTGCTGAGTGTCATTCGATCATTGTGTATGACGCAAATAAAGAACAATGACGGGGCGCCATGCATTGTCAAATTCAGAAGATTTTAACTTGAGCCACAGAAAATATAAAAGTATAACCTTGAGGCCGAAACTAGAATTGTAAATCTGTAAGCTATTGCAGTAGTTTTAGGTTTGACTATTCAAGTACGCACTAAAATACTTTTTAATGAGAAAATACGTCGCATGCATGTACGCACGACAGCCGATCAAGCTATACAAAACCAGTTTATGCGGATCTCTCATTGCATATGCAATCTATACAAAGCGAGGCCAATTTATACTGGAAATGTATAGCTCCATGTGCCGCCGTGTGTACAATATGTGTACCGTACAGTGGCGCAGTAAAGTTTTATTACGTTTAGAGAAAGTTAATTAAAGCAACAGAGTAACAAAGTACTTAATGTATTTAATTTACTTTTACTTGGTCGTTATTCAGGTCATTCTTTTAAATTAAGATTAAAATAAAATACTAGTACAATGAATAAACAGCTTTATTGTAAAAGACCTTTGGACTATAATGTATTTTCTCTTCTACCCGTCTTTTACTGTTTTAGATAATTATTTCTCTTTTCCAATTATTCATCATCAACTTCCTGCCCTTGTCTCTCTTAAGGTCGGCGAAATACGTTTTCTTCTTCCATTCTCCCTTGTTCTTCCATTCGTCATGGCATCGATTACTCCTTTCTCTTTTATATCATTTCTCAAACAATTCGGATGGATTGAGAGAGAGAGGAAGGCCAAAGAAAAGATATCCATCTTTTCTTTGGCCTTCCTCTTCCTCTCCAGCCATTAACATTAATATCCATCACTCTTTTAGTAACATGCGTTTCGTCCCTCCTCATTACATGTCCATACCAAGATAAACGACTTCCTTTTAATTTTTATATTATATTATTTTATTTTTACTATGGACACTTTTAAAGTACACATCTTGCTACATCGTTCTCACATAATGTACCATCTCAACATAAATGATGTAACCAAGTTATTGTAAAAGTATTCTGATTTAAAAGAGTGTCCATGGAGTTTCTTGCCCGTTCTTCTCCATAGAGATCTACGTTAGGGAATGGGCAACTACAGTACTTTCACAGTTTTTATGCCTTGTGACTGGGACTGTAGCTATTTTTCATTGTTGTCTTTGTTTCGACATTTCAAGTGCCTGTAACTGGCCTATTTGAAATAAATGCTTTGATTTAAATTTTAGTGAAACGAAGTCTCTGTCCCAGTTAGTACTGGTTTAGTAAATTAATCACAGAAAGGTCAAAACCATTTCAGCTCAGTTTTGTTCATCCCCTTTCTTTACAAAGATGCACAATACCATCAAACAACAGTTCTGTACAACATAACATAGGTAGAGCGCGCAATCAACACAAATGCGCGACCATTTTCGTCTGCAATCGGCAATTGTGGCTCAAATTCGATTTGCCTGTTAGTCCAATCATCAGCTCGGCTCCCAACAGTGATTAGTTACTTCGAATCGCTACACGTAACTGAATTGTTTGTTTGTGAAACTATGTTTGGTTTTAAACCTTAACAGAGCCGCAAATTGGTAAGCTAACTGCATAAAATGGGAATAGCAATAGTGTTAATGGGATTAGGGTTGCTTTTTGCTTAGCAGGAATTTGGTAAGTTAAAATGCGTGTTTGCTTTGAGACGGTTTAATTGCGACTAATTGTGGTGGGGACATACAGACAGTAATATACTTTGCAATCACACTATATAGACATAACAAATAGCTTGTTCATCATCATCATCAGCCTACATCAGACCACTGCTGGACATAGGTCTCCTCAATCCACGCCACTCAACTCGATTCTCAGCAACTCTCATCCAGTTGCTACCAGCCACCCTGAAAAGATAGATCGAGCTGAGCCGAGCTTATTTCATCATATTTCATCAAAAATACAACTAAGGTACCTACTTTAAGGCATTTTGGCTTTTATGCGGCAAGCAGAAAATATCACCGAAATGATTAGATTATGTGCGTACTTAATTAGTATTTTAATTTTGTTTCACATATGTAATTCACTTTTATTGCACGCGTTTGTACTAGGTCCCACTGCTTCACATTTTTATTTTTTGAACTACAGATAAAGAGGCTGTTGCTATCAGCTGCCACTCATAGAAGTAACTAACTTGTTAAAGGAAGACTTTTTTTCTATTAATTTAAAAGAAAACTTATTCTTCAATACATCAAAAATTAATCTAACCCAAAATAAAAAACAGCGACACGTCAAAAATCCGGCAAAAAAACTGTCGAATGTCTTTGATACTGTTAATGCCCCATTAACAGTATCAAACAGCCTACACGATTTGAGGTTGCTTCAAAGGCAGATAAACCTTACAGTACTGGGAAACCGACTGACTGCCTATGAAATTCGCCAAATAAATGCTACAACACGGTCCTTTTCCATAACGGGGATTATGTGACGTCATCCCATGAACAAATACGTCACAATGTAGATGAGTTTAATCTAATGTACCCAAATCACGTTCCATATATTTGTTAGCAAAATATTTGCCATAGAAATATCGCGAGATCAGCGTATTGTAAGTATATATCGTATTATAAATATTTGATTTATCTGTTCCATGGCATCAAAGGGTACTTGTTATTCTTCTTCTTCCTGTTTTCATATCGAGGACTCATTAAGACGACATACACGGTTGGCGCAGTGGCTGAGCACTGCTAAGCTGCGTGTCTAGGGTTCGATTCCCATAAGAAACAAATATTTGTATTGGTTACAGGTTGGTGTCCCGGGTCTGGCTGTTTGTGTGTGTGAGTTCTGATGTTTGTAAACTCACCCACGACACAGGAGCGATTCCAAGTGTGGGGTAATGCTTTAATTAAAAATAAATAAAACGGTCAGTATGTAGCAACCAGGACGGCTCAGTCGTTTGGCTGATTGAAGTCCTGGAGTATACAGGTAGAGTACAGCGAACAGGAGAAAAGGTCGGGTATTACCGGTCCGCTGGGGCTCCACACTCATACCGTGTTTGGCGTGGTACGATTATACCCAATATTCTGGCCTTAATGGATCTGCAGCGGCCATCTTGATCCCGCGGATGGTTCAGAGATTTTCATATTTGCAAGTGTTCTGATCAGTATTAATAAACATTGATACATTTATTTAGAAAGTATTTAATAAGTAGATAACATTTTAATGAAAAAACATAATACAAAGTCACAATCCGACCGTGACCACAAAACTTTCACGCCATACAAACTATTTCATAAGGGTTGTCTGTGAAGTATGTGTGCATAGATACTTGTCCAGCTCGACCAGCCACCTCGTACAAACATTCGGGACCATTGGGAACTGTGTACTGTAAAGAAAACATTTTTCATAAGAATCCATTAGGCTAAACACGGCTTTATTTCATCCCTCATCCCTCAGAAGTTCCCTCCGACACATATCGTGAATGCGACGCTCCCGATCAGACTTGGCCTAGTTGCTGAAGTGTCCAAAGTGTCCCTACACCTGCACTTTAGAGGACTAAAGGAACGGCACAGACGCCTTAATGCGGCCACATGCTGGGCCCAAAAATGTAATATGTCGTACCACCGATACGAAAGAAGAAGAAGAACATTACGTCCGAAAGACCCCACTGCTAATAAAACGCCCCCGCCACCCCCGCAGTGAAACAGGTAGGTACCGGTTAAAAACCAAAAGGAAGTTCATGAATGTCACTATGTATGGAAATTACTTTCATACAACCCTCACTGGGTCCCCGTGGGTTACAGCATGCTCTCATAGAGAGGAGGCCTGTGTCCCAGCAGTGGGAACAAAAGTCAACCAAGGCTGGTGGAAAGATAACATGGCAGGTGCTTAGTTAGAGAAGAAAATTAACCATGTTTATTGATAATAACTTTTGTTCGGAATCATCACTTCAAATGGAAAGTATTGTAGGTCCAAGAAAGAAAAAACGTATAAAAAGGGAGTTAACTCATAAACTACTCATTCTCAAGCAAAGTGATTAAAATTGACCATGTCCAATCAGTGCAAGCGTTTGTCAGTTATCGTGTAGCTCGACTCATAACTCAAGAAGCAGAACGGCATTATGTGTGCTGTAAATAGATCACCCTTTGTCCATGGATGCCATTTAAGTTGGCTAAATGCTAGCAAGTGTACAGGGCGACTTAAATTTACCAGTATGATTATTAGAAAATTTTGCAAATTAAAAGAAAAATAACCTTACCCGGATGGCAGTCTCGCCCGAGTACTCAAACCAGTTCGTGGATCCGCTCTCGATGGCGTATTGTGCGAAGACGTTAAAGCCTAACCCGATGAGCTGATCGTTGTAGATGAGAGGAAACCACGGGAACATGTGTTCGTCTGCGCAATCGCTGCTGGTAGTTATGTTGTAGTAGTAGTGATATCCTGTGTTCATACATACTTAATTAGACGTGAACTCATACAATATTGCTGGAGGCAAAAGCAAAGTGACATTCTACCAGAGATAATGGATGATGACTAAGTCAAAATGTCATCATTATCATCAGTCTCCTGCTCTTATTCCAATTTATTTGGGGTCGGCGCAGCATATCTTCTTCCTGCATACTTCTCTATTACTCGTCATCACAGCAGGTACTTTCTGAATAAGTCAAAATGTACCGAAAAGCAAAAACCGTAAACCCTGATGACAGTCTTGGTCCTTAATTCAGAAACTTCCAAAGTTTTCGACACAGATGGAAGAGCAAGCAACTCTGTGGTCCACATGTAAGCCATTACGTTAAAATGAGTAATGATGGCGACCGCGAACCGGAAGACGCTGCGTTGGAAGGCCTCCCACTAGGTGGACCGATGACCTGGTGAAGGTTGCAGGGATCCGCTGGATGCGAGTCGCACGGGACCGGTCAATGTGGCGACACTTGGGGGAGGCCTATGTCCAGCAGTGGACGTCTTTCGGCTGAAATGATGATGATGAATGATGAGTAATGATGGATTGTGTGACGAATGATATGGAGGAAAAAGGAGTAAAAGATGGTGTGACTGACGATTGACAGGGGAGAAAAAAACTTGCTGCGCCGACCCCAAATACCATGGGACGAGGGCAGGATGATGATGATGAAATTAAAATGAGGAATAATTTCAGCTTAAGCTGTTTCTTTTCCTTGTATTATGGCACTCCCCTCACCAGAGCATTGGCCTAAAATCCACGATACAGAAACAAGCGTTTATCATTACAGGTTGCGCACTGTAATGCTCAGTTGTACTCACTGATGTAATCCTCGCATCTAAACTGTTAGGTACATTATTTATTTATTTATTTGGTTAACCAACAATTGTTTGCACAGAACATTCATAAAACAATATTTACTGCTACATTTATAAGTGCAACAATTAATTATAGGTTAACACCACATGCACAATATGTGGTTGTATACATTATTAAAACAATAATGCATTGCTAATGCTTAAAAAAAAAACAAATGTAAGTTCATCAATAAATAAAATCACATTACAATATAGAACAGAAAAAACTAAAAACATATGTTGATAGATAAAATTAATAAAGTAATTAAAATTAAAATGCATAACACACAGCAAATTATTAAAATTAAATAGGTTAATCACAGCACATAATTAAAGTAAAAAATCACAGTTAAAATTGTCATCATTTAACATTACAGGCGAATGCTCCAGGTGAGGGAGCCCCTGCACCCAACAGTAAAACAGCACCTTCTTTAAAAAGTTAAATAGAAAAGCTTACCCATTCTTGGGATACACTGCTGTTTGGTAAAGAGGCTATCGGCACCGGTGATATCACTAGCGGTTGTCGATATTGCGAACAGTTCGCCATTGATACCAGAAACCCACAAACTGCCTTCTTGCAGGAGAAGGGAAGAGTTGCGAGCAGCTATGCGAGAGGCTGGATCCTTTGCCAAGGTTTCTGGAGTAAGATAGCATGAGTATGTAGTGTTTTAGTATCAGTTAACATAACACTGGAGCCATGGGGTCCGAGTGCCCACCTAGTATTATTGATCAACTCTTCTCGTGACCAGAAGGCTGGCCTATTTGTAGGCCAAAGAATCGACGTGATAATGCTGTCAGCCTTCTGGCCACTTTCCCCGTTGACAGCGATGCGGACGAACTGTTTGACGCCCTTTAATTATTTTCTGCTATATATAAATGTACATATTTTTAATATAATTATAGTTTTGAGTAGTATTAGTAAATACTGTATATGTCAACGTACAATTATAAAAACCGTTAGATTATCTACCGAAATGTAATGCGTTAAATTGTAAACAGTATGTTACGGTTCAGAATCTTTCGACAGATTACAATCTCGCGAGATAGATTATAATCGAACGGTGTTTACAATTTTACGGTCACATGTATATAAGAAAGTTAATATTTTTTTAATAGTTCCTGATATTTTCCAAGAAGACTGTATCCACGAAAACACTGCCGTCAAACTGTACTTCAGTTGCAATTTAAGAATAATATACCAGTTTATTATAGAAATTAATTATTCGTGTGAATGACTCAAGAGAGGATGCCAGGATGACAAGACGCATTGATGATGAATAATAGTTTAAATATAGTTTATGACTACATTTATACCTCAAATTAAAAATGAGTTCTGTTACTGTATGTCTTTTTTGTCATCGATGTAGGGTCGCCCAGCTGTTCTAGCAGCTGTACCTACACAGTTTTTACGTACCGTTTGAAACGTAATATTGCTGGACGGTGAAATATGTCTTTGTGGTGTCATTCAGGGTGGTAGTCCACTCAGTGAATCCTTGGACAGTCCAGTTGTACACTGCGTTGGAAACTAAATCCTTGTCAAACTGCAACAACAAACGAAAAAAAATCTGCATATTATATTTCTGTCTTACAGGTAGTTGTATCGGGTCTGGCTGTTTTTGTGTGTGAGTTTAAATGTTTGTAAACAAACCCATTACACAGGAGACATTCCTGTGTGTGGGGTGAAGTATAAAAAAACGCTACTTTCAACAGTTTTGTTCAAAAATTAACGACGGTACCATTTTATAAATAGCCTACCCTATACACAGCCCTGATACATAAGACATTAGATTTTTAAATTAGTCCTGGTTGTCTTTCTGCCATTTTACACCGAGACTGTTGGCACCACAGATATAGATAGACCTAGATAACGCGAGAGCAACTAATTCGCGTGCCATATTATTATGTAGCTTACGTACAAAAATCGTAAGTGGCCAATTTCGAACTCAGTCTGCATCGGAGCATAGCGCTAGTCGGACGTCAGTGGGCGTCATGGCGGGGGGTAGGACGAGGGGGGCGCCGTCCGCGGCGGCGTCTTTGAATCGATTTGATTTTCCCTAAATAGTGCTTGTGACGTCATAATAGGTAGTCAAAAAATGGCACGCTTGGTTTTCATACAGATCGTGATACTTGCGTTCTAGGTCTATCTATATCTGTGGTTGGCACCACACAGTTCAAATTTGGAAAGCAGGTGTCTTCTATAAACCGCTATCCAAAACCTAGGGAAAAAATAGGGTTGGCCCTTCATACACGTACATAACTGAGGGTTGAAAAAAATCTACGTTTATAACTGTGTGGGGTGTTTATCGACAGTTCTTGAAAAAATATTTCAAGTTTCCTAAATTACTTTTTTTCTTAAGTCAATGCAGGTTCACGAGATATTCGCTTCTAAAGCCGTAAAACGTGCAGCTCCCCCTCTATTTCTAAAGTAAGAGGAGAAAAAATCTGTAAAAATATGGTTTGAAGAAGATTTGATATTTGGTTTTTGAGAAGATACTATTTCGTGAAGCTGAAGCAGTAGCTTTGTTTTCCATTGACATACTGTGAATAACAAATTTAGTTTTGCCGTTAAGTGTAAATTGACAAATAAAATATGACCGTTAATAATATTGAAACCTATGTACCCGAGTCCGATTCGCACTTGGCCGGTTTTTGTAAATTGGGTTTTTTGTCTTAAATTCTCAATAGCAGCCTAGAGCCTTGTCGCTGTTGCATGACCATATAGGATAGCTCCTTATTGCATATCTCAAAACATAGCTAGCGAAGTGAGGCTATACCATAGGAACCTACACGTCTGCCTCACCCATCGATAGTTAAAGGCGTGATGTTATTAAATAAAAACAAAAATAATACTTACAGCTATCTGCAACCCAGCTATAAAGCCAGTATCATCGAATAAAAGGCAAACCCGATTGTCATTTTCGGGACACATCAATACAAGAGTAGTAAGTCCTGCGGGGCCTTTAGGCCTGGTCTTATAGACCCATCCTGATGCTTCAGCTGAAGTGGTATTTTTTGGCAATTCTATGAACGCTACCGTTCCGATTCCGACACATGTGAAATCGAATCTCACTGCAAAGAAGAACTGATTGGTTATCGTCTTCTATACTCATATTATTAAGAGATAAAATTTGTTTGTAAGTTTGTATGTAAGGACTAGGGGGTAATCTCTAAAACTAATAATTAAATTCTTAAAATTCTTTCACTAGCAGAAAGTTACATTATTCGTGGGCACTATAAGGTATAAATTATATTTATATCATGCATATTAGCTGAGCTATCACAATTTTTGCGGACGAAGTCGCGGGCAAAGTGCTGGTTCATTATGAAATTACTTGTTTTTTAACTCTTTTCAAAAGAATTCTAGGAGTGCGACAATTCAAAATTTTACTGACCTTTCAAATTGGGAGCATAAAATCCTGAAACAAAAGTTATGGTTATTATTTTATATCTGTAACGGCCGCACCTAGGTAAAGCTAGAACTAGGTGTAAACTTACTTCGGCTTTTAGCCCTACTAAAAGCCGAAGTAAGTTTACACCTAGTTCTAGCTTTACCTAGGTGCGGCCGTTAACAGTTGTGAAACACAATATTAACTCGGAAAATCAAAGAATAGCTTACTTTTAGATATAATAATATGTATACATATAGTTAAAACGAAACGAAATCATTATAAAGCATAAAACCTGTATTTTACTTTACAGTATTAATAGTGTACAATTATCAAGGACACAATTTTTTTTTTAAATTCTACTTACCCAATGTAGTGGTGGCAACGATGCTCAGTAAGATTAGTATACGAATCATTTTTGAGTGAAGAATGGAGACAGTAGGTTCGACATCAGCTCTCCAAACATTATATACCAAGCGGCGACTGCACACTGCACATGTTTTCGGGGTTCAGTGAACAATTTGCTGAAACACACACCTACGGTAAAGTGACACGGGTTCTGTTGTAGTTATTAAACTCACACAATTCAGGTTTTTAGTATACTTAATTCAGTTTTAGTTTTCTTTTCGAGTAATTCATCATCGATCAGCTTTCATTCTTTTTCTAATGGCATCAGACACAGATATTCCTTACTATCAAAATATTCGTTCAAAGTCTGTAAGTCCTCCATGTACCTACTAAAATAAATAAATCATCATCATCATCATTTCAGCCGAAAGACGTCCACTGCTGGACATAGGCCTCCCCCAAGAAGGGGGGTTTTGCCATAATCGCCACGCTTGGCAGGCGGGTTGGCGATCGCAGTATGGTTGTTATAAAACTCAGAGAACGCTGATACCCATTCTCTGGTAAGTCCCTTAGTCAGTCATAGTTCATGAATAATTAAGTTCTATTCTATTTCTTTGTTCTGCTAATGTCAGATGTAATGAAGACGAAATAAAAATCATTGAGTAAGTAAAAAGAGTAAATTGTTAATGATTTTATTTATTTATTTATTTATTTTGTTCTGTATGGTGTCCGGACGTAAAGAATAGCACCATCCCATATCTTCCCGTGGGTGTCGTAAGAGGACTGAGTCCCTCTTTCTGAGATTTTTATTTCGTCTTCATTACATCTGACATTAGCAGAACAAAGAAATAGAATAGAACTTAATTATTCATGAAGAAATTAGATTACATACGTAACACTACTTACTGCGAATATTGGATGGTACAACCATAACGTTTTGCGTCATTTCAATTGAGCGTAGTTTTAACAAAATATACCAACCCACATCAAAAATTCTAACATTTTTTTAAAGTAAGTTTAATGATTTTGGATACTTAACGCTGATTAATTTTAAAACTATTTTAAGCGTACGATTTGGTTGTTTCTGAGACTTATCTTACTGCTTACTGGATAGTTATACAACATTATTTTTAGTATATGCGAAACCTGAATATATTTTTTTCAGAATAAGTAACTGAATCGATTCCAATAATTTTTAAACCATGTTATATTTTGTCCCAAAAATATAAAAAAAAAGTTACAAGTTAAAATCCGAGCGACATTAAGTACCTATCGCAATCATTTAGGTACCTACTGCCAAATTATTATTATCAATGAGCTCAAGACGACGCTGGAGGCGCGCGCTGCGTGGTGACCGCGTTTTTGTGCGGACAACTAGGTAACAGAACAAGCTTATAACTTTGTGATTTTTCATGATACAGTTTTGAAATTTTGTACATAGATTCTTTACATAAAAATACTAGACACGTGTTTCAGGTTTCGCATATACTAAAACTAATTTTGTATATCATGATTATTATTTATATTTAGAGTGTTGGATTAGTTAGCTGAATTAATTAAAGATTATGTGAGTTGACTTATTATGTCAGAACTAAGTCCAATTATTCATATCCCTTTTATTAAATCCCATTTCATCCCACATTTCACCGAATTGTCACACATCGAATGACCTACAAACGAAAGATCGCATCACAACAGAAAAGCCTGTTTTATTCCCGGTTCTTCATTAATATTCGATTCATTTCCAATTCAGCTGAAAGCCAGATTCGAACGGGCTCCAGTTCGTCTGTTATTTATTATTGAGTGGCCCACTCTGTATATTATAATAAATCTGTCTTTCATTGATTTTTAACTGTTTTAAATTGGATTTTGTGAGATAAATCGTGAAATACGCAATCTGCATGAATAAATACAATTCATTATTATTTGTAAAATTAATGGAGTGGTTTTTAAAATAGCATTAATAAATTAATTATTGTAGCGGCAGTACAAAAAGTATTACAGCAACATAGTACAAAAAGTACTACAGCGCCATCTATAACACAAATGAAGAACTAACATCTATCTCCATTCTTCCCACCAGACGTAACACCCGAGGATGAAGAACTTTACATCCTGTTCTTCATACCCCTAAATTATTAATTAAAGGCCTCCCACTAGGATGACCTGGTGAAGGTTGCGGGGATCCGCTGGATGCAAGTCGCATGGGACCGGTTAATGTGGCGACACTTGGGGGAGGCTTATATCTAGCAGTGGACGTCTTTCGGCTGAAATGATGATGATGATGATTAAAAAATACGACATTGAAAATGTTAGCAGGCTGACCAAATTGTTAGGCCACAGTAAAAATTATGTATTCTTAGAGAATTCTGCCAGAGTAAAGAACAGAGTCCAAAGTCTCATTTCAATTCTTCCTTTATTGAGCTTTGTCCTTCTATTTAACAAAGAGCAATAAACCCTATGGTAATATTATATAGAGGTAAAATCGTTTGTAAGTTTGTATGTAGGGTTAATCTCCGAAACTAATAATCCAATTCTAAAAAATCTTTCACTGGCAGAAACCTACATTACTCGTGGGTGCTATAGGCTATAAATTATACAACATTATTTTTAGTATACGCGAAACCTGAATATAGTTTGTTCCGAACAAGTAACTGAATCGATTCCAATAATTTTTGAACCATGTTATATTTTGTCCCTAAAATATTTTATACAAGTTGGACAACGACCGACACTAAGTACCTGTCGCAATCATTTAGGTACCTACTGCCAAATTATTATTATCAATGAGCTCAAGACGACGCTGGAGGCGCGCGTGCGGCGGCGCCGCTGGTTGACCACGTTTTTGTGCGGACAACCAGGTAACAGAACAAGCATATAACTTTGTGATTTTTCATGATACAATTTTGAAATATCGTATATTAATTCTTTACATAAAAATACTCGACACGTTATTCAGGTTTCGCATATACTAAAACTAATGTTGTATTTATATCATGCAAATTAGCCGAGCTATCACAATTTTTACGGACGAAGTCGCGGGCAAAGTGCTAGCGTATAATATACACACACATCCATTTATAAAGCAAGTCATTACAGTACAATATAACTGTGTGTCTGTGCTACTCATCATTTCCTAAAGGTTTGAATAATTTCACGGGTCGCCTCCTCAAAGCTAAGGCGAAATTATAATTTTATTATCTAAATGGAAGGTAGTACCTCCGAACTGTCATTTTATATGTCGTAAGTGGCACTGGTTGGTAGATTTTCATTTTCATATTAAGGAACATAAAGAAAAATGATTTTGCTTTGTTTTTTTTAATAATTCAGAAAATATGTCATGTATATTATAAGGTCATGTAAAACCTATGTTACTAATGTCGTGCATAAGGCTGCCTGTCCACCGGAGCGGAGCGAGGCTGCGGAGCGGAGAAACGGAGAAATATTAACCAATAGGACTCGCCCCGCTCCGGTGGACAGGCAGCCTAAGCCTAGCTTGAACACTCGCACATTTTGTTCATGTTTACTTGAGCGAGTCCACCTAAAGAAACACTGTTCGGGACTGTGCCTCAAATTGGTGGAATAAAGAATTGCTTGCAAATCCGATGAATGCATAAACTTTCATATTCTTTAGGTTTTTGAATTGTCTTTTAGACAGCTATAATTTATTCAATAGTAAACTCTATGTTTTGAACCTATTTATTTATTTAACTTCCACTGACATCACTTGCTTACCTACCTACAGATGAAATTCTTCTTTTATAAGTCCCAAATGTATTTCCCCGGTCGGATGTAGATTTATTCATTGAAAATTAAAACCGGATGAATTCCGGATCCGAAATTTATTTTAACGTTTGGAAAGGTTAAACCTGAGCGGATTCCAAGCAAATATAGTTATATTTTTCATGCAGAGGATTAAAAGTGGAATTCAATTAATATTGCTGTTGATGAAGAATAGCAATACTGTCATTCTTTTAACAATATCTAGATTAAATTGTTATTATAATATTATTAGTCTCTAAGCTTTCATAAAATGTAAAAATTAAAAAAAAAAAAAATAAGTGCATGGGTTGTACTGCAGTCTCTACAACGGTGCCAAATCGACTATCGGTACATCGAGGTGTTGAAGTGTTTGCACAAAAACGCCACCATGTCAGTCCGACTTCAGGACCAGACCTCAGAACCTATCCTTCTGCAGCGAGGTGTGAGACAGGGAGTCAGGGTCATATCTCCGAAACTGTTCACCGCTGCACTGGAGGATGGTCTTCAAGGTTCTGGACTGGAGAGAGCTAAGCATCAACGTCAATGGCGAGTACATCTCTCTCCTTCGGTTTGCCGAAGATATAGTGGTCATGGCTGAGACCATGGAGGACCTCAGTACAATGCTCATGACCTCAGCAGAGCTTCCGAAAGAGTGGGTCTTAAAATGAACATGGACAAAACCAAAGTCATGTTGAATGCCCTTGTAACACCCACTCCTATCAAGATTGGAGGCTCTACACTCGAAGTTGTAGACGATTATGTCTACCTGAGACAAACGGTCCAGTTAGGTAGGTCTAACTTCGAGAAAGAGGTCAATAGTCGGGTCCGACTAGGCTGGGCAGCGTTCGGGAAGTTGCGTGGTATCTTCTCGTCCAACTTACCGTAGTGTCTCAAGACGAAAGTCTATGATAAGTGTGTGTTGCCAATGATTACATACGGGACCGAAACGTGGTCACTCACAATGTGCCTTATCAGAAGGCTTAAAATCACCCAAAGGGCAATGGAGAGGGCTATGCTCGGAGTTTCCTTGCGTGATCAAATCAGAAATGAGGACATCCGCAAGAGAACCAAGGTAACCGACGTAGCCCGAAGAATAGCCAAACTGAAGTGGCAGTGGGCAGGGCACATTGCTCGCAGAACGGATGGCCGATGGGGCCGAAAAGTTCTGGAGTGGCGACCGCGAACCGGAAGACGCTGCGTTGGAAGGCCTCCCACTAGGTGGAACGATGACCTGGTGAAGGTTGCAGGGATCCGCTGGATGCGAGTCGCACGGGACCGGTCAATGTGGTGACACTTGGGGGAGGTCTATATGCAGCAGTGGACGTCTTTCGGCTGAAATGATGATGATGATGAAATATGTGCAGTCTATACAGAGTAGCCCTAGCACATACAGCCAGACAGAGTGACTGTCAAAAAGTCAAAAATTCATACGACTGACTGGTTAGTCGTTTGTCCGAATTGCAGAGGCAATAGAATTTGGGCAAACGACCAAGTGTAATTGCGCCAAATGCTTATTATGCAATTCCAGTGGAAAGTCATTGTTAAAATGAGAAGCTTCTTGAAAAATATTGTCACTTGTCTATACCCACAAGGGCCTATGTTATGAATTCATATAGGATCTGTGAAAGATGATACTAGAGTGCTGGCATTATTATATTTGAAATCGGCCTTAGCAAAGACAATCTCCACAGATAGACGACTAAGATCTCAAGTGCGAATGAGGCGTCTCTCCACAGACAATAGTCCACATTCCATCTTGCGGCGCATGCTCAATACTTGCGCACTTGATGACCTTATGGCTGCATCAGTAAGCGAAGTTCGCATAGACTGTGAAATGACAATTACGTAAATATTTTGTCTCATGTCTAGACTTATTTATTTTCAATTCGTCACGTGGAATTCATTGAAACAGTCACGTGGCATTGACGTCAGTGAGTTTTAAGTTGTCCGTCTTTTCCAATTTATTTTTATTATTTTCGATGAACCGGTGTGAAATTAAGAATTTCGTCTACATCTGTGTAAATGTTTATGCCAAGTAGCTGCTATTAATAATACTATGATGTCAATAAGTAATTTCTTACAATTGGTAATTATTTTTATACTATTAAAGCTTTGGGTCTGGCTGTACTAAACTAGAAAGTACACTATAAACCTACGCTAATAAAATTCGATTCGTTTTGGTGGACCTGAAAGTCTTAAAAGTGGAGCTGTTTACCGAAATATAATTTTGTCCCATAAAATTGATCACAATATTAAAACGTAGAAATGGTTCAGGAGGCAAAACAAATCCATCATGGTCAATTTAAAAATAACTCGTCTCAATTGTGTGGGTGACACCAAAAATAGATTTAATTTAAAACAATCTCCGATATTGAATATCCATTAAATAACAAAGTTATCATCTTAGTAGAAGATTAGAAGTTTCTCAACACAAAAATTATTTAAGATTTTCTTTTTAGTTTAAGATTTAACTCAAAGGCTTGAAGCAAACGCAAACTTGTAAGATATTTTCTTTTTCAAAATCTCGAGAAGAAATCGAGAGGCTTAATGACGTTACTTAACTTTTTGCAGACGATTATAGTCACGGACTGAATAAAAGTTAAGTTAGGTAGCTAAACGTAAGTAAGGTTTAACTTAATGTTTGTAATTAACCATGCTATATTTTTTATAGATATACTTGTTATCTCCTGTTTCAAAACGAGCCAGCAAGTAGCGTCACTGATGAAGGCTACATTTAATTTCACACGAATCAATAAACCACGTTACTCTTATTCTACGTGACAGGTACCTCGTCCAAAGCCTAGTGACTTAACATCTGGCTACTTGCTGAATATATATCATAATAATACACGGTGTCCTGGGAGGCGACAAGCGACAAGCGCGCAGTGCGGCCGTATGCGAAAATTCTAGAACGTTCGTTTCACTTCGCTACTTGAAGGCGCTCTAGGCGCTAAGCAAGACACCTGACAGGGCGTACAAAGCCTTACATAAAATCACGCCTGTAATCCCCGAAGGCCTAGGTAGAGATGTACCGATAGTACACCCTGCCATCTATTTTTCCCATTTCTTAGGGGGCGAGTCTATTGCCATCAACACGGCACAAAACCAAACTCCGTCGCTGCTACTGAAAAATTCTTGATGAAAAAAACCCATTACACTTTCCCCGACCTGGGAATCGAACTTAGGACCTCATGCCAAGCAGGAGCGCTTATCTTAAACTGCACTGTTGAAACTAATGACTCCTCAAACAACAGCGTTGAAATTCAGGTTTCACCGAGAGCTCGTGAAAACGGCTATAAGTAAGTATTCTCTTAAAGATATCTCTAGTAATAGTTTCTGCTCATCTCTTTAAGTATCTCCACTTATCACCAGTTACGGATCATTACCCTCGCTTAGTTTTGCTAAGTGGTTTTCGTTTTCCCACACAATGCGAACTATCTCGGGGATGATAGAGGAATTTTCATTGGGAAAAATATTTATTAATACACCTAAGTTACACTAGGTGTATCAATAACGATATAAGCATTTTTCAATACCAATACAAGACCTGTACCAATTTTAATTGGTAGAAAACTACGTCGTCGAGTAAAACATCGAAAAGTTGTGACGTTATCATATTGTTTGTCTATCCAACTTTTTGGCTTCAACCGATCATTTTGACGACATCTTGACTATTGCTGAATTGCTAATGAAACCTGAAAGGTGCGCGAGGGGAGTATGGTGAGATGTCACGAGAGATTAAATTAATGCTGCTTCTTCTTCCTCAGACCGGTATGTAGCCACCAGCACAGCTCTAATATTTGCTTCGATTAAATCCTGAAAGGTGCAAGTGGTTATGCAGCATGGGCAGAACAGGGGGCATATCCTGCAAAGAGGCTCCACACTGGCATTCTGATTGGGATGGATCGAGGATACCTCATTTAGCCAGATTATATCCACAGCGGCCAACCTGGGCCCGCAATCAATTTAGAGATTTCTAGGTTGGCCACTGTAGTTCGTATCAGGACGGCAGTAATGCTGCTATAAGAGGTGGTGGAACAGTCCCTGGCTCCCAATATTTCCAGTTTTCATCTGCATCACTACTGTCAAACTGTCTTACTCTAAATATAACTTGCAAACCAGTAAATCACTACAACTATCTTTTGTCCCGGAAAATTAAAAACTTTCCGTTCGAGTGGAGCCGCGCGCTCTTTTAGTTTTGAGTGAAGGGTACTCCAGTTAGCCACTAATAGCTTTTACTGGTTCACTGGGTAACTGCGAGCACAATTGCGGCTATTGGAGATTTTTCCTGATATATTCCTTCTGTAAATGTATGGATGATAATATATACAGGGTCGAAGGGAACCCCCACATCGAAATTTTTCGTCGGTTGTCAAAACAAACAGCTGTTTCCTATAAAACTGCAATACCTTTTTTTTTTTTTTTTTTTGTTTTCCGGGCGAAACCTTCAAAAGGCGACCGGTCTTTGGGGATAAGACCGGGGAGTGTGGGATTTTTACCGCACTAAAACCACCCCGGTGGTCACCATCCGCACATGAGAGGAGGCACCGTTTCCTAAAACTAAAACTGCAACACGATCAAAAGGTATGGAACAGCTACTTTTTTTTAATTAGCAATGACAATCTCCACAGATGGGCGTTCACGGACGACTAAGATCTCAAGTGCGTATGTTATCTAGCAGCTTTTCAATTAAAATTATACACGATTTGCAATCAAGAATTCTATACTGTTGCATTTTTTGGCAATATTTTCTATGGAAAAACAAACTGTAGCCATATTGTAGAACTCAATATCTACGACCTAATTTATTTTGTCTGGCTGTTCTGTAATTAATCAGTTCCAGTGAAACATTAGTTATTCAAAGCATCTTCGACCCACAATCTATTAATAAGGTTCAGCTAGAACTACTAGGAATAGCTCCAAGTTTGTGGACCACTTTAGGTTTACAACAACGGCAATAACATGCAACTAAACACTAACAATGTTAGCTTGTTAATAGTCTACATTGCTTAACTAGTTACGTACAGTTACCGGTATAAGTAAACATACGTTCATCGCCGTAAGGTCTAGTTTTGAGTGTCCACTCGATAGAATCTGCTATAGAACTGCAGCATGGTTTCTTTGGTACTTAAATGAAATTCTCAGGAGTTTTCGGAAGAGAATCACGTTCTAAAAATTACTTTTTAGTGTCGGTGAACATTTGTGAAGTTGCCGGTGGAAAAAAAACAAGATGGCGTCATTAGTTCCGACTATGGCTGCGTGCCGAGCCATGCGGCACCATATACAAGCTATAAACGGATTCTTCACGAAGCTGTCAACCAAGCATTCTGTACATCAAACTAAGTTACTCTACGCAAAAATTCTTGCTAGGAAACGACTTAGTTTTTTGGGGTGAATAATCACGTTTTACGGTAGGACTCAATGTAACGCACTCAAAATATTGTATTGATGGAAACATTGAATAGTACAGGGGTCATGGAGGTATTAAAAATAAAGTTATAACATTAAAGTCTTGTATTTAAAAAAAATATTGTGAAAATGTTGTTGTTTTTTATTTTATTTTTTTTATTTTTGCAGCACCATGCTGAGATAGGGACCTTTAGGCCTCGTACAGGACCAATTTAATTTGTTTTTATCTCTTTTTTATATAATTTTTGTACTATTGTTATCACATCCGTTTTTTTTTATATTTTGTCCTGTGTGAGTCTAATTAATACTTTTTCTTTCTATCTTTCTTTCTTTAAACTTTAAATCCTTATATCTCCGTAACTAGAAGGTTCTCATGTATAGTCTACAACAAAAAAAAAACATTGCAATGACAGGGAGAACAGAGCTTTTTTGGTTTGGTTAAGGGTATTTTTACACCCATTAATCTTACATAGGTAGGTAAGTACAGGTTTACGAACTAAGTATTGTCATAATGTCAATGTCACTCAATAACACTCTGTCACAGAGTTAAAGAGTAATTTTCCAAAGTGGTCTGTAGTGTAAGCAGGCCTCAATCAATTTTCCATTCATGCTGAAACCGAATAGAAAAACCGTTCTTCCAGTCCACACAGACTAGCCGATTTCTAAGTATACACCAGTGGAATCGACGGTCGAGCCAACTTCCAGTACAGTGGACAGGTCGAGGGGAGGCAGAGTTAAGGGGGAGGGGGCAGCTGAAGAGGGATGAAGGAGAGGGGGTTTTCCAAAACAACGGGCACGGAACGACCCTCCGCTTATAGACTCCTATTTACATAATCCGATGAGACGCAACACGTATATAACCAACTGTTACGGCGCCCTTTCCGTGTCCTTATTGCTTATGCTAGCCTGGTATTTGGATTTGATTGGGAACGGCATTATGGCGGTTTTGGTAGTAAAAAATAAATTATTAATCATTACTACGGTCCTAGTTTAATATTGACGATCTCTTGAATAATTGATCAAATCAATTTGTTATCGTGTAGTATCTATCTCAGGAGACTTGCTAAGATTCTCGAATTATATATACAATTTTACTACCTCATGGGTCCAGTGGTCGCAATCGTGGCTACTGAACATGGGTTCGATTCCCGGATCGGGAAAATTGTTATTTGGTTTATTCATCAGGAATTTCTTAATAGCAGCCACGGAGTGGATTTGTGCCCGGTTGATGGCAATAGGCTCGCCCCCTATTACATGAGACTTAAACATAACTGACGAAATGTGGGTGTAGTATTGGATTACAAGCGTGATGTTATGTTAAAATCTCGACGAACTGTCTCCAAATCCTGCTTGCTTTCAAACACGCCAATTCAATTCAAATACCTACTACAGCAGAAAAACGATTAATTCTACTATTTTACGTTATCTCCCATATATAGCTGAAACAAGACATTATTATCCCTCGGATCAACTTTTGCTAATAAAATAATACGGCCTTCTTCGATTTTCGATTCAATAGTAACTTTGCTATGAAATCTTGAGTCATTGTTGACTGGAAATTTCGACAGGTTTAAGTTCAATTGGGTAAGTGTCATAGGAGAAATATCGAATGGGCTGTTTTCATTTATCTTGGTTTAAAACTATAATATCGAGCTCTTAAAGAGCTGAAATTGGCCTTTCTTCTTGTTTTAATTTTATTAGAAAAAGTCTACCTACCTTATGATTGAATTCACATAGATCCATAATCTAGCAATATTTACCAACTGCCTACTATACAGGGTGTAAACAGACCCTTCACATAGCTGTCAACCAAGCATTCTGTACATCAAACTGTACGCAAAAATTATTACTGGAAATCGACTTGTTTTTTTGGATGAAAAATCACGTTTTATGATAGAACTCGATGGAAAGCACACAAAGCATTGTGCTGATTGATGTATTGAATAGTACGGTATCTTCGAGGTGTGTAAAATAAAAATCTTGCATTAAAAACATGTATTTAAAAAAAAAACTTGTGAAAAAGTTGGAACTTTGACCCTCAATATCTTCGTAACTAGAAGGTTCCCAGGTATGGTCTAGAACAAAAAAAAACATCGCAAAGGCGGGAAAAACAAGTGTCTTTCGGTTATGTTAAGGGTCTATTTACACCCTTCATTTAAAACCAAGACTAAGATTCACTGCAGAGGTTCAACAAAGTATAAGTGTCGTTTAGATAACAATTATTAAAACAATTTCATAGCACAAAACCCTTATTCTCTTAACGACTAAGTACCCAAAATAATGGTCGTTTCAAACATCTGAACTTGCTAAAAGACGCAATATATTAGTTTTATTACTGAACTTGTTAGTTGATAAAGAGCTTTATTTTGCAAACACTTCCAGATTTAGGGCGTGTAGAAAACAGGTCAGCTCATCCAGTGACCGACAATTTTGTTTGACAAACATGCATTTCATAGAATAAATGAGAACAGAAAGACAACTGAATGAATAATGGATGTAAAAGTGCCCTTAACGAAGCCGAAAGGCACTCGTTCTCCCCATCATTGCGATCAGGTTTTTGTTGTAGACCATACCTGGAAACCTTCTAGTTCCGGAGATATTGGGGACCAAAGTTCCAACCTTTCCACAAGTTTTTTTTGTTATAACTTTACTTTGAATACCCCCACGACCTCCTTATTACTCAATGCTTCCATTAGCACAATGTGTTGAGTGCGTTACATTGAGTCCTACTGTAAAACGTGATTGACCCCCCAAAAAAAAAGTAGCGTAGAGTTACTTAGTTTGATGTACAGAATGCTTGGTTGACGGCCTCGTGAAGGGTCCGTTTACACCCTGTATACGTGCATGCATAACTTTAATCAGGAAAAGTACGCTGATGAGACATCTAGGTTAGATGAAGCAGCAGTTACTGTTAAATAAATATAAATAAATAAATTCATTTATTTCAGGTAAATAACACCCATTGCCACACATAAATTAATAGAAATCCGAAGACATGGACAAATAATATCCGATAAAATAACATAGAATCAAAATAAAATCAAATAAAACCAAATACAATACAATCAAACTAAGTCAAATTTAATAAATTAAAACCAAATAAGACAAATCAAATCACATCAAAACTGTCACTGCTGTAGGTACTTCCATACAAACCGCCCAGGGCCGCCAGACATTACTCATTTTCTGATTAACAAGATGTGTGGCATCGAGTAGTGTTAGAACGTATGCATATGGCTTTGGGACGTTAGACCATCAACGAAAACTGCACAGTGCTTAAAGCGTGGCATGAGCACTTTGACAAGGTTACTCTTTTAATTATCAATGAAATGACGTCCTAACCGGTACTATAGTCTGAAAATACTAGCTTCAATATTTACAGTTTTAGCGAAGTGCACTTTGTGTTCCAACCGAAGTCAAGGAAACTTTTGCGATTAATTTGGCTGTGATATTACTTTCTGCATGACCAAGGATAATTTATTTTGCCAAATCTTCTATTACACCACCTACAAGCCTTCTGCATCTTCCTTCTCTGTGTCCATGTTGACATCCAGTCCACTCTCAACTCCGCTGGATGTGAATAAACAGGGCTCCACAGTTAAACAACTGAAATTCACAGTTTAACAACTCCAAGTTATCGCCTGAATTACCATAATCAACGACGACGCGGAAACAATGATGGAAAAGTATTCCGTACCGTGTCTGTTCTATATTCTAATGAATTTGCATTTTTATTATTATTCAGGGATGAAGGAAGTGTGTGAATATTAATATTTATGTAGATTTTTAACTTGAATTAATGAACTTTTGACCTTCCACAATTTCGGGATTTATCGTGTTTTACATACGGTGCATACACATGCAATAGTTGTTAAAGACATCTAAAATGCGTTTCAAATAAGAATAGGAACGTCAATGACCTTTATCTGTCAACTGTCACTTGAAAAGCACGGCTTTACAAACTTTAATATATATTATTAAATATTTATTTGCCTAAATTAAAATTTTGTTGCAAACTGTACTTTCAAATGACAGTTGATAGATCGAAGTCATTGACGTTCCTATTCTTACTTGAAATGCATTGTCCTCATTTTTTAATTTCTACTAGTATAAACATGTCCATTAAAAAATTGATAGGAAATCAGCATGTACCAGGACCGTGGATTCAAGGATATACATATGTGACATCCACCAACGCGCATCTTTGGTGGATTATAGCTCACAAAAAGAAGGTCCGTGTCCCAGCAGTGGGAACATTAAAGGCTGATTATGCTTAAACATTTCCATAAGAAACCCTTAGTTTAGCAATTCATAAGTTATTATTGAAATTGATTTACTAATGGATTACGCAGGCGTCAAGTATGTACAAACATGAATGATCGTGTAATCAAGTAAAGTACTCGTAATATACAACTACCGTCGATGTATACAATGTATGGTACATTGTATACACGTGTATACCTGTGTACATATGTACCATGTTGCTAATATGGCAAAAGTGTTTGATAAAAAATAGCGTATGGCGAAATGATAAACTAATTTCTAAAGCTATGCAGTTTTTATTATCTTTGAGTCCTCCATATTGATCATATCGTGATTCTGAAGCAATATGTATATGAGAACTAGCCAATTCAGACCTTAGACTTCAATATATTATCCTAAGTTATAAGAAGAAATTAAATTTTAAGTTGTTATAAAATATTTTATGTTATAAATAAATTTCATGACTGACCATTGAACTTGACACCCATTTAGATCTCACTTCTTTTGTCGTTGACGTCAACAACCAAGGCATATATATTGAACTTGGCTCTCATTTCACATTTATGTTTTTGATGCGATTATAGAACTCTGCAATTGGTTGCAAATCAACAGCGTTTCTTTGTAATAGGAGCAGCCTTTCTGTTGGTCATGTCTCATCAACATAAGGCATGGGCCCGTTAAAAGGGTTCGGGAAATAGTTCGGTGTATCCCTCACGTTATCACGCACAGGCGGCCTCCCGTCCGTATTCTTGAATTTGCATGGTTGGCTCCCAAACGGTAGTTTTGCGTATCTGGATAGAAAATCTGTCTTGCTTTGAAAACAAGATCAGGCGGTCCTGTTATACCGGGAACTAAGTTTTCTGGACTGAATGCGGCTGTCTCGACATCTTTGAATTTATTGTCTACACGACTATTGAGGACTAACCCTCCTACAGGCACGGTACGATAAGTTCCTCGTTTCCATAATCTTGTCATATCAAATGGATCGTAATCAAGTCTTGATAAATCGTCCTTTGTCAAAACATCCGTTTCTATTCTCCAAGCTGGGTAATTTTTCGCAGCAATTGCGTTATATAAATCTCTGTTGTAATAGTCAGGATCTTCAATACCTATTGCTGCTGTTTGCGTATTTCTCAGATTAACCATACCTACCTCGGATTTATAATTGAATTTCACATAGAATCGTTTACCATGTTTGTTTTATTCTTCATAGGTGTGCAATGGGAAGTAGTTTGATTTTCTATATCCATGTATGCCAAGATCAACTTTGTAACCATAAAAGTGCATGTAAGAAGTCAGGTCTCAATGTGATGAAGTCCCATCTTGCTGTGTTATCAAAAATTTCAGTGCGAGGGTTTCTTTTAAAGGCGCAGATGAAAGCAGGGAAATCCATTGGATCTTTGTACAAGTAGACAGTAAGGTGGAGAGCTCAATGTACGAAAAAAAACATTTTTTGGATTTAATTTTTTGCAAAATTATTAAAAGTGGCCAATATACTTAAGCATTACGTACATAAAATATTTTTCCAAAGAAACCATTACAACGACTGCCCCCAGGCCTTCAAATTTTCAAAAATATACAAAAATCTTAAAGTTTTCAAAGGCTCAATAAAACGGGAACTACTTACCGTATGTTTTTTTTTTTAATTTAAAGTCAGTAGTGAATAGACACAAAAACAAAAAAAAAAACAGCAAATGCTGCATTTGATTGTGACTCGCCTCTAAAATAACATAACAACACTATTGATTTAACGGAAGAAGAATCAAAGGTTCTATTCGACATTAAGTTTTCTTATCGGCAAATAAACAAAACGGTCAACAACGTGGTTTATGCTTATCGTCCTTGTTATTTTACTTCTGATTTTGTACCTTTATTATCAATGACTTAAGGTTGATGTTAGAGGTAAAATAACTAAAATAATTGTAGGAAAGTTGGCATATGAACGTCCACGTGTACATCAATACTCATCGTTATAATAAAACCTGTTTTTTTTTTGTATATGATTATTAGCTATCTTCCAGCCCTTGTCCCATTATATTTGGGTTCGGCGCAACACGTTTTCTTCTTCCATTCTCCCCTGTCAGACGTCACGGCATCATTAAATCCTTTCTCATTCATATCAGTCTTCACACGTTTTTTTCTTTGGCCTTACTCTCCCTCTCCATCCATCATCATTCCATGTCCATCACTCTTTTAGTCTCATGCGTTTCATCCCTCCTCATTACATGTCCATACCAAAACAAACTATTTCCTTTAATTTTTTCTGTAACAGGCGCCACTTTCAAACTTCGTCTAATATACTCATTCCTTACTTTATTCATTCTTGTCACTCCACACATCCATCTCAACATTCTCATCTCCGCTACATGCAATCGTTTTTCAGCCATCTTCTTCACAGCCAAGTATTCTGAACCATTGATCAGAATGCTTGGCTGTGAAGAAGATGGATGAAAAACGATTGGCTGTATGATTATTAGCATGGTACAATATTTATGATGGAAAAATTATATATTATTTATTTTATTAGTTAAACATTACAAACTTAAGTCTAAGTGCCCCATTACATAAAGAAGAGCAATACATGCACTATATTGTGCGCCTAAATAGCAAATTAAACAATGAAAAAAAAGAGAAAGAATAAAACTAAAATAAAAAGAAAAAAACAACAGCAGTATCGATAATATTAGTTAAGTTAAGGTAAGCCAAACATAATCAAACTTAATTATATTATAAATCAATCGGACTGCACTGCGGGTCTAAAAGCCGCTACCATGACTGATTAGCGTTGGGACCTGGATTTGAATCCTTTGAGGACTACAAGCGTAATGTTATAAAACAAACTATATAAACGAACAAAAGAAAAATCATTTTATACCTGTATTGTTTATCTTCATAATACATGATGTCAACAACTAGTATTTAAAAAAATAACACAATGGATGGATTACTAACATTTTTTCTAGTTAATTTTGAATTCCATGATTTCAATTTTCTTATACGGCTTATCATTGTATAGCAGCGCCAAATGTCAATCATGTTTTCATTCTCCAACTATTGGTTTACAAAAAAATCATTGAACGAATTTATGTACAATTATTTATTTATCTGGAACAAAGGTTAACAGATAATAAATTTAACTGAATTTAAGGAAGAAAAATTAGAACATGATGTCTCTAATAAGAGATGATCTAATAACAGCGTGATTAATTACCTTAGGCTCATAATGTAAAGCCAACCGTCACCAATATCCTCCCTAGGCAAATGAGCAACAGCCATGCACAGTTTGAAGTGATTGTGTGACTCTTCGTGCTCTAACAAGCCAAGGGCTTTTTTTAGCGAAGACCCACAAAGCGTACATAACATCCTTTGCCTAATATGTCTATTAATGTTGTTTGTAGCGCATTTATTGGTTCTTGTTCGAAATCCACGGTGAAATGTTTTGGTGTTCAGTCAAGTCAAATGTTTTTTAATTTGGTAGAAGAACCTTTCACACGTAGCCTCTTCTTTGTTACATAGTATTATATAAAACATTGGACATTATGTTTGTAGTTGTTTTGGTACTTCCTATGTCGCCATGTATAATGTAGAGTTGAAAAAATGGCTTTCCAAAAGTTCCATCCCCAAACAAGTGATGAACTTTTTTCAAATTATTGATTGCAGTCTTTGATCTTAACGCTTTCTCCCTCAGTGTCGTCAAACAAAATGTAATCACTAAAAAATCTGGGAGTTTCAACTTCTGTTGGTATTGATCGCCGAGATTTTTTTTATGCTGAGATACTTCTTTCTGTGTCTATACAGGCTAATTTTAATACTTTCATATTTTGGCAAGTCCTTGGTAAATTCATACCCCGCATCTTTTAATCTCGAGATTTCTTCGGTGTACAAAGCTAGTACAGGTTTGAACTCTTCACAGATTCTTTTTTTGCACTTAACAATTACCTGACTTACTTCATTTTTTTATAAAATTAGGAGTTCAACATGGCATGTGGAAAGTTTCTTTATACTCCTGACGGAATTTAGAGTAACACTGCCAGAACACGCAATTTTTCTATTAATACACCGCGACCAACTAGAGTGGTTATTTACTTTTTGTTTTTGCCTTAAACTATCATTACAGGTATATAACCTAATGCAATAGTCCAGTCACAAACACAATATTAAAACAACAACACATCTCATTTAATATTCATCATCATCATCATTTCAGCCGAAAGACGTCCTACTGGACATAGGCCTCCCCCAAGCGTCGCCACATTGACCGGTCCCGTGCGACTCGCATCCAGCGGATCCCTGCAACCTTCACCAGGTTATCGGTCCACCTAGTGGGAGGTCTTCCAACGCAACGTCTTCCGGTTTGCGGTCGCCACTCCAGAACTTTTCGGCCACATCGGCCATCCGTTCTGCTAGCAATGTGCCCTGCCCACTGCCACTTAAGTGTGGCTATTCTTCGGGCTACGTCGGTAACCTTGGTTCTCTTGAGGATGTCCTCATTTCTGATTTGATCACGCAAGGAAACTCCGAGCATAGCCCTCTCCATTGCCCTTTGGGTGACTTTAAGCCTTCTGATTAGGCCCATTGCGAGCGACCACGTTTCGTTTCGTGCTTGATTTAATTGCTATTTCAATTTACATGTAATTTTTGAAGTGTCAGATATATCAATAGTATCAGAAGTGGGATCTGAAGGCCTAATCCGCTAGAATACCATCTCTGATTCTATAAATTTGAAGTAGTTTTGTTTAACGTGTTCTACAAATTTAAAAAACAGCTTTTAGGTTAAGTTGGGCATAGACACAATGCCTTCTGATAACAAGGGGAAAAGGAGACGTCATGTCCACGAACTCCCTCGCCTCCTAAAAGTTTAGACGAGATTTTGAAGAGGCTCCAAGATCTGGAAGAACGGACTTGTTGAACAGACGTTCTCTTTCCGATTCCATTGAATAAATCGGCTGTAGTGTACTTGGAAACATCGTGTGTTACTTCGATGTACCAAAGGCATTATAACCTTTAGCGTGTACGACTCGCTCGGGTATTCTTTTTCTGTTAAGTGAGAACTAGCACGGAAGTGGTTTTTTTTGTTAAACTAGCGACCCGCCCCGGCTTCGCACGGGTGCAATATATATATATATAAAAAAACCTTCCCCTTGAATCCCTCTATCTTGATATGTCACTGTCCAGGCTCATTGTATCTCTTATGTCTATTGGGTCTCCCGTTGTCTTCGTCCATACTCCGATTGGTCTCTGTAAAACAAAAAAAAACATAAATTTTGAACCTTGCTGATGATTTTGGGGTTTGGTTGAGTTCTTTATTCTTCTCCTCCTAAACGGTTAGACAGATTTTGATGTTTTTTTTTTGTTTTATGGGATCTCCTGGATAGTTCACAGCTGTAGACCCACTAGGCGGCTGTGTTGTCCACATCCATAACTGTGGCAGGACAACGCCGGTCTACTAGGTCCGCTTGTATTATATTATTTAAAAGAACGAGATCTAAAACACACCATAATACAAATGACTGTATTCATTCATTTAACAGAATTCTTGTTAAACATAAAGGTACTCACTGGATGTCGTCACCGAAAGGCAGGCAACAGTTGTGACATAATATCTCCCAAAGTCTCATTGTGTTATTTGTAGCTCGTCACATGTTCCACGGCTACACAGACATAAATATAAAATATAAGCTGCCTCATCCTACTCTTGAAAAAAAAAGTGGAATTTACATAATAGTAGCACCGTTCTATATAACGACGAAACTGCAGGGAAACTAGTTATTAGTTACTAAACATTATTGCTATTTCATGATAATTATCGAAGCAGACAAAAAACACGGTTTGAAAATAATTGTCCTTGTCAAATAAATCATCAGTTTTTCGGTCAGATTCGTGGGAATAATTAAGCAGTGGACCCGTACAATCCTGAGTATCTATATTGTTTTGCAGCCTTTGTCCTGTTAATTGCTTTTAATTATATTTAAACACTAGCTAATGCCCGCGAACTTCGTCCGCATAAAATTATTACTTCCCTATTTGAATCTGATTTTGTTCACGTATTGCACGGAAACCTTATTCTTATTTCGAAATAAAAGATACTCCTATAACATCAGCTATCTGCCAGTAAAAGTCGCGCCAATATCGGTCCAGCCGTTTCGGAGATTAGCCGGAACAAACAGGCAGAAGTAAAAAAAAAAAAAAATATAAGGACCGTATAATAAACCGACCGACCGTGTCATAATTATGCATTCAGTAAAAAGCTGTTATTTTGACATTTATTTTTTTTAGGATGTGAAATCATCAAATGACCCCCCCCCCCCCCCCCCCCGCTCTGGGCGGACGGAGCGGAAGGGAGTGTCATCAGACTTGTACTGACTAAAACCCATCCATGTTCCTGCTCTAATCATGATGTTAATGAAACGGCGGGTAGTATTATCAAGTAGTGCGTTCATGCGTTCCTTCCCACTTTTTGTTTCAACCTTCTACAATGTTTGTACAAGCGATTAAATAAAGCAGTTGTATCACTATCACTACATAGTATAAAACATAGTTGCTTTCCGCTGTCTGTCCCTATATATGCTTAGATCTTTAAAACTCCGCAACGGATTTTGATGCGGGTTTCAGTAATAGATAGAGTGATTCAAGAGGAAGGTATATATATATATATATATTGCACCCGTGCGAAGCCGGGGCAGGTCGCTAGTTTCTCAATAAAATACAAACAGTGGTTCCTGCGCACCACCTCTTTGGGCCTGGCTGGTCGGGTGACGACTCAGCTCTCCGAAGCTCAGCTGCTCTTCTGGTGCGTGTAGAATGAGAGGCATGTTCTCTTAACAAAAAATTATTATTTTAACGTATAACTGTTTTTATCCCAAATAAATGAAATAAAAACAAAAACCCGCGCAGACCAGTGGGTCCGCCCGAGTCACGACCAACTCGTTCCCGTGATTATGTGTGAAATCTAAAAATTAAAATAACTACATGCAAATAGTTACTACTACATAGTAATATTGTTTTTATTATTTCCTAACTGAAAGACGATAATTGACCAAAAATGCAGGTTTAATTATGCCCCTTATTAGACGTAGAAGGATAAAATGTTTATGTCAATTAACCGTACCAATAAATACCAAAATAATCATTTAATAAGCCCGATTTGAATACAACTAAGTAATCAGTTAATTGGAAAATTGGTAACTGTGTTAAGCAATTCTTTTATTCAAAACAAAATAAAATATTAGCTGATATGATAGTCAAATACATTTTAAATGCTTGTTGCGAATATGTTTCTGTAGCATAGGATATTTAACATTAGTGGTAAAGGAGAATGCCATAAAGTAGGCTCTAGCTGCTTCTTTTCCGTTTCTCAGCAAATCTTCTATTGAATTATTTTTTCACATATTTATATTTATTTCAGTCGGAAGCACCCGGGGGCTTAGAAGATAATAAAAATAACTAGTGTATTGTTTTGAAGACTTATTCGTCAACAGGCGAGTCTGAAACTCGCGAGTGCACGCGATTTGACACCTTCCAATTTTTTTTTCTATTTTTTTTTGTCGTCAACTCGCTCGCACATTATAAAGTACAGTGAAAAAAAAACAGATTGAAAGTAATAACTACAAATGACTAGCAATTGCCCCGGCTGGCTGATTCAACCGAATCGAGTAGATAGTCGGTACTTAACCAAGTACCGACTATCTACTTAGATTTCGGAATACGTTAAAACCAATGTTGGAGGTGCAGAATGAGGCGAAGGGGATGCGGCTGACGACGCATGATACCTAAGCGTAACAGGCATAAAATGTCTTAAACATTTAAAGTGGGTACCAATACATATAATACATTTTATAAGAAGTTGTTGTAGCTGACTGTACATCTGACGTATTTAACGTCAGATTTTCGAGCGAGTTGACGACAAAAAAGAAAGGAAAATCGGAAGGTGCCAACTCGCGCACACTCGCGAGTTTTACACTCGCCAGTTGACGAAGAAGTCATTTTGAAGCCAACAATCAATGACGAATAAGTCGTTTTGAAGCCAACAAACAAATCAAGTTCTGAAGCCAAAAATATGTTAGATATTAAAGATTTTTCATTTCCATAACCCGGACTACATTTTTTATATTTTGCTGGTGAATTCAGGCCAGATGCAAGAACAGCCGAACTCCCATATAAAATTGAGCATTATCCTTTGATATTGATATTATTTCTGAGAAACACTTTTTCTGGCCTTATAGCAAACTTAGGCATAGCGCTCTGCGATCATATCTCTCTTTGAGAGGTGTCATTGCTGTCGCCTTTGCGAACTTCAACGCTTGTCTTACACGTCTTCCCAAATCTAATCTACATCTACTAGAGTAAGGAGCCGAAGTGATTTCTTTTCAATATCACTTGGTACTCCTTCTAGTGAAGCAGCAAAGTTATTGGCTAACCTTTGTCGATGCGCATCATTCTCCACAACTTCATTGTAAAATTCAGACATTGGTTGTAAGTCTACAGCTGTTCTCTCCATAACGAACAGTCTTTCTGTTGGTCTTGCCTCGTCTACATAAGGCATAGGGCCGTTGAAAGAGTTTGGATAGTAGTTTGGTGCATCTTTCATGTTATCCTGTACAGGTGGCTTTCCATCACGATTGTAATTCCTGTCATACAACGGAGCATTTATTCTTGAGTTTGCATGGTTTGCTCCCAAACGATAGTGTTGAGTATCAGGATAGAATATCTTCCGAGCTTTGAACACAGAGTCAGCTGGACCTACTATTCCTGGAACCAAGTTATCTGGATTAAAAGCAGTTTGCTCAACATCTCTAAAAACATTGTCAACTTGGCGGTTGAAAACTAAGCGACCAGCTGTTACAGTTCGATAAGTTCCTCTGCGCCACTGTCTTGTTATGTCAAATGGATTATAATCGAGTTTTGGTAAGTCATATTTCGTTAAAATATCCATTTCTAATCTCCAGGCTGGATAATTTCCTGCATCGATAGCATTATACAGATCTCTGTTGTAATAGTCTGGATCCTCAGCTCCTATGGCTTGTGCTTGGGCACTTGTCAGATTAAACAAGCCGATCTCAGTTCTTAAGTTGAATTTGACGTAAAACTTATCACCATGTTTGTTGTATACTTCGTATGTATGAATTGCAAAACTGTTCATCTTTCTGTATCCGTCTGGTAATCCAAGATCGGATAGCAGCCAAAGAAATAAATGTAAAAACTCAGGTCTCAAATTTATAAAATCCCATCTCATTGTGTTATCAAATATTCCAGTACGTGGATTTCTTTTAAAAGCTCGCACGAAAGAAAGGAAATCGATAGGGTCTTTATATAAAATTGGTATTTGTAAACCTATAAAGTCGAGATTTCCTTCTGTCGTATAAAACTTTATAGCTAATCCTTTCAGTTCCCTGACCAGGTCGGTTCCTCCAAGGTTTTGTAAAGATGTAGAGAATCGTCCTACTATCGGTGTTCTTTTTCCGATACCATTGAATAAGTCTGCTTTGATATATTTGGATACATCGTTGGTCACCTCAAAGTATCCAAAAGCACCTATACCTTTTGCGTGAACCACTCGTTCAGGTATTCTTTCTCTGTCTAGATGAGACGTTAGAAGGAAATGGTGTTTGTTATTGAAAATGTCTGTGTTCAATGTGATCGTATCTCTGATGTCTATCGGATCTCCTGTGAGTTTCGTCCACACGCCTATTGGGCTCTGAAACAGAATAATAGAATACCATTTAGTATTCTGTTGCAATTTTGCCGTATCGTAATACAACATTATTTTTAGTATATGCGAAACCTGATAGTTTGTTCAGAATAAGTAACTGAATCGATTCCAATAATTTTTAAACCATGTTATATTTTATCACAAAAATATATAAAAAAGGCTAAAACTTGGATATCGAGCGACACTAAGTACCTATCGCAATCAATTAGGTACCTACTGCCAAATTATTATTATCAATTAGCTCAAGACGACGCTGGAGGCGCGCGCGCGGCGGCACCGCGTGTTCACCACGTTTTTGCGCGGACAACCAGGTAACAGAACAAGCTTATAACTTTGTGATTTTTCATGATACAGTTTTGAAATTTTGTACATAGATTCTTTACATAAAAATACTAGACACGTGTTTCACGTTTCGCATATACTAAAACTAATGTAGTATATTTATATAAAGAAATGTGACACTGCCAATGAAAAATAAAGAATGTAAATCAGCCCAAAGGAAATACGATAAAACAATTCACATACCGGATGCCGTCTTCTAAAATCAGTCAACTGCTGTGACACAGCATCAGCGGTTTCATTATAACATTGATATCCCGTCACATACTTTAGAACCATGCAAATACAAGCACACACTACAAGCGACCTCATCTTGAGAGGCAGTAAACAGCTGATTAGTTGCAACATATTTATACAATGTAGGAACGGAAAGTACTTCCCGCTGATCAAATTATAATGATAATGGCAGGAAACAACAGCAATATTTTTTTGTTTTCAATTGAATACGAAATTTTAATTGTTTGTGCTTGTGTTTTTCAAGCTAATAGTAAAAGAGGTTAATCGGACGAATTCTTTTTATACCGGCTGAAAATCATATCAAACAATAGTTTAACCATGTCACAGCAGGGGTTGGCTTTAGCTGCTAAAAAAGTGGGGGAACACAAAGATCCAGCTAATGAAAGTTGTAAAAAAAAATAAACCGGCCAAGTGCGAGTCGGACTCGCGCATGAAGAAGAAAGAAAGAAAGAAAAGAAAGAAAATATATTTATTTGCCGCAGGTACATGACGTGCATCACACAAAATTCCAAAAAAAAAAAAATAACAAAACACAAATAAAACAAATAAAAACAAAGAAGGGTTAGGGGGGGGGATACAATCGTAGTAGGCGAGCCCCCTTTAATTTAGTTATATTATTTTTTGTTATAGCTTTCTTAAAGGTTTTCCTGTAATTTATAGGCAAAGAACTACTTTTTGTATTTTTTTCAAAATTTTCGGTCCGTAGTTTCGGAGTTAAGGTATATGATCAATTTTCGCCTATTTTGTTAAATAACTTCGAAACTATTTATTTAAAAATTACAAAAAAATATATTTGAGATTTATATTAAAATTATAAAAAAATATATTTGAGATGCTCACAATGAGCCCTTTCATTTGATGTACAACATTACTTTTAGTATATGCGAAACTTGAATATAGTTTGTTCAGAATAAGTAACTGAATCGATTCCAATAATTTTAAACCATGTTATAATTTGTCCCAAAAAATTTTAAAAAAGTTACAAGTTGGACACCGAGCGACACTAATATCGCAATTATTTAGTTACCTACTGCCAAATTATTGTTATCAATGAGCTCAAGACGACGCTGGAGGCGCGCACGCGGCTGCGCCGCGTTGTGACAACGTTTTTGTGCGGACAACCAGGTAACAGAACAAGCTTATAACTTTGTGATTTTTCATGATACAATTTTAAAATTTTGTACATAGATTCTTTACATAAAAATACTAGACACGTGTTTCCGGTTTCGCATATACTAAAACTAATGTTGTATAACACGATATGCATAGTTTCAAAACTTTTTCTTTTCTTTTTCTTATTTTCCCCCCAAAAGTGACCCCATGTTTAAAATTCATTAATCTACGTTACAAGTCCATCTTTAGGTCACCGATTTACATCCGAAATTTGACTCAATCGATCCAGTAGTTTCGGAGTAAAATTGACTGCGACAGACCGACAAACAGACTCGCGAGTGAACTTATAAGGGTCCCGATTTTCCTTTTTTAATGTATGGTATTGTGTGGGTACATTGATATATTATTATATGGCGGTAGGTTGTACTTAGGGATAGGATCAGTCTGCGATTAAACTAGAACGTGTCACTACGCGTATTATTCTTGATGACGTTATTATAACGGGGCGTACAGTGTCTGACCACATGAGTAATTTAGGCAAGGTATTTGATCGACTAGAGAAGTATGGGTTACGAGTGAAGCGAGATAAGTGTGCCTTCTTTTCTAAGTCTGTTGTGTACTTGGGTCATGTCATCAGTAAGGATGGCGTACACACTTGTGCGGACAAGGTGAAAGCTATTATAAATTCACCACCACCGTTGAACGTATCAGAGTTGAGGGCTTTTATTGGTATGGTTATGTATTATGCAAAGTTTATAAGAAATGTCAGTACAGTTCTAGCACCTTTATATCATTTACTAAGGTCAGGGGTATGGTATGATTGGAGCGAGGAATGCCGAGTTGCCACTCGTTCTGAAGATTTTTACCGGTGACTCATAATGACGTCAAAGAGGCAACCCGAAAAGACATTGAGCTTTGTAGAATAACGTCTTACGTATAATCAGGCTGGCCAAACGTGTGTCCTAATTCCGAAATAGAACAACAACACACAATACAACTTATTTCAATAGACGACGCGTGTTGTATTCGGCATACGGGTGTCTTATGCGGGGATATAGAACGGTAATTCCAGCGCAGTTAAGGGAAACTGTTTTAAAACAAGTACATACTAGTCATATGGGTATAGTGAAGATGAAAGGACTTGCTCGAAGTTATGTCTGGTGGCCAAACATAGACGCTGACATAGGAGCGATGTGTAAGCGGTGTGAGACGTGTGCTGCGGTGGCGGATGCGCCACCGCGAGCGCCGCCGCAGCCATAGCCTTACACCGCGCAGCCTTGGACCAGGTTACATGTCGACTTCTTGGGCCCGTTTCACGGTACAATTTTTTTGTGATAGTAGATTCAAGTACCAAATGGATAGAAATTTTTGAAATAGATCACACGACTGCATCAAATGTAATTAAAGTACTGAGAACTACATTTGATAGATTTGGGTTGCCCAAGGAGTTAGTTTCAGATCAAGGCCCTCCGTTCACAAGCGGAGAGTTTTGTACATTTTTAAGAAATAATGGTATACGACAAAGATTTTCGCCTGCCTACCACCCGGCGCCCAACGGAGCGGCAGAAAACGCGGTCAAACTCTGCAAGCGGGCCATTAAAAAAGCGTATAGGGACACAGCTTTACAGACATTCTTGTTGTCATATCGTAATTCAGTGCACAGCACTACAGGCGAAACACTGGCGGCAATGCCACAGAGGCGCTCACTTCTTTCTCGTAGGGACTTATTGCGTGGTCAAAGATCATTAGAGAACAGAGAGTGTGATAAACAGTGTCGACAGGTAGAGTGCGAGGGAGTTCATGCACGAACTCTGAGGGAAGGTGAGGCTGTCTGGGCGAGACAGTACGGTGCGTCGGATAAGTGGGTGAAAGGAACTGTGAGAGAGGTGGAAGGTACTCATAGTTATGTGGTGGATAGCGGAGATGGTCGGGTTGTCAAGAGACACATTGATCAAATTAAGCGCCGGTCTCGGCTGTCAGATGTTCCTTGTCCCAGAACTGACGATAATAATAAACAGGCCGACCCGAGCGAGACTGCTGTTCCGTCGCCAGCAGATGGTTCGATAGTGACATCAGAGTCAAGATCAGCCAGATATTGCAGAAGAGGAAGCACCATTAGATAAAAGTGTATGGGATTCGGGAAGCAAGGTTGTGCCCCCGAAACCTCCACCTGGAGCCTTCTAGCTCCAAGACTGAACCGTCGCCACCAGTGGAACGCTCCCATCGAATTCGTAGGCCGGTGGTCCTATTCGAAATAGATTAGATAGTTTATGTAGTTAAGTACGATTAATTTTGTTTGTTTATTGTCTGATTGTAGTTAATATATTATGTTGTAACAGTCTGTAAGTTTTGAGAGTGGGAAGATTAAGAGGGGAGGTGTAATGTACGGCATTGTGTGGGTACATTGATTATTATTATATGGCGGTAGGTTGTACTTAGGGATATGATCAGTCTGCGATTAAACTAGAACTTGTCACTACGCGTATTATTTATTCCCGTGTCCTGGACTACCAAGGGTTCCAGAATTCCAGAATACTTCACTTTTGAGGTACGAAAACCTAAAAATTAAGTAATTACTTACCGCGTCGAACCTTATGGCATGCTTTTCGGGATCATCTTCAAATATAGTTTCGAATTTAGCCCAATACGCCTTCCAAAATCCCAACTCCATTTACGCAGCTTTAGACCTTCACATCCAGGAAGATAAATATTTTTTTTAGGCATAAATTGCACATTGTCTTTCATTTGGATGATCAGTGCATACTAAACAACTACTAGCAATGAATTACATTCGGTATAAAATTGCGTGCTGCCTCCCGTAATGTAACGGATATCTCTGGTCATCAAACATTAGGTACTTCCCTATTTTACAAACTATAATTGAAATAACTGAAAACCTCATAAGGAGTCGTTGTAATCATCATTATAAACATCTTTAGCTGTGGCATCAAGCCTGAAGTCGCAAAAAAATCTGCTGCCAAAAAAAATAAATATTAAAAAAGCAGCTATTTTTTTACAGCTTTCAGACCTCCGCCCATTCTTAAAAGCCTATTATTATCATCACCAACCTGCTTACTTAATATATTACATACTATTAAACCAGCTTCTGTTTGTTTAACACAAATAGACGTAGCATTTACTGAAAAGCCTAATGAATTCAAAATAGACATGGAACTGATTCTCACAAAAACAGCAACTTGCTTGGATAGTATCAAGCGGCGTAATCTCTAATCTATATATATGGCTAGATATGTTTAGACAACACTGGTTCAATTTTCATTTAGATAGTTATGTTAAGTTTATTGTGCCAATGAATAATTCAAGATGAAAACAAAATAATAGACTCCACGATAGAATAAATGTCATAACAAATAAGAATGGAGGAGAACAGTAGTGGCCCTGTGGTATCCGGCACCAATTATACCTTGTTGCTGGTATGTTTGAACCCAGGCAGACGGATTCCTTTGTCTAATTTAATTCATCATTGCTGCTTTCACCACTGCTGTCAAAACGGTGAAGGAAAACGTCGTTTGAAAACCGTTGTCTTAGAACCAAAAATTGGAAGACTTTAAATATTCAATTTACTTTTTAATTGTTCCAAGCGACGCTGAGCCCTTTTGGCGGATTACAGCCCACTCCCTCTGATAGATAAGAGGCCTGAATCCCAACAGTGGGATTATATTATAAGATGATTCTGCTTATGTTAATTCATTCAATTATTTATTGTAAAATATAGGTACATTATAAGGTATTATTTGATAATACATTGAGGCCGCTATGTTTTTGATACATTAACCACAAATAAACAAGTAAATAAATTAGATCATCTATCATGTAATGAGAAAGAATAAAATAATTAATAAAAAATGTGCGCAGTTATTATTGTAATAAAATTAAAATTGTCAGCAGTTACTTATTTAAAGAATGTCAAAGAAATTGAATGATGTCATACAAAAAATTAAATGTCACTAAGGAATATTAATGGCTAAATGTTACTTATGAAATGTCAGAAATTTTATAACAGCATGTCATTCAAATATTCTGTGATTGAATAACAGCATTTTTCTATTAAATAACTAAATTCTTTAATTTTCTTTTAAAGTTGTGCAAATTTTTAAGTCATAAGTCATTTATTTCAGAACAACAATAAATGTAAAATAAAAAAGTACCATTCAAACATTACAATCAAAAAACATGTCAAATATAGAATAACAAATTCAAAACAGTAATAATCCACATTCAATTTAAAATAATTAATAATATGTCATCTAATTTCAAGGCATGTCTTTCCTACGTGTATAAACTCTAACTTGTCGTTGGTCATCAGTTTCAGATTCGTGCAAGTTCTTAACCAAACTGGTAAGCAGCACCAGTATATAAAGGCATGGCACTGTCAAAATGTTAATTCTAATAAATTCTTATTCTTAATGCTATCAGGAATTTTATTTTATATAATCGGACCCATGCCTAAAATACTTTTCCTTACTAGTACTGTTTTGTATTTACTTGTACACAACATGGTTTTATATTGGGATCTAAGTTGAGTGGTTCGTTTTCTAGTATCTACTATCTCAGGAAACAAGTTTATGTTGCATTTGACAAACACTGCTACAAGTATATAAAGGGTGTAAATAGACCCTTAAAATATCCGAAAGGCACTTCTTCTCCCCGTCTTTGCGATGATTTTTTTGTACTAGACCATACCTGGGAACCTTCTAGTTACGGAGATATTGGGGGTCAAAGTTCCAACTTTTTCACAAGTTTTTTTTTAAATACATGTTTTTAATGTATTTTTTTTACTTTATGCACCTCCACGACCCCCATACTATTCAATCCATCCATCAGCACAATGCTTTGAGTGCTTTCCATCGAGTCCTACCGTAAAACGTGATTTTTCACCCCAAAAAAAAAGTCGATTCCCAGCAATGTTTTTTGCGTAAAGTTACTTTGTTTGATGTACAAAATGCTTGGTTGACGGATATGTGAAGGATCTGTTTACACCCTATATATGCATGACTTTTAATGATTTGAAGACAGGCTGACAACTGTCAGTAGTTTTTAGGCCCACCATACATATTTACATTTAGTTATATTTCATAGTTCTAAATATAGATTTACTTTTCTTTTCTTTCAGCACGGTTGCCCCAAAAATTATGCCAATTTTAAATACTGAGGAAACAAGGCCATGCTATGCTATAAGTACTGTTTGTAAATTAACTTTCTTTGCCAGGATGAAAAGAGCATAAGCAGATTTGCTTAGCCGCGCACATATGTTGTCTGCCTGCATTTTCCACATTAGTTGGCTGTCAACTAGAATGCCAAGAAATCTTGCTACCTCTTCTACAGTTTGTCCGTTATATGACACATTTAAATGGTTGGGTTTTAGCCTTTGGTAGAAATGCAATAACTTGGTTTGTTGGATATTAATAACCAAGTTATTTCTGTCAAGCTAATCAATTATTTTTTAAGGGTGTTATTTACATCTGCTTTTCATCTTCGCTAAATGAGAAGCGTTTCTTTACTGCAGGGCGTATTTCCGTTTTGTCTGTCACTAAGCTACGTCTATATTAATTGTACTATTGGGATCTGAATTCTCGGTGCTAAGCCGAACGTATACGCTGTAAGTAAATATTGGTGTTACTACTCACTAAACGAATACAATCGTTATCTTTACTTGTAATCCAAAAAAAAATCGGAATAGTATTTATCTGTTTATCATGAAAGGGAAGAATAGCAATAGGCTCGACTCCATTACATTACATGGGAATTTAAACACAACTGGTAAAATTTGGATGTACTATTAAGCACACCTCTGCCTAAACCTTCGGGGATTATAAACGTGATACGTTATGTGTACGCTTGGAAATCGCCTGGGGAACCAGCCAATACTTCTATTTCCATGTTAGTCTTAGAAAAAACATTTGTGGTTCAAGGATTTCTCCTTGCAGAACCCCTAATTCACTTTCTCTCTAACTCTTCTAAAAAGTAATAAACTGTTGATTCTGTGTTGAATAACTTTACAAGCTATGAGAAAAATGTATTGCTATGAACAATTGATATTGGTCATCAACATATCCGAAGTATCTAATGGGTGTGCAAAAATAACTTTAGTCAAAAAACCATTTTTAACTAGCGCGAATATATCGAAGCGCAATAAATTTTCTTAGAGCTGAGCCTTTAATATTAAGTAGGATGGGTCGATCATTATTATCGAAAAACTTAATACCTGCTTGTTTGTTGTTTCCTTAAGATTTATTTAAACGGATTGCAGTTTATGCTATATTATAACGGATGATGTTTTTGTTGCACGCTATTGCATTTGTTACTAATATAATTCATAGCATAGATAATCCTGATAGGTATACAGTCGAATTGAAAAGAATAACCACTGTAACGCATAAATAAAAAAATAAAATTATTTTATTTTACACACTAACACATTTACCAGGATATTAGGAACATTACAAATACTATCCATATAGTTGAAAAGCTAAACAGAAGACTTTATTAATCTATCAAACAAAATTAAGCGTCAAAGCAAATCATCATTTCATAAACATATTTTATTTGCAAAAGAAAATCAATTTGTATGGTTTCTGCAAATATTACGGTATTTGAATATAATTAATTCAATACTTTTTTATTTTGAATCAAAATTATTGTTAAAGAATACGTATTGCCTGTGCCCCTTTTGTTTGAGGATTCTTTGGTGGCCCCTCAGCTGTTGGGACGTTTCTTATTGGTAGGTTTGGAGGAGGAGTTGCTTGAGCAGCTAGCTCGGCCTGTGCTTGTGCGAGCGCCACTTCATAACCTACTCTTACTCGTCTACCTAAATCACGATCGACGAGCAACAAAAACTTAAACACCCTTTGCACCACAGGCGGCGTGACTGGCACGAGGGATGCGACTATATTGTCAATAAATCTTTGTCTGTGTGCTTCATTTTCAAGAATGTAATTGTAGAAATACCACAGGGGCTCCAAGTCGATAGCATTACTTTCCAATACCTGTAACTTCTCTCTCGGTCGCTTCTCGTCCACATAAGGTATCGGACCGTTGAAGGAATTAGAATAATAGTTTGGTGCATTCTTCATGTTTAGCCTGGTAGGTGGCTTCCCATCGCGTACATATGTCTTAGCGTACAGTGGCATATTAGTGAAAATTTTGTTGTGATTTCTTCCCAAACGATAATTTTGTGTGTCCCTGTAGAACATCCTTCTACCTCTGAACAAAAAGTCAGGTGGTCCTGGAATACCAGGCACCAAATGTGCAGGATTGAACGCTCCTTGTTCTATATCTCTGAATTGATTTTCAACATTTCTATTTAATACTAAACGTCCTATCTGCACGGTGAAAAACGTGCCATTTTTCCACAGTCTGGTAACATCGAAAGGATCGTAATCGACTTTTTGTATATCATGTGGTGTCATCATGTCCATCTCTAATCTCCACGCGGGGAAGTTTCCTTGACCAATAGCATTGTACAAATCTCGGTTAAAGTAATCCGGATCCGTACCTTGTATCACAGCCGCTTGAGCAGACGTAACAGCTGAGAAACCTTGCTCAGTTCTAAAGTTAAACCTTACATAATGTCTCTCCCCATTCTTATTTGAAATTTCATAAGTATGGATGGGGAAAGCATCCATCCTCCTGTACCCATCCGGAATTCCGTAATCAGCAAAAAGCCAAAAGAAGGTGTGACTGACAACCGGTTTTTGTGTTATTAAATCCCATTGAGCTGTGAAATCAAATAGGTTTGTCTGTGGATTTCTTTTCGTTGCATGTACTACGTTCAAAAAAAATATGGGATCCCTGTACAGATAGACAGGCGTTTGCAAACATAAAAGATCTAAATTGCCTTCTTTGGTATAAAATTTAACCGCCATGCCCTTTAATTCTCTGCTGACGTCAGAGCCTCCTATATTTTGTAATGCTGATGATAACCTTACAACTAATGGCGTTCTCTTGCCAACTCCGTTAAACACATCAGCATATGTATATTTGGAGACGTCATTTGTAACTTCAAAGTAACCAAAGGCACCAGTCGCCTTGGCATGGACCACTCTCTCGGGTATTCTCTCACCATCGAAACTCAGCATCGTATCGAGAAGTAACTGGTTGTTAAATTGGTCTTGGTTTATTGTTAATGTGTCCCGAATTTCGGTTGGATCTCCATTATTTTTCGTCCATAGTCCTATCGGTAACTGCAATGAAAACATGAATGTTTTATAATTAAACTTAAGGCTATTATATTTTTAATCAATGACTCATTTTATTTTACTAAAGTTTACAGCAGAGTATCGGGAAGAAACTGAATAGTCATGATACGAAACCGCCCAAAGAGGAGAGATTTGGAAGAGACCTGAACTCAGCATTGGGTAACCAAAGATTGAAGAAGAAGAAGAAGATATCTGAGTAATTCAATCAATAATTTAGAAAAATCAACTTGTTCCAAAATGGATTTTAAAAGAATATGGCTCAATTAAATAACTAAAACTGAAAAAAAAACCACTCGAAGTATTTTGCATCTAGATTTCAATACATATGTCTACTAGATTAAAGTAAATCAACAAAATTATTTGTACCCACCGGATGCTCCCGTTTAAAATCCAGCAGCTGTCTTTGCACGGGTTGGTACGTGACGTTCAGGTATCTGACACTTTCCACATTCAGTATCGCACACAGTAGGCACACAACGACCGCCTTCATGTTGGAAACCGTCTGCGTCTGCGTGAGGCCGCCGAGACTTGCTTTTATAGGCTTTATTAACAACCGATGATAAACTATAATTAGGTTTGGGCATTTAAAAGTGATTTGCCATAGTTGTGCTATAAATTCTACAGTTTATGGTTCTGCTCATCTGCGTATTATAATTTTTTTTTTGTTAATGTACACGCCTAAAATCCTCGAAAGGTTAATAAGCAGAGGTGTCCCTTTTTTTTTTTTTTTTTTTTTTAGGATGGGAAATCATCAAATGACCCCTCCCGCTCTGGGCGGAGCGGAAGGGAGTGTCAGACTTGTACTGACTAAAACCCATCCATGTTCCTTCTTTGCCCTTTGTGTTCCAGGGCCGCGGTATCTCTTTCGAACAGTCCCGCAGCCCTGGCAGGCATCGGCCCGTGCGGACCCCTACGTGGTTGCTGACATCTCTTTGAGGCGCGCGTGGAACACGAACGCGCCGTCGACACGGCCTGTCGTCATAAGACGGCCGGACGGCGAGCTAGAAGCAGAGGTGTCCCTAATAGTACATCCGAATCTTTCATATCCTCCTGACTGCGTGTTTGTCTGGCTATAACGGTTTGTCATTGTGCATTTAATGTGTTGAATGAAGAATAAAAAAATAATGATGACGATGTTGATAAATGTGTTATTTATCAGAAGTAACTTTCAAATCTAACCGAATGCAGCTGAATATCATTGTTTTACATGGACTGCCTATCTAACCTCCACAACCAAGTAAGTACTCGACACCATTTTTTTTTTCGATTGGGAAATCATCAAATGACCCCCCCCCCCGCTCCCCGCGCTGGGCGGAGCGAAAGGGAGTGTCAGACTTCTACTGACTAAAACTCATCCATGTTCCTTCTTTACTCTCTGTGTTCCAGAGCCGCGGTATCTCTTTCGAACAGTCCCGCAGCCCTGGCAGGCATCGGCCCTTGCGGACCCCTACATTGTTGCTGACATCATTTTGAGGCGCGCGTGGTACACGAACGCGCTGTCAACAAGGCCTGTCGTCATAAGACGGCCGAACGACGAGTTAGCCCATTACTCGGCGTCCACAGGCCCGCGTCTACGATGGCCGCGAGCCACCACGTGACTCCCGACGCCCGGAGCGTCTACCGCGGCAGCTGGGACGTGAGGCTCTTTCCCTCTCACGTCCCGCCACCTCCTTCAATAGCATGACTGCTTCGCAGAAGGAGGTGACGGCTTCCCATTCCCTCTCGCTCCGAACTATGGCTTGAACCAGGGCCGGGCGCGAGAGATCGCCGCCGCCAATCGCCGCTACGAGGACACGGCGCTGCTCCGCCCAAGCCAGGCAGACCTCCACAATGTGCTGCACCGTGTCCTCCGGATTACGATACCCCTGGCCTAGGTAAGACTGGTTGTCAGACTTTCGGCCCGACTACCTGTAACGACTGTCAAAGGTGTATCTAGATAATATAACAGCCAAGACCAACGGCTTAAAGTGCTTTTCGGAGGAAACTCGGTATGCAATGATGGTCACCAGTCCACGGACCAACCTCAGCAAGCACGGCTTACAGATCGACCCGAGCAGCTGTTATTATTTGGCCGCGAGGCATGAAGGAAACTCTGTATGTAATGTATGGTCACCCATTAACGGACAGACCTTGGAAAGCGTGGCTTAACCTGAATATCGTCCCGTGCGGTTTTATTATTTAGCCACGGGCTCCTCGAAAACATTGGAAGGAAAACATTGTAAGGAATTCTAAATCTAGTGGGCCTACACGCACTTGAACTGTCTTATTGCCCCGCGATAATTCAATTTTAGACCAATTAAGTAGCATTATATCTGGCAAAGGAAGAAGCAGCTTATTTTTTTTCGTCTAATTGCACATAATCTCTACATATAATAAAATCGATGTTCCTACTTGGCACAAAAATGCACAAATATCTGTAACAGGCTTTTTCAAATGTTAGGCTATATATTATCACGCTACTTGCTTAAGGGAGTGAGCACTATTGCATTATGTCAATATTATTCAATGGTTTACCGGTTCAGTCATGATATGCGTAACAATGTCTATTTCAAAGTAAATGTCAGCGAAACAAATAGAGAAACGGTTTCATGACCGCTTTACGTGCATCACGTCGCAAGTTCGATCCCCTGTAAAATTATACTTTTTGTAATTGGTTGAAATTTTTTTAGATAGAGATTATTATTATTTATTTTCTCTTTTTTTATGTATAATATAATAAATTCTTATGAATAAAGTTAAATCATTGGTAAAATCTCTTTCCTCATGTTTGAATCTGGCCGTTCGACGGTGTTCTGAACTGACAACGTCGTTGTGTGCTGTCCACAGGTGCTGTTAGACTCGATGTTTCGAATTTCACCTATCGCTCCCAATAAAAATAACAGTAGTATTGAAATTAATTTGAAACTATTTTGTTGTGTCGTTGTTATTAGTTTTGCACAACTATAATAGGTTCAGGTTGTTTCTCTGCATTGTTAGGTCCCAAAAATAAATTAGTCTTTGTTGTGTTTGTCGGTGGGTGGATGATTGTAATGTATAATTTCTGATGCGTCTTGATTGTTAAAAAAAATTCGTTACTTGAAAAACATTTAGGTATCTTTATCATATCTGTCTTTTGTATTAGGTACTGTGTTTTGACTACTATTATAAATGTGAAAGTTTGGATGGATGGTTGGATGTTAGTTACTGCTATTTTAGCCCATTTGTCATCGAAGCGAAGCGAGGTAGGCTGACGGTTCAAAGACATCCCTGTAAACCAGGGTTCATAATTTCGAGTCGCAGCCAGTCTCCACTTTTTGTGATTATTTTTTCCAAAAATAATAAACATGGTTGGCGAGTTCGATCCCCAGCCGGTTTTCACTTTTTGTAACTAGATATTTTGTTTTAATGCTTTATGATTTCATCATTATAAAGTAGATTAATATGCTTTTGATTTTGTTTTAACCATTCAAAGACAGTTAGGTAATCATAAATTAACAAATATTAATTGACCAATTTTCACTGGCCGAAAAAATCTCTAAAAACTTTAAAATAAAAACAAAAATTAAAATTAGATAAAACCAACGACGTTGTAAATTTTTTCCTTGCGGGAATCGAACCCGCGACACGCAGCGCTGCAGTCAATCGCTCAGCCAACTGTGCCATCACATTGCATTTGTGCTGAATCTTCTGCTGGTCCAACTCCGCTAGGACTACTACATACAGCTTTAAAGTTTTTTTTTAACCTTGCCCCAGTCCAGGCCCACACTTGGAATTTCTCCTGTATCGTGGGTGTGTTTACAGACAGTTAAACTCACAAACAGCCAGGCCTGGAACAACTACCTGTAGGCCATACAAAAATGTGATCCGTGCGGGAATCGAACCCGATACTCGCAGCGCAGCATGTACCATTCGGCGGTCTTATTAGTATTAGTTATAGCTATGACTGTGGCTCCCTCGGACTTTGCTGCAATTTTGCTTAACGGTGGCCGGACTGCACATTCCGTTTTCATATTGCCGCTGAATCTTGCAAGTGAAGATACCTCAACAGGCAACATCACCAAAAACAGCGGCAGGGGAATCCTTTTGCAGCAGTGCAAGTTTAAAGTGTATAAGAGGCGTTGAACCGCAGCTTGCAGGTCATCCGCGGTAACCAGGTGCTAATGGGTGGTGTTGTCGTTTCACTCTCAGGCGACTTTAGACAGATACTGTAAGTTATTGAGAGAGGCACACCGGCGGATGAAATAAACGCATGTCTCAGGGCGTCGCCACTGTTGTCTAGGATCGAAAAGATCCATCTTACCTCCTACATGCGCGTCCAACTGTACAACGACCACGAAGCTGGTATTTTTGCGAATATGCTACTGCAAATGAGAGTGGGTCGTCTGGAATCGAGCGCAGATGGGAAAATTTTATTTTCCGAAGATTTTTCCCATCCAGTGGCTACAGAGGATGCGCGCACATCCACATCATCACATCATGCACGTTTTTCCAAATTCGGAGGTTAATGTAAAAAATGAAGGGTGGGGAGAGGTAGTGCTGTCGCCAAAGAACGAGTGTGTCAATCAAATAAAAAAAAATGATATGATCGTCGACATCCATAGACCCTGTGATGGCTAATGATGATAGCACTGCCTACCCCGTTGAATTTCTCAACTCCCTGGGGTTAACTCCCAGACTGTGCAATGGAATCGGCGTCGGGTCGACGCTGAAGTACCTGGGACTCGTCCTCGACAGCCGGTGGAACTTCGTGGAGCATTTCCGACGTTTGGCCCCCAAACTGGAACGGACCGGGGCTGCCTTCAAGCGGCTCCTGCCCAACCTGGGGGGTCCAAACGCTCTACGCGGGGGTCGTGCGGTCCATGGCCCTTTACGGGGCCCCGGTGTGGGCGCGTTCTCTGAGGCGGCAAGCCGCCAGCTACCTGAACGCGCCCCAAAAGGGGATAGCCCTAAGGCTAGTCCGGGGGTACCGCACGATCTTCGGTGAGGCGGCGAGCCTCCTTGCCGGATTGCCGCCATGGGATCTGGAGGCGATAGTCCTCGCGCGCCTTCACGAATGGCGCGCGGAGGCACTACGTCGGGGAGAAACTCCGCTGCCGCGGCAAATCGCCGCTCAGCGGACAGACCTCCGGCGCTATCTCATGGTGACATGGAGAGAGCGACTGTCGCAACCCCGTGCAGGGCACGCCACCATAGTGGCGATAAGTCCCCTCTTTGAGGAGTGGCTAGAGAGGCGCCACGGCGCCCTCACCTTCCACCTGACGCAGGTCCTCACCGGACACGGTTGTTTCGGCAGGTTCCTGCACCGAATCGGGCGGGAGGAAACGCCCGGGTGTTTCCATTGTGAGGATCGTCCGGAGGACAAGGTGCAGCACACTGTGGAGGCCTGCCCCGCTTGGGCGGAGCAGCGCCGTGTCCTCGTAGAGGCGATTGGCGGCGGCGACCTCTCGCGCCCTGGTTCAAGCCATGGTCCGGAGCGGGAGGGAATGGGAAGCCGTCACCTCCTTCTGCGAAGCAGTCATGCTAGTGAAGGAGGTGGCGGGACATGAGAGGGAAAGAGCCTCACGTCCCAGCCGCCGCGGGAGACGCCCTGGGCGTCGGGGGTCACGTGGTGGCCCCCGGCCACCGTAGGCGCGGGCCTGTGGACGGCGAGTTATGGGCTAGCTCGCCGTCCGGCCGTCTTATGACGACAGTCCGTGTCGACGGCGTGTTCGTATTCCACGCGCGCCTCAAAGAGATGTCAGCAACCACGTAGGGGTCCGCATGGGCCGATGCCTGCCAGGGCTGCGGGACTGTTCGAAAGAGATACCGCGGCCCTGGAACACAAAGGGCAAAGAAGGAACATGGATATGGGTTTTAGAGAACAAGTCTGACACTCCCTTCCGCTCCGCCCAGAGCGGGGGGGGGGGGGGGGTGTCATTTGATGATTTCCCACCCTAAAAAAAAAAGGACTGTGCAATGGAACCAGGCTTCGTATCACGGAGCTGGGCAGTAATATTATAATAGCCACCATTATTACTGGAGTAGCTATAGGAGAGAGCGGTTTAATTCCCCGCCGTTATTCCAAGTAACTTGCCATTTCAATTTAAGAAGTTGCAATTGCCCTTAAAATTGGTCAACAAATTCCAAGAAAAATTCTTAAAAGTGGCAGGCATTCATTTGGGCGCTTCAAGCTTCTCACACGGTCATTAAAATTAGATTAAAATTAGAATAAATAAAGAAATAGCGCCCAAAAAGGCGTTTGCCATACGACTTTTTTTCAAAGTGAACAATACTTTGAAAAAAAGTCGTATGGCACCATAATGTTATAGTTTTTAAACCATATCGTCGCTCAACGCCTTTTAATTTTATTTCAGACCTCTGCCACTCAGAATTACAGCGCCCAAAAAGACACATTTTGTAGTCATCACCCACATTATCACATTTTGATCAGGCCTTCAGTTCTCACACATGGTCACGATTAGGTGTGTACCTAATCTACACCCAAACTTCCCCAGTTATGTTGAAGTCCCATGTAATAGCGGGCGAGCCTATTGCCATCAATCGGGCACAAATACAGACTCCGTAACTGCTACTGAGAAATTTCTGATGGAATAACCAAATAACACTTTACCCAACCCGAGAATCGAACCCGCATACACAACAAAATTTTCACGCGAACGAAGTCGCGGGCAACAGATAGTAATCAATAAAATCTCCATTTAAACTCGACCTTTCGGCTACTCGTGAAATTCACGGGATTAAGGACTTAACCTAGTACTTTTCACACAATCATACACACGTATAAACACACAATTATACAAACACACTCTAGTTCTCTCACACGGCCATAAACACGACTTTCATTTTTCATTTTATTGTTTTATAAAAATGTGTAACTAATTAGCACAACGAATCAATTGTTAATTAATTGAGGAAGAGCGAGGTTTATCCCATCACAAGTATCTTCGGATTACTTTCTGGGAAGCCCCGGCAACTTATTTGTATTGATTTAAGATAATAAACACATTTTTTTTTTTTTTTTTTCTTTTTAAATAACATTACTTACTTACGCCATTATGATAACTTCGAAGAAGATGGGTGTTAAAGCCGATTCGACTATTATAGAACAACTAGTTTATGTCCGCGGCTTCGCCCGCATGGTGTTCGATAATTGTCCCACAGTATCATATTACCGGGACAAAAACTATCCCATTTGTTAATCCAGGTTATAAACTATCTGTCTCCTAAATTTCATCCAAATAAATGATTTGATTTGATTTGAAAAACTTTTGTAAAATTTGGAACTTTGATCTCCAATATCTCCTTACTAGAAGGTTTCCCAGGTATGGTACAGTGCCAAAAAAATATCACAATGACGAGGAAAACAACTGCTTTTCGGCTTCGTTAGGGTATTTTTACACCCTTTATACACAGTTTCGTCTAAATAATACAATTCTAGGTAGAGGCATTGTTAATTGATACTATGTAGGGAACTGTACGTTTATTAATATTGTTTTTAAGTTCAAAAAGTGAAGTTTTGACAAATTTTGCGATTTCATACACAGTGTGGATTTTTCAAGTGAGGGTGATGGATGGATGGCCAAATTCGAAACAATGAGGAATATCGAACAATGCTCAAAGGAGTCTCGAGCTCGATTTTGATGAAAACTAAAACCGCATCATTGGATTTTTGAAAAATCAATATTCCTAACCAGGAATCGAACCAAATACAAAAACTACTGCAGTTAAAATGATGTTTCCATTGCACGCCATTGCATTTCTTAATAAAATTCAAAGCATAGATAATTCTGATGGTTAAACAGTGGAATTGAAAAGGACAACCACTATCAGGTTAGCTAAAATCAGGGTAAATAAAAAAGATAAAAATAATTTTATTTTACACAGTGACACATTTACCAGGATATTAGGAACATCGAAAATATTTTTTATTGAAAAACTAAAGAAAAAACGGAAGAGTTAATTTAATTTTCAAACAAAATTCAGCGTCAAAGAATGTCGCCATTTCATAAACAGTTTTTATTTGCAAAAGAAAATCAATTTGTATGGTTTCTGAAAATATTACGGTATTTGAATACAATTAATTCAATACTTTTTTATTTTGAATCAAAATGATTGTTAAAGAATACGTATTGCCTGTGCCCCTTTTGTTGGAGGATTCTTTGGTGGCCCCTCAGCTGTTGGGACGTTTCTTATTGGTAGGTTTGGAGGAGAAGTTGCTTGAGCAGCTACCTCGGCTTGTGCTTGTGCGAGCGCTACTTCATAACCTACTCTCACTCGTCTACCTAAATCACGATCGACGAGCAATAAAAGCTTGAGCGCCCTTTGCACCACAGGCGGAGTGACTGGCACGAGAGATGCGACTATATTGTCAATAAATCTTTGTCTGTGTGCTTCATTTTCAAGAATGTAATTGTAGAAATACCACAGGGGCTCCAAGTCGATAGCATTACTTTCCAATACCTGTAACTTCTCTCTCGGTCGCTTCTCGTCCACATAAGGTATCGGACCGTTGAAGGAATTAGAATAATAGTTTGGTGCATTCTTCATGTTTAGCCTGGTAGGTGGCTTCCCATCGCGTACATATGTCTTAGCGTACAGTGGCATATTAGTGAAAATTTTGTTGTGATTTCTTCCCAAACGATAATTTTGTGTGTCCCTGTAGAACATCCTTCTACCTCGGAACAAAAAGTCAGGTGGTCCTGGAATACCGGGCACCAAATGTGCAGGATTGAACGCTCCTTGTTCTATATCTCTGAATTGATTTTCAACATTTCTATTTAATACTAAACGTCCTATCTGCACGGTGAAAAACGTGCCATTTTTCCACAGTCTGGTAACATCGAAAGGATCGTAATCGACTTTTTGTATATCATGTGGTGTCATCATGTCCATCTCTAATCTCCACGCGGGGAAGTTTCCTTGACCAATAGCATTGTACAAATCTCGGTTAAAGTAATCCGGATCCATACCTTGTATCACAGCCGCTTGAGCAGACGTAACAGCTGAGAAACCTTGCTCAGTTCTAAAGTTAAACCTTACATAATGTCTCTCCCCATTCTTATTTGAAATTTCATAAGTATGGATGGGAAAAGCATCCATCCTCCTGTACCCATCCGGAATTCCGTAATCAGCAAAAAGCCAAAAGAAGGTATGACTGACAACCGGACTTTGTGTTATTAAATCCCATTGAGCTGTGAAATCAAATAGGTTTGTCTGTGGATTTCTTTTCGTTGCATGTATTACGTTCAAAAAAAATATGGGATCCCTGTACAGATAGACAGGCGTTTGCAAACATAAAAGATCTAAATTGCCTTCTTTGGTATAAAATTTAACCGCCATGCCCTTTAATTCTCTGCTGACGTCAGAGCCTCCCATATTTTGTAATGCTGATGATAACCTTACAACTAATGGCGTTCTCTTGCCAACTCCGTTAAACACATCAGCATATGTATATTTGGAGACGTCATTTGTAACTTCAAAGTAACCAAAGGCACCAGTCGCCTTGGCATGGACCACTCTCTCGGGTATTCTCTCACCATCGAAACTCAACATCGTATCGAGAAGTAACTGGTTGTTAAATTGGTCTTGGTTTATTGTTAATGTGTCCCGAATTTCGGTTGGATCTCCATTATTTTTCGTCCATAATCCTATCGGTAACTGCAAACAAAACATGAATGTTTTATAATTTAACTTAAGGCTATTATATTTTTAATCAATGACTCATTTGATTTTACTAAAGTTTACATCAGAGTGTCGGGAAGAAACTGGATAGTCATGACACGAAACCGCCCAAAGAGGAGAGATTTGGAAGAGACCTAAACCTCTACCATGAGATGTCATCGAAAAATGACGCGCTAGCGTTGAACTCGCTAGCGTGCTAACGTGGATACAATCGATTTTGATAATGCTTGCACTATAAGATTTACGGAATCTTACGCAGGCGCTAAGGTAAGCTCGATAGATCGTGTCCTCTAGCTAACTTCACTCTACTCCTTAGAATACTTTCGTCTGTGCTTCACTACTTATGTTTTGTTTCTTTCTTTCTCACTAATAAGAAGAGAGAACGGTTCGTCAGCTCAAAATGTAGTGTTATGGCTATGCTAAAAATAATTAAGAAAGTCAATATCACAAAATAAACCGACAAAATAGATAAGTTGACGGTTAGTGGACTACTTATGGTATTTAGTGGTTTTTGAATTTTTATTCCTTATAATATGTCACTGTCGTTATTCAATTTGTTATTTTGTTTGTTGACGTTATGTCACGGAGTACGTTGTGTGGTTTGAGAGTTTAAAACAATAGATTATTTGGATTATATTTTAATACAAAGAGGACCAGTGTCTCACAGTTTCAATTGTTGGTTGATTTTATGAAAAGGTATGTATCTACTTTCTATTTTTTTTTTAAACGTATTAGTTACAGAATTCCCAAATAGTTGCCCCTCAACACAGGTAGATATGCCAAGCCACTTGAAACTTTGAAAGTGTAATAAGTGAGGTAAGTTCAAGTGTTTAAAAATACTAAAGACGTGAGGAATGCAACAAATAAACAAAAACATGGTTATGAATATGATTTGACTAAATTTAATTTAAAGGCACAGCTTGCTAGTATGTAAAATATAAATAAGTCTAGGTAAAATGTCTAAAACATAACATATTCCATGCTAAATAAGCTCTTGCAGACTTTATTTTCGCTTTATTACACTCAAAAACGTATATAATTTTAATGTAAACATATGTTTTACACATCAAAATGCTAGTGAGCTACGAAACTACTATCGCAAGCGTATTAATCGATAGCTTATGTAGAATTAGTGAGTCATGGTACCGTTTTGTATGGCGACAGCTGAAAAACGTTTGTAACTATCGAATAGATTACGTTAGGTTTTTAACCTATCGAAATCTATAGTGCGCATGGTACGTATTTTAATTCATTCTGTGACCGCTAGGGGCGCTATACAATATTTCATACAAATAATTTACGGAGACGCTAGCGAGTTTTGGCGGCGTAAACTCATGGTAGAGGTACTGAACTCAGCATTGAGTAACCAAAGATTGAAGAAGAAGAAGATATCTGAGTAATTCAATCTATAATTTAGTAAAATCTGCTTGTCCCAAAATGAATTTTAAAAGAATATGGCTCAATTAAATAACTAAAACTGAAAAAAAATACCGCTCGAAGTATTTTGCACTAGATTTCGATACATATGTCTACTAGATTAAAGTAAATCAACAAAATTATTTTTACCCACCGGATGCTCCCGTTTAAAATCCAACAGCTGTCTTTGCACGGGTTGGTACGTGACGTTCAGGTATCTGACACTTTCCACATTGAGTATCGCACACAGTAGGCCCGCAACGATCGCCTTCATGTTGAAAACCGTCTGTGTGTTCCGCACTAGGCCGCCGAAACTTGCTTTTATAGGGTTCATTAACATCCGATGATAAACTACAATTAGGTATGGACAGTTAAAGTGATTTATCTTAGTTATACTATAAATTCTACAGTTCATGGTTCTGCTCACCTGCGTATTATTATTATTATTATTTTGTAAATATAACATCACGCCTAAAATCCTCGAAAGGTTAGGCAGAGGTGTCCCTAATAGTACATCCGGATCTTGAATATCCTCCTGTCTGTGTATTTGTCTGGCTATAACGGCTTGTCATTGTGCATTAAATGTGTTGAATAAAAACCAAAAAAATGAATGATGATGATGTTGATGAATGTGTTATTTATCAGAAGTATGTAGAAAATCTGTATGCAAGTGTACCTCACTTCTTATTTATCTTGCTTATACAAGCAAGAATGAAGAAATCATATCTATTGTATTATTTATTTCTAGCAAGTATTATTTTTCAGGGTTATACGATACCCCTTGGTAGGACAGGTTCTCAGATTTTCGGCCACTGATTACCTGCTACTACTGTCAAAGATCTAGATATGACAGCCGGGATCAACGGCTTAACCTGAGGCACGAAGGAAACTCTGTATGTAATTGATGGTCACCCATTAACGGACAGACCTTGGAAAGCGTGGCTTAACCTGAATATCGTCCCGTGTGGTTTTATTATTTAGCCACGAGCTCCTCGAAAACATTGGAAGGAAAACATTGTAATAAATTCTAAATCTAGTGGGCCTACACGTACTTGAACTGTCTTATATTAAGAAGGAACGCGAGGTTTTTGCCCCGCGATAATTGAATTTCAGACCAATTAAGTAGCATTATATCTGGCAAAGGAGGAAGCAGCTAATTTTTTTTTTTTAATTGCACATAATAATCAATAAAATCTCCATTTAAACTCGACCTTTCGGCTACTCGTGAAATTCACGGGATTAAAGACTTAACCTAGTACTTTTTAAATAAATGTCATTACGCCATTATGATAACTTCGAAGAAGATGGGTGTTAAAGCCGATTCGACTATTATAGAACAACTAGTTTATGCCCGCGGCTTCGCCCGCATGGTGTTCGATAATTGTCCCACAGTATCATATTACCGGGACAAAAACTATCCCATTTGTTAATCCAGGTTATAAACTATCTGTGTGCTAAATTTCATCCAAATAAATGATTTGATTTGAAAAACTCGTGTCAAATTTGGTACTTTGACCTCCAATTTCTCCTTAACTAGAAGGTTCCCAGGTATGGTCCAGAAAAAACAAATTATCGCAATGACGAGGAAAACAACTGCTTTTCGGCTTCTCGTAGTTTTGTCTAAATTCAATTCAATTCTAGATAGAGGCATTTTTAATTGATACTGTGTAGGGAACTGTGCGTTTATTAATATTGTTTTTAAGTAAAAAAGTGAAGTTTTGACAAATTTCGCGATTTCATACACAGTGTAGATTTTTCAAGTGGGGGGTGTATGGCCAAATCCGAAACTATGAGGAATATCGAAAAATGCTCAAAGATGTCTCGAGCTGGATTTTGATGAAAACTAAAACCGCATCATCGGATTTTTGAAAAATCCAATGATGAAGAAGAATCGAACCTATTGGTTTCGAAAAAAAAAAACACACACTGTATTATTACACCTTTCGATTCGAGTTAATTTAAAAAAAAATACGTACAAGTGCTTTTTCCATTGAAAAATTCTCCAATACAGAGAACTGTCAGAAGGTTGTGTGATTTATACACTGGTCTGCAAGAATCAATCCAGGCGATGTTGAAAATCGAGTGTATGCATTTTTTTTGTGCTAACAGTACCCTAGTAATTTCAGAAGAGCTTCCCCAGACAATGATACCTGATGATTGAGCAAACATAAGCGTGATACCATTACACGCAGTTTGTCTGAAGGTTTCATCATTAACTTTTTTAAACGCAAACAAATCTATTTAAGGCAAAAGGAGTACGTAAGGGTCGTAGCAGATGGCGTTCTGTGATTTTTGCCTACCCCCATTGGAAGAAGGCGTGAGTTTATGTATGTATGTATCAATAGTATTTATATTACAGTAGTCCACAGTTACAGTATCTTTTTATTAGAAATAGTCGATGAATTTAACACATGTTTATAGTAATCTGTTTTTTCCTGTACAATTACTACTGCAGTTAAAATGATGTTTCCGTTGCACGCCATTGCATTTGTTAATAAAATTCATAGCATAGATAATCCTGCTGGTTAAACAGTGGAATTGAAAGGACAACCACTATCATGTTAGCTAAAATCAGGGTAAATAAAAAAGAGAAAAATAATTTTATTTTACACAGTGACACATTTACCAGGATATTAGGAACATTGCAAATATATTTTTTTTTTTATACTAAAGAAAAACTGAATATTTCATTTATTTTCAAACAAAATTCAGCGTCAAAGAATGTCGCCATTTCATAAACAGTTTTATTTACAAAAGATAATCAATTTGTAAGGTTTTTGCAAATATTAGGATATTTGAATGCAATGAGAATTAAATGGTTTTTTTTTGTTTTTATTAAAATGTTTGTTACAGAATATGTATGGCCTGTGCCTCTTTTATTGGAGGATTCTTTGGTGGTCCCTCAGCGGTTGGAAAGTTTCTTATTGGTAGGTTTAGAGGAGGAGTTGCTTGAGCAGCTAGCTCGGCCTGTGCTTGTGCGAGCGCTACTTCATAACCTACTCTCACTCGTCTACCTAAATCACGATCTATGAGCAACAACAACTTGACCGCTCTTTGCACCACAGGCGGCGTGACTGGCACAAGGGACGCAATTATATTGTCAATAAATCTTTGTCTGTGTGCTTCATTTTCAAGAATATAATTGTAGAAATACCACATGGGCTCCAAGTCGACAGCATTACTTTCCAATACCTGTAACTTCTCCCTCGGTCGCTTCTCGTCCACATAAGGTATCGGACCGTTGAAGGAATTAGAATAATAGTTTGGAGCATTCTTCATGTTTAGCCTGGTAGATGGCGTCCCATCGCGAACATATGTCTTAGCGTACAGTGGCATATTAGTGAAAATTTTGTTGTGATTTCTTCCCAAACGATAATTTTGTGTGTCCCTGTAGAACATCCTTCTACCTCTGAACAAAAAGTCAGGTGGCCCTGGAATACCGGGCACCAAATGGCCAGGATTGAACGCTCCTTGTTCTATATCTCTGAATTGATTTTCAGCATTTCTATTTAATACTAAACGTCCTATCTGCACGGTGAAAAACGTGCCATTTTTCCACAGTCTGGTAACATCGAAAGGATCGTAATCAACTTTTTGTATATCATGTAGTGTCATCATGTCCATCTCTAATCTCCACGCGGGGAAGTTTCCTTGACCAATAGCATTGTACAAATCTCGGTTAAAGTAATCCGGATCCGTACCTTGTATCACAGCCGCTTGAGTTGACGTAATTGCTGAGAAACCTTGCTCAGTTCTAAAGTTAAACCTTACATAATGTCTCTCCCCATTCTTATTTGAAATTTCAAAAGTATGGATGGGGAAAGCATCCATCCTCCTGTACCCATCCGGAATTCCGTAATCAGCAAAAAGCCAAAAAAAGTTATGACTTACAATCGGTATTCGTGTTATTGAATCCCAAACGGCGTTGAAATCGAATAGGTTTGTCTGTGGATTTCTTTTTGCTGCATGTATTAAGTTAGAAAAGATTATGGGGTCCCTGAACAGAAATACAGGCGTTTGCAAACCTAAAAGATCTAAATTGCCTTCTTTGGTATAAAATTTAACCGCCATGCCCTTTAATTCTCTGCTGAGGTCAGAGCCTCCTATATTTTGTAATGCTGTTGAAAACCTAACAACTAATGGCGTTTTCTTGCCAACTCCGTTAAACACATCAGCATACGTGTAGTTGGAGACGTCATTTGTAACTTCAAAGTAACCAAAGGCACCAGTTCCCTTGGCGGTAACAACTCTCTCGGGTATTCTCTCACCATCGAAAGTCAACATCGTATCGAGGAGTAACTGGTTGTTAAATTGGTCTTGGTTTATCGTTAATGTGTCTCGAATTTCTGTTGGTTCTCCATTATTTTTCGTCCATAGTCCTATCGGTACCTGCAAAGAAAACATTAAATAAAAACATAGATTCTTTTATAAACTGAAAGCCCTTCTATTTTTAATCAATGACTCATACGACTTTACTAAAGTTTACATCTAAATAATTAAATAAATAATTTCGAAACTACTGCTTCTTTCAAAATGTATTTTCAAAGAATATGGCCCAATTAAATAATGAAAAAACGACTTGTTCGTCAACTGTCAAGTGTGAAACTCGCGCGTGCGCGCGAGTTGACACCTTCCGATTTTACCTATTTTTTTGTCATCAACTCGCTCTCATATTATAAAAGACAGTCAAATAAAAACGGATTGAAACCAATCACTATAAATAACTAGCTATTGTCCGCGCTGGCTGATTTGGTTAAGTACCGACTATCTACGTACTATTTCGGGATACGGCGAGGGAGATACGTCAGATTTTCAAGGTCGAGCGAGTTGACGACAAAAAAATAGATAAAATCGGAAGGTGCCAACTCGCGTGGACTCGCGAGTTTCACACTCGCCAGTTGACGAATAAGTCAAAAAAACTACCGGAGATTTATTGTGAAGGACGGCATGGTTGACATATTATGTCGGGCATGCCACCGACCGGGCGAATCAATCCGCCATATTATCTACGAGTGTTCTCGTCTTGCTGAGACGAGAATACCCGGAGTCGGAGAGTACTTGCATAGGCAGAACATTATAGTCAGGATTATCCATTAGCAACTTGCTCTAAAATACAGCCTTGTGGAATCGGAAGTGCTGTACTATGTTCTCGAAAATGGCTATATAACATTGTACTGGGATCAATGCATCATCACTGACAGTACTAATGTAGCTAATAAGCCTGATACAGTGGTGGTGGTTCGATTAGACCGGCGCGCAATGATTGTTGACATAATGGTCCCGCATAACGAGAACCTAGTGAAAGCCGAGAAAGACAAGCAAATCAAGTATCTTGACTTGGCACAAGAGGTTGTCGACATGTGAAAGAAAAAAGAAAGAAAGAAAGAAAAAGTATTTATTAGACTCACACAGGACAAAACAAAAAAAAACTGATGAGATTACAGTAATACGAAAATTATATAAAAAAATAAACATAAAAAGAGATAAAGCAAATGAACAATAATGATGATGATGATGTGGGTTGTGAACTCAGCGATAATTGTGTCCATATACGTTTCAGCCAAATGACTTAATTGACAAGAGCCTCGACGTTGGTCGAGGCTCTTGTCAATTAAGTCATTGCTCAGGTATTGACCTGAGGAGGCTCTCGTTAGGCAGCCGGATCAAGGGCTTGATTCAGAAAGTAGGTAGTCCTGGAAACTGCTCGTATTATTAGGAGGTCCCTTTCTCTGGAACCCTGACCTGTAGCTTGGACCCTGTTCCCGATACCGGTGGGCTGCTATTATTTATATTTTAAAATGTATTGTATAACGTTCTAGTGTCCGCAACTCTACGTCCAAGCGCGTATTTTGCGAACGGTTTTTAAATGTCTTTTTTTATATTGACTTTTTAAAGGAATTTGTAAAAAGGTGCTACTAATAAAAAATTATAAACACAAAAAAATACTGGCCGGAAGTATTTTCTATCTATCTTTCGATATGTTAGTCTACTAGATTAGAGTAAATCAACACAATTCTTTGTACCCACCGGATGCTCCCGTTTAAAATCCAGCAGCTGTCTTTGCACGGGTTGGTATGTGACGTTCAGGTATCTGACACTTTCCACATTGAGTATCGCACAAAGTAGGCACGCAACGATTGCCTTCATGTTGGAAACCATCTGCGTGTTCCGCACTAGGCCACTGAAACTTGCTTATATAGCCTTAATCAACAACCGATATAAGATCAATAAACTACAACTAGGTTTATGCGTTTAAAAGTGTTTTAGTTGTGCGTATCAATGTTTTTTAGAAGATTGTTTTTGCGCCTTCATACCCTCAATTCTATTTGACACCGTTGTTTGATTGCATCGCATGAACGGAGGAATCATTTATACCTATTAATTGAAAACATATTTGCTTAATTTATAAACTACAAAGAATCTTTAAAAATGTGAAATATAAGCACTTATAATAGAAAACATATATAAAACATAGATAAAAGGGCGTCAAAAAATTCGTCCGCATCACTACCAACGGGAGACGCAGGGACGGGGGGTCGAGGGTCTGGACTCTGGGGGAAGGAGATCGTCGCTAAATAATAACGTTAAGCCGTTGGTCCCGGTTTTCATTTATAGATCTTTGACAGTCCTAACAGGTAGTCAGTGGCCCGAAAGTTTGACAACTAGTCTAACTAGGTTGTGGAGATCAGAAAGGCAGTCGCACTATGTAAAATACTGGTATTTATCTGAATCCGGTAAGACTGGAAGCCAACCCTAACATAGTTGAAAAAAGGATAGGCAGATGATGATAACTGTCAACGGGAATATTGCCTAGAAGGCTGGCAATGCTGATTCTTTGACTAAAAAATAGGCCAGCCCTCTGGTCACGTGAGAGTCGATCAACCGCTTCGCGATATCCCGAAAGACTAGGTGGGCACTCGGACCCCACGGCCTTAGTGGTTCATCCACAAACGGCTCAAATACATAACTAGGTACCAAATGAGGTTTTGTATTTGGGTCGTTTGAGCCTTCTGCACCTGCAGCTGCCGCTTCAGTACAGCCCGCCGGTCTAGGATGATGGGATGGCGTAAGGGTGTCGACGCACGTTGCATCCCACACCAAAGGTCTACCCAACTTCCAAGGCATTATGGCCATACCGTCTGGTCTCTTCCCATATAGCAAGTAAAGAGCACAAATCATATTATTATCTATTCTAATTATGATAATCTTCTTTTTTGTATAAAAATCAGATTCCCATCTTATTCTTCCTTTTGTTTTCGGATTTTTTCATAAGGATCAACTAACAAATGATCGATCTTTTTACCAATTTCATTATTGTAACATTAATTCTAGTTTATATTGTACGCTAATATCTTACACAGATACAGTCAAGGAAACCTTTGTAAGGAACCCTAAATCCTTCATAGTCCTTCATGTAGTCAAATCTCGCATACTGAGAAGGAACGAGAGACATGAGAACGTGATGTTTTTCATTACAGGTCAATTAAGTAGCATTTAATCTGCTCATTTTTTTTATTTGCTCTGCAGCTCATTATTTTTCCTCTAATTGCGTATAATCAATAATAATCTCCATTTAAACTCGAGCTTCCGCTTGCTCCTGCAATTCACGGGAAGAATAAAGCCCGATTCACACATACCAGTGAAGTCACAGTTCCGGCACAGTACCGCCACCGTGATAATTATTCTTTCATACATTCTCTATGAACGCGTCCACACCTGTCAGTGTCAGAGCGAGACAGTGCTCTCGGTGTCAGTGCCGGCGCCGGCAATCACGGACGTAATAGGCGACAACGATATTTTTTATGCCTTGCATCAAAAACAAAACGTTCCCAGTTTCTGCAGAAGAATATTGAAACACATTTCTGACATTCTAAAATATTTATAATATTTTCTTTCGTCTTTAATTAATGCACATGACACATGACATGTTTATGACATAATTGAAGCACTGCCGCAACACTGTAGCTCTGATACGGACTTGTGCGGATGCGTTGCTGGAACTGTGACTTCATTGATGTGTGAATCGGGCTTTAACCTAGTATATTTATAATAAATGGCAACGCAATTATGACAATAATGATTTCTTGAAAGAAGATGCGTGTTAAAGCCGATTCGACTATTAAGCATCCTTAATGGCTGAAGGTACAAAGTAAATTAAGCAAACAACTTTGAATCTACATTATTTAATAGTAATTATCTACTTGGAACACAAAACTGTTTGGTTAATCCACTCTTAAACGTTAATCAGATGATTGATATCGACCACTCCTCTGTTGATTTTTAGAGGACATACTGCGATCTTTTTCAAAAATTTTTTTTTTGTACCTAAATACTAAAATAAGGTTACTTACAAACAAAACCACTTTTCATCTAGCGACATTTATTTCCTCTAATAATCATTAATGAAATATCATCATCATCATTCTCCTGCCCTCATCCCGATTTATTTCGGGTCGACGCAGCATGACTTCTTCTATACTTCTCTATTACTCGTCATCTCAGCAGTCATCTCGTCCATCCTCAATCATTAATAAAATATAGGTTTCAAATTATGTAGAACAACAATCCTGAAAAAAGTAAGGTCCTACAATAAAACCTTGCGTTAACTCATAGTGACCACTAACTTTTATTTCAACATTCATTCATTGCTTCTGGTCTCCATTTGAGGCTGATCGACCCTTGTTGAAGTTAATTTACGAACAAATTCTGTGATTTCTTATCCTTCTAATTCTTTAATATCATTATATTCATGCATTAAAATTTCAATTTTTTTCTGTGACAACAGTTCTACATTTAACATTAGTGTAACGCTAGTACCGTTTGTAGGTACGCACTTATATTGGTACACAATTTGCTTTTCTCGAAGGACAAAGAAGGAACATAGGTGGATTTTAGTCAGTACAAGTCTGACATTGATTTTGATTGATGATTTCCCGTCCAAAAAAAGGCCCTAACACGAGCGCGCCCCATAAAAGTAACGTAAATACGTCGATTTTTTAATCGACGTATTTTAACAATTATCCTTTAGCACTTTAATTAAATTGTTTGCAACAAGCATAATCAGTTCCATCTTAGATATGAATACATTCTTAAAATTATGAAAATATTATGTGTGAAACGAGTATTTTTAATTTTGAAATCGACGTATTTTCGTTACGTTTATACCACTCGTGCTCGGGCCTCTATTACCAAATTAACATTGTACTAACAGGCGCCTGGCGTTGGAGGTTTAAATTGGAGATGCTGTAAAATCAAAGATACATCAAGACTTTTCAATTTTGTATTTGTAAAGTAGGACAATAGAAAATCACAGTTTTTCACATACGTCTTAGAAGTGTTAATGTCTGGAGAAAACAGGAATGGGGAGGGAGACAAAACCAAATAATAATTGATCAAAATACTTTATGCTCCATCTTGACACATAAATTAACAAAGCAATCCTTTATATTATATCCGCCAAAACCGATATAAATTATTCTTGAGTGTTTTCTGGTAGTATCCGATCTGCTAGTGTTCTATTCTGATTTTCTTGTGAATTTTTTGCATAGACATGTGTTTTAGGAGCAGATTCTGCAGTTGGTACGTTTCTAATAGGAAGGTTAGGCGGAGGAGTTGCTGCAGCTGCTTCTTCTTGGGCTCTCCTCTGTTGCAGAGCTACTTCCAGCCCTAAACTTGCCCGTTCACCTAAGTCACGATCAATAAGATACATTATCTTTAACACTCGTTGCACGACTGGCGGTGTGACTGGCACAAGAGACAAAACCATAGTTTCAATAAACCTCTGCCTATGAGCCTCATTTTCAAGAATATTATTGTAAAAATACCGCATCGGCTCCAAATCAACAGCATTTCTTTCCAATACTTGTAACTTCTCTCTCGGTCGCTTCTCGTCCACATACGGTATCGGACCGTTGAAAGAATTAGAATAATAGTTTGGTGCATTCTTCATGTTAAGCCTAGTGGGTGGTTTCCCATCACGAACGTATGTATTTGTGTACAATGGCGTGTTTATGAAAATTTTGTTTTGATTTCTTCCCAAACGATAATTCTGTGTGTCCCTGTAGAACATTCTTCTACCTCTGAACAAAAAGTCTGCTGGTCCTGGAATACCGGGAACCAAATTTGAAGGATTGAATGCTCCTTGTTCTACATCTCTGAATTGGTTTTCAATATTTTTGTTTAATATTAAACGTCCTATCTGTACTGTGGTAAAAGTGCCATTCTTCCACAATCTAGTAACATCGAAAGGATCGTAATCAACTTTTTGTATGTCTTGTGGCGTCATCACATCCATTACTAATCTCCATGCGGGATAGTTTCCTAGTTCGATGGCATTGTACAAATCTCGAGTAAAGTAATCCGGATCCGTACCTTGAATCACAGCTGCTTGAGCGTTCGTTATATAACTGAAACCTTGCTCTGTTCTAAAGCTAAACCTTACATAATGTGTCTCACCATTTTTGTTAGCAATTACATAAGTGTGGATGGGGAAAGAATCCATTCTTCTGTACCCATCTGGACGTCCATAATCGGATAATGTCCAAAAGAAGGTGTGCAAGGCACTTGGTTTTTGTGTCACGAAATCCCAACGAGCCGTTAAATCTACCAACATGTTAGTCTGCGGATTTCGTTTGAAAGCATGAACCATAGACGAGAACAATATAGGATCTCTGTATAGATATACGGGGGTCTGCAGGCACAAAAAATCTAAATTGCCTTCTTTAGTATAAAATTTGACTGCCATGCCTCTTAATTCTTTACTGACGTCAGTTCCTCCGACGCTTTGAGCTGCACTTGAGAACCTGACTACTAATGGTGTTCTTTTGCCAACTCCGTTGAATACATCTGCATAAGTATACTTGGAGACGTCGTCTGTAACTTCAAGATAACCAAAGGCACCAGTTCCTTTGGCGTGGACCAGTCTCTCGGGTATTCTCTCTCCATCAAATGTCAGCATTGTATCAAGAAGTAACTGATTGTTGAATTGATCGGAGTTAATCGTTAGGGTATCCCGAATTTCTGTTGGATCTCCATTATTTTTAGTCCATAATCCTATTGGTAACTGCAAAAATGAAAAGAGATTTTTTTAGAAAATTATTTTATATACATTGCTTTAAATTCTATTTTGCAAATAATGTATTTGCAAATAATGTATCTTAAAAGGAACAGATAATACCAAATCTATTAACTGTACTATTTTTTTCTATTGTAACACTTTCAGCATACATTCTGCTATATCCTTTCTTTATTTTTGCTTGTTCCACCATTTTATATGATTAAATAATAATTATATTACTAAGATAATGTTTACTTACCGGATGATCCCGTTTAAAGTCCAAGAGCTGTCTATCAGCAGGTTGGTAGGTGACATTCTCGTATCTTACAGTTTCCACGTTTAGTACTGCGTAAAACAAACACACAACGATCGCCTTCATATTGGGAACGGCCTGCGTGTTCCGATAGTTTTTAGCGAAACTCGTTTATATAGTATTCGGTTAATCTCTTTGTCTGCATGTGTAGGCATTTTGATTTAATAATTGTAGTTTTGTACGTAATAGCTTCTTCCTATAGTGTTGCATGATACTCTTTGTAATTTAGGGTTCTGTTGAATTTGTTAATTTTAAGTAAGTCTCTGTTTCTTTTTCTAGGTGCGTTAGGTTCTTCTGCATCCGTACCTCTGTATACATTAACTGAATCTTTTACACATTCAAAGTAATTCAACTATTGATCGCAAAGAATCCACTAAATAGTATAAACAACCTTAAATGAATATATAATCTAAATGTTAAAAAAAGAAAAATTTAAGGCTAAAAATTACATAAACTATATAGCACACGCCCGCATCGCTGTCATCCCTGATCGTGCCCAGAAGACTTGCAGCATTGCCACGTTGAACGGCAATGATAATTCTTTAACCAAAGAAGGAGCCAGCCCTCTGGTCACGTTATTTCAAAGTTATATTCTTTGAATCCTTGTTTCAGGTTATTTTAATTTTATCATTATTCTAATAATTTGCATTCGATTCAAAACTGTTTCGACTAAACTTTTTATATTTATCTGTACTCGTTGGTTCCATAATTTATTGAATCAGTTTTAAATACAGCTTTGCACAAACCACAAGTGTTTTATTAACAAAATCAACATCAAAGTAATTTCAACCCAGTTTTTTTTTTCGTATGGAAAATCATCAAAAAACCCTCCCGCTCTGGGCGGAGCGGAAAGGAGTGTCAGTCTTCTACTGACTAAAACCCATCCATGTTCCTTCTTTGCCCTTTGTGTTTCAACCCTAACACCCAAACAATGTGTATTCTAAATTAACTGTACTGTTGTAAATATTATTAATTTGATTTATATTATATTTAAATGATTTATGAAATATATACACGGTTGTTTAATTACAAATATCATGTGTTGCAAAAAATCAATCAATTTTGTCTTCGATTACGATAGTGGAAGGAAGCCTGCGTTGTTGCCACTCCTGCTATTATGAAACTATAAACTAGTGTTGATGTTTTTATTATAAGTTAAGTAACAAAACCGGCTCTGTTACTTAACTGATAAAAAAAATTATACATATATATTTTTTTTAATTTCCGCAAATCAGAAACCGTCGGAACCGTCTAGTGGGCATAGTCTCATAGCTTTCAATTCAAAGTCTATGGGGTTTAACCGCGTATGATGACCGTTCTCAACATGTTTCAACCGCGTATGATAACCGTACTAAACACCTTATAAACGGGTATGATACCCTGTTGATACGTTCTAGTGGGCATAGTAGTCTAGTCCGTCCCTGATACGTTCATAGCACGGTATCATTAATGAGGGTAGCTTTCGTTTTAATACGTTTTTATGTGATGATGACGATGGTCACTATATGCCGAGAGAGAGATGGAGTTATACATGACCGATAGCACCATTTCTTTCTCGGACGACTTGACTTTCTTGTGTAGTGCAGCAAGGTACGTTTGGCACTTGAATGTCATTGACAGGAGGGCGCGGTTAGCGTTGATATTTCTGAAATATCTTTTTTTTTATTCTACAGAAATTGTACAGTAGAAACAAGATGGCAGTGCGCGGCATTAATTCATTAATTCCGACTTTGGTCACAAGCCTAAAAACGATATAGCCCTCTGAAACATATTATGACCCTTTTTATCATCAGTAAGCCATATTCCTAAAAAAACATGGCGGCACAATACGGCAGACGCCGATGTAAATTTGTCGCCAGCAACAACGATTGGATATAAACTACAAGATAACCTTGACAGAGAACTTTATTCGTTTCTTTACGATGCCGTAAATAAGGACTAAGGATGTCAAAGACATTGAGTCCCGGAAAGTCTAAAGCTTGATCTAGTGTTTTATCGTTCGAATTCAGTAGAGAAATGTAGAAATCTAGACGTAATGCATGATGGTATACAAAAAGCATTGTAATAAATAAAATAAACAATAGGATAGATACCAGTATAATATTTTATAGATACACCGATCTAGATAATATCTGGAATACCATTGCCCACGATGGTTTGTGTATTTTTTTTTTGTTTTTTCAAAATAAATGTAACAGTGATTATTAATTAATAAAAGTTTTTTTTTTGTTTCTTTATTTGTTTTTGTTAATAAAAATTTAAAAAAAGATATTTTCGTAAAAATTGCCGATTAAAATAGTAAACTTATCGGCCATATTCGTAATTATTTTTAAGGGCTTGAAATGAGAGACGCTTGACGCGATGCTTGATAATTGACGAAAATGGAACTTTTCATGTTCCATTTTCGTCTCTTACCGATATTAATAACGCACGCCACGTGACAGACAATCATACCAAAAAAAAACACACTCCGCAGACTTACTCAAAGGTTCCAATACGCACGTTTTATATACGGAACTATAAAAAAGGCAAATAAATAAAAAATCCCGGAGAACCAGCTCGTCATCTACCACCCCTAGCTGATTGATTGAACACAAACAAATGGGACCTCCCTCCATTCGCCTTTTATTTATTTTTAGATCTTTACCTTTTATGTAGATGTTGTCATATCTGTTTATGTATTTATTCGAAGGCAGTTGAAATGTATGCGGCCCTTTTGGATTGTAATTTGATTTGTAGGTCACTGTTGATACGACATGTCTTGCCTCAAGGCGTGCAAATATATTTGTTGATGGTAGAATATTTTACTGACTTTCGTATATTTTATTTTCGTATATTTCATAATATTTTGTTTATGATGGAAACAAGCATATAATCGTCTAAGGGAAAACTAGAATAAATATGTTATCTTTTGTAAAAAAAACTTTTTATCAAAAATACAACCGATTTATTTTTTGTTTTAATCTGAAAAGTACATACATAAAAAAACATACACACGAACATAGAACCTCCTCTTTTTTTGAAGTCGTTTAAAAAAGCACAGGATGACAAAATGGGGTATTCCTCAGAGCGCAACCATTTTTAAGCGCAACAAAAAAAAAAAAAAAAAAAAAAAAGAAAAAAAAAAAATAGAGAGGGATATGGATTCAATAATGAATTCATTAATGATATCTCTGTATTTTTCATCATGGTTGCGCTACGAGGAATAATTTAGTTGCGCTTAGTTGGTTGCGCTTAAAAATGCTTGCGCTCTAAAGAATACCCCGACAAAATGCAATTTTCAAATAAGCCTAGTTTGGATACTCTGAACTGAAAACTGCTGCAAAGAGTCACTACTGACCTATAGCGTAAACGTTCCAAGTTTTAGTTAGTTTTTCCCCTTACTTCTCATTTCAACTACCCTGCAGCAGTATTCATACCAACGTGGATGACCGTTACATTCAAACTAATCCATCACTGCCGACATTCTAATCGAATGTGATTGATTGGACGAACTGAATGCGTTTGTGATCGATTATTTGTTTGTATGTGTCTGTTGTTGAGGATCTAGTGGCTAAAATAATAACAGCCGCTCGGGGTCGATCTTCAAGTTATGCCGCGCTTACCTAGGTTGGTCCCTGGATGGGTGACCAACATTACATACCGAGTTTCCTCCGTGCCTCTGTCGTATTTCTTAACGACTTTCAACAGCATTGACGTTAGTCTATGTGTAGCCTATGACAGTCCCTGTCTAGACTTTGTAAGCGGACAGTACAAAAAGTGATACAGCGCCATCTATGACACAGAGGAAGAACTAACATCAAATTCTGAACTTGCTATTAAAGTTATCCGCGACTTATGGCCATATTATTATAAGAAAACCCGACGCAACAACTGACGAGCAGTAGTACTTAGACACAACACCCGCCTGGTTGGAGGATCTTCCCTCTTCCCCGGGAGATGAAGAAATTAACAGCCTGTTCTTCAAATCACTAAGAACACTAATTAGACTATAGTATACCTATTTACTAATGATGACTTATAAGGATATCATAGTGGCTCGTAGGCAGGACTGCCTCGTTGATCTAGTGGTCGCAAGCGCGACTGCTGAGTATAAGGTAAGGTAAGGTCCTGGGTTCGATTGCCAGGTCGGGCAGTGTTATTGAGTTTTTCCATCAGATTTTTTTCAGTTACAGCCACGGAGTCTGGATTTGCTCCCGGTTGATGAAAATAGGGTCGGCCCCTATTACATAGGACTTAAACATAACTGGCGAAATATGGGTGTACTGTTAGGTACACCTCTGCCTAACCCTTCAGGGATTACAGGCGTGATGTTATGTATCGTAAGGTAGGTATAACACAGTACAAAATGTATTAATTGATGCAAGTTCAATTAATTCAATTCTGCCAAATGAATAGAGCTGATTCAACGGATGATAGCATAAAAGAATCGATTAACGTTGACCTATTTTATGAAATCTACATTTTATAAATGAATGGGATGGATAGGAATTAAACTACGAATAAAAATGTTGGCGAAGCTAATTTTATTCTTTAAACTTTTTAAAACAATTACGTAGATAGTCCAAACGTACCGTCATACCCGTTATAATTGCAATATTAGTCTATTCATATTCATACCTTTATTTGCATTCCATAATGTATGATGAGCTTAAAGCTGAGGTACAATTACAGTCCCTGTAGGGCACAGCAAAAAGTATAGTAATAGTAATAGTAATATTTATTCACAAACATAAGCACATTTTTTGCAAGTACATCGCTTAATCTAAACTTAAAGTACACAAAAGTATTAGCATTTGAGGCCTAACTAGGCAAGGCCTGTATTTCAGCCCTCAACACCGATCCCCCTGGGTTACAAGTTAATTATTTTTACTATGCTATTGCAATGATCCATGCATGAATGTACGTATCTAATTTAACTTATATAAAAAATAAAAATAAAATACTAGAAGAAAAGATTACAATATTACAATTTTATTTTAAGAGTAACATTAAAGGTGTTTCCAGTTCTCTCTTTGTATGTGATGGAGGTGTGCGTGAATAAGTGTGAGAGGGTGTGTAAGATTGCGGAGCATAACTATTTTGTTATTTTTATAGAGGATTACTTAATTTAATTTAACTAATTCTACAAGTAGTTGAGTCTTGAATAGTTAGGTTTCTTCATCTAGGTATCTGAAGCAAATCTTCTGTCTCCTCATACGTGAGTTTCTGTAAGTACTCACTTACTGTAATTTTGCAAGATTTTTTCGTCATCGAGTAAATGTTAAGACTTTTATTTATTTTGTTGTAGATGTAGAAGCCAATAAACGAAGCAAATCTATTGCTAAATTTGGTTCTGAAAGCGATGGGTTGTGGGCAAACCAAGTGTTTTGTGCGCCTATTTAGAGTGTGAGGGTCGTAAAAGATATTCTTGTGTTGCATTAATATAATATTGAGAAGGAAAAGTTGTCTTATTGAAAGGAGTATAAAATGTATGTGTGAAATAAAATTAATACTGAATCAATTTACATTTTTAAAACATGTATTTAATATTAATTAACTAAATTATAACAATAATTTTATTGAGATCTGTTATAAGCTTATAACATAATAATTATTTGGTAACATTACATTTAAACATATTTTATAATAATAAAATTACATTTATCTACGTGTGTAAGAGTGTGCGTTCTAAAAGACTAACAATGTATGTTATTATGTCTTGTTTATCATGCATGTATTCGCTTATAGTGTAGCATGTTTTTTTTTAATAATTGTTTGAGTTTACTCATAAAAGTTGTATCGGTAATCTAATTCTCTACACCTGTCTTTATTTGGTCTTACAAAACATCTTACTTTTAAAGCCACAAATCTAAAAATAACCCACATGCGTTCATTAAGGGACACTAAGAGCACTTTATCGTCAAACCCATTAATTTCTTCCATAATACGGAACCCGTTAATTTTATATCACCAGGAATAATCGATGTTGAATGTCTCGCGATTCTATTTCTGGAACAAAGACAAAAGACGCAAAACTTAACTGTAATGCTCGTGGCATAAAGTTGAAATTTAAATAGAGACCTACATACATATTGACCTGAGTCAGATCGGGAGCAGAAATAGGTCAGGCGGGGTCGCTGTCTCACTCCAGTTCTTTTTAATTGGTATGTACCTACTCGTATGTGCATAGTTAGCTAGGTAGGATGTTGATTTCACCTGTAGATTGTAAACTATTGGGACGCTTTGATCAAATATGAATGATGTTTGATTGTTTTTTCTTTCGTTGTATTAATTGACTTTAAATTAGAAAGGTCATGTAGATGTCGCAAGGTAACGATAATACTCTTTATATTGTACACCATACAAATTACAGGTATGATAAAGTAGACATTTTAGATAGGATGACACAATCGACGGTCTTATTATACAAAGTGTAAAAGAACCCTTCACCGAAGCCGTCAACCAAGTATTCTGTTCATAAAATTAAATAGCTCTACGAAAATATTATTGCTGGGAAAATACTTTTATTTGTGACGAAAATTTACCTTTTACTCGATGCACTCAATACATTGTGTTGATGGATGCATTGAATAGTACGAGGGTCATGGAGGTATTTAAAGTAAAGTTATAACATTCAAAACTTCCATTCAAGAAAATTTGTAACTGGAAGGTTCCAATATATAATACTATGTACAATAGTGGGATATAGGCGGACCTAAGTGTATCATACCAGGGTCTAGAGCTCAATGGAATCAACTCAATAGTCCTGGCGTTTTAATGTTCACGTCAAATTGTGTGGAAGATTCTCAATTATCATTGCAATTAGATAGCGTCTTCAGTATCAGTAAAAAAAAAAGTTTTCGTTAGCGTAATTAAATAGAGAATGGGGATGAAAACTTCCACTTAAGTCACAGAACACAGACGAAATGGTTATAAAAGATTTACTTTCAACTTTAGAGACCATTTGATAGAGCTCAGTTTAGTGTAACTATAAAATTAGTCGAAACTGCAATAATAAAGATCATAAAGTTTTTGTAACACAATATGCCACAAAGATGGACCAGTGGACAGCAGGGGTGGCCCAGTGGTGGCGGCCCCGAAATACGAGCAGTAAGTTGTGGGTTCGAACCCAGGCAGGCGCATTACTTTGTGTAATTTATTTCATCATGCCCGCCGCATGGTGGATTGTAGCCATACCCTCTCGTAGAGAGGAAGCCTGTGTCCCAGCAGTGTGAACATTATAAGCTGATTATGAGATGCTTATGCTATGGACCAGTGAAGACAGAAAAACGAAGCTTAGCAAAGCGCTTATCTTTTCTAGTTTAATCATGGGTGGAATATGTTCCAAACTAGGTTTAGGATTGGAACGTAGTCCACCCGTCGTTTACCGATATAATCTTGATGTTGCTATAAGCTTGTGTTGCTATAAGCTTGTGTTGACAAGCTTATTGCAACTGGGTACGGAGCTAATAAATGGATGAAGCTCAAGCTGAAGTTTTTAACATAGATGTTTCGCATCTGCCGGTCAATTTTTGTATTTTTAGCCTAGCGTGTCTCACTGCAGGGAAAACGCCTTTCACGTTCTACATTCCTTTTATTCTTTGAGAAAATTATTTAAATTAAATTCCGTATAGCAATTCTTCATGAATAATAAAATAAACGGACTGCCTCGTTAGTTTAGTTATCGCAAGTGCGAATGCTGAGCATGAGGTCCTGGGTTCGATTTCCACGTCAGGCAAAGTGTTATAAGTTTTTTTCCGTTAGAAATTTCTTAGTAGCAGCCATGGAGTCCTGGATTTGGACCCGGTTGATGGCAATAAGCTCGCCCCCTATTACATGAGACTCGAACATAACTGGCGAAATGAGGGTGTACTGTTAGCTGCATCTCTGCCTAACCCTTCGGGGATTACAGGCGTTATTTTATGTAAAAAAATAAAGAAGTAAAAAAAACAGCTTAAATACACTTGCAACACATTTTCAATTAGAATAAATCTTATCGAAGCTAACAAAATAGCTGAACAACAGAAAATGGTTCTTATTTATCACCAAAGAAACGACTACTACTTAAGCATTTCATAATTACAACGACAAACCCCGTACTAAACTTAAAATAAGCACCCACCATCAGAATTTCACTAGAACCAGAGTTGTCGACATAGCTCACAGAATAAGTAAGCTGAAGTGGCAATGGGCCGGTCATATTAACCGTAGAACCGATGACCGTTGGGGTAGACGTGTTCTTGAGTGGAGACCGCGAATCGGCAAACGTAAGCTGGGACGCCCTCAGGCTGGCTGGTGGCAACTGGATGAGAGTTGCTGAGAATCGAGTTGAGTGGCGGGGAATTGAGGTGGCCTATGTCCAGCAGCCTTTGTCGAGGTGTTGCAAGTGCTTGTACAAAAAGCCACCATGTCAGTCCGACTTCAGGACCAGACCTCGGAACCTATCCTTCTCCTCGGAACCTATCTCCGAAACGGTTCACCGCTGCACTGGAGGATATCTTCAAGGTTCTGGACTGGAGAGGGCTAGGCATCAACGTCAATGGCGAGTACATCTCTCACCTTCGGTTTGCCGACGATATAGTGGTCATGGCTGAGACCATGGAGGACCTCAGTACAATGCTCGATGACCTTAGTAGAGCTTCCGAAAAAGAGGGTCTTAAAATGAACATGGACAAAACCAAATTCATGTTGAATAGCCATGTAACACCCACTCCTATCAAGATCGGAGACTCTACACTCGAAGTTGTAGACGATTATGTCTACCTTGGACAAACGATCCACTTAGGTAGGTCTAACTTCGAGAAAGAGATCAATCGTCGAATCCGACTCGGCTGGGCAGCGTTCGGAAAGTTGCGTGGTATCTTCTCGTCCAACTTACCGCAGTGTCTCAAGACGAAGGTCTATGACCAGTGTGTGTTGCCAGTGATTACATACGGGACCGAAACGTGGTCGCTCACAATGGGCCTTATCAGAAGGCTTAAAGTCACCCAAAGAGCAATGGAGATGGCTATGTTCGAAGTTTCCTTGCGTGATCAAATCAGAAATTAGGACATCAGCAAGAGAACCAAGGTAACCGACGTAGCCCGAAGAATAGCCAAACTGAAGTGGCAGTGGGCAGAGCACATTGCTCGCAGAACGGATGGCCGATGGGGCCGAAAAGTTCTGGAGTGGTGACCGCGAACTGGAAGACGCTGCGTTGGAAGGCCTCCCACTAGGTGGACCGAAGACCTGGTGAAGGTTGCAGGGATCCGCTGGATGCGAGTCGCACGGGACCGGTCAATGTGGCGACACTTGGGGGAGGCTATGTCCAGTAGTGGACGTCTTTCGGCTGAAATGATGATGATGATGTCCAGCAGTGGACTGCTGTAGGCTGATGATGATGATCAGAATTTCAGCACAACAAAATTTGCATTCGGCAACCCAATACGAAAATGTAAACGATGCTTCTAAAATAAGACTGTTGCCATCTAAAATTTCGAAAACCCCGACGGATCACTATGTATCCAGTTCATAAAGGCCTTCCTCCCTTTTCCCTTGCAAAGCAAATAGAACGTAACAGGGGGAAGATAATAAGTTCGCACGGTTCAAGTTTGAATGGTCTAACGTCACGTTTGTGTAGGCAAGTCGTAAAGACAGACTGCTTTTACACCGTGACTACATTTTATTGCACGACGTAGTCGAGTTAATAATAATTATTATTATAAAGTTTTATGGTTAGCTCGGAGGCTGCTGGATTCTGCTAGTATTTGTTAAAAGTTCAATACCATCTAACAATATTCTTATGATACTTACTTTACTACCTATCTGTTATTTTCATTGGAGTTTCTGTCTCACATTTTGTTACTTTCTGTAATGATTACTATATATACCTACATATGTAACACGTGCTGTCATAAGTCAACCATTTATGACGGGGATCGGAACTGTTTCTCCTAAACAGAGGTTATTTTGTAACCTATCTAGTAGAGCAGTAACTAGATTAAGAAACTTTATGCTTGGGCTTAATCTCATACTTCTTTGCCATGTTATCTAGTCCTAGATCAACAATAAATTTTTATTTATTTATTTATAACTGAACATTTTCCGACAATCAGCGTCTTATTTGTTGCTTAGGATGAAAATATTCTTAATGGCTCTCTGTTTGTAGGTACTCCAAGAATAAATTTCCGTACAGCACAGAAAAGTGTAAGGTAACGAAATATTACACAACGGTGTAACAGTCGGCCGTTTTAACGAGAACTTTACAGCTACAAATGTCGGGGCTCACTTTTGTGATGTCTATTTAAATGCCACTCTCAATGCGCTTTTATCTTTCAATTGAACCCATTATTTGTTTATGTAAAGAAGGTATAATATCTCTTATCGATATAACCTTTAGGTATTTACCACAAAATGAGAATCTGAGCGTGAGAGACGTTTTGGGTTAGGATTTTTGTGAAATGAAACACCATTTTTTTTGTTAGCCTTCCAAATATGATTGTAGATAACTATAATACATGGTCTTATTGCATTTATTTATTTTAATCGAACACAAATGATTCATATAGTTGTTAGTAACACTTATAAAACTATGTTAGTAACATTTATATTTAAAATAAAACAAAAAGAAAATAAAACTAATTCAAGAACCCATAAGTATGTCCGTATTTATGTAATTGTTTGAAAAGAGATTGTAAACCCGATTTTTGCAACTTGAATAAACGTGATTATTTAGGGTTTCTTATATAAAAGTTTGTTTCGCGGAACCCGTTACTCACTTAATTGTTTGTTCATCCACCCCACTAGAGCGCAATTTTGATTACTCCTTCCTTTAAAATACTTGCATAATCATCTATCAGTAACGAGGTTCACAAAATATGTTCATGCTGTATTTCATTCAACATTTATTTAGGTTCATATGATTTGATTGACAGAACTTTGTGTGTCTATTTAGTCATTTTTAAAACCTCAAGCGGCGTAAATATAGTAACCTTATTGGTAACTATATTTTCGAGCCGTTTGGGGTTGAAACTCTAGGCCCGTGGGGTCCGAGTGCTCACAGCCTTTTCAAGGACATTTCTAAACGTTTAGTTGACTCTTCCCGTGACCCAAGGGCTGGCTTTTACCTTGGCCAAAGGCTTAGCGTTGCCATACAACGTGGCAACGCCGCCAGTCTTTTGGGTACATTACCAGTTGAATACGTTGAGGAGGAGTTTTTTGACGCCATTTTTTAAGTTTATTTTTAAGTTAGTTAGTTAATATAGGTTATTTTAATTTATTAATGTATGTAATATTATGTCTAATAAAAGTTAATTTTTTTTAAACATTTTTTTTTTAAATTTCCTTTGATATATTCTAAATCAGGAAGAAGACTGGTGCCTAAGCTAGACGAAACGCCTGTATTTCAGGACACCAGGTGCCCAAGTCTGCTATTTTTATAAATTCGTCATTCAACACGATTCCATTGTCATTTTGCTAAAAGTTCGTAATCTGCTAAATTCATTATGGTCGATCATTGGTCGGTCAGAGGTCTCGTAATAGAATTGTGTTGTAATGACATTTTCATATGGCTATTATTATAAAACCCGTTAGTTATTCGAGTATTCGAAAAACTACTACTAAAGAACATTTATTCATGCCAGATTTCATTTATATAAATTTTAAATATTATTTATTATTTATCAGATTACCATTCTATGCCATTTCTTTCAATGAAGTGTCAGTGGTTGACCATTGGAAAGTCATAATGACGCCATTATATTAGTAGATTACCAAACTTGTCAAAATCAACAATTATGAAATCAATGATAGACCATTCTGACACAATTGTGATAGCAGACTTGAGACCCAGGTCTCCACCCCTTCGGAAGGCCATTTAAACAGAATTATGCACTCGTCGCACACAAATGCAGTAAGTAATATTGAGCAAAAAATACATATAACAATAGTGGTTATTACTTATTCAAGGGTTAGTATTAACCCTTGAATAAGTAATAACATATAATAACATGGCTAAATAATAACAGCCGCTCGGATCAATCTTCAGGTTAAGCCGCGCTTGCCTAGGTTGGTCTATGGATGGGTGACCACCCAATACTTACCGAGTTTCCTCCCTGCCTCGGAAAGCACGTTAAACCGTTGGTCCCGGCTGTCATTTGTAGATCCTTGACAGTCGATACAGGTAGTCAGTGGCCCGAAAGTCTGACAACCAATCTTACCAAGGGGTATCGTATTACCCGGTAATAACTGGGTTGTGGAGGGTAGATAGGCAGTAGCTCCATATAAAATACTGGTACTCAGCTGCATCCGGTTAGACTGGAAGCTGACCCCAAAATAGTTGGGAAAAGGCATTAGGTCCGCCTATGTACCACTATTGTACATGAAGTTTATATAAATAAATAAAAGGCTAGGCAGATGATGAAGATGATATACTTAATAACATCATACACATACGTGTATGTATTTTCTTTATTCATCTACTCGGTTACGATTAAAATCAGCAAACAAAACAATCAACTTTCTCTTATATAGAAAGAATATACGTACATAATAAAACCTTGTTATTTCCATCTCGTGTTCTCCGATCAAAAGTTAACAATTATAATAAAACAGATCCCAATCTCCGAAGAACAGTGTGAGAGAAAATTCGTCAATTTATGGGATCTACCTTTTTATAGCTCAATAAAATCTCAAGTTACTGCGTATTCTTACTTAATGACGTTTTCGCTTTATTTTTATGACATAACATGGGATGTTAAACTTAGTTTAGCCTAATCAAATATAATGGAATTGAGTTGGAAACCTGTTACTAAGAGAATTATGTTAGGATTTTTCTATACAACATTAGTTTTAGTATATGCGAAGCCTGAATATAGTTTGTTCAGAATAAGTAACTGAATCGATTCCAATAATTTTTAAACCATGTTATATTTTGTCCCAAAAATATTTAAAAAAAGTTACAAGTTGGACACCGACTGACATTAAGTATCGCAATTATTTAGGTACCAACTACCAAATTATTATTATCAATGAACTCAAGACGACGCTGGAGGCGCGCACGCGGTCGCGCTTCGTGGTGACCACATTTTTGTGCGGACAACCAGGTTACAGAACAAGCTTATAATTTTTTGATTTTTCATGACACAGTTTTGAAATTTTGTACATAGATTCTTTACATAAAAATACTAGACACGTGTTTCAGGTTTCACATATACTAAAAATAATGTTGTATAAGGCCATTCAGGAAAATATATGGGAAATGTTTTTGAAACCAAACCGCTAACATAAGATGCTCTTCACCAGGCATCCACAAACCACAGCGGTACCGTCACCTATCGCATTGACGACAAGTCATAACGACAGGAGTAGTTTCTATGTAACCATATAAAAACATGAAAAGGCTTTCGTAGAACGGAGACAGCCGACATTGCCGCCTATCAACGTTTCCCGGAAGAGATCCTATGTGTATACAGGGTGTAATCCGTTTACACCCTGTATATAGGATCTCTTCACGAAGCCGTCAACCAAGAATTCTGTTCACCAAACTAAGTAACACTGCGCAAAATTTATTAAAAAAAAAAAAAATAACCAATACATGAGGAGGCTCTCTTTAGGCAGCTGGATCAAGGTCTTCATTCATAAAGCGGTACTCCTAGACACGGCTCGAATTGTTAGCAGGTTCCTCTCTCTGGAGCCCTGACCGCCGTTAGCTTGGACCCTGTCCCCGATACCGGTGGGCTACAATTTTTTATATTTTTAAAGGTTTTTTTTTGCTTTTTTTTAAAAGAATATTTAAAAATGTATTAGATTGATATATAAATAAAAAAGGAGGTAATAATTATATCAAACAATTTGTTTTTTTTTTATTATTTTTAAATTATTGCAGGGAATCGACTTTTTTATGTGAAAAATCACGGTGTACGGTAGCACTCAATGTTACGCACTCAAAAATTGTGCTGATGGATGCATTGAATAGTACAGAGGTTATGAAGGTATTTAAAGTAAAGATAACATTTAAAATTTCTTTAAAAAAAATAAACGTGAGAAAAAGTTGGTACTTTGACCTTCAATATTTCTGTAACTAGAAGGTTCCCAGGTATGGTCCAGAACTATGCATGTTTATAAAAAAGTCTAGTGTTCTAGTGGTCGCAAGCGCGACTGCTGAGTATAAGGTCCTGGGTTCGATTCCCAGGTCGGGCAGTGTTATTGAGTTTTTCCATCAGGATTTTTTCAGTTGCAGCCACGGAGTCTGGATTTGCTCCCGGTTGATGAAAATAGGGTTGCCCCCTATTACATGGGACTTAAACATAACTTGCGAAATGTGAGTGTACTATTAGGTACACCTCTACAACTCTCCTTCGGGATTACAGGCGTGATATTATGTTACTACACAATAGTTTTAGGTAGGTAACACAGTAACATCGCAACAGAATTGATTGCTTTTTTCTTGTAACCAGCATTACTTACAGTGAAACACTATCCGCACATCATTTATATTGTTTCGTGAAAGAAATAAATCACAGTGTTGCTGATATTGATTACTAGGGCAAGTCAACAAGAAAGGTACTTCATCAACGTAAGAAAACGCTAGTGAAAAAATATCGTAGAAAAAACTCGTTAGATGTGATTTTACCGTACTTGGGTCGAGCAAAAAGTACCATTACTAAAAAAAAATATCGAAAAAATAAAAACCTGACTGAAAAAATTGAAAAGAAACAAGCAAGCACATTTTAGATTAAACAAAAGTTGGAGGCAGGCGGGGCCCATTCCGTTTTCATAATTTTATATTCGAGTGTGTATTCGCCTGTTACCAACTTAAGTTTTTTTTTATTTCCATCTTTTTAGTTTAGCAATGTGAAAGATTTGGCAGACGATTTAAGTTTCATATTACAGACGATTTTTTTCTTTTTTAATTGATTTACTTCGAATTAATTTTTAACTACATAATTTCTGTAATCACCTTTTAAAACCCTTCATTTTAATACCCCACTCGATGGTATTGGAAGAAAAAATAAATTTTAATGTAGCCAAAGATACTTGGGCCACTAAGACAATTCCAATAATTTATCCAAATCCGTTCATCCGTTTACGGAGGAACAAAGAAACGGACATACACAAATACATGCATACAGGTCGAATACATGACCCTCCTTTTGAGCTTCGCCGCAGTCGGGTAACAAGAGAGGGCTCGTACATTCCGCATTGAACTATAAATATGGTTTTCAGTCTGTGTGACCTACACAATATGTACAATACAAATGAATTGCCAACGAACAGAAACGTTCATTTTTCTTTATGGCTCAGTTTTGTATTTTTAGCGATGAGAATAAAAAAAGTTTCTAGAAGTTAACTTCAACTTAAAGTGGTAACAAGATTATTAGATAACATTGAACGATGACTGACAGTGACTAAGTTACTATAAAATGACTTGAAGGCTTCTTTGAAAGTGGAAAAAGTTATGCCTGAAAAATGGTATTAGTTTAAGATTAACATCGTCGTCATTTAATCCAGCGCTGAAGTATAATTTGTCAATGACTGTATTAACTTAAGGCACATTATGATGATATAATCGGGAATTAGGAGGTACAGGTACTACAGCGGCATTAGGTGGTATTTATTATAGCGATCTTCAAAAACTGTATTCATAAGAGTTAAATAACATAACATCCCGCCTGTAATCGAGGAATGGTAAGGCAGTCGTGTACCCATTGTACCCACATTTCACCAGTTAAGTTTGAGTCCCACGTAATAGGGGGCGAGCCTAACACCATCAACCGGTCACAAAGCCTGACTCCATGTCGATGCTAAGAAATCTCAAAACAAATGCAAACTAGCTACAGTACCAAAATGAGGGTCAAAATCCTAGCTTAAGTGTAAGTCCAACTCAAGACCCACATTAGACGCGATTGATGTTCACTATTTAGCCCACAATAAATAAATCTAAAATCAGTCAACCAGCAGGAATACCTACTACAAAAATATCCGGCACAATAAATGTTAGATCCCCAAAAGATCCTATCATTCTGCCAAAGGATATAAATTACCATTTAAAGCAGCAGGAAGCTTGCCAAGAAAAGTCTATCCGTTCGCACCTCAGTATAACGGAATACCGAATTCAGCTATTGTCTTTGGCAAGCTTAGTATAGGGCTTTGGCTATATTGTACACGAAACTTATACTGTCACTTACGGGATATCTTGCGTGATTGTTCATTATATTGAGCTCCCGATATTTCGGCACTGTTGCAAGAGCCATGATCGCGGGTTGACTGGAGAAAGCGGAAAAAAAAAATATAACAATCACGAAAGATTACCCGTGAGTGACAGTATAACTTTAGTTGTAAGCCGTGAAAGCTTAAAACAGTATAATTACTGTACACGGATCGGGAGCGATAAGACTAGCGATGACAAAGGTAAAAAAACGCGTCTAGATTAGTAGAACACGTAAAGAAGTGGCGTTGAGCTAGCGGCAGAAAACCAGAGCAAAGCGACACATCTACAATATTGAATACCTACATAAGTAGTGCAAGTAAAGGTCGCCCTAGCCAAAGGACTTATAGAGCAAGATCCCAGGGCCACCAGACATTACTTATTTTCTCATTAACAAAATGTGTGGCATCGAGTAGTGTTAGTATGTTCTGTGAACGCAAGCATACCTGCTAACTTGCGCCGACTTTTCAATATCAGTTGCTAAAGTTGCGTACAAATAATAGTTACTTTTCTTAAAGCCTGAGTGCTGATTTTTTTATGTTGAATAGAAGATTGTAAAAAAATAATTAATAGCACTGCCAGATGCTTTCTGTCGACGGAAATTTCTGACAGACAGTTTCAAGAACGGAAAAAATAATGAGAGATCGCGTCCACTTTTATTGGTGAAATTCGCCTTTAGATGTACTGAAAATAACGCGACCTTAGTCTTCAAAAACATTACAAGGGTAAGGGATGTCTCACAGAACGAGCAATTAGGAATGTAACAGAAACAGGACAGGCTTGAATACTGTTGATTATTTTATCGTATAACCTAGATCTTACACCGCCACACCGCGGTCACTGCCAACCCACCCACGCTGCCATCACTCGCGACCCGCTTTCACCTTGACACAATCCTTACTATAAGCTTGTCTTTAAACTCTGCTACGTGGGCGTCGAGGGTGGAACACCCCGCTTATGACGTCACTGCAAGATCAAGGCCAGACTACACTTCACCATTTTTTGTCTCAACTTAATTGCGCGGCCAAAGGAAAGTTTCCAAGTTTCTTAATGACTCTTTTAGGGTCAAGCGCTCAAGTAATTAGTGAAGGCTGTGTCTTTTACCGATTTTATGTTAATTATAGGACGCTCTAGCTACTTGTTACATGTATAACAGAAGCGGTGCGATGGGGAAATTGATTCTTCTTCTTCTTTATCGTGTGGTTAGTGCCTAACATGGTGTCAGAGTTTTTATGCCGTCCATAAACCTCTGACTTGGCTTTACATGCAGTCGAGAAATATCTCTCAGGCATGGCGAAGCCTCATTATGTTTTCCTTCACCGAAGCAACTGATAATTATACAATCCGCACATGAATCCGAAAAATCAGAGGTGCTTGCCTTGGGATATTGGTTGTAAGGCAAACATAGAACTATATGAATAGAACCGTATGTACGGCACAGGGTACCTACGTGAAACCAAGACCCTAGTTTAAAATCAGTTTAATAGGCACGAAGAAATTGCGGATCGGTTGCGGGCACCAAACACGGACAAATACTTCAGTAATTTTCATTTAGAGGTTTTCGTTCCTAGAGCCGATCGTGGCTAAATACAGCCGCACGGGTTGATCTTCGAGGTTAAGCAGCGCTTGCCAAGGTCGGTCTGTGGATGGGTAACCATCTATTACTTCCCGAGTTTCCGCCGTGCTTCGGAAATAACGTTAAGCTCTTGGTCCCATCTGTCATTTGAAGAGCTTTAACATTTGTTACAGGTAGTCAGTGGCGAAAAGTATGACAACCAGTCTTACCAAGGTGTATCGTATTATCCAGTACTAACTGGGTTGTGGAGGCCAGATAGGCAGTCGCTCCATAAAACCTAATAGTACTCAGATCGGATGCATCTGAGCACTAGTATGTTTTATTTTGTGATGTTAAACTGAAAACCGACCCCAACATAGTTGGAAAAGGGCTAGGCAGATGATGAGTATTTGTCATCGTTCCATCTATAGTCCAGTTCACCCTAAAATAATCTTCTTGACAGTGCGAGCGGGAAAGAACGATCTAGGCTGAGGAAACGGGAACAAAATTTGAATTTTAGCTGTCATCCCGTGCGCCTTAAGACTTAATGCGTCAATCCAATTATGATTTGGTTTGTCGCATAAGACAGTATTTTCGATTCGAATTTACGTTACGTACATACATATAATCTGTGCGTTCGTGCTAGGCCCACGGACAAGGTTGACCGTCACGCGCCAGGGCGCGGTCAACGCCCATAAATATCGTCATTCGTGGAGGCTCTTTTATTGCACCCCGTTCGACGATTGTTATTGTACTTAATAGGACAAAGACCTCAAATTTATTTAGGTTTAACGCAAAATGAATGACGTCATTTCCGACCGCATATTTCGGGAAATGAGCCGGGCTTTTATCCGTAATGTCGTTGTAAAGCAATACGTTACCTTCTTTAATAATTACTGTGCAATTTATTAGTTTTTTCTAAAGATTTGTTTTAATATTTCTTGAGTTTTCCATCTTCATCGCATCAACCTATTTATGTGTCACTTATTTCTTGTCTGTATATGTGACTGCTAAGATCTAAACTGCCTCGTTGGTCTAGTAGTCGTAAGCGCGACTGCTGAGCATGAGGGCCTGGGTTCGATTCCCGGGTCAGGCAAAGTGTTATGGAGTATTTCCATCAGGAATTTCTCAGCAGCAGCCACGGACTCTGGACTTGTATTCGATTGATGGCAATAGGCTCGCCCCCTATTATATATAACTAGTTGTTTTGTCGCTACTAAAACTTTGTCTTCTGATAAAAGTCTATTTTTTTCGCAATAAATTGTAAGTACCAAGAGTTTTATTTAGCGCTTTACTAATGTATTTAAGACTCTCCACTCCTCTAAATAACATAGTTTCCGAACCAATACATTTTACTAAGAGAATAGCTATTCAAACTTCAGTTTTAAATCGGTCTCAACTAAAACACAGTATTCAAGTAATCAAGTTTGTAGAGTTAACTCGGAGACCGGGACCTAATGGCGACTGAAAGTTGAATTAGCGAACGTCGGTCGATGCAGTGTTGTGAACTGTGGGTTGAATGAATTATTCTGTAATTACTTTCATCATTTGCCTAGCTTTTTCCCAACTATGTTGGGGTCGGCTTCCAATCTAATCGGATGCAACTGAATACCAATCAGCTACATGGAGCGACTGCCTATCTGACCGCCACAACCCAGTTAGTACTGGGTAATACGATATCCCTCGGTTAGTCTGGTTGTCAGACTTTCGAGCCACTGACTTCTTGTAACTACTGTCAAAGATCTACAAATGGCAGCCGGGACCAACGGCTTAACGTGCTTTCCGATGCACGGAGGAAACTCGGTATGTGTGTGGTGGTCACCCATCCACAGGCCAACCTAGGCCACCGCAGCTTAATCTAAACATTGATCCGAGCGGCTGTTATTATTTAGCCACGAGCTCCTCAATAATGAATGAATTCAAGGAATGAATTGTGTGATTACTATGTTGGGAAGTAATTTTCCTATAAACTAAAAATAGAACTAAAATTCACGAAATAAAGACTTGATTTGGTATAATGAATAAGCCAATCATTATTTTAGATTAGGATCTAAGTTCGAAATATTTAATTGCAGATTTGGTTACAAAAGACAATGAGCCAACCTTTATTTTGCGCCGGTTTAGTAATTAATTTTATTAATCGAAGAATGTTAATACAAAATAGTCTTCGGTCTCTTTAAATTAGTACCCTAAGAAGAAAATATCGTAAGAATTCAAATTCTCCGTTTCTAAGTCAAAGATGATATTACTGCCTATTCTTTTGTATTTTTTACTTCTCCGTGCTCAGAGGCGAGTAAAAAACTAATGAAAGGAAGACTAATGTTTTACCCCAATATAAGACATATCAACCCCCACCTGTAGAAGACACTGCCTACACAAACTGGTAATACCTACCTACTCCCACAAACACACGATCTAATTTAAATCTGCCTTTAACTCAAACAAAGTAAATCTTTTTCAGAGGTCCCACAAACGTTTGGGTACTGAATTACCTTATTACATAGGTACTTAAACAACGGTCCAATCCTCGGGGTAAAGAAGGAAGAGGACAAAGGGATTTATGAGGACAAACTTTTTAATGGATTTCAAAAACGAGCCTATTGATATTACTTAACTAACTGGTAGGGTATCTTTTAATGAAATATGTTTCTGACTCAATATTCTTATATATATGGCGGATATGTCAGGATTTACTCTGTTATGCTCATAAATCATGTGGGCAGACGATGGGTTTCGTGCAATAAAAAATACACTGGGTGCGATACACTGTTTCTATTAAACTAACAAATTACTTGAGATTACAACTTAACACAATAACTCGGGGCACAATGAATCAGATACAGTTCCAGGACGTCTCAATTCCGCTGCGATCAAACATTGACTGTCGCCCTCGTCTCGAGCTGAACATCAGGGCTCTGTAGAAGCACGCTGTGGTGTCGGTAGACTAGTAAGTAGGTCTCATGATGTCACCACCAGCGCACTTGCGACTCATTTTATGTCCATACTTATGACCGAATCCGATATAAAAATCTCGTGTCAGGGTGTTTGTGGTCGCACTCCTCCGAAACGGCTTGACCGATTTTGATGATTTTTTTTATAAAGTAAAGTATATTTTACACCGCTAATGTCACGCGGACGAAGGAGGTCGCGGGGCACAGCTAGTTTTTTATATTATTTCTAACATAACATAAAATCACGCCTGTGATACCTAAACATTTAGGCAGAGGTGTACCTTATAGTACACCCACATTTCGCCAGTTATGTTTAAGTCCCATGTAATAGGAGACGAGCCTATGCATTCAACCGAGAATAACTCCAGAACCAGTGGCCGCTACTGATAAATTCCTGATGGAAGAACCCAATAATTTATTGCCCGATCTGCGAATCGACCCCATGACCTCATGCTCAGCAGTTGCACTTGCGACCACTAACCAACGAGACATATTTCTATGTGCGTTTAAAATGTTACTACAGGAATTTCAGCATTTTTCAAAATCATACCTACCTACCTCACTGATACCTACAAAAGATATCTTTAATATTTAAAAACGTGAGAACGTTTTCATAAAATACAAATAATGGCTTCATCAACAAGAATTTTACTGTAATCGTTAAATTAATTTGCTCCATGACTCACGACTATTATGCTGTTGTTTTGTTTCACGTGATTTCACAAGCACATTTACAAACATTGCTTGAAACTCATCACATCAAAGCGTTCTTCATATAACCTTACTCTCACATTCGTGTCTTGTTATTTACTATGTAAATACAGCATTATAAATAACCTCTGTGGTAGCCCTTACGTGTCTATTAATAGTTTTGAGTACGAATTATATCGTGGTAACTTAACATTATACACGGTGTAAATGGACCCTTCACGAAGCTGTCAACCAAGCATTCTGTTCATCAAACTCAGTAACTCTACGCAAAGATTATTGCTATGAAATGACTTTTTTTTTAAATCACGTTTTACTGTAAGACACAATGTAATGCGCTCATAATCTTATGCTGATGGATCCATTGAATAGTACGAGGGTCGTGGACGTATTTAAAGTAAAGTTATAACATTAAAAACTTATATTTAAACCCTAAATATTTCCGTACCTAAAAAGTTCCCAGGTATAGTAGAGAACAAAAAAAAATAGCAATGGCGAGGAGAGCAAGTGCGTTTCGGCTTTGTTAAGGGTATTTTTACACCCATTATTTGTACCTAGTACATTATTACGAGGCTTAGGTACGCACGACGGCCAGTCAAGCTATACAAAACCAGTTTATACGAATCTCTCATTGTATACGAAATCTATACAAAGCGAGGCCAAGTTGTACTGGAAATGTACAGCTTCATGTGCCGCCGTGTGTACTAACTTACAGAATTTTATTGAAAAAATGTACCTAGTACCTTGTAGGTAAATCATTCAATGCCGGCCATACATATACTACTTACGTACCAGTACAAGTGGATAAATCTGGTTGAGTCTTGTTTAACAACCTGAATCGATTCTAGTAGTCATCATCATCTGCCTAGCCTTTTCCCAACTATGTTGGGGTCGGCTTCCAGTCTAACCGGATGCAGCTGAATACCAGTATTTTACATGGAGCGACTGCCTATCTGACCTCAACCCAGTTAGCACTGGGTAATACAATACCCCTTGGTATGACTGGTTGTCAGACTTTTTGGGCCACTGACTATCTGTAACGATTGTCAAAGACCTACAAATGACAGCCGGGACCAACGGCTTAACGTGCTTTCCGAGGCACGGAGGAAACTCGGTATGTAATGGGTGGTCACCCATCCACAGACCAACCTAGGCAAGCACGGCTTAACCTAAAGATCGACTCGAGCGGCTGTTATTATTTAGCCACGAGCTGAATCGATTCTAGTAGTATTAATACGAAAATATCCGTTTGTCTTTTAGCTTTATACGACTTATTATTTAAACCCCGGACAGACCATCACCTGGATTAGAATATACGACACTTTTTATCGATACTACGTTCTTTAGAGGTAATTACCAACCCCCATGCGAATGTAGTCGCGGGAAGACGCTAGTAATAAATAAGTGAATGTCTAGTAGAAAAACAGACAACATGTAGGTACTATATTCACTTATCAAGATCCCCATTAATCTTTCCTCCCTTTTTCGAAATAGATAGCAAAACAAGATGTCTTTCACGCGTAGTCAAGGTCAAAGTAACAACTTAATGTATACGAGATTATTTTTCTTGTATTATTGACGAATTATATCTATTTATGAATCAAAGCTGGCAGGTGAATATAAAACCATGTGTTTTCGCACAATGTTTGTGAGAATATGAATCTTCAGGCATGATATCCCGGAGTATTCATAACGACAGAGACCAAACTCTATACAAACGTGGCGTCATAAACAAGTTCAGCGCGCAATAGAAAGACTGAACCAACATCATGTGCATACGACAATACACGACGCTACACACTACAATAATAATATTACTATTGTAGGTGTAGTATACAGGTACAATGTGTAAAAAAAACCAATCACATAGTCGTAATCTACGCATTCTGTATTCAAAACTTTGGTTTCTTTGATGTACAGAATAGCACAGAAATAATTGCTGGGAAATGACTCATTTCTGACGTGTTTACAGTAACGCGCAATGTAATGCACGGAAAACATTAAATATCTCCGGAACCAGCAGGTTCCCGGGTAAGGTCTTGTGCCAGAAATGATCGCAATGACTGAAAGAACATGCGCCCCTCGGCTTCTGAGTCTTTTTACTCCCATTATGTTCTGAGCAAGCGGCAGAGTAGCGAGATAATATTTATTACTTCTGTCTGCTGCCCGCGTGAATATTTTGATTGGTTTTTCAGGTATAAAAAGTAGCCTATGTCCTTCCTCAGGATATAATCTATCTCCTTGCCAAATTTCATAAGGATCCAATCAGTCGTTTAGTCGTGAAAAGATAACAAACAAACATAGTTACTTTCGCATTTATAAAAAAAAAATCTATTGATGAAGCTCGGTCTCTGTTCACTACCTACTCATTTAGTTCTTTTACATATAGTCACAATTTCTGTATAAAAACAAACACATACAGCCACGCAAAAGTGAGTGAATATATCAGTCAATTTATACACGTCGCTCCCCAGAGAAACTTAGGCAAAGAATTTGATATTCAAACTATTCTAGACTTATATAACTTTTCGCACGATCCAAGTTTATTGATGTTAGTCAACAAAGATGTGCCTTTTCTCCTAAACTATTGTTCGGATTTCGGTACCAGAGTTGTAGAAGTCTATTTTATTCTCTAACTTCTGAGGAGCCGTCTCTGTGGTTGGTTAGCTTTGTCAACTTACAATAGTATTGTTTTGGTTAGTAATAATTTCTGAAAGATTGATTTGGTTTCTTATTATTCTATGTAGGAGAGACAGATACGGGTGAATTCCAGTTATGGAACTAAACGCGATCACCACATAATAATACACATAAACCGCGTTCAAGAGTTATCACTGTCATCATTGACAGCGACATCACTTGAACGAAGTTTAATCATGCTAATCTGTGTTTTTTTTTTATATGGGCGAATTTCACCAGTGGAACTAAACGCGATCACCACATAATAATATCAACCGCGTTCAAGAGCTATCACTGTCATCATTGACAGCGACATCACTTGAACGCAGTTTAATTGTGCTCATCTTGTTTAGTTTCAATTGTGATAGGGCATCATATTTCAGATCGGCCTTTCTCTTCTTATTTATCTACCATGGATACTTTTATCCTACGCCATAAACTAAAAACATAAAAATACAACCAGCATTAAAAACAACTTATTATGACCTTGGTGTTTCGCCGACGCCGTAAAAAATACTATAAATAAACAAAGGTATTAAAAATGTTATAGAATGTAACTCGAATGTATTCCCAAGCCATTCCCAGCACCAAACTAATAAAAGTTTTCATGTCTATTCCTGAAAATACGCAACATTAAATCAAACTGTCGTTGTGTTTTTAAGCAAAAAGCGATGTTTTTTCCCCGAACTGAATAGTGAGTACAGCGAAAGATATTTCAGCGTCAATGTACCGCAAAGTTTATCATTAGTCATATTCTAGAAATGTCCTAATTTTTCACGGGTGTCTGTGTGTGTGTGTCTGTGGGTGTGCGTAACAGTTGTGTCAATAAATTAATCATCACTAAATTCCACAAATATGATGATCACAAGGCAATCGAGGAATTAGACATCTTGTCCTTTTACTCATAGATTATTATGCTTCATAATCAATGCACTAACGTATTATTTAAAAGTTTAAAATCACCGTTTTTTGTTATCATTAATATCTTTGTCACTTTTAACTTGTCTTTGAAGCGTGTTATTAATATTTTGCTTACTATATTCTGTATTTTGCTTACAGTATTTTGCTTTCTATATTTTAAATTGTATGTTTCTCCTATGCTTTATTATGAAAATAAATTATTGTATGGTTCATAAAAAGATGACACTCCCACCGCGCGATCGCATTCCTATTATCATTCAAAAGACGTTTTACAACTACAGAATAAACGAAAAGGTAACAAATAATATGTCCTAATACTCAAGATGGAAACTAATCAAAATTGCCAGTCACTGGTAGTCTGTACTTGAAGAATTGGAAAAGTTAAGCTACAAATTCCTGTCATGTCCCTGGATATTAAGTAACGGACTTTTTCAAGATTATCTTCCATTATGCAGAAAAAATCGTCTTCGAACAAACTTTGTATTAAATCCCCCAAATGCTGAACGCATGTAAGTTAAAGGGGCGCAAGAAAATCAAGTCTGTAATACGTCATTTATATGTAAGACTAATTAACATTAATCTTGCCAAGCTTCGGCCTAACCTAGCTCAACCGCATCTGGCGTAACCGTTAAGGAATAGTCTAGATCTTTCTCGAAGATTTAGACACAAATCTAAAAGGATAGACAATTAGACGCAGACCCACTTAGGCTCCAGATTTTACTCGTAACGATACTGGATTTTATATAGCTGTACATTAACTTAAGTTAAATAAAAATGGGATTGGTAAATGCTTAGAAATAATTGAAATGGCAGTGTTAAAGCTAGTTTTTAAAGCGTTTAACTATATGTGTGTGTGTGTGCGTGTGTGTTTTATTTTTTTGTGTTTTTGTTTTTGGGCCGGCCCATAAATATAGTTAAATTTAAATAGCAGTTGGTGCTGAAAACCTCAAACGGAGTAAATACAATAACCTCATTTTTTTTTTAACTTTGAACCCGCCTTACTGAAAATTATTTATTTCAGTTTCATTGTTGAACTTCGCCCCTAATTTTTTCATTTTATCAAAGGCTAAAAAAGCTGATTTCTAGTTTTAAATATGATGGCGAAGTCATAATAATCAGAATGAGTTATTTGTTAAACATAGGTATTGGGTAATTATGGTTCTTTCTATGTTTTGTCATTACTGATATACAAATACAAATACAAAATGAAAATTAAAAATTATAAGTAATCAGGACAAAAAAATAAATTCACACATCACATAATTATCTACAAAAAAAAATATCATTTAAATATTCATCTACACTGTATATTAATGTATAATATTAATGTGTCCTTCTAGTTATTATGTTTTTCTTATTTTTATAGATAACTTTCTGTACCTAGTATTTAAGTTAACATCATCTTTCATAAAGTGTTAATTAATCTAAATTGTATACATCTGAGTCGTGGGGGCCTGGTAACTCAGGGCACTATTATGTCTATTTCAGGCACCAGTCTCTCACAAATGTTTGTATTAGATTAAGTACTTGCTGTTCACTATAACTTTTGTTTTAAGAAATAAACATAATTATTTATTAAATTATTCTTCTATTTATCGAAAACACACACCTTCAACCCAATTTCCTCCTCCAAAACCCAGGTTACACCTCACATTGTATAGTAATATGCAAGTAACAAAACGTGGAGTGTGACTATCGATCTCGCCCTTCACCTTGACGCGAGGGATCAACAAAAACGTGGCTATTACGCAAGCACCGTTCCTTGTGTTGATGAAAATGTACCTGTGGATTAAATTTAGTCGGAATGGCTTACTTGTTATAAACATGGTTTTCTTTAGTAATCTGAGACTCAGTTAGTAATTATTATTATGTTCAAACACTGTTTTAAGCTTTCACGCTTTATAACTAAACTTATACTGTCAATTACGGGAAATCTTACCGGGAGCTAAAAATAATGCACAATCACGGAAGATATTATTCCGTTAGTGACAGTATAAATTATTATTCCTTTATTTATTTTCTTTACACATAATTTACATTTTTAAATATTTCGATACAAAGAAATATAAAAATAAAAAAATAAAAATTGTAGCCCACCGGCATCGGGAACAGGGTCCGAGCTACCAGTGGTCAGGGCTCTTGAGAGAGGAACCTCCTAAGAATACGCGCCGTGTCTAGAAGTACTGCTTTCTGAATCAAGCCCTTGATCCAGCTGCCAATTATTGAGTTTCTCGTATGTTGGATTCTTTGTATTTATTAGTTTATTTTATCTGTAAGTATGTATGATTAGTATGTGTTGGTCTAGTGGCCGCAAGTGCGACTGCTGAGCATGAGGTCCTATTGGATTCGATTCCCAGGTCGGAAAAATTGTTTTGGAGTTTTCCTTCAGGAGTTTTTCAGTAGCAGCCACGGAGTCTGGATTTGTGCCTGCAATAGGCTTACATGAGAAAATCTTTTATGCATTAAAAAGTATTCCAACCGCAAATTTTTCACCGAAAACATTAATTCAATTTCAATTCCTCTTTCTAAGAATCTTATGTATATTCTCGCCACAAAGAACAAAATCCGTTCAATACTAAATTCAACAAAACCCAAGTTCACGACCACATTACGTATTCGTGGAAATCGCGTATTTAGTAACTACGGTTCAGCCTCGCGCCTCGGTAGACACCGCCCTCTCAATTACTAAAAAAGTACTACGCAATATTTTACAACTCAACTCCTGAAACTCGAACCGAATCCGTGGGAATAATAAACATCATTATAATAAATGAAATTCTGAACTTGCTGCCTACGCTGTTTGCTACGACGCTACGAGGGACCTACGAGCTACGAAAGTCAAAAGCGTATGGTGATTTAACATTGCTTTGATTGTATTTTTGTTATCTTGTCATTGTTAGTAGAATTTTAACGCTGATTGCTACGAGGCTACGAAGGCTCTACTTGCTAAGGACAAAATACTACGGGTTCGTAAAAAGAATGGTGATTTTATATTGCTTGGGAAAGAGATTGGCAGTAGTATTTTCATCAGAAAATTTCATAATTATTACAAATCTTGGCTTGCTACGAAGCTACGAAGGCGCTACGAGCTACGGATAAAAGTTGGGTAGTTGCTTGGTAATTGGTGATCAAATTGCTTTCAATGTGTTATCTAAATGGCAAGTTAAACCTTTGTTTATGAATATAATACAGTGTACACATCTGCGTATAACAAAAAGGTGAACTGCCAATATACCCCGACTGGTTAGCGATTGAGAGACTGTGAATTTATCAGCCGTCCCTCGTATTGATCTGGACCCACTCCGGGCATTAGCATATTTAGCTTAGTTGGGTAGGCACGTAGGTAGGTAGGTAGAGAGGGTATCGATGTATAACTAACTACCTAAATAAGGATAAAAAACGTACAAACGTTTTATTTAACACAACATTCATAAAGTCACGATTTTTTTCTCACGGGGTTAGGCAGAAACCACAGAAAACGCCACCTGCTACGATCCTTACACACTCCTTTTGTTTCGTTCACGTTCATACATCTGGTCATACACGCTCTCACCCAAGTTCCATGTAATAGAGGCAAGATTATTGCACTCAACGGGTTAGGAGGTGTACCTGATAGTACACCCACATTTACCCCATTTTCGTAATATGAGGCAAACCTATTGCCATCAACCGGGCGCAATTCCAGACTCCGTGACTGCTACTGAGAAATTCCTGATGGAAAAACCCCATGACACTTTGCCCGACCCGAGAATCAAATCCAGGACCTCGTGCTCAGCAGTCGTGCTGGCGACCACTAGACCAACAGGCAGTCTGTAAATTCAGGGTGTTACTTAGAAATTCCTGATGTAAAAATCCAATAACACTTTACACCCTGTCTATCATTTGCTTCTATCCCATCTTGGGTAACGCAATATTTATTTGGTCTCTAATGACTACATGCACTATAGGTAGTTATTTTAGAGCATTTGCACAATACGGGGTCGTATTGTGAATATGCTTTGAAATGAATGTGACGTACCCTTCGCACTGCAGTGTTTTGTTTTCAATTCATAAAGTTCTCATGTTATTTCAAGCTTTTGAGCTAAAACAGGATCTAGTGTTTATCTACTACGTTGTACTGGAGATAGTAATTTATGCAAAAGGGACTAATGCCCGCTTGGTTCTAAAATAGATTTTAATACCCCTTTCTCTGTGATTAATTTAATAATATGTTTGTCTTGCTTGAATGCCTTGTGAATGTATTACACATTCATTATTTTAAATTGCACAATAATCTCTAGTCTAAATAAAAACGACCAATTTTTTTTTTTTAGTGGCTCACCCACGCACTCACACATACAGAGACACACACGCACTTGTTACTAACCCAATGGACTCCGGTCTGAAATAAAAAAAATCTATTCTATTCTATTAGCAGAAAATTAAGGAAATAATATTTTTTCTGTTGTCTTAACACAAAATAAAATATGTAAAACCAAACTTCTTCCAGGTGGGTAAGAAAAAATCCGTCTCAGACGCATTACGATTTGGGATAACAGAAAAAATCCAGTCTATTGTAAAAAAAAAAATCATTTTAGTATAAAACTTAAGATTACGCATGTTTTATCAAGTGTTTAAGTAGAGTAGTCTTCTTCTTTATTGTGTGGTTAGTGTCTAACCTTTTGTCAGACTTTTTATACCGCCCATAGGCCTCTGACTTGGCTTTACATACGAAGCAAGTGATGCTAGCTAGTGAGCTAAGTCGCATCCTGGTACATAGGACCCTAGCCAGGACATACTAAGTGACAAACAGTGGGCGCAGAATGGGATACCGGTAAACTAGTGATATAACTCCTTTAACTTCTACACAGTTCATTGTTACAGAGTCAATTACTAACACTACTGTACTAACTAATGTTCTGAACTCAAGTGAAAACACAAAGCAGTTCCTAAGCCAGTAAGTAGGTGTCGCGACCACGTCTCAACAACCACTGGCGCGCCTATCGACACCGTACTCCCTAGGCTCTAAACAACGCCAAACAAAGGCACTTGTGTTTAATTTTAAGCACATACTATCAGGACCCGACGTATACAATACGCACATGAATCCAAAGAAAGGAGAGTAGCGGTGGGCCAATGATGGCGGCTCCGACTTACGAACAGTAACCACGAACGTTCGAACCCATGCAGGCACATTACTTTGTGTAATTTATTTCATCACCACTGCTCTCAAAAACGGTGAAGGAAAACATCGTGAGGAAACTAGCATGTCTTAGTACCAAAAAATCGAAGACATGTGACATCTACCAACCCGCACTGGCCCCGCGTGGTGGATTATAGCCCATTCCCTCTCATAAAGAGGAGGCCTGTGTCCCAGCAGTGGGAACATTATAGGCTGATTATGCTATGCATGAATCCGAAGAATCAGAGCAGAGTAGAGTAGTACAACCACCTTTTACCATATATTTCAAGAGTAAAATAAATACTCCTCTAAAAACCCTAACGCGTGTATATTCTCTCACACAAGCAGTAAGGAAAACTCGGCGAAATTGCAGAGGTTTTCATATAAAAGTTATTTTTGTACGAACCTCCGACACTGTTCGTGCTTATTCGGCATTGAAATCTAATTATCTTGTAAGGGAAAATGTGCCAACGATACATAACTGGTACATAGGCTTATGTGTTGGTACATAATGAAGGGCGTAATTATTTTATCGGAATTTGGGAATACAGGAGATTAGAGAGTAAATTGTATTTTAACTCTCTATCTAGGTAAGAATTTTGTCTTATGAAATAGAATACCACAAAAATGCAAGCTTAGAGTTGTTAAACTTATCAGAGTAGGTACTACCGTCATCGAACTCGGAAGTACGTAATCTGATATGTTACGACCAGTTTTCAACTTTTTTACTTAGGGCATAAGGTTGAAAAATAGCAGACAGTACCTGGGTAGTACATAGGTGCTTGGCTGTCAGTGTAAGTATTTCACAACAATGATGACACTAACACCTCCTGCACGCGTAGCATAACCACAGTCGACAAAATAACAGATTTCTTTTGTTAATCTGTCCTTTTGTCGATTCTTCTGTCGACAAAACCCGTTTCTACGCGTGCTGAACGCAGTTTAATTTCATTAGTGAAATTAAAAAAAACAACATAACATCACGCCTGTAATCCCAGAAGCGTTAGACAGAGGTGTACCTAATAGTACACCCATATTTCGATAGTTACGTTTTAAGTTCCATGTAATAGGGGCCGAGCCTGTTGCCATCAACCGGACACAAATCCAGACTCCGTGGCTACTGAGAAATTCCTGATGGAAAAACCCAATAACACTTTGCCCGACCAAGGAATCAAACTCAGAACTTCATGCTCAGCAGTCACACGTGCGACTCGACCAACGAGGCAGTAATAACCAAACATTGTAATATTAAATGAAAATGTGAAATGTGTCCTTTCCCCCATCAAGCTATTCAACTGACTGCGGACTGATTCTTTGTCAAAAAGTAACTTGGTCCCATCAGTAAAACATGTACATATTTCAACATATATTTAATCAGGACTTTAAACTTTTCAATCGAGCAGAACCGGGCACAGAGCCAGTACTGTACAAATGACAGAATCGGAGAAAATTTCATTAAAAAGAAATTCTTTTAAGCGAAATTTTTCGCATCCGTGGGTGTATCAGCATTTTCTCTGTCCCATTAGAGGTCGTTCTCATAATGGACAGTGTTTTTATTCCATGCTTTTAACAGCGCATTATTATCATTTTGTTTGGATAATAATGTCTTCTGAATCGTTCTTCTTTCTGTTTGGGCACCATTCCAGTCGGTGAAAGCTGAAAGCGATACGGTTTGAGAATATTTAGGTCGTTGTAAGTTATTATTTGGCTACGAACGTTTGAATATTGCTATGTTACCAACAGTAGGTTTTAATTACAGTAAATCGTATATCGGTTTCACTAACACAAAGCATAATCATCATCTACCTAGCGCTTTCACAACAATGTTGGAGTCGGCTTCCAGCCAAACTGGATGTAGCTGAGTACCAGGATTTAATATGGAGTGACTGCCTACCTGACCGTCTCAACCCAACCCAGATACAATACCTCTTGGTAAGACTGATTGTCAGACTTTCGGTCACCTGTATCGACTTTCAAAGATATACAAATGACAGTCGAGACCAACAGCTTAACGTTCTTTCCGAGGCACGGAGGAAACTCGGTATGTAAAGTGTGGTGACCCATCCACGGTACCTTGGCAAGTGAGGTTTAACCTTGAAGATCAAATCGTGCGGCTGTTATTGACTAAATGTCACGACATACCCAACATAGTCGGTAAAAGGCTAGGCAGATGAATTACTGTCTAAATGGACATTAGTATAGTAAGAATAATGGAAGGGGGATGCCTGAAAATGATACCCACTCAGGTGCTTACCGTTATGGGAGATCTAGTTTCAATACATTCTGACGTTATTTTAATTAATAGCTGAATGGAAGCTAGTCCATCAACTGTACTTATAGTTTTCAAAAGAGTTGAAACATTATACACAAACACCTGGTGACGACCCGAGACAGAAATAGGTCGAGTTTATTTGCTGACTCTTTCTTGGGCACATTACCAGCTGATAGCGTTGAGGAGGAGTTTTTTGATTCCCTTCTAAAATTTGTTGTTAGTTTATTTAATTTAGTTTATTTAATAGTTTTTAATTAATAATGAATTTAATTATTCCCTCTCATAGAGAGGAGGCCGTGTGTCCCAGCAGTGGGAACATTATAGGCTGATATGCTAATGAATTTAATAAAATAAAATAATCTATAAAATCCCCGAATCATTTTTAAGTTACGAAATAAAGCTGATTATATTTTTTTATGAAACTTAAAAGTGTGTTTCTCCAGCAACGTTTTGGTAGTATAAAGTAGAACTATGTAATTTCAGGTATGTGCATAAGTTAAGACAAACTGATTTGGTCACTTGGAAAAAATCCAAGTGTCCTAAGTTAGGAAGCTTATAAAATCTAAAGTAAACCATGGACGTTTATAATTATTTAATAGTAGCAAGCCTGTTTTATTAATAACCTAATTACATTAATTTCGATTGTATTAATCAAGGATTTATTTGAAAACACAAAAACATTCGACAGTGGGCGCGAAGCCATTTTGAATTTTTGTCGAGCGGTGTGTTACTAACTTCCTTGTAGTTAAGGCAAATAAAATCGACTTATTCCGATCCCTGATGATGACACAAATTTCCTACAAATTAAGCAATTGTAATTATTTTAAACAGTCATAAACATAAACCTATCCTACACGCACGGTTAACGGTCCATATTTTAATTCTACTTAACATTAAATTGTTAGTTTGGCATGAAAACAATGTCCCTACCTGAAATTAATGACTCGAGCCACGGTTAATAACTATGCTATGTAGTTTCGTGTAGGCGTTACCTCATTTATTGTACCTAATATTGTTTTAGGAGCCTCTGAAATGAAAACATAGGAAGTTTATCATATATGGAGAACTATATCATGTACTACATTTTGCCCGCGGCTTCGCCCCCGTGGAGCTCGGAAAGTAATACCTGTTAATAAGTTTCTTTCGGCCAAACATAGGAATCCATTTAGAAGTTAAGGTGTGAAAAGGTATCAGAACAAAGTACTTTACTTTTTATCGGGCATGCCACCACATGTCCATCAGACATATTACTACTGGTTGTTCTCGTCTGGCTAACGGCGAGTACTTGCACAGGCACAACCAAGTAGCCAGGATTATTCATCAGCAACTTGACTTGAAATATAAACTTGTGGAATCTGAGGTACCATACTGCAAGTATGTGCCCGACCCAGTTCTCGAGAAAAACCATGTCACGTTGTACTGGGATCGGTCTATCATTACTGACAGGACTATTGTCGCCAATAAGCCTGACATAGTAGTGATAGACCGATCAGCGCGCCGCGTAATGATAGTCGATGTTACCATCCCGCATGACGTGAACCTCGTGAAAGCTGAGAAAGAGAAACAAATAAAATATCTCGACTTGGCACACGAGGTTGTCGAGATGTGGAATGTGAACTCGGCTATCATTGTGCCGATTGTCGTGGCGGCTAATGGCCTTATAGCCAACAGCCTCAACGACCATCTTTTGAGGCTCTCCTTAGGCGATTGGATCAAGGGCCTGATTCAGAAGGCAGTACTCCTCGATACGGCTCGCATTGTGTTCCTGTCTCTGGAGCCCTAACCACCGGTAGCTTGGACCCTGCTCCCGACACCGGCGGACGACTATTTTTTATATTTTTAAATGTTTTTTTTTTTTTTTAAATTTCTAAAAATGTAAATAATATGTAAGAGAACGAATAAACGAAATAATACTAATATGAGTATGGATGGAGTAATATAATGTATGTCCATCTATGTGTATGACGGCTTCGTCTGCCGTCGCCTACGCTGACAGCAGGACCTTTCTCTTATTAATATGTAGGGATTATATTAATCTAGTTTTTGCCAGCGGTTTCACTCGCATTCCAGAGGAACTTCTTTAAATACACTGATCAAAAATGCTTCTGGATTGCAGTCTACTATCGAAAAAGTATTTTATGCAGTTTTATTTTATTAAATAATTATTATAATTGGGAAGTGAAGATGTTAGTTACAAACAAACGACCAGATACACTTCCATATTAACAAACGCTTGATTGAGTTAATTTCGCTAATTCTTAGAGTTCCGTACCCGAAGGGTAACCAACGGGACCCTATTACTAACTCCACTGTCCATCCGTCCGTCCATCTGTATGTCAGCGGGCTGTATCTCATGATCCGTAATAGGTAGACAGTTGAAATTTTCAAAGAATTTTTATTTCTGTGTCCGCTATAACAAACACAAACAAATAATAAAAATAAATTTAAAATTAAAGGTGGCTCCCCCTAGCGCTATGGTACGGAACCCTTCATGCGCGATTCCAACTCGCACTTGACCGATTTTTTACATTTTTTATTTCGACTATGCTCCTACCATCAAACCCTTTTCTTCCCTTATTTTTGATCTTCACTTATTACAGGTATACTTCGCTTAATGTTTTGTCTACCTGGTACTATTTTAATTAGTAAAAATATCCTCTACCTATTTACTGACAAAATAAATAAATAAACCTCCGATCCTTCCTCGTTTTAGACAAAACAAATCAATTTCCGCCCGTTCCTAAAATAACAACCAATCGTATACAATGAAGGCCTGGAGGTCTCATTAGACACCGCTCGTAACTTCAAATTAGCGAGACGGTCGTAGGAACAGCGGTGTTAGGAACAAGGACTAACTTCTACACTGATTTGTGTTACCACTACTATGAGCTACGCGGAAATTTTAAGATAATAGGAGATTTGAGTCTTCCTTTGAGTTTGAGTGCTCAGTTCCAGAACTATGGGCGCAAAATGGAGTTTTCGGCTCCTATTGCCGACTACAATATCCTTAGTCCTGCAAGAAGCTACCAGAGTTTTAAATATCTCCTAAAGAATGCTGGTGAATAATTTCGGAGAGAGCAAGATCACCCTGCTTAACACCCTTTTATATTGTGATATAGCGATGATAAATAAAATAATAAAAATTAAACATTAAATTTATATTAAAAGTTCGTTGGGGATCCATTCAGCTTGTCCGGCTTTAGGCCTTTTAGTCCCCCCATAGCGGCGCTTAAAAAAAGTACCATAAATACTAGTTCCACAAATCTGTGTTAAAAAAAACTGAGAAAAACGAGAGGTCAATGACCTGACTTTTTTCCTAAAAAAGATAAAAATCCAACGAATAACCTAATCCGAATGAATATGTTTCGTGAAACAAGAGTTCGTGTTAGTTCTCAGATTCTTTTTCAGCGAAGGACTTAGCTCTCCCGCCACGAATATTCAATAGATTAGGCCGTGAACACAGTGGCAAAGCTATACTTAGGCTTTATTATTTTGAACCTTGTGTGTCCCACTGCAAAGTCCCTCTTTCCATTTATCTCTGTCTTTGGCTATTTGGCCCCAATCTTTTTGTTAAGAGGCCAGCTCGTCACGCCATCTCCTTCTGGGCCTATCGCGTCGTCGGGTTCTGTTGTTAGGAACCCAATCTGTGGCCACTTGGACCCAATTTTGATACGACATGCGGCACCATTCAACTTTAATTTTATCTATATTAGTACCTAGCCAGTTTTAAAGCTCTTTGGAATGTACTTTTCTAAAGATAGCGTATTACTGACACCCTTCTGCATTGCCAGCTTTTCTTATTATTGCGCTATTGTGTCGACAGTATATTTCAATTTATTGACCCAAAACTTTGGCACTTTCACGGTGTAATCGGCATTGCCAGTTTAAATGGTCCCATATCAATTTACTTTTCATGCAAATCAAATATTACATGTACCACCACGTTACTGTTACCACGTATTCAGTACATCAGGTATTGCAAGAAACAGCTGTTTTTTTTTTAATAACCGACGAAATATTTCTATGTGGGTGGGTTCAGAATGATGTATTAAATACGTGGTAACCGTTTTAGCGACGGTGTCCCTTTCACCCCGTATACCTAAGACACAAGATAACGCTACAGTTTCTAGGAATACGGCATATAAATTGTAGCAGCTGCTACATTCCCACCCGAATATAGCAGTTATCGTAACCATAATTTAATTTCGTCCCATTAACTCCTATAACTCGAGTAGGATCCAAAGGGCTTACGGAATGTCTTCTGCACAGCTGCGCAAGGAAATTCTTAAAGAAAGAACAGAAGGTTCAGACATGAATATCACAAGTATCAATACTCATAGAGTGAACTTGACGCACGTCAAAGTTTTTTATTTGTGTCAAAAAAAGAGGGTTGATTCAGCAGACGAGTATAGTACAAGTAGAAGTCTTATTGACTCAGTCAATTTATATTGATGCGAGGACAATGGCTAGCAAATAAATTAAATGATCGGAGATGGTTCATATTGCCGATGGACCCCATGCTCATCGCCAGTGTTCTGAGCTTTGATTATGCTTATGATTCTGACAACAATCTTCTGTAAACTAAGTAAATAAATCGCATTAATTGATCACGCTATGCTACAAAGTCAAATTGTTTCGCTATTATACATAATTATGTATTTGTACTGCCGCTTTGATCTAGTGGTCGCAAGGAGTCCTGGGTTCGATTCCCGGATCGGGCAAAGTTTTAATGCGCTTTTCATCAATTATTACTCAGTAGCAGCCACGGAGTCTTGATCTGTGCCCGGTTTATGGCAATGGGCTCGCCCCCTATTACATGAGACTAACATAACTGGCGAAATGCGGGTATACTATTAGATACACCTATACCCTTCAGGGATTACAGGCGTGATGTTATGTTATGTAATATAATATTTGCAAAAAAGGAATCTTGATCTATACTAATATTATAAAAAGGTAAAATTTGGATGAAGGGGGTAATCTTCAGAACTACTCTTAGTCGTAATGATAGTCATAGTCATAGTTTATTAATTAACAAGTTATTCGTATCTAAATTTAAACAAAAAACCCAATCATAAAATTCTTTCACTAATGGGAAGCTACATTATCTCCGAATGCTTTATGCTATATTACAGCATTCCCGTGGAATAATTTCCAACCATAACGCAGGCGAAGCCGAGGGCAAACGCTAGTTATTTATAAAGACGTTTCATCGCCTTTCAATATCCCTACGTGGCCTCGCTCCATTCCTGTGCCACATACTCAACAATTCGCACGTCCTGATCTGCCTTTTCTCATTACCGTAGGAAACTCACCAGACGTGACTGCACTGTCTAAATTAACAATACCCGATGCTTTGCCTCATTTTATTATTATTATATTATGGCGGGATTATTATCAAGATGGCCGCCGCCCGTTGATATTGTTTGCGGAGGAGTTTGGCGGGATTAGAAAGGCTACAAGTATTGAAGCTGAGGGTTTGTGAGATTGGTCGGTTGAGAGTGTTCGGTCGGTTCGGATAGTTGTATTGTATTGTTTTTGTTTGTTAATAAGTAGTTGGTAATGTTGAAACTTTTTTTGGATACACTGTGAAGGCATATTCTTGAATGAAAAACTATTGCATGTAGCGGAGACAAGAATGGAAAAAGTAAGGAATGAATATGTTAGAGGAAGTTTGAAAATTACAGACAAATTGAAAGGAAATCGTTTGTTTTGGTATGGACATGTAATGAGGAGGGATGTAACGCATGTGACTAAAAGAGTGATGGACATGAATGTTGATGGATGGGGAGAGAGAAAAGCCAAAGAAAAGATGAATGGATTGTGTGAGAAATGATAAGAAAGAGAAAGGAGTAAATGATGCCGTGAGGTCTGAGATTGGAATAAGAAAACGTTTTGCCCTGACCCTAAATAGAATGGGACAAGGGCGGGAAGATGCTGATGATGATGATGTAAAGGCTTATTCTTTGTACGACTAGAATGAAGTCCGACGAGCTCGTAATAAAGTACGCCAAGAATTAGATTGATTCTTTTACTTGCCGTTAATGTCCGACTGCTGGACAAATGCCTCCCCCATATCTTTCCAGGTACTCCTTTCCACCCACCCATAGCAGTTCGCGTCCAGGTCATCTTACCACCTCTTTTGGGCCTTAGAATTTGAATTACAAATACGTAATTACGTTACTGAATGTTTTAATAACATCTCAACGTACCTTAAAAATTCTAAATTATGATCTAGATTTCTTTGGAATGAAACAGCTTTGGTATTCAAATAAAAAGTTTTATTTGGCTCAGTGAAAGCTTAAAAAATTCTAGCGGCCTTACCGGTAATTTCGAAGACCTTTTTTCTTAGTCCTACCCAACAGTCTAGAAAATTCCTAGCAATGGGCTAACTTCTTAATACTTAACTACTAACTAGGCTTTTAACTAAAGTGATTACCCAAACTTCAAGTATTCAACTGACGAAATCAGCCGAGAGCGTAATGGTCAAGCTTAGAGCTAGTGGGTACTAGGGAACCAGGCAGGCGAGCAGGCTGGCGCAAAGTTAAAGAAGTTCTTCTCTTCACCCCCCCCCGCCCTTCCCCACACTCCTGTGTCGAATGACGTCACTACTGAACGCGGATGTAGGAGACTAGAAGTGTTATATGTAAGATGAGTTCATCCTTTCAGTATAGGGTTTAAAGTATGGTTCAATTTATTGTATATTTGTTTTGAAAATAACATAGCGGATTAGACAGAGGTGTACCCATTAGTACACCCACATTTTGCCAGTTATGTTTAAGTAACATTTAATAGGGGGCGTACCTTTGGCCATCAACCGGGCTCAAATCGAGGCTCCGTGGCTGCTACTGAAAAATTCCTGATGGAAAAACCCAATAATACTTTGCCCGACCTGGGACTCAAACCCAGGACTTCATGCTCAGCAGTCGCGCTTGCGACCATAGACCAACGAGGCAGTCGAAAATAAGAAGTTCAAAATACTTACTGTTTGTCATCATATTATCATATTCCCATACAATTCCAGTCTCACTGCTGGTGGCCTACCATGACGTCTTACCGCAGGAGTAATTCCAGTGTGGGAAAGAGATGGCGCTAGACGACCTGTATAGCTCTGTCTCTTTCCCATACTGGAATTTCTCCTACTTTAAGACGTCATAGTAACCCCCCAGTTCGTATGTCATATCTATTCATGTCATTCGTCTTGTTCATTAACCATGCTGCAAAATTTTCTTTGAAAACTTGTCATAACTTTGATTGGAAGTGCTTTAATCACAAGGTGACAGGTGAATAGGAACGTGGTTATGGAGGAAGTTCGTGTCGCCAGTTTTTATGGATGGCCAAAGGTCAACGAACAATCAGCAGATAGTATCTGCGGGAACAGGTCGTCTATTCATAAGCATCCTCAGAATATTTCCACGTTTCCTGCATACTAGCAGTTTTCTAAGGACGCCATAGGTTAGTAACTTTCTTAAGAAGACACACTTTAGATGTAAGGGGTCGTCCTTTAATCACGAGGTTCTAACCGGACGGGTCTGAAAAAAAATCACGATAAAACGACAAAAAAAAGAGAAAATTTGTGCCGTATATAATATTAATACCAATATCGGATTGATTATAATAGTGTGAAATTGTATCAAAAAAATGAATGATACAAAACAAGGCTCTAAAATTTTTAAATTATCATGGTCACTAACATTATTATTTAGACTAGAAACGGGATATTTACCATGTTTACTGTTTTTGTTGAGTTCCCGATATTTCAGCGCTGTTGCTGTTGTTTATCCGTGATCATGGTGCTTGCAACAGCGCCGAAATATCGGGAACTCAACAAAAACAGTAAACATGGTAAATATCATGTTTATAGTCTAAATAATAAGGCTCTAAAAGTCTCTGATTTTTTCAATAAATAAAAATACACGTGATGCTGGGAGGGGGTAGGACGGGTAGCCTAAAACCTCACGACGTATCACCAAGGGGGAGGGAGGGGTATAAGAGAAGCCAAAAAAGTCACGTGATTAAAGGATGGCCCCTAAGCAACGCGCTGTTTTGCTTTTATTTAAAAAATCTCATGATATAAGACTAGAAAAATGTAACATGCGAAATCGTAAAGTTTAAGTGCGAATTTATTATAAAAAGTTTTAAATTGTAATGGATCTAATGAGTTAGAAAATAAGGTAGTTTATTCCGTGACAAAAGTTACATTTTACGTAATATTTAGACCATTTTGATCATTAAACTGAAGGTTAAATATTCAATTCAAGTTTCCTGGTCGTAACGTACATTAATGGTTCCGTGAATGCTAGCATTAAAATAATAAGAGGCTTTCAAGGATGGATGCAAACTGAAATTTCAAATATTACATTGTGTATTTCGTAGAAACATGACATTTAACTCTATCAACATTTAGGACATTAAATTAATTAAATTTTTTAATGAAATTTACCTGAAGTTTTGTCCCAGACTTTTGTCGACTGCTGGGGGGTTTTTCAGTAGATTTTGACGAATTTGACCAAGAAACGAACAGTTGATTTTTCATTCTTTTATGATGATTAGTGTTAGTAATACGGGCATCACTATGCCTAAAGATAGTCTAGACTAGTCAGACTGCAGTCTAAGTGAATGGCTTAAAGTACTTTCGCTGAATCACAGACTGTATCAAACAAGCTAATTAGTGGTTTAACAAAATATAATAAACCATTTGTATTATAATCTGCGAAATATTTTCAGTCTATTTGAATAAACCGGAATGATTGTCAACATGAAGGATTGAGTGCCTTTCTGAGTTCTTAGGATTTGCCGTGTTTAAACACGGATTATTTGTTTCCCGGTAAATACGATTTACGTGTTCGTAATCCCGACATTTCTACGAAAAGTCACGTTTGTTTACAAAATATGAAAGAAACATCACCACAAAATTCACTCGATACACGTGGTATTGAGTACTGGAATATAATTTCACCGTTTTGTTAAAATGCCAAACAGTCTTTATAGATTCCTTTACCTTCTTAAATTAATTTAAAAAAGTTTTTCATGAATTCGATGTCAGCTTATCCGAAATATATTTTTATTAATTTAGCCTAATAACCTTATGCAGTATGCACTGAGCTTAGAAATACTAAGGTTTGCCTCTCTGAGGTTAATCTGTGGCGCAAGATTCGGGCTTCGGGCTTCGGGCGGAAAGCTAAAAAAACAGTTACGAATTTCCAAAAGTCATAAAACAAAAGTGGTTCGGTTTCATGGTCTGAGACACTACACAAGAGTTCTTGAGTTTATTTTGTTACAACCTGTATATACCTATCTACTTTTATTTTTCCTAAGAATGTGTCAATTGGGAGTTGGGACGGTTTACCACTTTGCATATGAAGCAAAACATACAGTGCAATTCAATACAATACGAATCCACATCCAGTTAATCTAATTCCGAAAAAGGACGTCCTTCCAAGGTCACGTCGCTCCCTAGGTGCGTTCCGAAACGTCACGACCAATCCCGTAATGTTCCGAAACATAGTCTGACTAGTGACAGCTTCAATAATACTGATTTAGGAAATGTTCTATTAATAATAGATGGATTACAGGGTAATAATAATATTGTTAAAGGAGCCTTACTTATTAAGGTGTTTGTTTATGAAGGATAATCTTCTTTTGGGACTAATTGTGTCGTACTTGGTGACAAGGAAGAGGCGTTTGTCTATTTATTCAGAATGATGTGGGTGTCGAATAATCGTGAAAAGGTTAAGCAAAAGGATGATTCAAAACACAATTGCCTATGAAGTTTTTTCACCAACATGTATCCTATGTTAATGAGCTGAAAACATTTATTAAATTAATAAAGTAATTAAATTACCTACAATGCCGGTTTTGTGCTATTTATATGGTTTTGTTGTTTGAAAATATTAATAGCAAGATAACACACAACAATGAAGCTGATAATACCCAATCAAATGACTTAGCGGTTTGCCTTTAACCTTATTAAAAATATAAATAACTTTTATGCCGGATTCCACCGTGGGGAAGTGGCGTGGGGTTATTCTATAAATTCAAGGTCGTTCAATGAACTAAGAGAGTTACCTTCATATTGCGATGTATTTTATCTACACATTAGACTTTCAACCTTTGAATTAAGGCGCAGTGAAATCATGTCAAGCTCTGAAATATATGGTTAAGTTCATACGTGTTGTCACTTTACGCGACATAAATTAATTAGATTAATAAGGAGTTATGAATTACCTACAACATTTTTTTGAACGATGGGGCACTTAATATTGTGTCCTGCGTGTCCTGTTGTTTGTTCACTACAGGAACTGATGGACGCTACCGAAAGCGCCAAACTAGTAGCTCAGTTCTGGGCTGACACAATTTAGATTGGCATCGACACGCTAAGAAGACGAACATTTTTTTTATGTATAGGCACATACACTACTTGTTTACATTATTAAATATTCAGGAATTATACCAAGGTTAATTAAAACCTCCCATTAATAAATTACTTCCATGCAAGCTCATTATTCACAGTTGAAAGCCTATAACAGGAACTCATTTATTAAATTGAGATCAAAATACGGAAACGTTAGAAAGTGGAATTGTGCTATACAATAGTTTTATACTACTAGCATATGCCCTTGGCTTCGCCCACGTGGAGTTAGATAATTATCCCACGGGAGCATACTACCGCGATAAAAAGTATCCTATGTTAATCCAGGTTATAATCTATCTGGGTGCTAAATTTCATCCAAATCCGTTCAGTAGTTTTTGCGTGAAAAAGTAACAAACATCCATCCATCCATCCATCCTCACAAACTTTCGCATTTAATATTAGTAGGATTAGTAGGATACTACGCCGCGTATCAACACTATCAACCTCGGTCTTGTTGTCTGAGTCAAGCGAGCTATATTCGTACAACTACTTCTCCGATATGAAACCAGATGACATAAAACTATATGTATGGCTAAACTACACTCCCCCCTTACCCCTCCCCTTGTCGGTCATCCAAGGCAAGTGAAGTCCATCAAAGTAGCTAGAGTAATGGAAGCAGGCCAAACTTAGTTACATGTGGTTACAACTAAAACTTATACTTACAAGTAACATTGGAATCACTTGTGAGGTCTGCTCATGCGCCTTGGGCCTTACAGGCCAAAACTTTAATAGGCTTTAAATACTGGTACATCTATGGAAGTTTAAAATTAATAAGGCAGCAAAAGTAGCTTGAAAAAATCCGGCCAAACGCGAGTCTGCCTCGTGCAAATAGGGTTCTGTAGCACCAAACAATATTCTAACGCTCATTTATAATATGTCAATTTGTACTCAACAGCAAAACTAAATTTGTTTTCCATAGTATGTTAATCAAAAACAAAGTTAGGTACCGCTGCAGTTTCACGAAAAGTCCCATATCCCAAAAACTAAATATCAAATCTCTTCAAACCCAATTTTTTCTAGAATTTTCCTCTTCTTGCTGTAAAAATTAGAGGACACAATTTTTACTACTTTCGATGCAAATGTCTCACCAACCATTGACTTAAGAAAGTAAGTATTTTAAAAACCTCGATATCATGTTCATAGATCCGTCGATAGACACCCCACACAATTATATAGGTACTCAGATTTGAACCCTAAGTTACACGTATGGAGGGCCACCCCTATTTTTATTTTTTTTATCATTTCAATCATATTTGTTTAGCAGTTCATAAATGGCACCTACTCTCCAAATTTCAACTGTGTGCTGCCAATTGTGTCGGAGTAAAATGGCTGTGACGTACGAACGGACAGACGGACAGGATGAATCTAAAAGACATTTAATTTTATGTAGATGTAATATACCTACTACCACATCATCAAGACAGCTTATCGCAGTCCACAGCTGGACATAGTCTGTCCCAACCTGAGCCACAATACACCCTATCCTTCCTGTCAACCCCTTATGTTGACAATGGGCATTAAACCTCTCATTTACCAAGTGAAATTAAATCCATCCATAAAAAACATCACGACGGCATTCCCTGAAGGTTAGGCAGAGGAGTACCTAATAGTACACCCACATTTCGCCAGCTATGTTTAAATCCCATGTAATAGAGGGCGAGCCTATTGCCATCAATCGGTCACAAATCCAGACTCCGTGGCTGCTACTTAGAAATTCCTGATGGAAAAACCCAATAACACTTTGAACTGCCGACCTGGGAATCGAACCCAGGACCTCACGCTCGCGCTTGTGACCACTAGACCAACAAGGCAGTTAAATCAATTAAATCCTACTTGGTGTTATATTCTAAAAACGGAAACGAACGAACGCTCTTCAGTTTTTTCGTTTATGCAATCATGTGCTGGATTAATTTAATTCGTAATTGAATAAAGAAAAAAATATATATAAACCAAACTCGATATCTTTAAGGAAGGAATAAATTAATATATTATGACTTCCTCGTGGCTTCTTATAGAATTACAAATATGAGTAACGTAACGTAATATTTGAGAAGTAACACATTTATTTTTACTCCTTTGAGGCGTGATTTGGAACGTAAATAATATCTCTTGTTTATATTAGGATTGAGCATATTTTTTTAGATATGAATGATCAAAAGTATTTTTGATATTTCCCCGGAATTTTATCTTTGTAATCAGTTGCCATTCCCGGGTGTCTATTTATATGCCCGTCTTCTCAATCCTAGGTAAGACATTCAAAGCAGTAGTATACAGTTGTGGCGCTAAAATTCTTATATATTTTTTTTAACAAAACTAGAACCTTTCAGCTGAAATTTTCGTTTGTATTACCCAGTTCTAATTGAATTGTGGAGGTTAGATAGGCAGGCAATCTTTCAGTTTGATGGTCTGCAGCATATCCTTTCATATGACTATACCTTTTCTGTTACACTCTGTATACTACATACTTAACCGCGAAATGGATTTAAGAAATGACCATAAATATGACAATTTAGGTTAGTTTATAGCGACACTTTTTAATTGCAATTAGTTTATAGTATTGAAGCAATAGTTTTTGGAAGAAGACCTCTTCTTCCAGCGTTACTAATTTCCATTAAGTGAGTGATTGGGTGAGAATTTAATGAACCTGAACAGGGAACTACTTTTTGAACAGATATGCACAATAAATCGATAAGAGTCTCATTAGATCGCGATTCTCATGATCTGTGCCGAAAACTAGAAAGCTGTCATTCGCTGGTAACCTACATCTTTTCTTGACTTGAATATGCCCTGGCGGTTGGGAGTGTATCATGCTCATTTGAATGTCTCGCTGATGGTGGCGCGTGTGTCGGATCATTTAGTTCCTTTCAAAATGGTTGAGTTGAATGGTGCTGATACATGCGTCATCTTCGTGAATGGGCGCTGTCAGTTTTGACTGCTCAGCTCTTGGTTGCCACGTCTTATTTGAATTAATTATTTTATTTTTGAATTGTTTTTACTATGGACACTTTTAATGTACACTTCTTGCTACATCGTTCTCACATAATGTACCATCTCAACATGAATGATGTAACCAAAGTTTTGTAAAAGTATTCTGATTTAAAAGAGTGTCCATGGAGTTTCTTGCCCGTTCTTCTTCATGATCTCTGATCTGTTAGGGAATGGGCAACTACAGTACTTTCACAGTTTTTATGCCTTGTGACTGTAGCTACATTTCATTGTTGTATTTGTTTCGACAATTCAAAAGTACCTGTAACTGGCCTACTTGAAATAATTGCTTTGATTTTGATTTGATTTTCATTTTGAACCTCATAAGAACCAAAACCCTCAAAAATGGTTTTCGGCAAGTCATCGTCTGTCTAGCCTTATCCCAACTTTGTTGGGGTCGGCTTTCAGTCTTACCTGATTCAACTGAATACCAGTATTTTACATGGTAAACACAAAACAATCCAAAAGAAAACAGTAAAAGAAATATTAACCAAAGTAAAAAGAAAGCCAGACAATTTGCGTTAGGTCACTTTTCCAGCAACTGTTTCAGTTGTAAGTTTATTTAAGTAGCATTTAATTCCGTTTCACCGTAATTTATTAAGACCGCTTACGGAGTTTAATTACATTCTCCCTTCCTTTGAATAAAGAAAATTATTTGAACACAAAACAATTTCTTTCGTTTCAAGAAGTTAATCGTTTTCGTGGCAACACAACGGTGTTTCGACTGCCTCTTTGGTCTAGTGGTCGGAAGCGCGACTGCTGAGAATGAGGTCACGGGTTGTATTCCCAGGTCGGGCAAAGTGTTATTGGGTTTTGCCATCAGGAATTTCTCAGTAGCAGCCACGGAGTCTGGATTTGTGCCCGGTTGACGGCAATAGGCTGGCCCCCATGGCATGATACTGGGACTGACATGGGCGAAACGTAGGTGTCTTAATGGGTACACCTCTGTCTAACCCTTCGGGGATTACAGGCGTGATGTTACAACCTATGTATTTTAAAAAAAAACATATTTTTATAGTCACGTTCGTTTTTGTGTATTCATCGTAGACCCAGTCTTTTCGCAACTATGTTGAAGTTAGCTTCGTTTCCTCTTTAATAATTTATTTTCTGAGTCCCTTTGTAAGTTATAAAGAGGTCTAGAGTCCCATTAAAAAGAGTTTTTTGCCAATTCTTCCCTACACAACCTTTAGAAATAGGCAAATAGAATCAATTCTGTTTATTGTATTGTAAATATTAACTTTATTAATATAAATGGCTTCGCTTTGACTATGACACAAACAAAATCTATGGAGTTCAAACAGCAATTAACGTTTTGATTGACAAAGCTGTGTATATGAATTCTTTAAGGACAATTTTTTGCAGCTTCGTCGCATACCGTGCGTTATCATAAATATTAATTTTATGTGAATATTCCAAATGAAAAAATAAATTCTGTAAAACAAAGCACCTTCTAAAAATAATTTGCAAACAAGAACAATTGAATACATAAATAGAAGAAGAATAAGACCCCCGTAATCGACTTGAGTCAAACAAAAGGAGGCTTTATTCGTATTTAATCACCTGCCTCCATCAGTCTCCGAACAAATGAGATTAGTTCATTCAAATGATATTAATTCCCTTTCAAATGCGCTTCACAGAATGTGATTCAGGAGGTACTGTGAGCTGAATAGACTTGTAATCAAGTTAGCTTCACGCTTCTTTTGCGTTTGACGATAAGCAGTACAAAGCTACGTATGAGTAAAAGGTACCTACAGATATATCGTCGATACACATGGCTGGGATTTGTGGAAGCTGTGAGATGCTGTGGATATAAGATTTGTCCGAAAATATTGTAAAATTCGAAAATAAGGACTGCAAATCTTCCGTGGATGTCATAGGTATCATGGGGTGGTGAACTATGGCACTGAAAGATTATTTGTACTATTGGTAATATCACTGAACACTGCCTCGTTAACCAAGTGGTTGCAAGCGCGACTGCTGAACATGAGGTCCTGCGTTCGATTTCCAAGTCGGGCAAATTGTTATTTGGTTTTTCCATTAAGAATTTCTCAGTAGTAGCCACGGAGTCTGGATTTGTGCCCGGTTGACGGCAATAGACTCGCCCCCTATTACATGACACTTAAACATAGCTGCTGGTGAAATGTCCTCAAAACCTCTAATTTTCACAGCTGAAAGAGACCGTAGACCCAAGTATTTGATATTTTCAACTTGAAACCCCTACGCGCTCCTGAGAAAAGAGTCTTCACAGACAAACACAGACGGACAACAACGTGATCCTATAACGGTTCATTTTCTTATTAAGGTACGGAACCGTAAAAACAAGATGGCAGCGTTAATTTCACATAAGATCCATATACAAAACTATAACCCAGAATATATAATGAATCATACCATAAACATCGCCATTAATACCAAAATTCAATCCTCAACCCAAAACTTCGTAATGAAAGATTCTTCAACTTGTCTTTTCATTATGATCTTCTTTGAGAACAGCAAGCCAATGTTCCTTTTATTTCCATCGGCAGTGTTGGGCCCCGGGCTAGAGGTCTAATAAAAGAAATTCTGTAACTTCCTCGAAACAAGAGCAACATGTAGTATAAAGACTAATTAAAAACCGCGCTGGGTTGTGTCTGAGGTTTTTTCTTTTGTTGGGTTTAAGGTTGGACCTAGTTTTCTCTTTGTGAAAGTACAATTTTGTGTGCGTTTAATTTTTTTGATAACAAAAGCTTTTACGTCTTTCTCCAACTGTCTAGATATTGATTTCTTCGCTTTTTTCCTACATATTTCTTCTCGGGATTCTATAGTAAGTAGCGTTTTTAACCGACTTCAAAAAGGAGGAGGTGCAATCGACCGACTTCAAAAAGGAGGAGGTCCAATCGACCGACTTCAAAAACACAAAAAAGTGAAAAATATCTTCAGAAACTCGGTGACAAAAAAACTAAATCAACCAAATCAAAGTCACCGACTTCTGAAGATGTTTTTGAAGTCGGTTTTATTTTTTGCAAAAAAGTTTCTTTTTTGTAAACTTTCTCGTTTTATCAGAATACCGGTGTACAGTTAGCAATATCATATTGCTGCGTTTTTCAAAGAAAGTGATATAATACTGCAGTCGTACAAGTTTAAATATAACAAACTTCGCGCAGTGGGCGTTTTCAGGTTCTTTTGAATGATAGATAGCACATAGCATAAAATTACTGTTAAATTCATTAGACCCTTATGTTGTTTCATTTTGTCTGAGAGACAAGAATATATCGCTCTCTCGGGTACTCCTACATTTAATACATGCTCACCGTAATAAAATAAAGGAAATTATGCCAAATGATAATAAAAAGTACAATTTACATGGAAGGGTGTATGTTTGTATGTAAGGGTGCGTTGCAAAGAGGGTTCAGTCTGTTACCTACACTCGTATCTGTAAACAAGGCAAAGTGATTACTTCAGTTAAAGTAACAACTTAAGATACGATTTAGTAACCTTGAAGCTAGAACTGTCAAAAGATAGAAATCTTAGGTTTGCTTTCTATGACGGTTGTTACTTCGTTCAAATTCTTGTATATTGCATAAAAATGGTTGCATAAGAGTAATAACTTCAACTCAAGTAATTACTTGAGTTGAAGTAATTACTTTGCAACTATTTAGCTTTGACTATAGAAACCAGGGTTAGTCTCTTCATAGCGAGTCTGACTGTCTCTTTCTTAAACTCGACTTGTCATATTAATTAATGCCTAGCAGTCTGCATTCTCATGAATGTTGATGGATAGAGAGGGAGAGGAATACCAAAAAATAGATGGATGAATTGTGTAAGGATTAATAGTAATGAAAAGGAAATGACACCGATGGCGATATATATGATTTGTACGTATATTTTCTATTTTGTGTGCAATAAAGAATAAGAATACCGTGACTAGTGACAGGGGAGAATAGAAGATAAGTTAAGAAAATGTGTTAAGCCCAGTGTACTTAACAATTATGGGAGAAGGTCAGGAAGGAAAATGATGATGATGAGTTCGTACTTTCATTAAATGCCAAGCTCCAAAGCCAAAAATTCGCAAAGCCCAGTTCCAAAGCCTTGAACACCTTCTTTGTCGGTTACATTTCGGACAGTGTGCTTTGGATCTACACATTCTTAGTCCCCCATTCCCATTCTACCATCGGGCAAGCAGAAATACGCCTTAGCGTCACCGTTATATGGTTGAAGTTCCACGAACCCGAACAAAGCGCATCCACATTTATTGTGCGAACCGCCAGTCTGTGGAATTTACTGCCGGCTTCTCTGTTTCCCGATCATTATAGTCTAGATCTCTTCAAAGTTCGAGTGAATCGGCTTCTTCTAGGCGAGCGTGCTCCACCCCAGGCCGCGTTATCGCTTCACATCAGGATAGTTGCGGACTAACACAAGGATATTAGGTATTCAAAAAAATGCCTCAATTTCATGTTATTTAGATCTGTTACGTCGTACAAAATCTCTATTTTCAATTAAAATAATTCTACTGACACCTACAAATGAATATGAAACAGAGCACACCAATAAAACGAAATAAACTTCAGCACCGCCATAATGAAAACATCAAACGCAACACATTCTACATTACCAATTTAATATTCAATAAACATGGCCGTTCTATTAACTTGAAAATAACTGACAGACTGCCATTCGCATAGAAAGTGGAGAGGTTTCAAAAACGTTGCGTTGAGTGCGAAAATGAAAAGCTTGAATGGAAGGCGAAATTTAAATGAAACGCTTCAATTCCTCAGTTGAATAGGGACAGCTACGAATTTACAAACACTTTGAAAAGAACGAGAAATGCAAGACTAGAAACTGAATGAAAAAGGTTCTGCTTCCTGTTTTCGCCGTGAACTAAAATGTACAATAAAAACTAAAAACCCGCGTGAAAAAACTGAAAAGCATAAAACAAGCACATTTTAAATTAAACAAAAGTTGAAAGCGGGCGGGGCCCATTCCATTTTCATAATTTTATATTCAAACGCGCCACCAAGACGAATCTAACGTATAAGTTATCCAAATCCTATCATCTGTTGAGGAGTTACGAGGGAACATAGAAATAATTAAGTTATTTTTCTTTTCCTAGCAGGTAGGGTGAGATAAACACAGTGTTAATTGAATTGCCTTATCTGCTATAACATAATTAGTGATGATGAAGTTAAAACTGCTTGTACTTAATTATGTTCTCTTCCATCTGTTTATTTTCCCCAAGGTTTTGCCTTCGGCTTTACCATCGTGGAGTTTGGGAATTTTCCCAGGGGAATGTACTATCGGGGTAAATGGTATACAGGGTGTAAGGGACAGCCCTCCACAAACTGATGGGCTGAATTCAGCATATCAAACTAAGATGATCGGTACAAGAAATTATTTCAGGAATGTTACGGGAATCCAATAAATTTGATTAGTTTTATTTCCTCATACGCAATGTATCGTTACCGTGGCAAAATGCACGTAGCGAACGGCAACCGCGACGACGAGTTCGATGGACTCTGTAGCTAGGCAGAAAGTGAACAGCTGATTTCACACGTCGTTCGTTAGTGTATTTCAAATCCATCGTTGGATTTTTGATTTTAGCCGTATTATTTACATAAATTGAGTGCTGCGTACAGAGAATGTAATTTTACAATGAAATAAAGGAATAGTAATTGAAAAAAAGAAATTCCGGTGGTATATGAATCAAAATAAGGAGCTGAATGCACCCTGTTAGTTTGTAGAGGGCTGTCCCTTACACCCTGTACTTTGTTTAAAGGTCAAGGTCAAAGTAAAAACCTCGAAATCCGTTCAGCCGCTAATGCATGACAAGGTAACAAGCAGCCATAGCTACTTTTTTATTTATTGTGCAAGTAAGATAGAGTTACGTCGGCAGTTTTACGAGAACATTCTAGATTACTTTCGAGTATAGAATGTTCCATTATGGAACTGTACAGAAGATTCGAGAATAATTCTAGAATGTCCCACTACTGAGCTGTGAAGAAGGTTCAAGAAAGTTGTAGAATTTTCTCGAAGGAGATGGGTATAAAAAGCCCACGGATTTGCGGGAGAATCAGTCCCCCCCGACCCTTGCTTGAGCCAGCCAGCGATGCTGAGCCAGTAGTTTTAAATCAGCAACTGATTAATCTCACTCAGATCCAGCCTGTCCCCTTGCTGCCCTCCCCAGCGACGCCCTGAACTCGTACCCCCCAGTTTTTGTCCCTGCCTGGAGGCCTTACACTCAAGGCCTCAACAGGATAGTCCGGTTAAGCAGAATCCAGCCTCGGAGTAGCAGCGAGAAAAAATGCCATTCCAAAAAAAAAAAACCGGGAGAGTCAGCCTGATTTTGGCTACACAACGAAGCAAATCGAAGTGATCTACATATGCGATATCTGTGAATAGTGATCAGTGGTTAATGTGTGAATGAGTTATAAGTGCATTGTGATCCGGGCGTCGGTGGCCACGTAGTGGCTCCCGGCCACCGTAGGCGCGGGCCTGTGGACGGTGAGTAATAGGCTAGTTCGTCGTCCGTCCGTCTTATGACGACAGGCCGTATTAACGGCGCATTCGTGTTCGACGCGCGTCTCAAAGACATGCCAGCACACAGGAAGGGCTGCGGGACAATTCGAAAGAGATACCGCGGCCCTGGAACACAAAGGGCAAAGAAGGAACATGGATGGGTTTTAGTCAGTACAAGTTTGACACTCCCTTCCGCTCCGTCCAGAGCGGGAGGGGTCATTTGATGATTTCCCATCCGAAAAAATAAAATTAAATAATTCATTGTGATCAATAAAAATATTTGGTGTTTATCGGTAGTGTTTTAATTTATCCCATAACAATAGCAAAAGGGTTGAAGTTTATTTTACTTCATGCACTTAATAAAACCGCTATAAATCAAACTCCTATAAACTAGCGTGTATAAAAACGACCTTTCTCTCACACACTCATATAATACATAAGAAAAACCGGGAAAAGCATCTCAGGGGAAATTTTATTTCGTTTAAACGCCAGCGGTGGCACTGACATTCCTATATTGTGCCTTTGTTGGCTTACCTACAGGAATTCTCGGCAAATAGTCGGGCGCACATCAAGTTACCACAAATTGTCAAACTCCAAATGATTTTAAACCACAAAATGTTTGAGTTTGAACTTAACCGTCAACATTTTATGGTTTAAAATGATTTGTAGTTTGACAGTTTCAATGTCAATCGAATGAGAAAATTTGACAGTTTGTAGTAACTTGATGCGCTGGCGACTGTACCTAGATATTGAAGATTAATATCAAATTGTTAGGCACCGCCTGTATCCAACTAACGCATAAATACGAGTATTTAGAACGAGACTATATGGAGGTTGACTTATATTTTATTATTTACACACATAATATACCTGCCCCCGTAGCATGACCACCGTAGACAAGGATTTCTTTGACGGAAGAATCGACAAAATTACAGATAGTGCAAAGAAATCTGTCATTGTGTCGACACAATCTGTCATTTTGTCGATTCTTCCGTCAAAGAAATCCTTGTCTACGGTGGTCATGCTACGGGCGCTGATATGTATTTAACTAGGGAAGTACGAAACAAACGAACGAGCAGTACCAAAAGCTAGTTTAGTACTGTTCCTTCATAAGTAGTGAACTGACAATTTGAAAAATTAAAACATGTGGACGGCAAATCAATACCTCTTCCATACTGGTAAACCCACTTTAAAATACATTCGTACAGTTCCTTAGAAATTGTACGAATAGTTGCAATAGTAAAAGAATCCTTGAAACTGCATTCACCTTCATTGGATTTAAAGTTTGTATACAGAAGTTGACTGCAACAACCGATCGAAATAAATTCAATCTCTCTTAAGACTCCTAACAAACAGCAAATACGAACTGGATTCTCAAATACAAGGTACAACAGATTTCTCCTAACATTGCAGTAGGTACACTGTCGCATTCGGTAAGCTCCCGACCCTATCTGATCAGATATAAGAGTTTCTTTTGAATGAAATACAGAGTTTCAAAGCAGAGCAGGCAATGAATTTCCAAGCGGGTCTGGACATTAAAGGGAAACTTGCTTCAGAAGGTTTTCTGTGAGAGTAGGAAATAATTATTATTATAAGTGTTTTTAAGAGGCATGTGTTGTAATACATCATCATCATCTGCCTAGCCTTTTCCAAACTATGAGGTCGGCTTTCAGTCTAACCGGATGCAGATGAATACCAGTATTTTACATGCGACTGCCTATCTGACCTCCACAACCCAGTTAGTACCTGGGTAATACAATACCCCTTGGTAAGACTGGTTGCCAGACTTTCGGGCTTTCGGTCAGACATTGTTGTGATTCGTTGTAGGTTAATAAAATATTATGGAATCATAATATATCATATCATAAGCAAATGAGTTTTTTTACTATTTCTTTACTGAAGATATAAAAAAAACTATCACATTTAAAAGACTCGATAGCATAATAAAGAAATGCTCATCTTGGATTTATTTATTTATTTTTCATTTTTTTTTTTCTTTTTTTTTCCGGTTAGACTGGTAGCTGACCCCATAGTTTGGAAAAGGCTAGGCAAATGATGATGATGATGATGCTCATCTTAGATTTCTCCATACCGCGTATGTAATGATTACAAGAACAAGAAAAAGAACTCTAACATTGAGAACAAGGTATAATAATGCAACTCTTTCTTTGATTACGTCTTGAGATATCACAAAGAACATTTTAAAGATAAAATCGCATCATAAAACGTAACACAAACTACGACAAAATAACACGTTTTATATCAGAACCGCCAACACTCTCTTTAGTTCAAAGAAAACACTTCATAATAAAAATCATTATGCACTTCACACAAAAGGCGACTATTCTATAAAATATAAGCTATTCATTTTCATAGACAGCCAAGAAAGGGGGGCGTACCTCCCCCCCTATACCCATCCCCTCCACTTTCCAGTATGGCGGCGCTTCAAGTGCCATTACGGGGTTTTTGTGATGAGACTTATCCATCCATATAAGAAGCGAGGTGAATCTTTTCAACTTTAGTCTCGAGATGAAGTTTTATTGAAAAATATCTGGCAGATTTTTACAAAATGCAGTTTATCGGTGTGCAGTTTTGGGGCAGAATACATACATATACTCACGTCTTTTTCCCATGGGGGTAGGCAGAAAAAAAAGAACGCCACCTGCTACGATCCTTACGTACTCTTTTTGCCTTGTCCACGTTCATACATCTGGTCATACACGCACGCCGGTTACGAGTACTATACACCTGACCTTTCTGAAGAACCACACTAATAAGGTCAGTGTATGTTCTTCTAGGGCGTCCCCTGCCGCGTAAGCCTTCCGCTCCGCCCAGAGCGGGGGGTCATTTGATGATTTCCCATCCTCCACTCTCATCGGCTTTTGGTTAGTCACCTTTCACTCATCCTCTCCTCATGACCAAACCATCGAAGCATACTCTTTTCAATTTTGGTCTACTATATCTTCTCGTTTTTAAAGCAGAATATTAGTCGGTATAAGATGTGATATGTAAGAGCTATTTTACTAATAGACTATAATAGTTTACGAAGACCTAAACTGCAATTTAAATTACGAGGCTAAGTGTAATGACTCTTTTATAGCCAACTAGTTGCATTAGTTGTTCTTGCTAGTAGTTAAATTGCTCTCAATTTAGCTTTACCTTTACACATTTTGTTGTATAAATTCCCCTTTTTTGAAGTTGGTTAAAATAACAACCAATTCGATTATAAAAGATTCCACTTACATACATTAAATAATAGCCGTACTGGCAATTTATTATAACATTATTATGATTTACGTAAAGCTCACTTCAAAAACACGACTAATATCAATCTTCTTTATAGGCACCGCTTACATTTTTACTAACCCATCGGGAGAAATATACGTCAATAAAGTCTTATGGCCTTACATTATTGTTTTTTATTGAGAATGTCACCTTTTGAACTGCTAAAATAACCTTTATATGCAAGAAAGACTTTGAAGCGTCAATGGAGCCTGTTTTAACAGCCTTTTCATCATAAACTTATAATAATAATGCAATGGCAAAAGAGCCTCGACGACCATCTTTCGAGGCTCTCCTTAGGCGGTTGGATCAAGGGCCTTATTCAGAAGGCAGTACTCCTCGATACCGCTCGCATTGTGAGGAGGTTCCTGTCTCTGGAGCCCTAACCACCAGTAGCTTGGACCCTGCTCCCGCTACCGGCGGACCACTATTTTTTATATTTTTATATGGTTTTTGTTAAGAAATATTTAAAAATGTAATTAGTGTGTAAGAAAATAAATAAAGGAAATAATAATGCAATGGCAAAAATTCTATTGAGAAAACAAAGATTTGATAAGCCAAAGAAAATCTTCGGCCTATCAAGATGAAAAATATCCATTGGCTGATGATGATTTCATTCATCCAATTACAGCAGATTTAAACGCGCGCTTACAATTTGTTGCCTAATTATTGTCTCAGAATCCAAGCTTTGTCCCTAAGTTATCTGAAACAGTTATTGCCAAGTTGGAAGCGTTATTATTGATACAACCATAAATCTAAATGCTTCTTTAACCTGTCAGAAAACAAAACTGTTAAAGCATATCATTTATCATCTTCCTGCCCTTGTTCTACTTGGGGTCGGCGCGACACGTTTTCTTCTTCCATTCTCCCCTGTCAGACGTCACGTTTTGAAGCATAAACTTTGCGCTTTTTAATTATAATGTGTTTAAAAGTACCTTTAACGGGGCCGAAAGGTTCTTGTTCTAGACCATACCTTCTTGTTATAGAGATATTGGGGGTCAAAGTTCCAACTTTTTCACAAGTTTTTAATGTTATTATTTTACTTTAAATACTTCTTCGACCCCCGTACTATTCAAAGCATCCGCAGTCCTACCGTAAAACGTGATTTTTCACCCCAAAAAAAGGCATTTCCCGGCAATAATTTTGGCGTAGAGCTACTTAGTTTGATGTACAGAATTCTTGGTTGACGGCTTCGTGAAGGGTCTGTTTATACCTTTTATATACAGCTACATAGTTAAGACTATTTATTTGATGTCATAGCTCTACTCTGCATCAATTAAAATTGTAATTCTACTATACGATAAAGTTCACTAGAAAAATCTAAGTTAACCCTTTACATTTAAGACGTTGTGCCACATTTCTATCACTTTTACTACACAAGACCACGAAATGTCATTTCCTGAACTGAAAGGTCAAAATATATTGACCGAGTTCTCTGCGAACGTTCTTAGCGAGCCTCGAAGGAGGTCAAGTCCCTCAAAAGTGAGTATCGACCAAACTAGGCACGCGAAATCCTAGTTCACTTGGGTTTTTCTTTGGTTCAGTGAACGAAGGTTCTCAAATTTTGTAAAAGAAGAAGAGGTTTGTTAGTAACCTTTTTGGATATGTAGGTAGTTGAAAATGCAAGGTGAATTGTAAGGAAGCAAAAATCCTCAATGTGATATCGTCGGTTATGCTATGTTTAGTAACGGGAAATTATTAATCGGGCGTATAAATATTTAATTGGCGACCAATATACTGAATGGGCGACTATTGTACCAAGTGAGTAACTATTTATCCGGTCATTGCGGCAAGGAGAATATAGGAAGCAAGAGCGAGCGAAGGCTGAGAGAGACTTGTGGCACTCCGACTCGGACAGGTTAGGTTCGAAGGGGATGGCGGGGTCTAGTGAGCGAGCAAAGTGAGCGAACTAAGACCCCGGAATCCCCTTCGTGTTAGATTACTTTAAACCCTGCAAACTGAAATACGAGCCCCGCGCAGCAGGGCTATTTCGCCTACGCCTTATCTATAATCTAGTGGTTAATTGTAGCTGCCAGCCCATTTTTGCTACCCATTTTAATTGTAAAACCCTAAATCTGATTAGTTTGTCGCCGCGTTAAATATATGCCTTTTGTAAGTAATGTCTGCTCTAGTACCTCATTGAATGAGAGACTTATATTTATTTAAACTTGACGCTCACTAAAAGTACAAAGGTGGCTTAATGCTTAAGGTGGATGCCAGGGTTACAGTCACACTAGAGTAGCAGATCTTTCAATCAACGCTAAAAAACCAACAAATAAAAGAATAGTTTAGAATAGAATCATTAAAATCATCAAAACAACATGATTATAAGTCTTTAACGCCATATTTTTTAAGGTCGCATATCATGTTTTGTTCAATGCGAATGAAAATTTGAATTTAGTGGGCTACCCTTCCGCGCTTCCACCTTTAAGCATTCTCTACCAATCAACCAAGGGTTAGTTTAGATATAATTATGTCAGTTACATGGTTTGCGTGTAGAAAATGAAAAAAAAATAATTAAAAAAGATCGTAAAAAAACAAAGTATTTTGTATTAAAATACTTTGTACAAAAAAAATAAAAGGACATAAAAGCATTGCTATAATAACCATCGGTACTAAAAACAGAATAATGATCATACAGTAAAGTAATAATTTCCTTCGATAAAATAAAATGTAAGGAGATACATTCCCTTATTAATTCCTACTTATAAATAAACCTTGACACTGAATTCGGATTACATCGAGCTAGAAATAGACATACTAATAAATCTATTCGTAGATTTATGCGTAACTACGAGAAACTGTGTAATCGTCCCACCATATGGTCCATTTCTGAAGCTAGTTATTATTGTTTGTAGTTTGTACACCTGTTAGTTATAGATAGATGTTTTATTTCTCGCATAAAAGTCTTCCTACGAGCCGCGACAAGAATTATGTCACGGATCTTGTCGGATTTGTGTACTCTTGCGTACAAAAACATCATCAGCCTTTTCCCAACTATGTTGGGGTCGGCTTCCAATCTTAGCAGATGCAGATGCTTACTATTACTTTACATGGAGCGACTGCCTATCTGACCTCCACAACCCAGTTATACAACGTAATACGATACTCCTTGGTAAGACAGGTTGTCAGACTCAGGACACTGACTACCAGTAACGACTGTCAAAGATCTACAAGTGACGGTCGGGACTAACGGTTTAACGTGCTTTCCGAGGCACGGAGGAATCTTTGTATGTAACGGGTGGTCACCCATCCACAGACCAACCTAGGCAAGCGCGACTTAACCTGAAGATTGATCCGTGCGGCTGTTATTATTTAGCCACGAGCTCCAAAATGTCGGTATGTAATTCCATTTCAAGACATAACCACTACTACATTCAGAGAAAGCACCATGATTATTTTGGTACAGCCACCCACGCACGCTCGTGGTAAGAAAATGTAATGCTATTACATGGGACTTAAAAAAACGTTACTGGCGAAATGTGGGTGTACTATTATGTACACCTCCGCCTAAACCTTCGCGGATCACAGGCGTGTTGTTATGTGTATGTTAGGTCAAAGATGTAGTACTATACAAAATGTTATTATTTATAGAAATAGAACCAATGATAGGAATGTCAAAAAAGATACAGCGGAATTGAGAGCCGCCTCCTTTTTTTGAAGTCGGTTAAAAATGTATTAGACTGGCATCATAATTATAACCTCCAGAAAAGTTTATTTCAATCCTTAAAACTCATTGTTTAATATAAAATATTTAGAAAACCATTAACACTCGTCTGTGCCCTCAGGTTTACTTATTTTCTATTTTTGTTTTATTTTATGTTAGTCACGCTACACCTGGCGTGAAAAGTGGATCCCAAAACCTTTAGAATACCTGTATGTATTTCCAACAACAGCAAATTCTAGATGCGAAAAAATCTGTGACACATGTCACGGTGCGTGCTAACCCTACATTATGAAGCACGTAGCTCCTATTTATAAAAAAAGAACCCGAATTACAAGAGAAACGGCCTCTGTAAATTTTGTAATAAGATAAATTTTGAGTACCACGTTGGGCGCCAAAATTAGCCTACGTAAATAAAGCAAAAGAGGGTAGTTGTACCCTTTTGCTCTCAATGCGCTTCGGAGATTTATCTTTTGTTGTGTAGGCAACTGATTTTATTAGGGATCAGTCTTTCGTTTTAATCAAGTTTGGAATTCTGAAGCTGTAAATAAGATCGTTTTGTGTAAGGCCTTTTTTATGTGAATTACGTGCTAGTATGACAAGAACATGAGGTTTAACATCTTTTCTTTACTTTTGAGTGCAAATTGTTACAGAATCCAATTCTCGCTGATTAATCACGAATAGTCACGATCTGCTAAATCGAAAACTATTGATCCAGATTCGACTTTCTTTATTTTGATTAAACTACGCAAGTCGAAGAAGACTTGCGACATTCACTTATTCACTCTGGCCCCACGTGGTGAATTCCGGCCCACTCCTTTTCACAGAGAGGAGACCTGCGTACCAGCAGTGGGGACATAATTAGGTCTCCTTTATCGAATGTTAAAAGTGCTGTGTTAACCCTGTATATAAATATTTCTTAACAATTTGTGCAGTCGTGTTATGAAACGTATTGAACAACTGCGTTAATTTCGAGTTTGCACACAATGCAAACACTCACAAAGATCCTTATGCAACCCTCAGCACATCAAGCTACCCGAAACTGTAAAAATTTCCCAATGAAGCTTGAACCTAATGCTTTAGCGATAAAGTTGAAAATCTATTAAAGAAATTTGACAGATTGTAGTAGCTTGATGTGCTGGCGTCTGTATATTTTTGTACGTATGTGCTTATCAGTGGCGAAGGTTCCATACAACTCGATTCCTACCGGCTTCATTTCGAAAACGGACACAATCAGTATTCCATAGACAAATAATAGAATCACATTAAAGACATGTACTCCAGCTTACCTGTTAATAAAATTTCCCCTTCGCTACTGGTGCGTATGCATTGTGCAATGACGTCCACATCGTTAATTCTTCCTGAATCAAGTCACTACACCCAATGAAAAGTTTCCATTTCAATATTACGAGAACAATCAGCTATTATTGTCAATTGACAATATTAATATCGTGAACTCAGACACATCCGTCATATTGCGATGACACGCCTAATAGAAATAATGCAGTTCGATCTTGCTACTTATTTTTATTACATAATATCACGCCTGTAATCCCCGAAGGGTTAGGCAGAGGCGTACGTAATAGTACACCCATATTTCGCCAGTTATGTTTAAGCTCCATGTAATAGGGCGAGCCTATTTCCATTAACCGGGCACAAATCCAGACTCCGTGGCTGCTACTGAGAAATTCCTGATAGAAAACCCCAATCACAATTTGCCCGACCCGGGAATCGAACCTACCTCATGCCCAGCAGTTGCTCTTGCAACCACTAGTCTAACGAGGCAGTCTTTTTTATTAAAGCTATTTCAACAAGCTGACGATATTGCATAACCTGCCTGAAAAAATGGAAATAGGCATCATCATTTTGGATGAAATACCTACCATCATGAATGTGGTACTCCTGGCCAAACCGTGGAGTGTCTAAAGTGTCAAAGCACTGCACTTCTTTGACCACGTACTCTGAAAATCTCGCGTACTTATGCCACGATTGGCGTAGACACCTCATGGGTCCAAATTATTAATAGTAATACTAATACGAAGAAGATGAAGAACTAACATCATCCCAAAAAGTTCTGTCTGCCCCTATTTTATTTTCTTTAGATATACAGCCTCCTTCCAGCAAACTGTATCATGATTTAAAAATAGTAGGTCAACCGTCAGCACAGTTCGAATTCCAAATACAAAATGGAATTCCACAGAATTGTATCCTATCCAACCGTCAGACAGTTTAAATTCAGAGAGAACACTGCAAACTCAGCGAACAGAATTCTCGTGATTCTCCGAATAATTCAGTGAACTATTAAACATTAAAACTACTCAAAGACTACAAAGCACAGACATTACGAGGTTCCAATAAATCAAGAACATAAAAGGGCTTTGTAGACACCTATAATAATTGATGAGAAGGAACTTCAGATAGTCATGACCTGGTTTTGGAAGGTGGTATTGAGAGCGAAGCGGGGAAATTAATTAAAGCAGAGCTTATCTATTCTACGTGAAGCATTTCTACCGCCTACTGCTATGAAATAGTTTTTGAAGGTTCAATAAGAAACTAAGGTCGAATTTGATTTGTGCCATCCTCCCCTTTTAACGGGGTGGATGAAACTCGTATCACCATCCTCCCCCTTAAACACTGACGCCGGTGTTAAAGGAAACCATGGCCTCGGCAGTACTTTGCCATCTATTCCTTTAATGCACAGATGGGAAAACGGGGTGGACGAGAGCAAGTCGATATCTAAAAAAGTTATTTAACTCGTGCTTTGACTTTTACTAAGACATCCTGTCACTTTTTAAGTTTAGAGATTTAATTTTTTAATAATACAAGGTGTAAACGGGCCCTTCACGAAGCCGTCAATCAAGCATTTTGTACATCAAATGAGTTTATCTACGCAAAAATTATAGCTGGGAATAATTTATTTTTTTTTGGAGTTAAAATTCACGGTTTGCGGTAGAACTCAGTGTAACGCGTTGACCCTCAATACATTGAATAGTACATGGGTTATGTAGATATTTTAAGTAAAGTTATAACATTAAAATCATATATTAAAATTATGTAAAAGTTAGAACTTTGATCCTCAATATGTCTGTAACTAAAAGGTTCCTAGGTATGGTCTAGAACAAAAAGAATGATCGCAATGACGGAGAGAACCAAATTAATTATATTTATATAATTAAATGATACAAATTATCTTACTCTTTTCATGCCTTCAAACTTGTCGGTCTACGTCCTATATTTTGAATTTGAACTCAAAGTCTGCACGCCATAGTTCGGTGACCTAGTAAAAACCATCTTACGTTGACTGAAAAGCCTTTTATATTACAAAAAAGAAACGAAAGTACCAACCCGTTCCGAGCCCCCCCCCCCCCCCCTCTTTCTCCTAAGCCTCTGTTCACTCTTTAGACTGTTTTTCCACGAAAGATTGTGAGTTAGCTAAGCGGGCGAATCTAAGACCGACATCTGTAAACGTCACTTAGCATAGTGCATTGACTTGACATAATTTAGTTGGATGTCAGTATTGGTACAATGCTAAACCGAATTACGAGCTAAGTAATGCCGATGCATCTGTATCCACTAAGAAGTGGTGTAGTGGTGAACCACGTAAGATATGCTATGAAGATGTGTTTTGCACGTACAATGTCAAAAACTTAGCTTCGTTGAACCAGGGTCCACAGAATTAAGCGAAGCGGGTAGCGGACAGAAATAGAATTTAATAGCGCGATTCAGAATTTTGATGTTAGTTCTTCCTTTCTGCCATAGATGGCGCTGTAGTACATTTTGTACTGTCCGCTACAAAGCTACGCTATGAAAATTCAAACGATCCTATTTATCGATATGATACACATCCAGAGAACAGTGGTGGCCCAGTTATAAGTTATAGGTTGTTAGTTCGAACCCAGTCACACATTTTACGTATTGGCTTTACTGGGACGTGGGACTGGAGGAAATGACCTAGAACCGTGACATCTGACCTGCGTGTTAGATAACGTCCTACTCCTTTTCAGAACGAAGACCTGTTTCCCTCCATTGAAAACATTATAAGCAGATTATGACGTGCTCATGCTATGCACATCCATAGCTAAGCAGCTTAACAAATATCTGGTGGAAAAGCAACCTTACCTACCAAGACTCAAGGGATGCTACTAAACACCCAGCTGAAAGAGATCCCAGGTATTTTAAAAGTAATGTTTATTTCACAAACACCAGAAAATGTTACGTAAAATAAACTCTTTATTTGAATGAAACTTGAAATAACAGTGTCTGTAAAAACGCGGGCTCTGTAGGCTCATCGCTTATCGTTTGTATTTGTTACTGTTCTGTCGTGGGCGTTTTTAGGTCGCAGTAGGAGTGGGAAAAATAAACTTTAATTATGAAACATAGTACAGCACTACAATAAGAATTTAGAAGTCAGTATTTAACGTCACTACCTACGTAAGTTTATAAATAATTAGAGCTCACGAAATAAATAAGTCAAGTTTACACCTACACAAATGTTTTATGTAGGAAGACTAAAGGAAAACAGGTGATTAATTACTGTTATTAGGTATTTGCTTTCCGAGATAAAACACGAGCATTAGGACATTCCAAAATGTTGACTTTTTTATCGTCTGGTACATCATCAAATGACTCCTTCCGCTCTGGGCGGAGTGGAAAGGAGTGTCAGACTTTTACTGACTAAAACCCATCCTTGTTTCTTCTTTGCCCTTTGTGTTCCAGGGCTGAGGTATCTCTATCGAACAGTCCCGCAGCCCCAGCCGGCATCGGCGCTTGAGGACCTCTTCCTGTGTGCTGACATCTCTTTGAGGCGCGCGTGGAACACGAACGCGCCGTCGACACGGCCTATCGTCTTAAGACGGACGGACGGCGAGCTAGCCCATTACTCACCGTCCACAGGAAAATGTTGCCTTTAGGCAGTCTCCCGTAAAAAATACATTAACTTTTCATGTCATTTTTTGAGTAACACTAAAAGCTATAGAAAAACTCAAAGGAACAGCAAAGTATTCACAAAAGACGGACTCGTAACCCGTTATATTTCGATACGCACGGTGGCCAATCAAGCTATGCAAAACCAAATTAAGCTGATCTCTCATCGTACGGGAAGCTCATACAAAGCGGAGTCAGGTTTTACTGGTTATGTAGAGCTTTTCGTTTCAATTGCTCAAGTTATATTTCCTGACGTTTCGTGCCCCGAAGCACTCTATTATCTGCTGAGCTTCTGCCAGAACCTACTCTTAACAACAGCAACAACAACACGAACGTTACGTGAACTGAAAATCCATAACTTATAACAGTTAAAGACCTGCTGTGAATTTTGTCGGTCTTGAAGTGCGCGGTATGAGTGTTTGCTGAATTGTTGCGTTTTGCAGATGATTATTACTGAAGTGAGCAAGAGGTCCTGGGTTCGATTCACGGGTCGAGCAAAGTGTTATTGAGTTTTTCCATCTGGAATTCCCCGGTAACAGCGGCCAAGTTGATGACAATAGGCCTCTTCTTACACGGGACTCATAACTGGCGAAATGTGGATATATCATTAGCTGCATCTCTGCTCAGCCTTTCGGGAATTACAGGCACGGTGTTAATTACTAAAGTTAGAGAACATCATAACCTCACACCAGTATTTCTCGTCGGGTTAGGTACAGGCATACCTCACCACCACATTCCCGCACGTTTCGATATTTTGTATGTCTTTCAAGTATCGACATTCAAATATCGTAGCATAGCTGTAAGAGAATAATATATTCGAAGGGATAATGTTCTAGGTGTATTGTCTTGTTAACCATACCATGTTTTAAGCTTTCACGGTTTACAATTAAACTTATACTGTCACTTACGGCATATCTTCCGCGATTATTCATTATTTTGAGCTCCCGATATTTCGACGCTGTTGCAAGCACCATGATCGCGGGTTGACTGGAGAATGCGGGTGGATGAAAAATAAACCAACCAAAGTTGGCAAGAGAAGCAATTGAAATAAGAAAACAGAAAAATTTCAATCGAGAGGATGGCTTCAAATTCTCAAGTTCGTGGAATTCAGTTTTCAGAATGTTCAAAATTAGCAGCTGACATCGTAATAAGGACTCCACAAAACCTGGTGATACTGTGAGTGTGTTTTGTCGTGACTTAATGTGGAGTTCCAGTAGTGCACGTAGTAAAATACTAAGAAAGAGGGTAGACAGATTTGTCTGCTCCTAACAATTTATTTTCCATCCACCCGCCACATTCTTCAGTCAACCCGCGATCATGGCGCTTGCAACAGCGTCGAAATATCGGGAGCTCAAAATAATGAACAATCACGGAAGATATCCAGCAAGTGACAGTATAAGTTTAGTTGTAAACCATGGATAAACCAAAACATAAAGGTACGCACGACGGCCAATCAAGCTATACAAAACCAGTTTATGCGGATCTCTCATTGTATGGGAAATCCATACAAAGCGAGGCCAAGTTATACTGGAAATGTACAGCTTCATGTGCTGCCGTGTGTACCTATCAGAAGATTTTGTGTAACATTCCTCCGTGGTATTAATTTATCCCAATTTTATTCTAAAATACACCTCCCGTGGTATTTTCTTTATTAACAGCAGTTTTGTGGAGGCACAAAACTCGGAGACATTGTAACCGCAACCACGTCAAGCCAAGAAAAATGTGTTGTAGACAAACAACATTCTTACATACATTTAAAGTTATAGATAGTCAGAGGCCCCAAATTCGGACAACCAGTCTTACCAAGGGATATCGTATTAACTGGCTTGTAGAGTTCAGACAGGCAGTCTCTCCATGTAAAATACTGGTATTCAGCTGCATCCGGGTAGGCTGGAAGCTGACCCTAACATAGTTGGGAAAAGGCTAGGCAGATGATGATGAAGAAACATAGAAAGTCTTTCTTTGAAAAACACAGATACGCTACGTACGTATAAAATCAAGGACATTTTACAGTGTTAAAGCAGTAAATTCTTTACGCAAATATTATTTTGAAAACGCCTATCAATCATGGATAAGATGACTAGCACTATCTATCTCCAATCTTTAAGCAAACACATTAGACTAGCACAACAAACATATCTAGCTAAAAATAACTAATACTACAGAATGTTATTATGTAACATCATAACATCACGCCTATAATCCGTGTAGGACTAGGCAGAGGTGTACCTAAAAGGATTTCGTTGCACGATGCCTACATTCGCACTATGACTACTTTTTTTGGAATTTCAAGTAATGGGTAGCACAACTAGGTAACAGAACAAGCTTATAACTTTGTGATTTTTCAGGATACAGTTTTGAAATTTTGTACATAGATTCTTTACATAAAAATACTAGACACGTGTATCAGGTTTCGTATATACTAAAACTAATGTTGTATATTACATCAATATTAAACTTATAATGCAGAAATCTCACAAATTGTGAGACCCGTATGAAGCAGAGGCGGCTCTCTAGTAAAAAAATAAAACTACATTTACTTGAAATTAAACTCACAAACCGCTCTTGTCAATTCCATTTTCACAATTGTGCTGTCATTTCTTCTATGAATTACTTTTATGAAAATGTTGGAAATCCCCTCAATTGCTTGGAATCCTTTAGATGTATCTTCAAATTGCACAGTAATACCAACGGTTGGGTTAAACGATCTGATAAGTCAAGTCAAAGCTCTTGGTTGAGTTTCGTTGAGTAGGTATATACTCATTTATGTTGCCAGCATTGAAGATTTAAATTGAAGGATAAAGGAGCTCGTGGCTTTATAATAATAGCTACTCGGGTCGATCGGATCGGATCTACAAGGTTAAGCCGCTCTTGTCAAGGTCGATCCGTGGATGGGTGAGCATACATTACATACTGAGTTTCCTCCTTGGTGGTGAAATAAATTACACAGTCCCTGCCGAGGTTCTAAACAAAGACCAACGACATGTAACATTCCAGTCTAACATTATAAGGAAAATATAAAATAATAATCTCGTCCGGAATACGAATACAATCACATAACAAATTTAATTTTCTAAGAATTAGTTTAAATAAGTATCGCAAACTACTAATTTTCCTTATGTAATTGTTTTAAACCAGTTTTTTTGTAGGTAGTGCTATTCACTTCTGTTTACTAGAAATAACATACCTAGTAAAATGACTCACTAAGAAACCGACGGCAAATATGCTTAAAGACACACAACATGTTATGGCTCTGTGAATGAGCAATAACAAATTACTAAAAGAACGTTATGTTCTTTTAGTAATTTGTTATTGCTAAAAAAACATAACGTTCTAATAATCACGCTTGTATTCCCTAAAGGGTTAGGCAGAGGTGTACCTAATAGTACACCATCATTTCGCCGGTTATGTCCCTGTTAAGTCCCTGTAATAGGGGGCGAGTCTATTGCCATCAATAGGGCACAAATCCAGACTCCGTGGCCGCTACTGAGAAATTCCTGACAGGAAAAAGCTTTGCCCGACCCTGGAATCAATCCCTGGACCTCATACTCAGCTGTCGCGATTGCGACCACCAGACCAACGAGGTAGTCATAGCATAGCTTAATCAGCCTATAATGTTCCTGCTGGGACGCAGGCCTCCTTTCTATGAGAGGTAATGGGCTATAATCCACCACGCGGGCCCACTGCGGGTTGGTAGTCAGTAGTAAAAGAATAATGAATGGAACCAATTTTACCTTGAGCCTATAACACCCCCAGAGAACTCAACTTGCACAAGAAACATAGAAAAGTGGAAAATAATACCAGCCAGGATCAAAATACCACTAAATAATATACTAATCTCAGCTATCTCCTGGCAAGGATCTGGAGGTAGACGTTTACGTTCAGATGTACCTCAGTCAGGCTTAATTATTGAACATTTGTGGTATCTTCCTGTACTTTATTGTTCTAATCTTATTCGAGGTAGGAACAATAATTATGATTGGACAGAAATACCCTCAGGTATTTCTGTTCGTTGGTTGTCAGTGTTGTCAATTTGACATTTCTTGAAGTTTACGACCAATCATAATTATTTATAACGATATTTCCTCAAAAGACTGTCTCGTTGATCTAGTAGTCGCAAACGCGACTGGTGAGAATGAGGTCCTGGGTTCGATTCCCGGGTCGGGTAAATTGCTATTGCGTTTTTCCAGCAGGAATTTCTCAGTAATAGCTACGGAGTGTAATTTGTGCTCGGTTGATTGTAATAGGCTCGCCCCCTTGCTTCTATTATAACATGGGACATAAACTTAGCTGGCGAAATGTGGGCGTACTGTTGGGTACATCTCTGCCCAACCCTTCGGGGATTACAGGCGTGATGTTAAGTCCTCAAAAGTCCTTTAGCCATTCTCGATAAATATAATATTTAGCATTCAATGGTTTCTCTGACTATTTGCCAAAATCCATTACCACTTACTACAATACCAATAAACATTCAAATACAAGCCGTCTTGCAAAAAACATTGCATGTTCCAATCACATTCAATACATAGCCAAAAATAGATTGTACAATCGTAAGCAATTCTCTTTCATCCATAATATCTCATACTAATATTATACATGCAAAAGTTACTTGGTCTCGCTGTAACCATCTCACTCCTGGACGGCTAATCGGATTTTAAATAAATTATGCGCTAAGGTAAACCATGATCGGGGTGAGCACGTTCAAAAATTGACACCCTTAACGAAGCCAAGAGGCACTTGTTCTTCCCGTTATTTCGATATTTTTTTGTTCTGGACGATGTTTGGTAACCTTCTAGTTACAGAGATATTGGGGGTCAAACTTTTTTTTTTATATTACATTCAATACCTCCACGATCCCCTAGTCATTCAATGCACCCATCAGCACAATGTTTTAACACCGTTACATTGAGTCCTAACATAGATCATGATTTTTCACCTCAAAAAAAAGTCGTTTCCCAGCAACAATTTTCGCATAGTGTTACTTAGTTTGATGTACAGATTGCTTGGTTGACGGCTTCGTGACGGGTCCGTTTACACCTTGTATATGTAAGATATAATTAATTAATATAATTTTTATCGTGTAGTTGTACTAAGTATGTTACTCTCTTATGTGTGTTACTCTCCATTTGTAAATAATAAGTAGAAATGGTTGCTTTTATTAACTAGTTAAAATTTAATTTTAATATTGTATATTGCTGTGCCCTGACAGGGCCCATAATCGTTCTTAGCTGTAAGCCTTTTGTAATACTTTTTTAAACTTATGAAACGCAAAATAAATTAAATATGAATACATAATCTCCGACTCAGACACGGGTGAAGCCGCAGGTAAAGCAAGTAACATTATCTCATTACATATTCACGTTGTTGCAATAAAACCTGAGTCTTACGCTACAGATTATATCGATGTATCGACCTTTCCAATGCTGAACTCGCTTATTCATGACTCACGAAGACACAATATATACGAGTACACTGACGGTCGACCACTTTTCAACCTTATTGCTTAGGGCATAAGGGTGTAAAGTGGTAGACTATCAGTGAACTTGGTAGCACCATATCTTAAATTCTTTATTTCAACAAGAATTTGTGCGGTATACTACAACTAAAAAACCCGACTACCGAAAAATCACGCTCTAATTAAAATCGGGGTTTACAAGGTAAAATCGACTATTGTTGAAGTCGGTTAAAATGTAGTCTATGTTACCCGGGTCATAATAACGAATCGATTGACACCTTATTCATCAAAATTGGATGAATAGTTTAGGCGCCACGGAGGAACATACGTAAATACAAAGAAACATTCATACATGCATACATAGACTGCTAAAATCATAACCCTTTCTTTTGGCTTCGCCGTAGTCGGGTAGAAAGAGCTACTTGTAAAAGCTGTCGTCTAGAGAATTCATCATCATCTGCCTGCCTTTTCCCATTCTAGTTGGGGTCCGCTTCCAGTCTAACCAGATGCCGATCAGTACCAGTTTACATAGTGCCACTACTCGCCTGTCCAGAGAGTACCTTGAAAGTAATTATTTCAAACCACCGAATACCTGGTGGATGTGTTTTTTTTTAAATCAAAATATTTTTTTAAACAATCCTGTCCCCCATATTTGACTGGAATATTATAGGGGAATCCTTTGGATTCTTTATTATATTAAAGCCTATATTTTGTTACTTTACGAAAACCTCCAGAAAATACCCAGTTCTATTCTCAAGCGAGCAATCTATTTCAGAATTTGGTAGATAACCTAAAAGTGTCAAGTCCCGCAGAATATCTAACCAAATATAAATTCTTATGGAGCCTGTCTCAACACAAAATATATTCAGAATTTTATATATAGCATGATAATATATTTTTTTCTGTACAAAAGAAAGTGGGTGGAAAATTATACGAACCCACACAAGATAGAAATAATAACGTAACTCCAAAAAAAACTCCTCTGCGATGATATTTTTTCATTTCATCTCATCTCATTTGCTGTTAGCATCTTATTATAATTAGATAACCTTTTGGGAAAATTCGGAAATGAGGAAACAGGTTGGTTCATTGTTATCATTTATAAAATTCCTGTATTTGTTTAATTAGGTCGGTGATGAGAAGTCGTTTCCCAGCAATAGTTTTTGTGTAAAGTTACTTAGATTGATGTACTTACATAATGCTTGGTTGACGGCTTCGTGAAGGGTCTGTTTACACCCTGTATGTATACCTATCTAATACCTTTTAACACATTCAAATTACCTTATTAAAGTAGAAACAATGTGGAGCTGTCATTAAGCGAATTTGTCATTTTAAGAAGTTGACATTGTGAGAAGTTGACCTCATGCGAGTTTGACGTTGTGAGCGACATTTTGAGAAATTGACATTATGCGAATTTGACATTCTAAGAAGTTGACATTTTTCGTCCGGTTGTCATTTTGAGAAGTTGACATTATGAGCTGATACGGAGTAATAGAGAAGTATGGAAGACGAAGACATGCTGCGCCGACCCCAAATGAATTGGGATAAGGGCAGGAGAGTGATGACCACGGACCCACCATTGTACCTACTACATCATCATCATCACCAGCCTACAGCTGTTCACAGCTGCACAAAGACCTCTCCAATTGCACGCCACTCAGCTCGATTCTTAGCATCTCCCATTGTACCTACAATTTTTTTTTTACCTTATTTTAGAATTAAATTACTTTTACAATCAAACTGCGAAATCATCTAGCAGGCTAATTCTACCTAGATACTACCACACTGGTACCGATTAAGCCCCTGAATAGTTAATAATCTCATATGAACCGTTATGATTGATTGGCGGGAATAACAAAAGCCATTCAAATCGTTTGACGTGAGAATAGACAGCTGCTGATTGACTTGAACAGCCTTTCCGAAAATAGGGGTGAGACTTTCAGCAGACCTTCTAAAATTAAATTAATTTAAGTGGACAATAATAGCATAACTTCACTCCTTTTATTCACTAAGGGTTAGGCAGAATTGTCCATAGTATACGCACATTTCACTAGCTATGTGATCAATTTATTATATGACTCCCTCATTGGTCGAGTTGTCGGTAGCGTGGACAGCTCAGCTCAGCTCATCAGTTCCTGGGTTTGATTCCCAGGTCGGGCTTAGTGTTTTTAGATTTTTGAATCGGCAATTTCTTAGTAGCAGGCTCGATTTGTGCCCGGTTGATGGTAATACATTGTGTAGATGGTTGTACCTGCAGTATTTTACATGGAGCGACTGCCTATCTGACCTCCACAGCCCAGATAGTATATTAGCTAATACGATACCCCGTGGGAAGACTGGTTAGACACCATCAGACATTCGAGCCACCGACTACCTGTAACAACTGTCAAAGATTTACAAAATGACAGCCGGGACAAACGGCTTAACGTGCTTTCCGAGGCACAATTTAATATTAACGTAGATATTGTCCTGAAAATCTGTTCGAAGCAAGCGCGGGGTAGCTAGTGCTCAATAAACCAATCTACCCTCGAAACACAATTGAATAATCTAGTCTATAATTCAGTTTAAACCTAGCTTTGTCCTTAAGCTACACTTCCTTTGCTTACGCACGTTTAAATTTCAATTCTGTTCTTGGCAAATCTAATTTTAAGTAAGCATTGTATTAGATGCTACCTCGTTACGCGCGACTGCTGAGCATAAGGTCCTGGGTTCGATTCCCGGGTCAGGCAAAGTGTTATTGGGTTTTTCCATCAGGAATTTCTCAGTAGCGCAAACGGAGTCTAGATTTTTGGCCGGTTGATGGCAGTAGGCTCGCCTCCTATTACATGGGTCTTAAAATACAACATTATTTTTTAGTATATGCGAAGCCTGAATATAGTTTGTTCAGAATAAGTAACTGAATCGATTCCAATAATTTTTAAACCATGTTATATTTTTTCCCAAAAATATTTAAAAGTTGGACACCGAGCGACTTTAAGTACCTATCGCAATAATTTAGGTACCTACTGCCAAACTATTATTAAAAATGAGCTCAAGACGACGCTGGCGGCCACGATTTTGTGCGGACAACTAGGTAACAGAACAAGCTTATAACTTTGTGATTTTTCATGATACAGTTTTGAAATTTTGTACATAGATTCTTTACATAAAAATACTAAACAAGTGTATCAGGTTTCGCATAAACTAAAATTAATGTTGTATATCTGGCGAAATGTGGGAACTATTAGGTACACCTCTGCCTAACCCTTCAGGGATTACAGGCGTGATGTTATGTTATGTATTAGATACAGACTGTCTAGTTTGGGGCTCACTAGCAACACCAATATGATAATTAGTTTTAGGTATTATTCTAAGCCATTTGTAACATATCTTGTATATAAAACTGTACCTATTTATGTATAACCTGTGTGATAAACAATTTTCTCTCTATAGCGTTTTGTTATTGACGAATCTGAAATGCCGTTACTGAAATAAAGGAGGTTTTCTTTAAAATTATAATTGTTAATTAGCTTTGAGTTTATTTAAAACTGAATTTATGAACTATTGCCACCCACTTCTAGAGTAAACATCCTTCAGGAATTTTCCAAGCAATATTATTACAATTAAAAGAATGTTTTGAAATGCAGACTGCTTTCCTCCAAAAGCAGTCTTATCTCGTTCGTAAAATGGTTGTTGCCCGAAAACAATTTATTTGATTTCATGGTCAAAATATCGCTTTAAAAGTGATGGTCCATCGTACTATGATGTAAAGTTACATGAGGATGATCCTCATGTAACTTTACATCACAGTATTTCGCATACTGTCGGTTCACAACCGAAGACCCTCATCCACCTGTCAATTATTGGCTCTCAATTTTGGAAATGCCGCTTTATGGGCCAAACCATAAAGCTCACATTTCAATGTTACATTGTGTGACGGCCATATAGCATCCAAAACAGGTGTTCCCTCTCAATGAGGTTTATCGACATTCGCCGTTCCGTTCAATAATCCTTTGATCAAGCCGCTTATTGCAAAATGACGTTTATTTGGCATGCTGTTTCAATCGCTCGTAATTCATGTGTACCATGTACCTCATTGGTAATAGGAATGTGTATTATTGTATCTGTAATGAAATGGTAGTTTTTTAGGCTGTAATGAAATGGTAGTTTTCTTACATGCTGAATTTCCTTTATTTATCTCTTTCCAAACTTTATACATTTTTAAAAATTTGTTAAAAAAAAAAATTTTTAAAAATATAAAAAAATTGTAGCCCACTGGTATCGGCAACAGTGTCCAAGCTACCGGTGCCGGCGGTCAGGACTCCAGAGAGAGGAACCTCCTAACAGTATGAGCCGTGTCGATGAGAACCGCTTTCTGAATCAAGCTGTTGATTCAGCTGCCTTACGAGAGCCTCCTAGGTATTGATCGAGACTCTTGGCAATGAAACCATTTACTGATACGACCATCGGCACAATGATCGATGAGTCCACATCCCACATGTCGACACCCTCGCGAGCTTTGTCAAGATAATTGATTTGCTTATCTTTCTCGGCATTCACGAGGTTCTCGTATATTGAACATGCTTAATTATTATTATGTTTCATGTTCACACGACTTGAAGTGAAAAAAGAGGGTAGGATACATCGAAACTAATCATGATTTGAAGTCGTCAAAAGTTGATTGGGTACTTGTCGGTACTAGAAGGGGCACTGCAGTGGAAAGGTTACAAGCTTTTCATAATGATTTTCTAAATTCAATTATTTTTTAGTATAGAACGTCGACGAATGTAATAATTTTATGTAAACAGCCAGCTTCATAAACTTAAATTAAACACAGCCAGTATTCTATTCTGTTTTCAAATAGCACAGCGAATATCACAAAATGGCGTCAATGCTTTAATGAAACAGAACGATTACGTAAGAGGCATTCTCATTAAAGATAGAACGTGTGTTAATAAGACAAAGTAAATACAAATACATTGTACGGTTTCATTACTACAGAGAGAATTAATTTAATAAATGGAACGTAAACAAAATGAACGCGAATTGAAAACTTTCGCAGACTAGAAGTTTCTCGCCGACATTGCTCCCAACGGAAAGGAACCTCGAATTCTCAAGTGACGAAACTTTAATGTAATTTGATCAATCAATACATTTTCATTCGAGATTCGTGAGAATCAATTAAAACAGTTTGGCTGATGACGGGCAGGAGTTGGAAATGGTTTCCCAAATTCATTAGTTGTTGAGGAATTCTGTAATCTTTGATCAGTTTGGTAATTTGCTATTGGGCAAACTTGGCGGTTTTTGTTTTAATTATGCAACTGTTTGGGTCTCGGCAATTAGTTCGTTTGGGAATTCAGCTTCAGTGACGGTAAACAAATAATTGCAATTACAATAGTTTGACATGCGTTATGTGTGGTTAACAAAGATTCAAGATTTGAAATGAGGAACAGACGTAATACCTGTGTATTATAGTGAATGATAATTGAGAGTATTTGGTAATTGGTTCGCAAGTGCGACTGCTGAGAATGAGGTCCTGGGTTCGATTCCCAGGTTGGGTAAAGTGTTTTGGATTTCTCAATAGCAGCCACGTAGTCTGGATTTGTGCCCGGTTGATGGCAACAGGCTCGCCCCCTATTACAATGGACTTAAACAAAATGTGGGTTGTAGTATTAGGTACACCGCTACCTAACGCTTCGAAGATTACAGGCGTAATGTTATGTTATTGTAAGAACCATAATATCAAGCCTGTAATCCGAGAAGAGATAGGCAAAGGTACAACCACATCTAGTTATGTTTAAATATCTGTAGTAGAGGCGAGTGTATTGCCACCAAGCGGGTTTATTTGAAGAATCAGTTAATTCCACATATCATATAGTGTCAAAAAATCGCTCCAAATTGATCGAACAAAAACAAAGCCACAATAGACATCTAGTCAAATGAAATAGCCCACAATAAATCAATATTGCCCAAATTGTGAAAGGTAGATGATGAATCAATACACTTTCATGAATAATAAATAAGAGATTTGTAGACGTTCAACTACTTACGTTTGTTACTATGGCGTGCGTACAAGGACAAAGATGATACAACAAATGGAGTGGTTATATGTAACGGCGGTACTTTCATACAAGCCTAAAAGCTTGGTTTGCCCTTATAATCTACTTCTCTTCATGATGTAAGAGTTTCTGAACAGTCTGCTGGCCTTATGCGCTTGCCGTATTATTTCTTCTTAAAGCCAGACATTAGTTAACACAAGACTGGTAGTTTGATTTCGTAGGTCGATCTTGCGGATTACTAGAACATGGCTGTCATCGCAGGATCGATCTGTATTGTATTTTAGTAACTTACTAAGATTTAGATTCTAATCATCCACATCTAGTAAAAATATTATTTTAATTTATGAAACCAGTTTTTGGAAGAAGAAACGCAAATAAAGTATTGCATCTGATGTACCATGCCATGATATGAAATATTGAGGTGTATGATTTCAGTAGGTATCGATTACAGTATTTTTTTGCCGTTACCAGAACATTGTGCACGATCTGGGGTTTTTTAAATATAATAAGTACCTGTTTAAAAATACTTATACTCGCTTTTAATAAATAGGGCCTCTGATTCACCCACCTGTGTTAGCATTCCATTAGATCACTACTCCTTGAGACGGAAGTATCGAGTAAGAAAAGGATCTATGCTTTATTTTATTATCGATAACATACGTGGGGTAATTGACCCTACCTTAGTTAACGGCTGTTGTGGTCTCGTTTATAATTTACTTTTAACAGTTAACTGATACAGTATCAACCCCTTTTATTATGTATTAATGCAGAAAAGTAAAGCCGGGACTTATAAGTTACTGACAGGTACCCAATTGGTACATACGTTTAAAGCAACAGAAAAATAAGAAACTATTGCAAAGGATAAGGAAGAAAGATAATAAATAAAAAGCCCCCACTCGAATTAAAACATTTAGAAACAATCAAGCTTTGATCCATAAAATGTTAACATGGACAAAAAGGAGAGACAGGTGGAGATTTAGATTTCGGTGTCACCAGTTCGGGGGTATGGAGAACAGAATATAAAGTTCTTCATCCCCCATAGAAAAGACACCAGACATAACATTTTCCATACCCTTAAACTGGTAAAACCAGTTTAATGCAACTATTATAAAAAATATAGAACATTTCATCACGTTTGTTTGGAAAATCGTTTTAACTGATAGACCACATATGGTCACCGATGGGATATTAATCCCAGATCGAAATGAGCAGTTCCTTATCGCCAAAAGATTGTAGTCAGTTTTTCAGTACTCAATATTCTTTTCTCACAGTCGTTACAAAATTATTATGAACTTATACTGTCACTTACGGGATATCTTCCGTGATTGTTTAAGATTTTGAGCTCCCGATAGATATTTCGACGCTGTTGCAAGCGCCATGATCGCGACCCGCGCAACCCGCGATCATGGCGTTTGCAACAGCGTCGAAATATCTTAGTATTTTTGTAAGTTTAGTTGTAAATCGTGAAAGCTTAAAACAGTGTTTAAAATTAGTATGATTTTAGTTCCGTCGAGTAATTAAACACCAATAAACAAATTGTCACCTATGGGAAACAAACTCCAGATCAAAATGTGCTGCTCCTAATATCAAGAGATTGCAGTCAAAAGCCAATAATAATATTTAAATATCCACTTCTCACAGTCGGTACCAACCCACTACCGTTTCCTACAATTACCCAAGTACTTAATTAGACATCAACAAACAAAGCGAACTGAACATTTTAGCCAGTTTCCATTTGCTCAAAGACGGAGCTATAATCTATTACGTGGAAACTTCGAGTCGTCGCTTCAGCTGCTCCAGCCAAGTTGCAAGTAAATGCCAGTTCTTAATTAACTCGTTGAACTGATAACTGCAATGTATGCTTATCTTTGCGTTCATTTTGTTTAAGACGAGGTAAAACTTTAATTAAATTCGAAATAACTTTAAGAACTGAGAAGTATAATATTACAGCTGGCCTGAGGGTGCAGAGAACGCATTCAAAAATAGAAGGAGGTTAATATTCGGCCAGAACCTTTTTTTTTCATGTATGTACACCTATTTTTCCTGACAAAAAAAGTCACTAAAACAAACTAAGTCACCGACTTCCGAAAGTGAAGTTGGAAAAAAACAACCGACTTTAAAAAAAAAAAACACAAAAAAATGAAAAATACTTTTTTAGTGTTTTTTTTTTTTGGAAGACGGTTGTTTTTTTTTCATCAACGATGTCGCTGAAAAAAATCATTTTGTCTATTATGTATAGTCCCCCTGGTTGATTTATTTTATTGGTCTCGCCTTATACAGTTTTTAAAGGGACTTTCGTTCTCAAATGTTTGTTTATTACTATTATTCAGTATAGGTAGGTACTTTTTTGATAAACAATTACTAGCATCAATATACATATTTCAGAAATATGTAAATAAGACTAGAAATTCGGGGATTATTGCGAAGCTAAAAAACAATTAGAAACGTAATCAACTGTACCTAAAAAAAACGTTGTTTTCAGTCCTCGCTATCGTAAATGGCCTGTTTTATATAAATACAAGAAGAAAACTCCTAAATGCCTACTTTTACATCGATTCTAGAGGTAGTTAGCTAAAAAAATATTTAAACTCGGCAATTTTCCTTTTCAGCGAGTCTGAGATTACCTACCTTCCATAATTATCTTGCTCGTTCATTTTCTTTTCTTTTGCTAAAATAAATGTTTTACTGATTGAAGATTCTACTTAAGTAGGCTTTGGTAAGGCACAGATATGAGTAGGTATGTACAGGTTGCTTGATAACTTTATAGCGGTTTAATAAGAGATTATTTGATTTAAATTGTAGTGTTCAAGTACCTAATACCTAGGTTTATACATAGATTTCTTTCTCCATAATATAGTTTTTAAGGTTCCACACAAATTGTATTTTTATCATATCGTCGGGGATAGTGCAAGTCCGCGAATGTACCATACGTAAAGTGCGCGTATCTGCACTACGTGTAGGTTTACAGGAGAAGGTTATAAGTTTATATTTTTATTTCAACGATTTTTGAGCTCATTTTTACATGAATAGTAACAGTTCATGTGTTCTATGTATTTTTAACAGTAAAAATCTATTAAATTCATTAATTTAGTCGCTAAGACAATGCGTAATTGAAATTGACTACATTTTTCAGATACGCGGAATTATCCAATGCTAGTTCCGCGGATTTGCACTATCCTTGACGATATGTATGTTAGTCTGTGAGGTATACATGTATATCTATGGGCCAATGTTGCCTGAAAATAAATAAATGTTATGTTAGCGGTTGGACGACTCTTCTCGTGACTCTTCTCGTGACTCTTCTCGTGACAAAGAATCAGCATTGCCATCCAACGTGGCAATGCTGCCAGCAGCTTTCTGTGCAACTTCCGTGTTGACAAGTTAATAAAGTTCATCATCTAGCCTAGCCTTTTCTATGTTGGGGTCGGTTTTCAGGCTAACCGGATGCAGCTGAATACCAGTATTTTACATGGAGCGACTGCCTATCTGACCTCCACAACCCAATTAGTACAGGGCAATACGATACCTCTTGGTGAGACTGGTTGTCAGACTTTTTGGGCCACTGACTACCCCTAAAAATCTACAAATGACACCCGGGACCAACGGCTTAACGTGCTTTCCGAGGCACGGAGAAAACTCTTGTTGTAATGGGTGGTAACTTATCCTCAGACCAACCTAGGCAAGCACGGCTTAGCCTAAAAATCGACCCGAGCGGCTGTTATTATTTATCCACGAGCTCCTATCGTGACCACTGCTGGGACCCAGGTCTCCTCTCTGCAAAAGATAAGAAAATTATTTAAGAAACTATAATTGTATTTAAACTATGACATAATACATACAATCAATAGTATCATGACATTGACCGTCGAAATCTGCGTCTAATTCATTCGCCCTTGTGTTCAAATTGGCCTAATTCTCATTTTGCATGCTGAGCTCGCACGAAACTTTCTGTTATAATAACAATAAATGGGTATACCATTGTTTTTAACTCGATCACATTTCCTTACAATTATTTTAGTGTTTATAACGTAATAATACCAGCCTATTAGTGTCCCACTGCTGGGCAAAGGCCTCTTCTCATACAGAGAAGGCACGAGCATTGATCACCACGCTTGCTCAAGACGGGTTGGTGATTTCAGACTTATATTAATTATAAGTCCAGGTTTCCTGACGATGTTTTCGTTCTCCGATGTCTGTGATGTCCAAGATAAGCTTAGAATCTTTCTAACAAAATCATGCTATGATGTTCAGTCCCACAGCTGGGACACAGGCCTCATTTCAGTGAGACGGGGTGGACCATATCACCATATTGGTAGCGTTAATAATACTTGAAAAGAGTAAAATGTCTTTGGCTCAGAAAATCAAAACCCGTTTACAAAGTTTGGGGTCACACCTCTCAATTTCAACTAAAATTATCAAGAAAAACAGTCTCGAATTACACCGAAGAACACAAGTGCCGAAAGAAATAATTACTAACCAGAAGAAAATGTTCAAAGAAGCGCTCGGACGTAAAGCTACCCTCACAGTTTATTAAAACTTTCAAAAGCCTCTTATTGAAATCGGCTTAAAAAGTGGAAAGCCGCAGACGTATACCGTAAAATAGGGGTAAAAAACGAAGTCTTAAGAAAAAAATCACGACACTGAAAAATAAACCTTGTCTGTTATTTCTCAAGGTTGGAGTTCCAGCGGATCGTTTTAATAGTATTGGACAACAACGGTAGTTCTTTGCAGGTTTTCCAATTCTGCTAAAAGGACGTTTTGTCGTAGAAAAGGTGCAGTGGGAAGTTTCATTGAAAGTTGATTTGACGACTTGTGTGTTCGCGGTGAATTCCTAAAAGCACTTGCGTGGATTTCTTTGAACCTTTTAGTATTGTTGAGGTAAAATCGGCTAAGTACTTTTGGGATTTTATATCTAGGTTATGTCGCGCTTGCCTAGGTCGGTCCTTGCATGGGTGACCATCACGTGCCATAAGACTGTTAAATATTATTTCAGATGAGGTAGATATATTTCACTGCAGTCTGATGAAGTTCACAGGAGTAGCACTGAAGTGCAGTGAATACATTTAGAGGTGTTTCTAATTGTAGGTTTTCTTTTTTATATGTATTCTAATCGTGTTTTTAATTGTATTTTTGTTAGCTTATGTATGTTAGCAGAATAGCCAAACTTAAGTGGCAGTGGGCAGGGCACATTGCTCGCAGAACGGATGGCCGATGGGGCCGAAAAGTTCTGGAGTGGCGACCGCGAACCGGAAGACGCTGCGTTGGAAGGCCTCCCACTAGGTGGACCGATGACCTGGTGAAGGTTGCAGGGATCCGCTGGATGCGAGTCGCACGGGACCGGTCAATGTGGCGACACTTGGGGGAGGCCTATGTCCAGCAGTGGACGTCTTTCGGCTGAAATGATGATGATGATGATGATGTATGTTAGAGTTATCTTGGTGGTGGTAACATCGTGTTGGCGTTATAGCTGTTAAGGTGTTATTTATATAATTCAAATTTAAAAAAAAAAATCATTACACACCGAGTTTCATTCGTGCCTCGGAAAGCACGTTAAGCCGTTGGTCCCGGGTGTCATTTATAGATCTTTGACAGTCGTCAACAACGGCACGGTTCACCGACTGTTACAGGTAGTCAGTGGCCCGAAATTCTGACAAACAGCCTTACCAAGGGATATCGTATCACCCAGTACTAACTGGGTTGTGGAGGTCAGATAGGTAGTCGCTCCATGTAAAATACAGGTATTCAGCTGCACCCGGTTAGACTGGAAGCCGACTAACAGAGTTGGAGAAAGGCAAGGCATATGATGATGATGATCTAAGTTTTGGAAATACAGATTTTTTAAGTATAGAGCATAATGTCAAGTTATTGATTACGTGGTGATTGTTTTACTTTTCAAAATCAGTTATTTACAATTTTATACCTGCCTTTAAGGGCATTACATTGCTCGATGACCTTGATGATTTAATCCCTGTACTGGTTTTTGTTGACTTGCCCCGCACGTTTCGCAAAATTTCGGTTTTTATTTATTATTTAAAAATATTAAAAGAAATAACAGAAAAAAAACAATACAGATTGTTAAGTATATCATTACGTATTTGTTGTTACAAAATTCATGCCGATCTATTCAGCCGTTACAGAGATAATTTACAATTAAGGTTGAAAAAGGACCTATTTTCTACGATTAACCAAAAAAAATTGAAAAGGTTTATTAAAATTTTAAACAATACAATTTATTTGTGATGAACTTAACTATAACATACTTTTTTTACACGGAAAACGCACGAAGGGATTCATCAACAAATTTCTTTGAACATACGCTGTTTTTGGGATTTGAGCCATGTAATGCCTTTAAGGTATATTCTTTCAATATAACCTTTACCTATTGAAATAAACTAGTTCAGCAATACCTATTTAGTTTATTTTAAAAATAAATGGTTCTCGTTCTGAACGTTCAGCGACGGTCAAGGTCTCAGAATAAATAGCCAGACTGCCTTCTAGTTGTTTCTTTTTAATATTATTTTGTACCTATCAAATTATTTTTATTTCGTGAAATGGAACTCTGTAAACGTGATGAGTATCGACTATCTAAACATGGTCGACCATCATTTTTTCTTCCATTCAACCCTGTCAGCCGTCATGGTATCATTTACTCTTTCTTTTCATATCATTTCATCTTCATATCATTTACTCTTTATATTCATAACAGTGTACATTACCAGTTGACTACGTTGAGGAGAAGTTTTTTGACGCCATTTTTTAAATTTATTTTTAAGTTAGTTAGTTAATATAGGTTATTTTAGTTTGAATAAATGAAACAATTTCTTTTCTGATAAAAAAAAAAAATTATATTCATATCATCCATTAATTATTTTCTGTAAAAACCGGCCAAGTGCGAGTCGGACTCGCTTATGAAGGATTCCGTACTATCGTAGTAGGCGAGCCCCCTTTAATTTTTTAATTTATTTTTATTATTTGTTGTTATAGGTTTTCCTGTAATCTATAGGCAAAGAACTTATTTTTTGTATTTTTTTTTTCTAAATTTTCGTCCCTGTAGTTTCGGAGTTAAGAGGGGGGAGGGGGGGAGAATGGTCCATTTTCTTAAATAACTTCAAAACTATAAAAATTATAAAAAAATATATTAGATGCTCACAATGTGCCCTTTCATTTGATGTGAAACACGATATAGTTTCTTTTTGATTTTCTTTTTTTTTACCTCCCAAAAGTGGCCGCCATGTTTAAAATTCATTAATTTACGTTACACGTCCGTCTTTGTCTCACCGAATTACATAGGTATGCGTACCAAATTTCAACTCAAGCGGTCCAGCAGTTGCAGTTTCGAAGAAAATTGGCTGTGACAGACGGACAGACACGCGAGTGAGTCTATAAGGGTCCCGTTTTTTCCTTAAGAGGTACGGCACCCTAAAAATTATTATTACTACTTACAGTACTTTGTTAAAGTTTCAGCAGAAGCCATCTAAGAAGAAATTATATGAAACCTTCGTAGTGATGCTTAAAAAATAATATTAAAGGTTATTTACATTATTACGTTCAAATAGATACTTTGCTACTATTGTTGTGTGTTTAGCAAAAGAAAACTTACAAGATACACAGAGGTCATAAACTCTTTACTGTTTACAGGTTAAAGTACTAAGAATCTTAGTAATATATGTATACAGTTTAAGTTGCTTTAACACTAAAACAAACATTAGTATTTCGAGTGCCAGATAATCTCACAAATAAAAGGAGAAAGCTTTGTTTTGTTACTTGAGTTTTAAGATTCAAGATTCAGGGACTTCGAATCACAACTTGAAAAGTTTTTAAGTACCTATTAAGTACTCTTAAAGAAACATGAGCACTTACTATTTTTAGATGGAAGCACTCTTTTTTGTGCTTTTGAATGATGCCTTATGGAAAATGAATTATGTTCATCATTTTGTTATAAAAGTAGTGTGCGATATTTTTTTTTATTCTGGACATGGTATTTTCTAGTTACGGATATATTGAAGGTCAAAGTTCCGACTTTTTACACTTTTTTTTAATACAAGTATTATATTGTTTCTCATTGTTACTTAGTTTGACCAAAGAAACGATGGATGGATTATGTGAAGGATGATATGGCAAGAAAAGAGGTGTCTGATGAGATGACGAGTAATAGAGAAGTATGGAAGAAGAAGAAGACATGCTGCGCCGACCCCAAATGTATTAGGATAATGGCAAGAGAATGATGATGTTACTTAGTTTGATGTACAGAATGCTTGATGCTTCATGATGAGTCTGTTTATACCCTGTAGGTATCCTGAAATAACATAGGTAGCCCTTTCATGATGTATGAGCATATCAGCCTATGACATTCCCTCTGTACGTGGCCCAAGTGTTGCTAGTTGTATGTCACAATCACAAGTCATGTCTTCGAATTATTGGTTCTACTAGCCTCAAAAAAAATCCTCACGAAGTTTTCATTCGCCGTTTCTAGAACAGTGGTGATGAAATAAATTACACTAAATACTCTTAATTTTTTTTTTGGCCTTCAGCTCGTCGTGCATACGGCAGACATGGCCAGCCCACTCTCAGCTTAGCTTAGCGGCTTTTTGAGCAACGTCAGTAATTTGTGTTGCGTACATGATCGGTTTGTTTGGATGTGGAGCCCTGACACAGGCAGAAGACGTCAATACGGTGACCAGATAAAAAAAAAAACAATAGACACAATTTAATAGAACCACAGACATTAGGTATTTGTTGAAACGTTCCGCATTTATTTCAATACCACTGGTCCGTCGACAGCTGTACAAAAGCCATACAAATCAGTTTACATGAATATAATTCGTTAATAGTCGGTTTGTGGTGACTGACAACCACAGGTGTGGACCGATTCTGACTTTGTACAGGGAAGATGCAGAAGCTCCACCTCTTAATGGAAAACCTATTAGCAAAAAACAGAATCAGAAGTAATTTATTTATACAGGATGTAAACGGACCGTTCACGAAGCCGTCAACCAAGCATTCTGTACATGAAACTAAGTAAGTTAACGCAAAAATCACTGATGGGAAACGACTTTTTTTGGGGTGAATAATCACGTTTTACGGTAGCCTAGGACTCAATGTAACGCTCTCAAAACATTGTGCTGATGGGTGCATTGAATAGTATGGGGGTCGTGAAGGTGTTTAAAGTAAAAATCTTACATTAAAAAAATGTATTAACCGTAACTAGAAGGTTCCCAGGTATGGTCTAGAACAAAAAAATGATCGCAATGACGGGGAAAACAAGTCCCTTTCGGCTTCGTTAAGGGTCTTGTTACATCCTTTATTGGGCTAAGAACTACCACCGTTTAGATGTCAAAACTACTTTCAACAGCCCCCTAAAACACCCTTCGAGAACTCCCAGTATTTTCGTTAAGGAGAAAAAGTGGCAGAACAAACTCCTCAATAACACATCTGTCTGATAAGCTAAATGATCGTTTACCAGACCTGATAATGAATTAAACCAAGGATTCTTCTTATTAGCGTGTCGATGGCATTCTAAACTAAGTCAGAATTTGATTACTTACGCCTTCAGTAATGTCCATCAGATTTAACCAAGGTTTATAACACCCGTATCTTAAAATCAAAGTAATAACTTAAGTAAAAGACACTATTTATGATACGATTTTTATTCTGAAGCTTAGTAATAATTGCTTGAAGATAGAACTGTCAAAGGTAGAATCCTTAGCTTTACTTTCTTTGACGGTTCTTACTTCGTTTAAATTCTTGTCTATTGCATGAAAATGTTTGCATAAGCAATTGCTTGAACTCAAGTAATTACTTTAACTCGATTAAAAGTGGCGACACTTTTAGTTTTTTTTTTTTTTTTAAACTTTGCCCAACCCACCCATTTCGTGGGTGCTTTTAGAAACATTTAAACTCACATACACAAACAGCCAGACCCGGAACAACTACCTGTAGGTCATACAAATTTTCGTTCCGTGCGGGGATCGAACCCGCAACACGCAGCGCAGCAGTCAATCGCTCAGACACTGCGCTAACCGTGCCAACCGTGCAGACTTGGGGTAGGCCTATGTCCAACAGTGGACGTCTTTCGGCTGAAATGATGATGATGATTAAAAGTTCAGGTGTAAGTATTAACAGTCCAGCGGAAAGTCATTTATGAATCTCCAACTGAACAGGTTTTTGCTTCTTCTGCTAACCTCGGTCGGGAGTCTGTTGAAAGACTCCTTGGTAACTTATGTTCAAGTGGGGGTTTGGAGTAGATTTCAAAGCCACCGATCCTAACTGCTGGGTAAATTAACCTTCTGTAGTGTGAATATTTAGTCGTTTGTGTTATCAATGACGTGTCGGCTTTTAATAAAATTAGCGGCCTTACCCATTGTTTTCATGTTTGCTACAAGTGACCGATTTCTGGTATGTGTGTGACGTCATGATGTCTATTTGTAGTAATTAACGAGCTTAGTGATGACTGTCTTATTGATCCTTTGAGGTAGATTAGAAACATCAATGTTATGATTAGAGAAAATTAGAGATGAGATTTTTTTTTAAATTACAGCCTTGTTGGTCTAGTGGTCGCAAACGCGACTGCTGAGCGTGAGGTCTTGGGTTTGATGCCCAGGTCAGGTAAACTGTTATTGGGTTTTTTCCATCAGAAATTTCTCAGTAGCCACGGACTCTGGATTTTTGCCTGGTTGATGGCAATAGGCTCGCCCTCTATGACTTAAACATAACTGGTGAAAGTGGGTTGTACTGATGGATACACTTCTGCTTAGCCCTTCGGAGATTACAGGCGTAATGTATTGTTAAGTCATGACATTATTAAAAAAAAAATGTGTACGGTATTACAACAAAACATCAAAACAGTTGTTTAACTAAGAGCTAAACTGCAGCGATGAAAACACGATCAGCTCATCTGATCAAGTTCAAGAGCAGTCAGAGTCATATTTTCTTTGGAATATTGGTACTGACAGATCTTGTATGCCGTTTAAGTGTGCTCGCCGCGTTCAGTTTCTTCTGTCAAGTCTTAAAATACCTATCATATTGATCCAAGAACACTATGACACAATTGTTTTGTCCAATATTTTTCATCATCATCATCATCATTTCAGCCGAAAGACGTCCACTGCTGGACATAGGCCTCCCCAAGGGGGGTTTTGCCATAATCACCACGCTTGGCAGGCGGGTTGGCGATCGCAGTATTTTTGTTATAAAAAAAAAATAAAAAAAAAAAAACACAGAGAACGCTGCTGCCCATTCACTGGTAAGTCCCTTAGTCGCCTCTTACGACACCCACGGGAAGATATGGGATGGTGCTATTCTTTACGTCCGGACACCATACAGAACAATATTTTTCATTTGCTTGAAAAAATTACAACCCGTGAGATATCGCAAATAAAATTAATAACTAGCACATTTAATATTAAACTTGAAAAGTACTAAAAAACTTTGATTAACTTATTCACCCGAAGAGACGAAATTTTTAAAAACTTTAAAAATTACATAAAAATTTTAAAGACTGAACTGAAATAATAATTCAAGAAATGACTTTCTTCGTGACACTGCTTTCTTTAAAGTTTTGTCAATTAACCAACTTTTTATTGCATTCAGTGGATATTAAAAAGTTCAGACTTTAACTAACGCTTTGGTAGATGAATCGGTAATCTTGACGGCACGGTTGGCGCAGTGGCTGAGCGATTGACTGCTGCGCTGGGCATCGCGGGTTCGATTCCACAACGGAACAAATATTTGTATGGCCTACAGGTAGTTGTTCCGGGTCTGGCTGTTTGTGTATGTGAGTTTGAATGTTTGTAAATGCACCCACGATACAGGAAATTCCGAGTGGGGCAAATCTTTATAAAAAAAAAATCACTATGTTGTTAATAGCAGACAATCCTTTTAATATGGCCATGGGAAGGGACTAGAAAAAAGGACTTCTTCTTTTGAGAGAATCAAAAGATACTGCTCCATTTCATTGCTACAATATGGGCTGACTATACCAAAGAACAGTTAGTAACCGACGAGTTGACGAGTTATAGAGAAGTATGGAAGAAGAAACCGCCGACCCCAAATAAATTGGGATAAGGGCATGCTTTATCTTATTCTGAATTAGATATCAGGAACTTATAGGTAGATAAAGGACAGCCATTGTAAGTGCATGCTCAAGACAACAGTGACATCTGAAAATCATTCAAACAAAGGAAAACAGATAAGTACGCAGTAAAGTGACAAATGTCACATATATTATGCAATTTTCTACGAGAAATTCGACAATGTGTGACACTTGTCACAAAAGGTGATATAGGCATAATACCAACAAGGTCAAAGATAGCTAATCATTAACTGATTACAGAATATTTTAAAATAATATCTCACGTACTTCTCAAGTTCAAGAATTACGACAAAGAACAATTCATGAACGAACGAGCATAATAGTTTTACAACTGATTACAGTGTGATAAGATAGGCGGAATAATGCCTAACATTAAGATTACGAATGTACAAAAAACAATGATGTCAAAATCGCGAACAGGTTGAACAATCTCCACTTTAATCTTGGACATATTTAAATATTGTAAATTAATCTCTTTTATTAAAATTTACATAAATAAATCAAAATACGAAAGTGAACACATTCTCTGTTTTCATTAGATACCGCGATAGTACGGTGGGCCGCACATCAGTATAATGACGCAAATACAGTTGGTCGTGAGCCCGTATTCGGGGGCTCGAAAGACTTCACTTGAATTCGGGCACCCTATGGATTAATCGTACTGACATACGGGCTAACGACTACGAGTAGTTTGAATGAAGTCGAGTACCTGCGTCAGCGTGCACTGATAGACGTGAAAGGAAAACTTGCGTTGGGTAACCGAAACGATGAAGCTGGGCTAGATTGCCCGAAGACGGGCATAGTCGACTCCGTTAATTCACACTTGGTCGTTTGCCCAAATTCCAAAAGCAATCGAATTCGGTAGAACGACCACGTGTTATTGCACCATAAGTGTCATGATACATTGATCGACGGTGTTCGACTAGCTCCAAGAAAAAGTGTTACCACCGAGGAGCCAAACCTATACTTCAGTCTACCTCATCTGCCTAGCCTTTTCCCAACTATGTTGGGGTCGGCTTCCAGTGTCACAGTATTTTAAATGGAGCGACTGCTTATCGGAACCCTACAGCCCACTTAGTACTGGGCCGATACCCCTTGGTAAGACTGGTTGTCAGAATTTCGGGCCACAGACTACCTGTAACGACTATGATGCAAAGATGTACAAATGACAGCCGGGACTAACGGCTTAACTTGCTTTCCGAGGCACAGAGAAAAATCGGTGTGTAATGGGTGGTCACCCATCCACGGAAAACCTAGGCAAGCGGCTTTACCTAACGATCGACCCGAGCGGCTGTTATTATTTAGTATATCAAATGTTGAAAACCCTGCAGTCTAGATTCTCTTTCTTTCTGTCTGAAAGTAATACAGAGTTCTTTGGGTGAAAGCCACGTAGCTTACATGCAAAGACTTGCTGTTTACGTACCTACTATATTATTCCATTTTCTTGCAACGCAGATTTGCGGAAATTGAATTTTTCAGCCGGTGATAAGAAGCTTCTGAGTTTTTTTATAGCAAGTATCAACTGTCTGATCTTTAACGTATTAACTTACCCTATAGTATATTATATACAACATTATTTTTAGTATATGCGAAACCTGAATACACTTTGTTCAGATTAAGTAACTAAATGGATTCCAATAATTTTTAAACAATGTTATATTTTGTCCCAAAAATATTTAAAAAACTATAAAAGTTGGACAACGAGCGACATTAAGTACCTATCGCAATCATTTAGGTACCTAAAGCCAAATTATTATTATCAATAACCTCAAGACGACGCCGGAGACGCGTGCGCGGGAGCTCTGCGTGGTGGCCACGTTTTTGTGCGGACAACCAGGTAACAGAACAAGCTTATAACTTTGTAATTTTTCATGATACAGTTTTGAAATTTTGTACATAGAATCTTTACATTAAAATAGAGAGACACGTGTTTCAGGTTTCGCATATACTGAAACTAATGTTGTATAAAAATGTGTTTGTATTTTAGTAGCTCATTTACGATGCGATTTAATCTCCAGATGAGAAAAAAATTGCAGTTATATTACATGATATTTTTGGGAAAAAAAATATTCAAAACACAATATAACGACGCATTTGAGATACACATACAGTGGATTTGCACATTAATCTTAATGATTATTCTATTTTTGTACTGATACAAGTATCGGAAACACTCGATATAATAAAACCGATTATATCTCCAATGACTGCCTTGTTCATCTAGCTGGTGGTACTGCAACATGCGGTTTAGGGTTTGATTCTCATGTTGGCCAAAGGTCCAATTTCCATCAGCAAATCTTCAGTAACAGTCCTTGAGTCTGGATGTGTACCCAATTGATACTAAACTGTCAGACTCACCGCCAATACATAGGGCCTAAGAGCGTTCATACAAAAAGTTGGCAACGTCGCAAATAACTGTCAAATATTTACCTGATTTAATTAATTTGGCAATATTACTGTATGGGAATAAAAAATATGGCTAACTAGTGAACGAGCGACGTTGCCTACTTTCTGTATAAACGCTCATAAACATAACTGGCATTTAAACGTGAAATTGTCTTATTAATCGGTGAAGCAGCATTCAATCGATTGAAAGTGAAATCTTCGCGAAGTAACCTTGAGACCTCGTCAGGAGCCAAATGGTGGAAGCCGTCGTGCAAGTATGTAGAATTTGCAATACGTCTGTCCTATTCACACATGGCAACGACGACTATGTGAAAGAGAGAAGAAAAGATATCCGCAATTTCAATTGTGTAAGTGGTTTGTATGTAATGTAATGAAGAGTGATGTGCCAAAATGGAATTAAATTGAACTCTTTATTTGTTTTGATCTACATTTTTAAACACGATGTACCTCGGTAATGAAAACTGAGAGTGTGATTGTTGGTTATATTATAGTTACTAAACTTCTTCTTCTTGTCTTACCACTCAATAAAGAGAATCGCCATTAACTAGCTTGTTAATCGAAAAACAAAAAAATCAAGGTCTAATCAAATTATGTAAGCTAGTAATATGTTGTCTTATTCTTCGTCGTTCCTTCACTGTTGAGGATCGCAACCACATATGACACGTCTCCAAGCGTCGAGCTTCTCCTGCAGTGTGCACTCTCCAGCCAGATCGTGGAAAGCCGTTTGTACTATGATGTTCTTTCAGAAAAATACATGAGTGATGGTACATAATTAAATAAATTCACGTTTACATATGAGTTTCGCTGGCTTATTTAATTTGATTCCTGTATACTTCAAGTATCAGAAAAGTTTTATCATATATGAAACTGTTTTTTTTTTCTATGGGACGTCTTAATTGCGAAAAAATAATCAGCCTTCACACACATTTGTGTCGAGTAGAGTATTGAAGTTTTGTTTGGGACAAATGCTTATATTTCTTTTTCGATTAGTTAGTCCCATGGAGATCGTCAGTTTCATGATGTGAATCAAACCATTCTGACTTTTTTCGTGTGGTTAGTGCCTAACCTGGTGTCAGAGTTTTTATACCGCTCGTGGGCCTCAGACTTGGCTTTACATGCTGTCGTGAAATATTCCTCAGGCGTGCTGGTTTGGGCAGCAGCGTTCTCTGATTCTACAACAACCATACTGCGATCGCCAACCCGCCTGCCAAGCGTGGCGATTATGGCAAAACCCCCCTTCTTGGGGGAGGCCTATGTCCAGCAGTGAACTTTTCGGCTGAAATGATGTGCTGGTTTGATTTCCTCACGATGTTGTCCTGCGCCAAACCAAGTGATCACCTTTAATTTTTCGGATTTATGTACGTATTGTTTAATTATAATTAATGTTAATTATAATTGGCCGTCCGACGGTCACACTGGTCACAGCAATCACTGGTACCACCTACCTTGCATACATATGCAAACATACCTTTTCTGATGAGGGTAAGCAGGAATAACAGAGCACCACCGGCTACGTACGATCCTTATCCTCACAAGTGGTTGGAATGATTAAAATTTTTCGATGCACGCTTTTTTTTTTTAGGATTGGATATAATGACCCCCTCCCCCCCGCTCTGGACGGAGCAGAAGGGAGTCTCAGACTTGTACTGACTAAAACCCATCCATGTTCCTTCTTTGCCCTTTGTGTTCCAGGGCCGCGGTATCTCTTTTGAACAGTCCCGCAGCCCAACAGTCCCGCAGTCCATGCACGCTGTGTACAGTGTAGACAAGACTACTTAGCCTAGTAAGACTGAAGAAGGGTACTACCAAAAATGGTTCTATAAAAGTCAAGAGCTTTTACGACTTACGACATTTCATACAAACTTTCAAGTCCTTAGTTATCGAAATGACTGAACGAATTTTAATGAGTTTTTAGACCTAAGCTTTTTAGACTTATGTATCTTTACATAGGTCTAAAAAGTTTAAACAGAACATTTTCGAAAAATAATGGTAGGTACTTACAGTAAACGCTCACCGACATAGACTATGTTGTCATACTTATCGTGATTCTAGGTTAATTGACACATAATTTTACCATAAATAAATAATAACTTAGGTCCTATATACAAGTTACTATAACTCATTTATGCACGCCGACCGTTTATAAGATAATTGTTCTCTAATACCTTTGATATTTAAAATAATGACCGCATAATTAAGAATCCTAGCAAGTTTAAAATTATCAGAAAATAATAAACTACTCTTTTAAAGGTCATCCATATTATAAAAATCTGCTGCAGTAGCGAAGGGTCAATTTTTGTAAGAGGTAAGCCGGAGTACATATCTTTAATGTGATTATATTATTTGTCTATAGAATATTGACTGTGCCATTTTTCAAAGGGAAACCGGTAGGAATCGAGTTGTTTAGAACCTTCGCCACTGCTACCAATTCAGAAATCAACAGTAAAATAGAAAATATTATTTGTTTCCCTCTTACAGTAACCCAAGCAGTGAACCTTATTACAACAAAAATAAAGGTCATTTTACATTTTGCAGTGATGTAAACATAAGTGATATAACTCTTATATGATTTTACTAGCAATCGTAGAATTTTTGCCTTTGTGCGTCCTATGTAGTTTAAAATTGATTTATCGTTGATCTAGTGGTCGAAGCTCGACTGCTGAACATGAGATCCTGGGTTCGATTCCCAGTTGAGGCAAAGTGTTATTGAATAATTTCATCAATAATTTCTCATGAGCAGCCACGGAGTCTGGACTTGAGCCCGGTAGATGGCAATAGGCTCGCCCCCTATTACATGGGACTTAAACATAACAGGTAAAATGTGGGTGTTACTATAAGGTACACCTCTGCCTAACCCTTCGGGGACTACAGGCGTGATGTTATGTTAAATTATGTTCATCATTGTTTTGTTTTGCCCCACAAACTTGAATAGTATTGGCACATACGGACAGAATTAACTCATGAAATAGTTATATTTGTGGTTTTCCGTCTCATTGATAAACAATACGCATAGCACGTGCTTATGTAGTGCTGCTATTTTTATTACATCGAAATACGCTTAGCTCTAACTTAAACAATGACAATATATATGTTTTTTTTTTCTTGTGGTTAGTGCCTAACATGTTGTCTGAGTTTTTATGTTGCCCATGGGCCTCTGGCTTGGGTTTACATGCCATCGAGAAATATCTCTCAGGCATGCTGGTTTCCTCACGATGTTTTCCTTCACCGAAGCAAGTGATATTAAACAATACGCAAATGAATCCCAAAAATCAGAGATGCGTGACTTGGGTTCGAACTCGAGACCTATGACTTAGCAGTCCGACGGTCACTCAGGCTATCACTGCTGATGAATATAAATAATGACTTACAGAAAGGATTTTTTTTTTCTAATATACTTAAACAATTTAAATAATCCGTTCTATCTTTAGTTTAACCCTGGAAAAGTGCAAAACAATCATTAGGAGAATTAGGAAATTTTCAAAAAATACTTGAAATATACATTACATCGACAATAGTAAACAAAGAAAAAGACCAAATTGGCGTTTAATGGATGCGCGCAGGTCACACTATTACACCACAATATATATTCGTCGAATTTGAAGTTATTCAATAACGAACAAAAAAATCCAAAAAAGTGAAAAAAAAATGTTTCGATGGGCGAAATTTTTTTTTTAACCTTCTTCTCTAGTCTATGAAAATCCGTCCACTATAAACTTCGTTCCACCCTTTGAGTGTTTTTTGTCTAATTGCACTCGGCTATGAGAGGGGCTCTTAGCATAATAAGCCTATAATGTTCCCACTGTTGGAACACAGGCCTCCTGTCTATGAGAGGGAATGGGCTATAATCCACCACGCGGGCCCAGTGCGGGTTGGTAGATGTCACATGTCTTCGAATTTTTGGTTCTAGGGCATACCGGTTTCCTCACGATGTTTTCCTTCACCGTTTTGAGAGCAGTGGTGATGAAATAAATTACACAAAGTAATACGCCTGCCTGGGTTCGAATCCACGACTTACTGCTCGTAAGTCGGGACCACCACCACTGGGCACCCGCTGCTCTCTAAGGGCTCCTAATCAAGCAGTAAACAATAACGGTAACAAACAACAAAATCGCTACTATTGGAAAAAAACTATTACTACATTATACACAAATGAGCAACATTGTGCATTAATTATATTTCTATTTTTTTACGTTTAGGAAAAATTGTTACTAATGCTTAAAACTCTGGCATGTTTTAGAAAATGAAAGGGTTTTTTTTATTCTATTTATTTACAACGACTAAAATAACACTCGCCTTCTTTATAGTTTTTAGTATAACAGTAAATCTGATCTGGTTTAACCGATAGCTGTTTCTAGTTTCACTCCATATTAAAATCACGATTCACCGCCATTACTGAGTCGTTATGTCATACAATTATTTTGAGCATCGTGGTTGCGTATCAGTGGCTAATTATAGTGTAAATGATGCCTTATTGCAGTGTTACATGATATTGTGCACGCATAATACTAGGATAACATTCACTAATAAATTATTATGTTTCACCACAAAGAATGGCACTGAACACATACTGTTATGTGGGTGTACAAAAACGGCTAACGGTAAACCCTTATCAAAGCCCTGAGGCACTAGTTCTTCCCATCATTGCGATATTTTTTAATTTCTGAATCATATTTGGGAACCTGCCGCGGGACTGTTCGAAAGAGATACCGCGGCCCTGGAACACAAAGGGCAAAGAAGGAAAATGAATGGGTTTTAGTCAGTACAAGTATGACACTGTCTTCCGCTCCGCCATATGATGATTTCCCAAATAAAAAAATAAAAAAAAGCCTCTCTGACCCCTGTACTATTCAATGCATCCATCAGCACAATGTTTTTAGTGCTTTACATTGAGTCCTACCGTAAAACGTTATTTTTCACCCAAAAAAAAGGGTTCTTTGCGAGTAATAATTTTTGCTTAGAGTTACTTAGTTTGATTTACAGATTACTTGATTGACAGCTTCGTGAAGGGTCCGTTTACACCTTGTAGATCGCTCACATCTGCCTGTCTTTCGGGGCAAAAAAGATCAAATAACGTGATTTTCCTGCACCACTTTGTCAGCTAGTGCAGCCCAAAAATCTAACAACCAGCTTTACAACGAGTCTCCCAATAACTCGGTTGTAAATTTCAGAAAGGAAGTCGTTTCATGCAAAACACAAATACCAGCTGCACCTGAAAAAGCTAGCCAACATCTTGGCGCGCTAGTGACAAAAGTCTGCGATTATTTCGACGTCCGTTATGGGGTTGTTGTTTTATTAAAGTAGGTAGAAGCTGACATTTAAGTCATCATCTGCCTAGTCTTTGCCCAACTACTTGGAGTCGGCTTCCAGTCTAACCAGATGCAGCTGAATACCAGTATTTTACATGGAGCGACTGCCTTTCTGACCTCCACAACCCAGTAAGTATTACGTTATACGAAGACTGATTGTCAGTCTTTCTGACTACCTGTAACGACTGACCAACTAAGCTTGACGTGCTTTCCGAGGCACGGAGGAAACTCGATAATGGGTGATCACCCATCCACGGACCAACCCAGGCAAGCGCGGCTTAACCTGAAGATTGACCCCGAGTGGCAGTTATTATTCAGCCACGAGCTTCTCATTTAAGTATACTCAAAAATAATAGTTGCACAAATATCTACCTACGTCATTATCCTCTTCATAACACCCTCAGCCACGTTATAACAACGTCGATCACGTTGTGAAATGGAAACCTTTTAAAAAAACTTTGAAAGAAAGTAACCCATTGTCATATAACGGATGTTTCTGAGAAAAATATTGTTAACAAGCTATTTTTAGAAGAGGGAAGGGTGAGTCGACTTATGTCATCGGAATGACGGAACAATATGCCATGGCAAGGGAATAAAAAATTGGTACGGGGAACCTTTACTTAAATTAGATGGAGGTGGATCACGTAAATAGCTTTGGGGTAAAAATAGCATGATTACGTCCGCCAAAACGTTTTTGAAGATGTTATGACAAAATTAAAAAACTTTTTGCAAAAACGAAGCGGACTTTCAAAAAAAACACTAAAAAAGAATAAAATAACTTTACTTTAGGAAATCGGTGACTTTGTTTGTTTCATTGACTTTTTTGCCACCGACTTCCGAAAATAAAGTAATTTTAGACATTTTTTTGTGTTTTTTTGGAAGTCGGTTTCATTTTTGCAAAAAAAAAATGTTTTACCCTTTTTACATTGTAACTAGAAATTATTATTGAAGTTATATTTTACCATCATGACAACTTGGGCCAAAAAGAAAAAAAAAAGAACTACTGAACCGATCTTGATGAAATTTATGGGACCAATCGGAGTTATAAGATAACATTACATGATATACATTAAAAAAAAACTTCCTCCTTTTTCTGAAGTCGGTTTAAAACATGTGCCTAATACTACTCTTAAACGTAGTTTAGATCTGCTGAACGCGTTCACTTGCATTGATGAAATTCGGCCTAAGAGATTTTTGAACAAGACTAGCTATCCCAACAACATACGAATGATAAGGCCAGTAAGGTCTACTTTCTAAACCTCAATTTACATTAGTTTTTGGCCAACGAAAAATTTTTTCACGTACCTACTGAAAGTACCGCATACAAAAAAAATTGTATAAAAAGTACCGCAGTCCCAAGAATCAGAAAAAAAACTTCTTATAAAGTTCAAGGACCCAAAGAAGACCCAAGCATGGCAAAGACGTGTTTTTCGACAGGAATTTCCTCCTTGTTCATACAAAGGAAAAACCTGACTAGAAAATGTAACAAGCAGTTTAAGGTACTTGCCCGAAACCAAACAGTGGATGTATTAAGTAGGTATGCTATTTTCAAAAACGCAAATTCAATATAGTTCAAGGACCTATAAACTTTGAGTAACCTATGTTAGCTTACACAATACTATAGACCGACCGCTTTAATGAGTCCTCCGCCGTGACCTATCAAGGGCACATTAAACGTTCACAAAGTTCTAACAATATCCCAAAGGTTATTTGCTTTAAAATTATTTGCTTTAAAATAACCATAATCCACGTAGGTATTACGATACTAATTGAACCAATACGTGATCAACTTTCAGAATATTTATTTATTTATTTATTTATTTAGAAAACATGGGAGACTTACAGCTAAAACAAACAGATCAAGGACAGTACAATAGTCTGAAAGCCAATTACAGGTCTCCACTTTTAAAATACAGAAAGAAAAAAAAAAGTAAATTCTATGGACATTCACACCAAGTTACTATATACTACAGCATAATTACTCTGTTGCTCACACTGCATAACAGCCATCATAACAAAATTAACTACATGAAAAAGCTTCGACTAATAAATAAATATAATATTCCATTTAAATTGATACCTTCGCGAGGACTCATTAAATTCGGTCGGTCTATAGTAACGCGATGCACCAGTGCACACGAAATTCAACAATTACCTTTGTAAACTGGTTACATTATACAATTTGATAGATTATTTTAATTTATATATACTAAACTATATACTTACAATAAAAAGTTGACTACTTTTATCTATACTATATTAATATTATAAAGCTGAAGAGTTTGTTTGTTTGTTTGTTTGCTTGAACGCGCTAATCTCAGAAACTACTGGTCCGAATTGAAAAAATATTTTAGTGTTTGATAGCCCATTTATCGAGGAAGGCTATAGGCTACATAACATCACGCTATGACCAATAGGAGCGGAGCATTTATGAAAAAAGATTGCAAAAACGGGGAAAATCCAAACGCAGACGAAGTTGCGCGGGTCAGCTAGTTTGATAATAAAACGTGGAAGGGATACCGACACTAAAACGGTTACCACGTAGTCAGTACATCATTCTGAACCAGCTGAAAACAGCTGTTCCATACACCCTGTTTAATGATACAAGTTACACCTTTTAAGTTTACTGCAATTATACTGTAAACTATTCGAACTAGGATACTAATTCCTTTACTCATGGCTCGTTAAACTTCAGTCAAATAAATTGAACTCTTTAATTTGCCTAGTAATCCTTTTCCATTTTCTTGGTTTTTTAAATGACTGTTATTAATTTCGTCTATATTTACCTACTCAAAAAAAGATTTAAAAAAAATCTGTTATAAAGTGGACAAAAAACAGAACTGGTCCACTGACTCCCAAAATATTGAATTGTGCTTCATAGAGGTTTTTGACTTCTAGAATTTTTACTTTGGAGAAAGGAACTAACGATTTGATTGCCTAATCGAATGCTCTATTCTTTATTTAAAAAATTAAAAAATAAAATAAAAATCGTTTTTTTTCCATTTCTTTCTTTTTGGGCAAGCATCATACCTCTTTGAATAAGGCTATTTAAAAAACATCTTTATAACCACAAAGGCATGAAGATAAAGTTAAAAATACCAGCTGCTTGCGTCCTATTAACCCAGATGCGGCTAAAACTTCGCTCACATGGAATTACTTCTACATTATATGTACATGTAATTACTTAGGCCCGTACCTACCTATGTACCTACCCACTGAGTTCAACCTAACGTGGCGGACGATAAGCAGCTCTACTTTATTTATTTTTCTTTGTTTTTCATTTGGAAAATTGGTTACTGCTCCACTTCGTCTGGAAATTGCTTTGAGTTTTCTATATCGGCATGAGTCATGTGCACTTTAAAGACAGGGTGTAACCAGACCCTTCACGAAGCCGCCAAGCAAGCAATATGTACATCAAACTAAGTAACTTTACGCAAAAAATATTGCTGGGAAACAACTTTTTTTTGGAGTGAAAAATCACGTTTTACGGTAAGACTCAAAACATTGTGCTGATGGATGGATTGAAATAGTACGGGGGTCGTGGAAGTAAAAATCTTACATTAAAAACAAGTATTTAAAAAAAAAAGTTCTGAAAATGTTGGAACTTTGACCCCCCATATCTTCGTAACTCGAGAGGGGTCCCAGGTACATTCTAGAACAAAAAAAATATCGTAATGACGATGACGAGGAGAACAAGTGCCTTTCGGCTTCGTTAAAGGTCTTGTTACACCCTTTATAGTAACTATAGAATAGTTTTAATGACGCACCCCGGTGTAAGTCCTTAGGTAACATTAAGAAAGGTATAAAAAATGAAACCTCTGCCAAACTGTAGGACATAAAACAGTTGGTAGCGAACACAATCTACAACTTAGAGTTGTGGCTGAACTGCTAGACTTTTTTTGTAAGTGGCAGCTCATAGGTCGACCTAGGAGGTTGTCGTCTGCTTAACCGGACTATCCTGTGGGTGCTTTGAGTGAACTACTAGCTTCTACATCATCATCATCATCTGCCTAGCCTTTTCCCAACTATGTTGGGTTCGGCTTCCAGTCTAACCGGATGCAGCTGAATACCAGTATTTTACAATTTTATTTTACAGCGATAGCCTATCTGACCTCCACAACCTAGTTAGTACTGGGTAATACGATACCCCTTGGTAAGACTGGTTGTCAGACTTTTTGGGCCACTGACTACCTGTAACTGCTAGCTTAATATTTTTGTTTTTATTTTTATAATTCAAAAGTGTCAGGTAACCGGTCTATTTGAAATAAATGATTTAAGTTTAAGTTTAAAAGTTGGTGGTGGGTATAGGACAAAGCCATACAAAACTCCACTGTATTTATTGTACCAATTAATTACTTATTATTTCCTTTATATATTTCTTCCAGAGCTTTAGTGCAAGCTATTGGTATACCAGACCATCCATCGCGTACCATAATTTTACATTGACATTATCAGTCATCTTATGTTCACAGAGGCTTCCTATCTATGAGAGGGAATGGGCCGTATTACACCACGAGGACCTAGTGCGGTTTGGTTACGAATTTAATGATTATATATTATGAGAGCAGCGGTGGCCCAGTGGTGGCGGTCCCAACTTACGAGCAGTAAGTTGTGGGTTCGAACCCCGGCAGGCGCATTACTTTGTGTAATATATTTCATCACCACTGCTCTCAAAACGGTGAAGGAAAACATCGTGAGGAAACCGGCATGTCCTAGAACCAAAAATTCGAAGACATGTGACATCTACCAACCCGCACTGGGCCCGCGTGGTGGATTATAGACCATTCCCTCTCATAGAGAGGAGGCCTGTGTCCCAGCAGTGGGAACATTATAGGCTGATTATGATGATGATGCTCACGCTCTATTATTCCTATCTGATATAAGAACGACTTATGGTCAGATAACACAAAAGAAATATTTTACCTTCCTCAAAAAAGTAACCTTGCAGTCTAACAATAAATAACGGGAAAAAACCGACCAAAGAGAATTCACAATATCAAACGTTATCAATTTCTCACAAGGAAAACCAAACGGTACCTACTCTGTTGATAGCAACCTTTGCCTTTCTGATTCAATTATGCACAAATAAAGGAAAATAAATAGCTTTTTAAAATAATCAAATTATATCTTGATTCTATTTTGGTAGGAAATTATGTAAAAAGCTGAAAAATGTTTGAAATTATATTGCGTGGATTTTGTGATTTTGCCCTTCAGTTTCTTTCGATCCTGTCAAAATGATGAGGGTCTGCCGTTTGACTGCTGTAAACAGTTGAGACTGTTAATAGTAGTCAACATACTAAGGCTACATAATATGGGTATTCACATACTCTTAGTTCATTGTTAACACGAAGCTATGGGACCGATTAAAACTTTTGAAAATGGAACTTAAAAACGTAGCTATAGTAGGTACACCTATAGTAATAAAGGAAGCCATATTTTTCAGAGCAGTAAATCTTTCGATTCCTATCTATAGCTCAATGATACTTAAGTCGATGATAGACTATTGTTGACAAATAGGACGGCATTCTAGGAAGTGAATGATTACCCTCTGCAGCATCAAAAATATGCGTAGTGCTGATGCTTAATTGAACAGATTCATGGGCTTAAACTTTCATTCCTTCACTATTATATAGTGTTTTTTTCCTATACACACGTGGTACCGATATAAAACAAACGTAGGCTCATAACTTGCTAGTATAAACACAATAAACAGCGCTTACATCATGTCAACAGTAAAAAAGCAGGGCACGAGAATCATATGTGGCGAACTACTGCCGCTCTAATTGTAACATAAGTCTATATACCTCCCACAACTGAAACATAACCTTAACAACTTCGCGCTAGAGTTTAATTTTGCTTGCAATAAAAACACTAAATATTTCACCAAGTTTGCTAAAGTGTCAACCGTTTGAATTAAGAAGTTGTCGCTTGAGTTGCCAACGCCTATCACGAATGTATGGTTTAAATTACTACACTTAAATGTATAAACAATCTGTATGTGTTTTAGTGATAAGACCAGAGACAATTATAAGTTGATCTAGAGGGGTGGCGCTGTATGTCAAGAAAAGTGACAGCTAAACGTCAAATTACATTTAAAATTTAGTTTGGTTTTTCGCCGTCTGTCATGTTCCACTGGTTTTTATAAGGAATGCGAGGTGCAGATTGAAATACAAGTAATAATTTATGTATGTATCTACGTATGTGTGTGTTTGCGGGTGTGTACCGTATTCGCAAGTCACTGTGTTTTATTTGGGTCATGTGTGTATGTGTGTGTGCGTTCATAGGGGTCGTAACTTTTTCCCTTTGAAGAGTGTTTGGGCTTATTGTTGTAGTAGATGGCTTTAAGAGTTGTGTTGGTTCTGTGTTATCGTTCCTTTTTTTGTGTGTTCAGTAAGCCAAGGAGATGGATTATTCACAGATTTGAGTCTCGGTATACCGGATTACCTAACCCCATGCAAATAATTTGGACAGTGCAAGTAGAAGATTATTAAAAAGAGAATTCTCTTCGAGTCTAGTAAGTATGACGTTATCAACCATAGCAATGGTCGTCTAAGGATTCAAGCTCCAAGCTAAACTAACACAGCAATACTAACTTCAAAAACACATCGTAAGAAAACATTTTTTTTTTTTTTTGTAATAAATAAGCTTGCGTTTGGCCGCAACTCGACTGATGTAAAGCGATGACGCGGCCCAGGGTGGAGCACGCTTGCCTAGAAAAAACCGATTCTCTCGAATTTTGAATAGATCCATATTATAATGATCAGGAAAGAGAGAAGCCGGCAGTGATGTATCTAGAACCAAATATCTGAAGACATGTGGCATTGCTCCATGCTATTCTTTTGTTTGTTCATTTGTTAAGCCGAAAATATCATAAAAGATGACATTAGTAACCACACCGACATTTCTAGGGTTCCGTACCCCAAAAGATAAAAAAAGAACCCTTATAGGAACAATTTGTTGTCCGTCTGTCTGTGTGTCTGTCCGTGTGTCTGTCAAGACCCTTTATCGGGAACGCGTGTAGGTATCGAGTGAAATTAAAACTATATGCTTTAGATCTACAGTCCCTTGAAGCTGTGAAAAAATCAAACTTCTAAGTTAACGTAAAAAAAAGATACGGCCGTTTATTCCGCAAAAAAACGTATATTTCGAAACTCTCAAGGGATTCAAAATTTATAGGGTACCTTCCGTTGACCTAGAACTATGAAATTTAGCAAGTAATATCGTATTATACTAAAAGTACAGGGAAAAATCTGAAAACCGTAAATACGCAGTTTAATAACAAAATACCTACAAGTTTATACGGAACCCTCAGTGCGCGAATCAAACTCGCTCCTGGCCGGTTTTTTATTTTTGGACTCATCATAATTCAGACATCACCTGCCAACAAGTCATAGTAGGTCACGAAAAAGTGCAGAACAGCTTTCTACGTCCATCATTACATATTCTGAACACTTGTTTCTACCTTGGTGAATACTAATGCGGTTTTTTTTCGTAGTTATCGGAGTTCGCAGACTTTTGATTTTTACCGGGACTGACTGATACATTAGGATTTCTTATGCATACTCAGAAAGAAAATAGTAGTATAAAGGGTGTAAATAGACGAAGCCGAAAGGCCCTTGTTCTCCTCTTCTTTAAGATTTTTTTTTGTTCTAGACCATAACTGGGAACCTTCAACTCCGCCCCTAAGATGACCCACTGACCGAACCTTTTAGTTACGAAGATATTGGCGTTCCAACGTTTTAACATTTTCACAAGTTTTTTTTTAAAATACATGTTTTTAATGTAAGATTTTTACTTTAAAGACCTCCACGACTCCCGAACTATTCAATCCATCCAACAGCACAATGCTTTGAGTGCGTTCCATCGAGTCCTTCCGTAAAACGTGATTTTTCATCCCAAAAAAGAAGTCGTTTCCCAGCAATAATTTATGCGTAAAGTTACTTAGTTTGATAGCAGTGAAAGCCTAGTGGTGTGACCGTCGGACTGACACGTCATAGGTCTCGAGTTCGAACCCAAGGCACGCACCTCTGATTTTTCGGATTCATGTGCGTATAGTATAATTATCACTTGCTTTTCGGTGAAGGAAAAACATCGTGAGGAAACCAGCATGTCTGAGAGATATTTCTTGACGGCATGTAAAGCCAAGTCAGAGGCCCATGGGCGGCATAAAAACTCTGACACCAGGTTAGGAACTAACCACACGATAACAACAACAACTTAGTTTGATGTACAGTATGCTTGGTTAACGGCTTCGTAAAAGGTCTTTTTACACTCTGTATAACTTCCCGGTTCCGATTCTAGTGTTTGCAAGCGACTGCTGAGCATGAGGTCCTGGGTTTGATTCTCGGGTCGGGCAAAGTTTTATTGGTTTTTTCCATCAGGAAATTCTCAATAGCTGCCACAGAGTCTGGATTTGTCCCCGGTTGATGGCAATAGGCTCGCCCCCTGTTACATGGGATTTAAACATAACCGGCGAGATGTGGGTGTACTATTAGGTACACCTCTGTCTAACTCTTCGGTGATTACGGGCGTGATGTTATGTTATGTAACTTACTGATTTTCTAATTCTATGAGAGTTCGTTATACTGTCTAGATAAAAAAATAGAAAATTACTTGAAGATCGTTAAAGGGTTTTTTTTTAAAAGACGTTGCCCCTTACTAGGAATTCCTCCTGTATCGTGGGTGCATTGCAATTGGTGCATTCCTTGAAATGAGTTCTAGAAGACCCACCCAGTTTGAACTTCAAATTGTAGGGGTCAAAATTGTTGCAAATTAGCTCCAGTACAACCAATTTCAAGGATTGCACCTAATGTGAAATCTCCATATTGTACGGTAGGATACACGTCAGTTTCAATTTAATCGTAACGCCATCCAGTAGCATATTTTGCTCCAAAATACTTCAGCATTCATACAACAGCTTTCTTTGAACTATACCTCGTTTACAAAATAATGAAACCACTCTAGTTAAGACCATCACTAGTCTAAATAATATAATCAGCGCTTATTAAAATCCGAGAGCCGTGGCCAAGGCGCTTATCCACTCAGTCTTCATTACAAAACACTTCATTTTTAACCTTGCAAGTCAATTACTTAAAGTGATGATCGTCGTAGAATAATAAACGAATGCGAATTTATTCGCATTAAGATTCATATACAGTATTAACGCGAATTTAAATTCGCGTGTCGATTTAATGACAAGTTGCTTACCTGATTTGAAGCATGTTCTCTTGTTTTTGGTTTTTCGGATTTTGCTGTTATGTAAATAGAATATCACGCATGTAATCCCCGATGGGTTAGGTAGAGGTGTACAACCACTAAAATGACCCACCCATGAAATGTAGGTGTACTAATAGTACACCCACATTTCGCCAGTTATGTTTAAGTCCCAAGTAATAGGGGGCGAGACTTTTGCCATCAACCGGGCACAATTCCAGACTCCGTGGCTGCGACTGGCAAATTCCTGATGGAAAATTCAATAACAATTTGCCCGCCCCGGAAATCGAACCCAGGACCTCATGCTCAGTAGTCGCGATTGCGATTACTAGACCAACGAGACAGGCAAGGAGTTACGTAAATACATAATATTATGGGACATATTCGGAGGAAAATGTAAATAAATAATAGTATACCGGAAGGATAACATTTATTGGTAACATCGGGTAATAATATCATAGTATCCGTATAATGTGCTTGATCTTTTTGGCGTTTTAATTCCCAAACATGTTAACAAAATTATGTGTTTCTGAAAAAAATACTGTAAAACCTGCACATAAAATGCATTTACGCTACAACTTTTTTTTAATGGCTTCAAGTCATTCTGAAATCATCTTAATTAACAGTAATTTTAAGTTGATATTTGTTCAAGTTACAGTAACAAGGATTTGAATAGATTGTAGATAATTTGATGATAAATAACCAGCCTGTAACTGTTGATATTCCCATTAGGCAATGGATTATAGCTTGTCGTTAAGATCCTGAAAGTTTAAGTACCCTATTAACAGCTTTCGAAGGTGAAAGGGCCTTCTATCCTAAACTATAAATAGGTGTAAACTATACAGCTATAGTTTACACCTATTTATACGAAATTGTTCTAATAACTTTGACCAATTTCAAGCTAACTTGGAGTTTGTATTGGATTAAGTAAAGCTGTGGAGCAACCCACTCAAAAGCCCGAGGCTAAATAATAACAGCCGCTCGGGTCGATCTTCAGGTAACGCCGCGCTTACCTAGGTGGATCCGTGTCCATACCGAGTTTCCTTCGCGCCTCGGAAACCCGTTGGTCCCGGTTGTCATTCATAGGTCTTTGACAGTCGTTACAGTGGCCCAAAAGTCTGTCAACCAGTTTTAGCAAGGGGTATCGTATTACACAGTACTAACTGGGTGTGGAGATCAGATAGGCAGTCGCTTTGTGTGAAATACTAGTATTCAACTGTCCGGTAAGACGGGAAGCCGACCCCAATATAGGTGTTAAAAGGCTAGGCAGATGATGAAAGCACTCAAAATCAGATAGAAAAAACAAAATAAAATACATAAGAAAACCTTCTTATAACGCCACAGTACTTTCACAGATATTTACCCGCTGAGTTAGCATTACTTTCACAGTGATTTTAATTTTCTAATCTTTAAGGTTCCTGTCACTGACAAGTGTGTCACAAGTGAGGTAAAACAACCATCTTCTTCTTAGCGTGTCGATGGCAATCTAAATTGTGTGGCCCAGAACTTAGCCACGACTTTAGCGCCTTCAGTAGCGTCCATCAGTTCCTGTAGTGAATAAACAATAGGACACGCAGGACACAATATTAAGTGCCCCATCGTTTATGTAACAGCACCACATTTACACTCCAGGGCAGACTCATCACCTGAGCAGATTTTCCTTGCTGCGGCCAACCTGTGTCCGGAGTCTATTTAAAGGCTTCCAGGTAACTCATGTCCAAGTGGGAGATTTCCAGCAGGTGGAAGGGTTAGGTAACTGTAGTGTATCTATTTAATAGATATGGAAACACTGACTCACAAGTAGTCAGGTAGCTGTCACTAATGACAACTGTCAGTCACTACGAATGGCGGGAAGGTGAAGCGTACCCTGGACTGGGGGCTTGGTGGTGTGGTGAGCCTGTGACATAGTTAGTAAATTGTGTTATCAGCCTATTAGCTCAGTTACAAGAGGGTTTTATAGTAAGGAAGCACTACCTCGCCATAACTTTAGTCTTTCCAGAAAGGACTATAGTAAATGTTTGAAAAGGTCAACAGTTGTAAGTGGCTTCGTCGTAAAAACTAACGTCAACAAACAAACAAACATACCACATAACTATTCAAAGAGTTGCCAAAGAAAACATGTGCAATACCGTCAAACGACCCCTAAGGTCATGCATACAGGTTCTGCCGACATCGCATATGATTTCAAAATTGTTTATGCAATTCTGCTGAGTTGTGGAGCCCTAGTTTCAATGTTTGGCGAAGCTCGGAAGCGAGAAAACATGTAGATAGATGCACATGTAGGTTGTGTAGCGGCACGTGTAGACCCTTCCGTGCACAGGGGTGTGAGAAATAGGGTGGAAAATTCATCATATTCTATAGAAAAGGGAGGATCTTTCAGATCAGACGGGTGTTGTGTCTGGTGGGCTACTGCCGATATTTATTGTCGGATTGCTATCATCGTCTGCCTAGCCTTTTCCCAACTTTGTTGGGGTCGGCTTCCATTCTAACTAGATGAAGCTGAATACCAGTATTATACATGGAGTGACTGCTTATCTGACCTCCACAACCTAGCTAGTACTGGATAATACGATACTCCTTGGTAAGTCTGGTTGTCAGACTTTCGGGCCACTTATTACCTGACTGTCAAAGATTTACAAATGACAGTCTGTCTGCCCATTCACTGATTAACCTAGGCAAGTGCGGCTTAACCTGAAGATTGTTCCGAGCGGCTGTTATTATTTAGTCACGAGCTCCTCTTGCAGTTGGCAAGTGTTATTTGTTTTTTCTGATCAGCCAACATCTTCCTGCCCTTGTCCCATTCTACTTGGGGACGGTGCAACACATTTTCTTCTTCCATTCTCCCCTGTCAGACGTCACGGCATCATTTACTGCTTTCTCTTTCATATCATTTCTTACACAGTCCATCCATCTTTTCTTTGGCCTTCCTCTCCCTCTCCATGCATAAACATTCATGTCCATCACTCTTTTAGTCACATGCGTTCTAGTCAGCCATGCAACGTTGAAATTTAATTAAAAAACTAGTTTATTTCGTGTGTCAATAACAGTTGGTTTGTAGTGCTCGTACATAGTAGTTCAGTCACAAGCTTGCTTATAGTTACAAAATATAGCTACTAGTAAGTGCGTGACTGAGCGCCCGACTGTCGCCTAGGCCGACAAATTAGCAATTCTATTGCACTCAGACCTTGTCGCGTTAGTGATGTGCAATCGTCTGCGACGGAGAATCATTGATACCGATACCAGGATTTTATTTTTGGTGTTATGCTTCACGTCAATAATCGGAGCAGTTTTATTTTGATAAATAAAAATAAAGAGCTTTTTTGGTCTAATAAAACATCTTTATGTTATATAATAATAAAAATAAATAATTGCGAACTTAGTAAAAACTTTTGGGTAAGGTAACTACCTACACAAATATCTTCTAAAAATATATGAAAGGTTACTAACTTGAAAGGTTATCTTTATAAACCACTAAACTTCGTCTTGGCAAAATCTTGACCTACAAATGTCAGCAGGAGCCAACCATATTATTTTTTCCTCTTCTCATTCTGCGAGGAATTTATGCTCACAAAGATTGCATCACAACATAAAATGTATTTCGTATTACACAACTTCTAATTATACGTTTCTGTATTATAAACATCCATCGCCTTGCAGTTATTAATAAATTAACAAATCGTCGTTCCTTTCGTGCTTGTAAATTAGATTTATAATGATGAAACGTACAATTTGGCGTCGATACCAAAAAAGATATGAGGTTTTTTTTCAAGGCATGCAACTGGTTTAAATTTTTCAAATATGGAAGCCGAGAGCACTGTTTTTATTTTTTTATTTCTTCAAAAAGGCCTGTTGGCTTATTTTATAAGCAGTTTAAATCTGATTTTTTTTTAGGCAAATGGCTAGGACCGAAAAGGTAATGTTGCTCGTGACTTTTTTAGTATTGGCAGGCAGTAAATTATCAAAAGTGCTCACACAGGTGAATTCTATTGGCCATTCTCGTGATAGATGTCTTGGTTAGATCTTGTGGCACTCGTATAGATCGATTGGCTGGTCTTACTTGTGGATAAAGAAAATTCTGTTTTCTAAATAAAAAAGCATGGCTCTTTTTATAGAATCTATGGAAAGTACCAAGTAATTTAATTTTAATCTATGGCTTTACTTTGTTTATGATTTCGTACCAATTTCACTTCCTTATTTAAATTTAGTTCAGTATTTCTAAACTAGTTTAATTTAAAATTTACTAGCTATACGGTACCTACTCCAATAGTTTCTATTTTTAGCTTGGTTTTAATTTATCGCATACATAATTACTCCAAATTAATTAGTAATGCATTCTACACAAACAGACAGTCTATTTCATAACAAACGGCCTACTTTGTTTCACACGTTATTATTTGCCAATTGCAACCACTAGACCAATCTAGTGGTTGCAATTACGACTGCGACTGCGAGCATGAGGTCTTCGGTTCGATTCCTGGGTCGGGTAAGTTGTTACTAGGTTTTTCCATCAGGATTTTCTCAGTAGCAGCCACGGAGTCTAGATTCGTGCCCGGTTGATGGCAATAAACTCGTCCCTATTACATGGGACATTAACATAACTGGCGAAATATGGGTGTACTATTAGGTACACCTCTGCCTAACCCTTCGGGGATTACAGGCATTTTTGTTATGTAATGTTCCATTACTAGGTCTGAGGCCTCCTCTCTTTATGTGAGACTGCCGGGCCATCACACCACATAGACCCAATACAGACTGGTAAAGGTCACATAACTTAGATTATAAGGCTTTAGGACATACATACCTGTTCTTGGATATTAATCATCATAAAACATAATGGAACATTGATCTTCTACAAATTCTTTTCCCGTCACGTCTTGCAAAGTCGTCGTAATAGATCGATTGAGCTACCAACAATGCGGATCGGTTTAAGAAAACCCTACTCATTGTGTTCCCTACTTTTGCACGAAAATTTGTCATTGCGTTCGTGAAATATCGGACGCTTTCATACAAAAATAGATGATTTATCGGTCCAGTGATCTTGATAATCGAATATCGATCTTGATAAACCGGAATCTTTTTTAAGAAAAAAAGAGCCTAACGAGGCCCATTTGACTTTTTAAGAGTTTTTTCGGTAAGCAACACTTTCTCCGCTTAACTGTATCAATAAATCGTAAAGTAATCTTTGGTACTACGAAAATAAGATTTATAACAATAAGTTAAGGTCGAAACTAATAGTTTGAGGTGCCCTTGCTGGTGAAATATGCCTCGATGGAAGGTCACTCGGAACTAATGGAAAATGGTGAAAAGCCTTGACATCGAATAACTTTGGTGTTGTTAATTAATAACATATTCGTAGGGCACGTGCGTATTGTATTGAATTTGGGGAAATTTTGAAATTAATTGATTTGTTCGGAACCATGTTTGTTTATGGTAAGGTTTCCTTATTCTATGTTTGTGGAGTAGAAAACCGTACGATAAATACTCATAAACTATAAACTACGTAGTAGTTTAGTCTTGCTACTATTGGCGTAGAATGGCGTAATACAAACTTGGTTCCGAACAAAGCAATTAATGTCAAAATTTGCCCAAATTCAATACAATACACACTTGCCTCTGTTGTTGGTACACGCAACGACCAATCAAGCTGTACAAAACCAATATAAGCGGATCACATATAGTAAGGAAATCTATACATAGCGAGGTCATGTTACACTGGATATGTAGATATATCTCGATATGTCGCCGTGTGTACACTAAGATCCACTAAAAGAATACGTTCTCAAACCACATCCCTCGAGAAGAGCAGTGTCGTTATTCCTTATAGAGAGTGCCAAATCTTAGATCGCATTGCTTATTCATTCATCATCATTCCGATCTAACAGATAGACAAAGTACGGTACTAAATTTGTTATTCATGAAATGCTGTGCCATAAGATATTTACAATGTCATTAAACTTTAATGGGTGGATTAGAGATGCAATAAAATGTTTACCACCTTTGTAAGTATGATCAGCCTGAAGCCAGTCAGCCAGGCTACTGGTGGGACACAGGTTCTTATCCGCGACAGAAAATGGTCCGTTATGTACTACAAAGGCCCAGGCCTAGTGCGGCTTGGTAGATGTCACAGAAAGAAAGAAATGTACTCAATAGTACAGCCACGTTTCGCCAGTTATGTTTATTAAGTCCCATGTAATAGTGGGCGAACCTATTGCGAAACCGTGGGTGCTACTGAGAAATTACTGATGGAATAACCCAATAACAATGTGCCCGACCCAGGAATCGAACCCAAGACCTCATGCTCAGCAGTCGTGATTGCGACCACTAGACCAACGAGACAGATTTCACATATCTTCGATATTTTTTGATCTAGAACATGGCGGTTTCCTTGCGATGTTTTCTGTCACCATTTTGAGAGAATCTTTGTAAGTTACGTTTCTAAAGCAATAAACGCACGTTCACGTATAATATTTTTATTTAATTTGTCTTATCTAACCGTGGCATCACTTGGACCTTATCAGAATATCAGCGCTGTGACATTTATAGCTGGTACAGCACCATCCTGAGATAGGGGCCTTTTGGCTTCGTACAGGACCAATTTAGTTTAATGTACAGACGCCAACAAATCAAGCTACCACAATCTGTCAAAATTCTTCAATAGATTTTCAACTTTGTCGCTAAAGCATTAGGTTTAAGGTTGATTGGGAAAATTTGACAGTTTCGGGTATCTTGATGTGCTGGCGTCTGTACATTATGTCTTATGATTATCAGTAAAAAGAAAAAAAACTCGTTTTATTTAATTATGCTCTTTATTTTTGTATGACACCTAACATCAATAATAGCTAAACATTATCGTCTACAGCGCCTATACATACAAATCCACTTTCATCAATATTGGAAACATTACCTACCTTTCAGCCAAAAGGTAACCTTAGTATCTATTTTAGTTTCTTCATAGCATATCGCGTTGCCTTCGTGCCGATCTAGACATGAAACCCTAATAGAATATTTCAATTTATAGTAACGTACAAATAAAAGTTGAGTGGAAGCAAGTAAAGTACTTGTAGACACGTCTATGTAGTAAATAAAGCTTAGTAACAGAACACAAGTAAATTGGAAAAACGAGTATTTTGTACTTATTATTGAAGACTGCGTCGTTGATCTATTGGCCGTAATCGGTACAGCGGAGCAAGATGTCTTGGGCCCGATTCGAAGAATTGGTCGTGCAAAGAGTTATGGATTTTTTTTTAACATTGTATTTTAAAAATTAGATGACATACGGACATTTTTATAAGAACTTGTTTTAACATTCCATTTTTATTATTTTTTTTAGTTTTTTTTTTATTATTCACAGAAATTAGATGACATATTATTAATTATTTTAAATTGAATGTGGATTATTACTGTTTTAAATTTTTTATTCCATCTTTGACATGTTTTTTGATTGTAATGTTTTAATGGTACTTTTTTATTTTATTTTTACTAAAATTCTATACAATGTATGTTGTTCTGAAATAAATGACTTATGACTTACTTATGACTTATGTAGTTTTTCCATCAAGAATTTCTCAGTGCCTGGATTTTTAATCGATTGATGGCAATAGACTCACCCCTATTACTTCGAACTGTATGGTATGCCTCTCCCTAATCCTTTAGAGATAAAAAGCGCCTGATGTTATAAATATTAAGCTGTTCAGTTGGTAAAAGAAAACCCGATTCTGGGTTAAGTTCGCCATTGTACATTAAGCTATATTATTGCAATTTGTATGTATATTTTTTTATTTTGTGTGCAATAAAGAATAATAATAAGTTTTCGTTTTAAATTTTTACATAAAGTTGTGTATTTTTTACCTAATATTTTTTTAGAAAATGATGACAACCTGTCACTTTCAAAAAGATAAAGTAGGTAAGCGTTTCAAATATCACTTTGATGTTTTTGTGTATTCTACATTATACACTGTTTACAACCGTTTACGAAACATCAAGACTTATTTCCACGGTACCAAATCGTTAGTAATTATTTTCCCATCAAAATCAACGTACTGGAAACTCATTTTGGGTAATGTTTTCTATGTTCTTTATTTAATAAAAACTCAGGCGATTGTTTTTTGTTTTTATTGTGTTGAACCGTGCCTAGTCCAATGATATAACAATACTCTGGGTATTGTACTAGGGTTACCGTGGGGTATCTCGGTTGATAAGCAGAATGAAAACCAGCACTATGCTGTGGGCCCCCCATAGCACAGCATCATTCTTAGTGGTAATAAGCTTATCGCAGTCACGACGTGCAGTTTTTATTCCGTCCTGTTGTATATTTGTTATGCGTTGTATGTTTATTGTTTTTGTCATTTTGTTTACACGTCTTGTCTCTGCGACAAATTAATAAGCATAATAATCAGCCTATAATGTTCCCACTGCTGGTACACACGGCCTCCTCTCTATGAGAGGGAATGAAATTATTTTTTTAGGAAAAAAAAAATATTTTCTTTCTTACTTTCTTTTCTTTTTTTTTCTTTCTTTCTTTTCATTTTTTTCTATACTTCTTGCAGTCGCTCCATGTAAAATACTTTAATTTTAGACTTGGTTTTGTCCCAGTACACAAACAGTTAGTAAAAGACGCAGATGAGGAATACAATAGGCTGCATTCCAAATAAAAAGTTTTCACAGTAAAAGCAAGCACTCTATTTTACCATTTCTAACAAACTCCACCGAAACTGAAACCACCATCAATCAATTGATACCGATACCAACATTCCGGTATCAATTAAACACACATCAATCACATGTCCCATCCCTACAGAACATGACAAACACACTATCATTTAAATAGTTTACATCAATCTCATAATAAACTGCTATAAACTTTATGTCACAGCATAAATTATTTTAACGAGCATCATTACGTGAAGATGGTCCTACTGAACGTAAACCGTGTTTATTGTTAGTCTGTGAATGTTAGTGGGACACACGTTTGGGTTAATTACTTATCTTGAGTGAATAGAATAAGTAAATAGGTACTAATGATACTGGGTAGACCTTTGTTATAGATTAGGATTGACCCGGTTATTAAGAAAGTAGTATCACACCTGGTTGTATGTCAATATTACAACAGACCTACCCACCACCACCACCTACTGCACCACCGTGGTATCCACCTTCTAATAACAAAATATGGAGGAGTAGGTCATCGTTGAATCAGAAAACAAACAACAGTCCCAAAAACTCAATCCATACTTAATAGTAAAAATGCTAATGTAACTCTGTTTGTTACCTTTTCACGAGTAAACGGCTGATCGGATCGTTATGAAATTTGGCAAAGAGATAGATTATGTCCTGGGGAAGGACATACCCTATCTTTTTTATGTCAAGTACGCAGCAGCAACAGCTAGTGTAGAATAATTTCGTTTCCTCTTCTTTTTTTATATCTGTCGGATCCGGTCCTTGGTACGGACCAAGGACCGGATCCGACAGATATAAAATGAAAATACACTGGGTGCGATACACTGTTTCTATTAAACTAACAAATTACTTGAAATTACAACTTAACATAATAACACGGGGCACAATGAATCGGGTACAGTTCCAAGACGTCTCAACTCCGCTGCGATCAGACACTGAATGTCGTCCTTGCCTCGAGCTGTAAACACCTCTGACACATCATCATCATCATCATCATCATCATCTGGTGACATCACGCGACCTAATTACAAGTCTACCCACACCACAGCGTGCTTCTACAGAGCCCTGACGTTAACAGTGTATCGCACCCAGTGTATTTTCATTGCACGAAACCCATTTTCTGCCCACTGATGTGCGAGCCTAACGGAATAAATCCTGACAATCCGACATAATATGTCGGATATTATCTATAAACATATCGTAGCCTGTGCTTTTCCTTTTTTGCAGGGCAAAACCCTCTTACATACACACTTTACTTTACCGAGGGCTGAATTTTGAAAGAAGTCGCTCCCTTATCCTGCCAACCACGCCATAGTCTGCCGCTTTGAGAGAATATGTCATAACATAAAAGAAACCAGGAAGGAAAGTGGTTTACTTGTCTTATCACACCCTATCACAGGTTACTTGAGATGGAGGCAGTAAGACTTAGCAACAGCCACTATCTATGCGATAATGTGTGATCTTTACACTCACCACGCATTACGACACGCGTGTTCAACACATCAAGTATTGACACACTTACTTGTATTAATTATTATATTGTTGAGTTATGTGTTTCCGATGCATTTTGTTCTTGATATACGAGTACTTACTTGACAACAGGAATTATTATAGAAGCAAAAAGACTCAAATGGAATTGGACAAGTAACGGGAGCCCTGGGTAAAAAATAAAGAAAATAAATAAAAAACTCACAACTCAATGGGTACATGAAGATAGACGGCACCGCTGAGACCGGTCCTGGAAAAAGTAGCGAAATAAACCCCTTGCTACTGAGAAATTCCCAATGTAAAATTTTAATAACACTACCCAACCTGGTAATCGAACCCAGCCCCCGTAGCATGACCACCGTAGATAAGGATTTCTTTGACGGAAGGATCGACAAAATGACAGATTGTGTAGACACAATGACAGATTTCTTTGCACTATCTGTCATTTTCTCGATTCTTCCGTCAAAGAAATCCTTGTCTACGGTGGTCATGCTACGGGGGCAGGACTCCGAGCTCATGATAATAAATAGCGTTGAAGTTAATTTACCGTCGTTGAAGTTCTAACACCACGTAAGTCATTTTAGGCAGTTGACGTTTTGATTTTTGATGCCGTTTGTGTGTTGTGTGTGATTGGCTGAAACAAGCACCGTCTTTGTCTATGTTGAAGTGAACACAAATTATAAAATGGTATTGTACCATTACTTGGTATAATTATGCAGTTTTTTTAATCTCCTATTGCTATTTTTTGCTTATGTGCTGTTAGAACTTCAACGACGTTGTGCTGATCCATATTATTACAACTATCTTTTATGATATGCTTTTTCAAATAGTATCTAATGCCTCTCAAAAGTTAACAAAAGAATCTTCCCTCATTATTTTTCTTTCAACAACATCAAAGAAAAAATCACATAATTTAACAAAGAAATAACTCTTAGATGGCTTCCAGAATAAATCAAGGAGGATTTATTAAAGTACAGTCTCATTCGATAGTCTAGACTCCTTGGGCCACAGATTGAGCAGAGATTTCTCCATCGATCGTTGCCTTGACTACGAGATTGAACTATTAATTCCACTCTTAACTGCATTAGGGGAATTCTTTTGAAATCTCTTTTGTAAAAACTCTTATTGTATCAAGATTAATTCTTTATTGGAGACTAGCTTTTGATTACGACTTCGCCTGCGTGTAATTCGGTCATTATCCCACGTCAACGTACAGACGTGAGCACATCAAGCTACTACAATCTGTCAAATTTCTTTAATAGATTTTCAACTTTATCGCTCAAGCATTAGGTTCAAGATTGATTGGGAAAATTTGACAGTTTCTTACTTCAGGTTAGGCCGCGCTTGCCTTGGTCCGTGGACGGGTGACCACACATTACAAACCAAGTTTCCTGCGTGCCTCGGAAAGTACGTAAAGCCGTTGGTCCCGGCTGCCATTTGTATATCTTTGACTGTCGTTCCAGGTAGTCAGTGGCCCGAAAGTACGACAACCAGTCTTACCAAGGGGTATCGTATTCCCCCGTCTGGATAGATAGCCAGTCGCTTCAAGTAAAATACTGGTATTCAGCTACATCCGGTTGGAATAGAAGCCGACTCAAACATGGGAAAAGCTAGGCAGATGAAGATGTGTGAAAAGATAACAGATAGACAGACGAGAGTTTATTTCACATTTAAATATTAGTATGGATCTTTTTTTTAGAATGCTGGTTTTTAACATCAAAAGCCTTGTCTCATCTGTTTTATGTTGAGTTCAAACCTAACAATACCTAATGCTTTTTAATTTGATGAGAAACGTCTGCCATTTAGTTGTGACCTTCACTATATTAATTGGAAGATATCGATACCTTAACGTTATAATGACTGATAGGATTTCGGGTGTTCTGATTTCCTAAAACAAAGGTTAGAAGCTTACGTTAAGTGAAGAATATTTCATTCCAATAGCCGCTTAATTTCAATCTATCAATCATATTCATTATTGTGGATCATAAGGTGTTTGTATGACGGAGCAGAGATCGGGATAGGTGAAAATTTGCGTACACACCAAAACACACATGTTACACCAGTAACACACTCACACACTATCACACCCCACACCAAACACGAAACACTACCACACTTAAATTCCTTTTTTAAATAATCACGATTTTTTTTAATTTTATTTATTTCTTAGCCAGTTTTAATAAAAAATATTGTAATATATCTAAATTTTATAGTCTACTACCAGTCAGAATTGTCATATTATTTTGTTTATAATAACCAAACTTCTCTATTAAATTTTGACCATGGAAGTCAACTGACTTCTAAGCTTCTTCAGCTTCTACAGGTTATTTACCTAGTTTGGAAGTCAGGCGTCCATTTAGTTTCTTGCAGCCTTTTTTTACCGAGAGCCTAATAGATGTTTTTTTTTTCCTAAATTTTAAACAAGTAAGTAACACGTTGGATAATACCTCAATCTTTATCTTTATTACGGATCTTAAAAATGCTCAGGTGTTACTGAGGTAGTATACACTTGTTGCCTAGGAGTTTAGTAAATATGCTCTAACTATTCAGATCTCTGGTGATGAGCTATTGTCTACCTTTCAGGCATACAATGACAACAGGTCGAAATAGATGTATTTACATGTCACTGGGGTGAATTCGCAAAAGTACTTTTGTTTACACTTTGTTACAAACAATGAGATGTGTTGTGCTTTAATGTTAATATTGTTAATATTGTGTGTGTGAATTGACTATTGCATTAGGTTAATGTAATGATAGTTTAAGGCATTTAAAATAAATAAATAAATAAATAAATAAATAACATTTGTATCACATGTTTATTTGTTTAATTTAGTATCTTTTTTAATATTTTCTTAGTTTTGTATAGCTTATTTTTTACCGATTGTTCGTGAATGTATGAAGATTGTAGACCTTGTACATACTTTCCTAGATGCTTGTTACCATTTGTTAACCTTTTTTTGCACCTGTAGTTACCCGAAACGATGAAGCTGGACAAGTTTGTCAGAAGAATACGTACTCGAATACATTCATTTACACTTGGCCGTTTGTCCGAATTCCGTAGCCAATCGATCAAGGGTAATTGCACCATGATGTTTTAAATATGCCCTGGCTGGAGGCCTTACACTCAAGGCACCCACAGGATAGTCCAGTTGAGCAGCGACAGCCTCTTAGGCTAACCTGCGAGATGCCATTTAGAAAAAAAAAAAAAAAAAAAAGGATTTTTAAATATGATAAGCGCTAAATGCGTTTATAAAGCGGTGATCAGCGGTGCAAGTGGGCCTTTAAATTGGTCGTTAATTAAAACATAACAAAGACATTTCGATAATGCATCAATTAAAAGAAAATGCGATTAACTATAAATATTAAGTACATTAACATTACGAAGATACCGATAACGTGCTGCCAAGGGCATGTTATCAAGACATCGTATCTATTTTAGTAACGTTATTAGCAAATAAATAACATTTTAATATGAAATTATTTACTTTGTTGTCTATATTTGTGTCAGTAGTCGAGTTTATTTTTACCCTATACCTTTGAGAAAACCGTCGTTTAATAGAACGAAAAATTCGAAGAAATGTGACATCAGCACGCGTAGCATGACCACCGTAGAAACGGGTTTTGTCGACGAAAGAATAGACAAAATGACAGTTCAACAAAATAAATCTGTCATTTCGCCGAGTCTTTCGTCGACAAAACCCGTTTCTACGGTGGTCATGCTAGGCGTGCTGTCAACCCGCACAGGACTCACGTGGTGGCATCCGCCTCACTTTGAGAGAGAGAAAACATGAGGCCCTAACACGAGCGCGTGGTATAAACGAGTTTTTAATCGAAAATACAATTATGCTTTAGCATTTTGGTTAATTTGTTTAAAGCTCGTGGCTAAATAATAACAGCCGCTCGGATCAATCTTCAGGTTAAGCCGCGCTTGCCTAGGTTGCCTGGATGGGTGACCACCAAATACACACCGAGTTTTCTCCATGCCTCGGAAAGCACGTTAAGCGTTTGTTCTCGACTGTGATTTGTAGATCTATGACAGTCGTTACAGATAGTCAGTGGCCCGAAAGTCTGACAACCAGTCTTACCAAGGGGTATCGTATTACCCTGTAATAACTGAGTTGTGGAGGTCAGACAGCAGTCGCTCCATGTACAATACTAGTATTCAGATGCATCCGGTTAGACTGGAAGCCGACCCCAACATAGGAAAAGGCTAGGCTGATGATGATTTTAGTTAAATTCTTTGCAACAATGAAAAATATTACATGTGAAACGAGTATTGTCAATTTTAAAATTGACGGATTTACGTTACGTTTCATCATCATCTGCCTAGCCTTTTCCCAACTATATTGGGGTCGGCTTTCCGAGGCACGGAGGAAAGTCGGTATGTAATGGGTGGTCACCCATCTACAGACCAACCTAGGCAAGCACGGCTTAACCTAAAGATCGACCCGAGCGGCTGTTATTATTTAGCCACGAGCTCCTCTACGTTACGTTTACCCCCATATATTATTATAAGCTGATTCTGTTACGTTATGTAATACTTTGCCCGTTTCATTTCTTTGCTTATCAAATACCTACCCTATATCGACATTTCCTTTCTTTGTTATTTAAGCTTTAAAAACTTAAATTTCCTTGTTTCGCCACGTGCCATATGACATACTCACGTTTTAGCTTAAATTATAATTATCGATGTTTGTTTATGCGTATTAGGTACGTGCTGCATTCCAACTCCATGACTTGCATAATCTTTAAACGTGTTTTGTTTGAATATATTAATAGATATTATATTATAGGATCGTAGCAGGTGGCGTTCTGTGGTTTCTGCCTGCTGTATTAACAATTACTTAATTTTACTAGAAGGGCTTGTGCCTAACAGCTGCACGTGTCAATCTTCTAGGTTAAGCAACGCTTTCTGCGGTCGGTCCGTGGATGGGTGACCATCCATAAAATACCGAGACAACTCAGAGCCTTGGAAAGCTTTTTGGTTCTAGCTGTCATTTGTAGATCTTTGACTGTCGTTACGGGTAGACAGAAGCCCCAAAACCTAACAACCAGTATTATCAAGAAATAACGTGATACCTTTTGACTGGGGTTTGAAGGTCAGATACGTAGTCGCTCCATGTGAAATACTGGTATTCAGCTGCATCTGGTTAGACTGGAAGCCTACCCCAACAAAACTGGGAGATAAATTACAAAATTGTACGGTAGTCTACTCAAAAAATGTCATCATCATCATCATTTCAGCCGAAAGACGTCCACTGCTGGACATAGGCCTCCCCCAAGTGTCGCCACATTGACCAAAAAAAATGTCAATACTTCTTTAAATAAAAGTTAAATGAGAGCAAGAGCTCACTAAAAAAAAAAGAGTGTTTTTAAACCACACAAAAATAAAGAAAAAATTCTAAGGACCGATTACATGAATACCTTTTTTCCTGCAAAAAGCAGGACGGGGAGGCCCAAAATGACAAAAGAGCGAAGGGCTAAGGGCGCGACACATGTCAACAACTGACGACGAAAGTGTCGCTTGTCTGTCAAGGCCCTAATGGGGAAAGACAGGGAAAACGCAAGGAAAAAATTGTTGCAAAACAACTTAAGACTTTGCGAAGCAAGTGAAAATGGATAAATTGAAGGAGAGAAGATATGATCCACTTCCTCATTATTGTCTTTCTGAATTTAGTTGTACGTACTGTTTATTGATGACTGATCTCGTTGGTGTAATGGTCGCAAGCGCAACTGCTGAGCATGAGGTCCTGGGTTCGATTCCCAGGTCGGACAAAGTGATATTGGATTGTTCCATCAGGAATTTCTCAGTAGCAGCCACGGAGTCTGGATTTGTGCCCGGTTGATGGCAACAGGCTCGCACCCTATTACATGGGACTTAAACATATCTGGCGAACTGTGGGTCTACTATTAGGCACATCTCTGCCTATCCTTCGGGGATTATAGGCGTGATGTTATGTTATGTACTTATTGTTTTATTTAAAACAATAAGATAGGAGCAATGCATGTCAATTCATTAAATAGAACTGGAATAAAACCAAAATCCTACTAATATAATAAATGCGGAAGTTTGTGAGGATGGATGGATGTTTGTTACTCTTTCACACAGAAACTACTGAACGGATTTGGATGAAATTTTGGACACAGATAGTTTATAACCTAGATTAACACATAAGATACTTTTTATCCCGGTAGTATGATCCTGTGGGACATTTATCGAACTTCAAGCGTACAACTTCCATATTCTGTCATTGAGATAAAATAATGAAATTTTAATTAACGGTGATTGTTTTCAGCCAGACGTTTTGCAAGCAGACTTAAATAAAGATTTATTTTTTGATAAAAATGAATTGTGTTAAAGTGCAGATTATGACATGACTGATCACAACACAACAAAAGATATCCGGCTTAAAATGTAATTTTTATCTTTGATTTCATCAATTTTGGATTAATTGCGCTATAAAAAGCGAATAAAGTAGATGTTTAATTTTTATTAGTATTAAAAACTAAAAATAACTTTCAAAGATAATTTTCTTCTCAAAAAAATATGATAAAGCCAGATATATCATAAAGACTAAGAAAAATAAATGAGGGTTTTTATTTTTCTTTCATTACGCACATTTATCTGCAGAATTTTTTAAGTAATTATTTATCTCTGAGATTTCTCGTTTCTCAGTTATAACGAGGATATTTTTCTTTTATAAAAGAAAAGAAAAAAGATAAAAGGAAATCCAATAGAAGAACAAAAGCACGGGACACGTAACAGGCACACAAAAGCTTTGCACCGTCTCACTTATGAAAGGTGACAAGACTTAAGTTATTTATGGGACAGTTTTTAAAATATTTAATTACTAAAAAATTTACTCATATTTTATGGAGGAGCTCGTGGCTAAATAATAACAGCCGCTCAGGTCGATCTTTAGGTTAAGCCGTGCTTGCCTAGGTTGGTCTGTGGATGGGTGACCGCCCATTACATACCGAGTTTCCTCCGTGCCTCGGAAAGCACGTTAAGCCGTTGGTCTCGGGTGTCATTTGTAGATCTTTGACAGTCGTTAGGAAGTCAGTGGCCCAAAAAGTCTGACAACCAGTCTTACCAGAGGGTATCGTATTACCCAGTACTAACTGGGTTGTGGAGGTCAGATAGGCAGTCGCTCCATGTAAAATACTGGTATTCAGCTGCATCCGGTTAGACTGGAAGCCGACCCCAATATAGTTGGGAAAAGGCTCGGCAGATGATGATTTTATGGATTAAAAAAATACTATTGTAACCTACTGGGGCTGCCTTAATTTATGTATGACACAATGTTTGAGATGGAATAAATATTAAATTAAAGTTAAGGTAATAAAAAAAATATCGTTAAAAAGAAAAGAAATGGTACACTTTTTCAAGTCTATCGGTTGCCTTTTAATAGAATTATCAGTTCCTAGTAACAAATCGGTCAGTAAGACAAGAGTGACAGACCACTAATCGCCATCATTACTGTACCTCACCTCATAATGGAAGGTATCACATTAATGGATCCAATAATTGCCGTATCAATCTTGGCTTGCATCGAAACGTTCAATCATGTTAAGATTGCGTAGTATATTAAATCATTAAAGGTTTGCATGGTTGTGTTATTCTCTGTAAAAAAACCATTTACTTGAACACAAGGAGAACGTAAGGATGATATGCCACATGTTTATGAAAAAACAGATGTGGAAGCCGCCTAAAGATTGGTAGAGCATGCTTTCTTATTTATTTATGTGTGTACACACCAACAAAAAAAGAAGAAAGGAACATAAAGATAGGTACAAAGGTGATGCTTATTTCTAAAGAAATCTGTTCCAGTATACCTGTGAAAGGAAATACAAAAAAAGAGATGTAGACATAGTGTGTAACAGAAGAAGGGAAAATGGAATACATAAAGCTAATACGACTGAATGCAGCTATGACGAAATGCATTGATAATGTTCTTTCACTCTTCTTTTGAAAATTTCAACCATGATAACCTAATGTCAGGCAGAAAAAAAATCCACAGCCGCACAGCGTGTACAGTGAAGGAGTAGGAGTAGAAGTCTTCTCAGATACTTCTCTACTAGTCGTCCTGTCCCCCCTTTCTCCATCTATGTCTGCATCGTCCCTCTTTCTAGCCATTTCATCTTTCACACAGTTCATAGGAATAGGCTGAAAACGATGCTATAGTGGTAATGCTGATAGCAGCAAATGTTATAGTGGTTTCATTCATTAATTTTTAATTAAGTGTTACTTTTACTTATGTCTGAGCATTCAAACAAAAAGTGAAGTGGTTGACCTATACACTAGACTTCGTTTTGTATTGCGAGTCAAGGTCGAAAAGCTTTTCAATGTAAACGAGTGAGCTACCGAGTGCGAGGTTCGTAGAACGATGAAACGAATATGATGAGTGGGTAAATAACACTTATTTTTTTTTATTTTTTTTTTATAGGCTGTTTCCGAATAAAGTTGATGTACCTTTCTCACTATTTGTTATTAATATTCTACAGCTCATAATCGTCTTTGACTGATTTCTAATGCTGGTAAAACTCTCAATTTTTTCCCATACGTGCTGTATTAAATTCCTTCTTTTTTATATTTATTCAACCATTAATTACATCTATACTTCCTCGATTTTATTATTCTGAATCGCCTGACTACTTTTGTTCACCAAATGAATCAACTTGAATATTGCAGAAAAAACAGATCACAGACTACGTTTGACTAGCCGGAAAAGTCTCGTTATTACCTTAAACCGTGGTCCCACTAGCAATCTCCGCCCACACCTCGGGCGAGATGTGTCCCATATACCGGTCGCGTCGTGCTATTTCAGCGAGAACACTCCTTATAAGCCACCGTGCGAAACAAAGTCTTGGCTGGCTCTTCTGTTCAGGTAGAACAATTCACGAAGTTAGTTTGTTTGTTTTAAACAGTTTGAGGTAGTTTTTTATTAATAACTTGTTATTGGGTGTATAATTAGGAATCAGCGTCAATTCACAGTAACACTTTCGACAAAAAAAAAGTGTAATTACAACTTAACGCTTTAAATGTCGATATTTGCGGTTTTTTCATATGAAAAAATTGAAACTAAAAATAATAAGCCAAGGATGAGTTATTGGGGCCGTAGAGACAACAAATGACCCCTCCATTCGGCCGGTTCAATTTGGCAAACGATGCACCAAAAACACTGTCTATGACAAATTTCATCAAAATCCGTACAGTCGTTTATGCGTGAAAGAGTAACAAACATCCACCAGTCCATACATCTATCTATCCATCCTCACAATCTTTCGCATTTAAAATACTAGTAAGGTTACTATTAAAGTAGTAGTAGTTAGCAAAATCTTGCGACAATTATGGCAACCCCCGACAACCGGCAACCACAATGCCGGCCAATGTGAGGGCCGTTTACGTCACCCACCAAATTGAATCTACGAGTAATTTGGGCTAGTCCTCATATCGAATAATGTAGAGCGTAGTGTTACCATGAGCTTACCAGTTAATATTGAAGTTCCGCATTGTGAATAATATGCATTTTTTTTTTGTTTTAGATAAGCAAGTCAGCGTGGATAACAGGTTACCATGCGTCTTTCAACAACTTGGAAAAATACCTCAAAACTGAAACTGAAAACGTTCTGATGACTTAATACGTTCTTCCTTAATTTATTTTTAGCAAAAGCATATAAAGTACGTTAAAAATTTATTAACATGACGACAAACAAAATATTTTTTAAACATTATTGTTTTTGTTTACTAGCGACCCTGCCCCGGTTTCGCACGGGTGTAATGTAGATACTTCACATACATCCTCTTGAATCACACTATCTATTGCTGAAAACTGCATTAAAATCCGTTGCGTAGTTTAAAAGGCCTAACCGTACAAACAGTGGGGGCGACTTTGTTTTATACTATGTAAAGATATCTTTAACAAAAGAGATAATTAACCGATTGTATGGTCACCCTTTATGTGTACCATTTGCGATCGCGTGGTGTTCCTCAGAGCCTGAAGTTATTAATATTCATCAATTAGAGAGGATGTAATCGAATTATGTGTGAACGAGAATATTTGAAACTAAGAACTTGCTTCCAGATATATTACTGACAAGTTCGCACGATTTAATATTCTAATTCGATTCCCATTGGTACTCAGGACTTGAAAATGATATTTTCCATATAAAAAAAACTTTTTTTTATATACGTGTATGTCCCACAGCTGGGCATAGGCCTCCCCCATATCCCTTCAGGGACTTTTCTCCTGCACCACCTCGAACCACCATTCATGATGCGCTTCTAGATCGTCTCGCTACCTTTTTCTAGGCCGGCCTCGGCGGCGCCGAAAAGTTACGATCTTTTAATGCTTAAATTATTCAGGATGTTTGAAATAAGCTCTTATTGCCGTTTAGTTGCTTATCATTGATAACGCAACCTGAACATTATAGAAAACTAAACTGAACCTTGAATGTAATAACAAACTTTGTCATAAATAGAAATGAATTTTACAGTAGGAGAACCGGTGTGAAAAATTTTCAGTCATTATTTATTTCTCATTCAGATTGGCGCCAGATCTAGAAATGGGTCAACATAAAACAACGAGGAAACTGAAAATTCATGAAGCACTCTACCAAAACCAACATTATTAATTTAATGTACACATTTCTGTTCAAAACGATGGTATTTCAGAAAACATGTACACTAAATTGATCCACGTTTGTACCTACTTCCGTTGTACGTTCCAATTTAGCTAAAATTCGCTTCGTCCCAGAAATTAGAGTGACCTCATTTTCACACAAACAGAATAGGAAGAAACGAAAACACTCGAGAATTAACTAGTAATAACAAAATGTACGTTTGTTTGTGTGTTTTAATTGAGAAAAATGGTCTAGAAATTTCTGTTTGGGTCAGCGTACGGTGCATATAATTAGTTACTGTCAAAGATCTGTGTTACCAGTGCAAGCTTACCTTTTTTCAGAGGTGATATTTATGTGCTATATTATTTAATTATTTAACATTTTATACAACATTATTTTTAGTATATGCGAAACCTGAATATAGTTTGTTCAGAATAAGTAACTGAATCGATTCCAATAATTTTTAAACCATGTTATATTTTTTCCCAAAAATATTTAAAAAAGTTAAAAGTTGGACACCGTGCGACTTTGAGTACCTATCGCAATAATTTAGGTACCTACTGCCAAATTAGTATTATAAATAAGCTCAAGACGACGCTGGAGGCGCGCGCTGCGTGGTGACCACGTTTTTGAGCGGACAACTAGGTAACAGAATAAGCTTATAACATTGTGATTTTTCATGATACAGTTTTAAAATTTTGTACATAGATTCTTTACATAAAAATACTAGAGACGTGTATCAGGTTTCGCATATACTAAAACTAATGTTGTATACACATTAAATACAGAAAAGAAGAAAGGAACAGTAAAATAGTACAAAGGCGATGCTTAATACCATTGCTTTTGCTCGCTTAGCTGATTTATTGCTTGGTTTATATTTTTCGTCCAACTGCAGTTGTGTAGATGACTGTATTTATTAGACCTATATACATTTTACTAGCAATTTTTAAGTCCGGTACTTCATAATGTTTTGGTAGCTTAAAACTTCACCATAAGATTTTCTAAATACTTCTTCGGCTGGCCAGTTATTGGACAGCCTCGTTGGTCTAGTGGTTGCAAGCGCGACTGCTGAACATTGTGGTGCAGGTACTTGGTTTGATTCCCAGGTCGGGCAAAGTGATATCGAGTTTTTCCATCAGGAATTTCCCAAAAGAAGCCACGGAGTCTGGATTAGCACAGTTGATGGCAATAAGCTCGCCCCCTATTTTTTTTTTTTGTTAGCCTTTATGTGTGTCCCACTGCTGGGCAAAGGCCTCCCCTTTCTTCTTCCAAACTTCTCTGTCCTGTGCGATATCTGGCCATGGTCGTCCCGCAAACGTGATCAGATCGTCACACCACCTTCGCCGCGGTCCCCCGGTCGGCCCTATTACATGGGACTTAAAAATAGCTGTCGAAATGTGAGTACACTTCTGCCTAACCCTTCGGGGATTACAGGCGTGATGTTATGTTATGTTGTTGGCCTATTAAACGGGCACAAAACTGGACCCCAACCAACCAATTAGGGTACCTGCCTAATAGCTCGGTTGGGAGGTAAAGGAAAAACGATTCGAAAGTCGAATGATGCGAAACGTAATTGAAAGAAGGACAAACGCCCATCAGTGGGGCAACAGCAAGTGATTTTCCGCTGTCTAATTAATTTTTTTTATACTTTGGTCCCACACCAGAAATTTGTCCTGTATCGTGGGTGCGTTTACAAACATTTAAACTCACACACACAAACAGCCAGACCCGAAACAACTGCCTGTTGGCCATACAAATATTTGTTCCGTGTGGGAATCGAACCCGCGACACGCAGCGCAGCAGCTAATCGCTCACCCACTGTGCCAACCGTGCGGTCTTATTTTTTTTTTTAAAGGAAATAGTCATTTATTCTATTCAAGTGAGATGCATACATTACATAATTAAAAAACTATCTTAGATGAGCTTATATAAACAGAAATTCGACAAGACATCTGTGTCTGAATTAGATAAATGAATATCTGTATCTCAGACAAGCTCTTCCTTAAAAATATACATTTACAAGCTTGAAGTTCAAATTGAGTCCTGGTGTCTGTGATACAATGATTTTTAATCATTAGTACAGGCACCAACGATTCACTCTTTTCTGAAATGCTCATTTTGGAAAATTGTTTTTGTGAAGTTAAAATGTGTTTTTTTTTTCTGAAATAAAAAAATATTATTAAAAAAAAACATTTTTGGCTTTAACACGTGTCTAGTATTTTTATGTAAAGAATCTATATACAAAATTTCAAAACTGTATCGTGAAAAATCACAAAGTTATATGCTAGTTCTGTTACCTGGTTGTCCACACTAAAACGTGGTCATCACGTGGCGCTGCGGCTCGCGCGCCTCAGGCGTCATCTTGACCTCATTGATAATAATAATTTGGCAGTAGGTACCTAAATGTTTGCGATAGGTACTTAGTGTCGCTCGGTCTTCAACTTGTAGCCTTTTTTAAATATTTATGGGACAAAATATAACATGGTTTAAAAATTATTGGAATCGATTCAGTTACTTATTCTGAACAAACTATTTTCAGGTTACGCATATACTAAAAATAATGTTGTATATTACATTAGGTTATTTTAGTTCTTGCATACTATTCAAAAGGAAACAGAATAATTTATTTGTTAAACATAGGTATAAAGATTAGGGATCTTATAAATAGTAAAGGTTCTTGCTATGTTTTGTCGTTACTGGCATACAAATTAGAAAAAGCCAATTAAAATTACAAATAAAATGTCAACTGAAATAAAAAATCACAAATAAGAAATGTCAATAAAAATGTTACAAATAATAAAATGGCAATACAAATGCCATATATAGGGGAATGAATATTCTCTATCTCTGGCAACACCATACATCATTTACGCATTCACTGACGCGGATTGACGTCTGCGCATCGATTACAATGCGCATGACATAAGAAGTCCGCTCTGTTTTCGCTTGATTACAGTTAATTATCACAAATGTAACCTCATTACTGTAGTTTTGTTGTTTTCCTTATTCTCAATTATGTTGGTGTTAGTTTTGATTTCGTATTTTTTTTATCGTTAAGGAAAAATACTGGTATTCAGTTGCATCCGGTAAGATTGGAAGCTGATCTCAACATACGTAGTTGGGAAATGGCCTGGAAAAATTATATTAAACCAGTTCGTTTTAAAATTGCTTAAATAAAAGTAGGACATTAATTTAAACTCAATTGTGTGCTTTTAACCCTGATTGGTTGAAAAGTTTATTTATTACTGTCAGATTTGGCACAGTTCTAATTTTAATTAAGGTTACCTCTAGCTGACTGCCTCGTTGGGATAGTGGTCGCAATCGTGACTATTGAGCTTGAGCTCCTGGGTTAGATTTCCGTGTCGGGCAAATTGTTAGTGGGTTTTTCCATCAGGAATTTCTCTATAACAGCCACGGAGCAGTGCCCGGTTGCTGGCAATAGGCTCGCCCTCTATTACCTGGGACTTACATAACAGGGGAATTGTGGGTGTACTACTAGGTACACTTCTGCCTTACCCTTCGGGGGTTGCAGGCGTAATGTTATGATGTTATCTTGTGTGTCTCAATTACAATTTATACCGTTTTTTACACTAACCGTAATGCCTGACATCTTAGAGAAACAAAACGCCAATATAATCACTATAATGAGCAGAAAAAATACGAAAAACAAAACACACACGACCCATTACATCATCTTCAATTTGTAGCCAGAAAAAACAAATGAATGACATAAGACTACTCCTTTCATTCACATTCATTGATGAGCATTGAGTGAATGAAACTTCTTGCTTTCATTCATTTATCTTGGTCAGTAATTTGGCACACAAAGAATGTCCTCGGTGGGTAGAGTGTCATAACAAAGTCTGGAATTTGATTGTTTGTGGTATTAATATTATACCGAGCCCGCAAAGGAAGGATAACCATAATCGGCTTCAGCTGACAATCGGCACAGAGTAAAGGAAATAAATTAATTAATGCTAAAATCAAGCAACTGGCAATATGATTTTATTTTTTGCAAAGGATAGTTCCAAAGACCAAATCTTTCAATCGTCAAAAAAATCTTAGTATACTTTGATGATGGGAATGTCATTATGAGCTCCAAGTATTGTTTCCAAATCAATGGAAAACAATAAGGTGTTATTGGGTTTTTCCATCAGGAATTCTCATTAGCAGCTACGGAGTCTGAATTTGTGCCTAGTTCTAGTTGTGGGACTTAAACATGACTGGTGAAATGTGGGTGGCTCTACATATACCCTGCCTTTTTTTTGAGTGGCAAAACCCGCATGGAAACCCACTGTCTGGAGCGAGCGGAGGGTTATGTCGCACTCTAACCGACTAAAAACCAGGAGATACAAGTACATTCGCGGGCACCCCCGACTGACATATACCCTGCCAGTGCCTAGGGGCCAACAATACGACAAGCCCATAAGCCAAGCAGACTGTTCAGAAACCCTCGTATCATGAAGAGTAATAGGATATCAGGACAAGCCAAGTTTGTTGACTTGTATGAAAATACCGCCAACCTGCATAACCATTCGGGAATTACAAAGCGTGATGTTGTGTTATTTTAAATACATACATATCCGGTAGGTATTTGCAACGATACAGTACCAATTACATTTGATATGGAAATGAGATCGTGACATCAGATATTCTAGTAGGTACTTCGAATTAAACTCACCTTGCATAACTAAACAAAGGTCATAAGGGTGAGGTACGTAAATAAGTACATACATAACATATGAATATGCAAATAGACAATAGCACTTAATATTAAACTAAACAAGAGTGATGGTAAATTCCGACCAAACAACCTCCATGTTGCATAAGGCTATGACAATTAAATCAATCTGTCTAGCCTTTTCCCAACTATGTTGAGGTCGGCTGCCAGTCTAACCGGGAGCATCTGAATAATCATCATCCACAGCTTGAATTTACCAACTGCTGCTCTCAGGCCTCTCTTTTCTTGTGCCAATCTCCACGTTCCTGTGCCAGCCTTATCCAGGTTTTTCTCCCGATGACAACTATGTCGTCTGCCCATCTCGCCGCCGGACGACCCACATTTCTTTTCCCCGTTCTTGGACGCCATTCGGTGACCACCTTAGTCCACCGGTCATCACTGCGCCTTGCTAGGTGTCCTGCCCAACTCCATTTGAGTTTCATTACGCGATTTCCAATTTCGAAAGCCTTTGTTCGTCTTTGGATTTCGACGTTAGGAACTTGGCACGAAGCTGGTACATAGCTTCGTGCCTAGCATGCAGCTGAATACCAGTATTTTATAAGGAGCGACTGCCTATCTGATCTCCACAACCCAGTTAATGACTAACACGATACCTCTTGATAAAACTGGTTACGGAAACTGACTGTGACGAGTGACAGCCGGATCCAACAGCTCATCGGGGTCCCGATATGTAATGGATGGTCAGTGGTTACCCATCCTCGGACCGACCTCGTTAAGTGCAGCCTAACCTACTATTGATCTATGCGGCTGTTATTATTTACCCACGAGTCCCTCTGTCAGAGCTAAAAGGTCTTAAACGACCAAAGACAACAATTGCAAAATTGGTCATCAAATAAAAAAGGCCCCTTCACATACAGGGGGCGATATTCGGTAATTGGGTCCAACCGATTCTGCATAGGAAATGTTCCAAGTTCATTGGCTTGGGTGACCTCAGTGAATGTCCGACCTTACAGCCTGGCCACGAGCTTCACACTCAAACGGAACGTGTGTTGCGTCAACGACTGCGGAGACGCAGAAAACCAAACACTTTTAGAAGTCGGTGACTTAGTTTCATTGACTTTTTTCGGTAGTCGGTGGCATAAAAGTCATTTTAGATTTATTTTTTGTTTTTTTAGTTGGTTTTTTTTTTGCAAAAATGTTTTTTGTTTTACCTTTTTTAGTTGTTCAGCTTTCCGCGTCTCCATACAAAATCGTTGTTTTCTATGGACAAAAGCTGAACAGAGCTGAATAAGAATGGTTAGTCCCTTACAGTTGCATGACTTGAGGGTGTGAACGTAGCGTTAGTAAAGTCGAGTCGTGAATGGGTAACTGACTTTGATACGGTATCTTAAAAGCTCGTTTTATTAGTGTTGGGGTATAAATAACCAAGGTGAAGGGTGATAGATACACAATATAGATATAAGACTTTAATAATAGACCGGGAAAAACAGAAAAGTAATCCTGATTTGTTTAGAACACAAAATTTAAAATATTTTGTCATTTGTGAAGCATTTGGTGGTTCATCAGCAAATGTTTTCACGTGTTTCGATAGTTACTTATACAACATTAATCTAATTAATTAATGTCCGTAAAGTGACAACACGTATGAACTTCTATACAACATTATTTTTAGTATATGCGAAACCTGAATATAGTTTGTTCAGAATAAGTAACTGAATCGATTCCAATAATTTTTAAACCATGTTATATTTTTCCCAAAAATATTTAAAAAAATCAAAAGTTGGATACCGAACGACTTTGAGTACCTATCGCAATAATTTAGGTACCTACTGCCAAATTATTATTATCAATGAGCTCAAAACGACACATGAGGCGCGCGCTGCGTGGAGTCCGCGTTATTATGCGGACAACTAGGTAACAGAACAAGCTTATAACTTTGTGATTTTTCATGATACAGTTTTGAAATTTTGTACATACATTCTTTACATAAAAATACTAGACACGTGTATCAGGTTTCGCATATACTAAAACTAATGTTGTAATTTAGATTCTGAAATCATATTAATATTTTGGTCTTTATTTTTATCCAAGATGATATTTAATTTCATGACTAGATACCATAGAACTAATATGTATTTAGGTATACCTTTACCTACCAACACATGCGCTGACCTCATTAGTGATATTCTTCAAACAGATCAGGTGCGCATAGCACTCGCAACCGGTTTACCACGTATTCAGTATCAACATCATTCTGAGCCCTCCACACAATAAAAAAAACTGCTGTTCCATACATTTTGACCGTGTAGGACTGTAGGTATTGTATTTTATAATCACAACACCAGTTTTTTTTTAAATAACTGATAAAAAAAAAATTGTGAGGTGCTAAGAATGATGTACTGAATACGTGGTAACCGTTTTCGAGTCGGTGTCCGTTCCACCCTGCATACGTCAGCTGCATATGTCGTAGGATAATTTGATACTTCGAATCTTCGCGGAAATCCTAGGGGTTTTGCGAAAACGCGGATAATTAGACATAGGCGAAAAATTATCAAATCTTACTGGACAAAGTCAGGATTTTTGCGAAAATACTCGTTATTATAGCAATATTGCGAAACGAAACGCTGGCTGTTATGAAATAAGAACGCTGATTGGTCGGTCAGCGCGTTCAATAAGAGATCGTCTCTGATTGGTTGACGTCTTAAATGTCAATCATTTGTTGCCGCACGTTATTTGTTTACGTTTGTGTCTGAGTTAAATTGCAGAAGTGTTTTTGTCCAGTAAGATTTGATAATTTTTCGCCTATGTCTAATTATCCGCGTTTTCGCAAAACCCCTAGGATTTCCGCGAAGATTCGAAGTATCAAATTATCCTACGACACATACATCATTCTTATGACACCCACCCCGATATTGCACGTCACGGTTGCACGAAGATTGATCGGAAAGAAATTTATTGCGCTGGCAACATCAAATAAGATGAAAACTGTTTTACATCATTTTATTGATGAAGCTCTATGCAGAAATCTCTTTTACACTGCACTAGTTACTTATGCAGTAAAATGACATGTAGGAGCTAGAAAAAATATGTCTTAAGCTTCTTAGAATTGTATGTTTTGACAAATCTGTGGTAGATTTTGTTACAATATTAAATACCCTTTTGTTACAATAATTAATAGTCTCTTACTATTGAACAATATTATTGGTTTCCAATTAATCTTAGTATTGATAAATGTTATTATTTTAAGTAGTGATGAAGAAGGGCAAAGAAGGAACATGGATGGGTTTTTACTTTAATGTATTTAAAGGTAATCAATTGTGCATGTATCTTTAATCTTCTGGTTCCGGAGGTATTGTCGGCCAAAGTTCCAACTTTTGCTCACTTTTTTACGTATGTAAGTAAGTTTTAAACGTTATTATTATTGAACAGGGCTCTGTACACTTAAAGTCACAATATTTGCATGTAGTTTGCGCGCTACCGTAAACAACGATTTCTCAAAACGTACACTCACCAGGTCAAACTGCAAAGTGCAAGCTCGTCCCCAAGTACCAGGAGATCATAAAAATAGAAGAGCTTGCTTGTCAAAGCGTTCTATATATCCGTGGTGTCACTGCCCACACTGCCCAACCCTATGTCCCTACCTGTGGTCCCAGCACAATATTCACTATGTCATAATATAGAAAACAGCGGGCTGATAACCTCGGGACTACTATTATTTACAATCTCGGGGGGTTTCGCTTATAACTTCGATAACTATTATGTTGGTTCGAGATTTTTTTTCTGTTTTCCTGTGTTCCATAACTGAGTATTAGTTTTTCGTTCAATTTGACCTATATCGTGGTTATAAATTACTTTTAAACTCGCAATTTAAAGGCCTCCCCTCTCTATTTTTAACACACGTCTATTCTTTGCTAGAGCAGCGGTGGCCCTGTGGTGGCGGCCCCGACTTACGCAGTCAGTAAGTCGTGGGTTCGAACCCAGGCAGACACACTACTTTGTACTACATTTATTTCATCACCACAACTCTCAAAACGGTGACGGAAAACATCGTGCGGAAACCGGCATGTCTTACAACCAACAACCCTCATAGGGAGAAGGCCTGTGTCCCAGCAGTGGGAACATTATAGGCTGATTATGCTTATGCTATTCTTTTCAAGTACTTTGGCTTTACAGGTGTGTGTAATGTGTATGTTGTAGCAGGCCGCAATTCGAAGGAAATACTTTGACTTTGAACTGGTGTCGAGAACTAGAAATAAGAGACCAATTTATACTGGTTTTGTTAGCATGGACGTACAGTAGAACACTCATTGACTTCTTACTCGTCAAAACCTACAATAACTAGTATACACCGAACTGCTTACTCTTAAAAAAATGCTGGCAGGCAATTTTCATTAAACGCGATCACATCATTCAATTCATTCATTAACATTTTGGTCACGTGCAACTGTTTCAGGCTCGAACGGAGCTCACCGATGGCTCTCTTACTGCTTGTCGAACGAGCACGACTGGGCGTTTAAAATAGGGGTCCTCCCTATATTAGTTTTCTAAAGTAAGTAAGTAGTTTAGCTAAAATACTGAAGGTACGATCTTTCGTGCCCCGATTTTGACTCAAAGCGAATTTCACAACAGAAACTGAAAGCGATCATCATATACAAGGTGTAACATAATAAACGGAAGACTTCTCGTGTGGTGTCTCAAACCATGAAACTGCACCACTTTTGTTCTATGACTCTTGGAAATTCATAACTTTTTTTTAGTTTTACCATACATGTTGATCAGCTGATCGCGTCAGTTCCTCTAGAAAGTCCATTTTTTTTAGATTTTCAAGAACTCGTAGAACAAAAATTGTTCAGTTTCATGGTCCGAGAGACCTCACGGGAGATCCTGTGTTTATTATATTATACCTTGTATAAGCTACTTCCAAGACCTGTCAAAGTCATCATTGTTGTGGAATATTGACACGGACGGCTCTAGAACGCAGTTTAAACATGTTGAACGCGTTTAGTTTAACTTACACAAGTTAACTTGTGTCATTGGCCCATATCTAAACTTACTATCGTATTTTGTTAGTTGAAATCAAAGATGTTTTGTATTAATTAAAAAGCCTTTTTTCCTTATCTTCATATCAATCAAGTTATCCTCAAGAACAAACTCAGTGAAGACCCTTTTACAGAACACTTAGGGTATTCCCATTAGATGATGTAAGTCATATTTCCTTATGCGTATTGCAGATAAGAATCATACAAATAAACAGGATCTTCCTTAAAACGAACAAAAAAATCCACATTCCCATGTAATTTGTTCGCCGATGGAAAAAAAAACAAAAATAATATCATAATGATAATGACGTCACAACGATTACGCCGTCATTGTTATGGCGTTCGTGTATTAATGGGAAATTCATTAGTAAGGCTGCGTGCACACTGCGCTGTAAGCCGTGCACGCGATCTGTTAAACTCAGTTAAACTGTCAAGCCATGCATGTATGAGTTGCACGCTACTTCATCTTCGAGTTCAACGGTGATATATTAAGGAAGTAAGAATTAACTGAGTATCGAGTATTAAAATAATGAAAGAGAGTCTTTTCCTGTAGGTAAGCGAAATTGCAGAATCAAAAAAAAAACACAATAAACGTCAATTATAATTATTTCGTTTCATGATATGAAATAGAAAGGAGTAAATGATGCCGTGACGTCTGACAGGGGAGAATGAAAGAAGAAAACGTGTTGCACCGTCCCCAAGTAGAATGGGACAAGGGCAGGAAGATGATGAGGTACGCAAACTAGATATTCTGGGTAACTGCAACTTGTAGGTAAATTGTCGGCCTTAAATGCAAAATATTTGTTTGTTTTAACCCAACTACGGCAGTGGGTTTATGATTTTAGTAGTCTAGGTATGTACGATTGTAACATTTTTATGTTCCACTGTAGCACCTAAACTACGGAGATATTTAGTAGATAATGACGTTTGACCCGGTTAAAGAAATAGTAAAAACCGACAAAAATTACATCGATGACTTGTCACAATTTGGGTTGTATTTCACTTGCAGTGAGTACGCACCCTAAGATACTCTGGAAATTGTTTCACCACTCCAAATTTTAATAACAGGGAAAAGCCTGTAATAAATGTTGTACCGACTTCTACCGCTACGTGTTCGAAGTCAGGAAACTTCGAAAATGACGTATTTTAACGAAAGAGATAAGTTTGTTTCACGTCAGTGCTTACACAAACTTCGAAGAACTTTTAAGTTGCGGAAAGTAATTTCTGATAAATTATTATGAAGTCGATAATGTCGATGAAGCGTTCTTGAAATTACCGGGAAGCGGGGGAAAAATTAGGTTGCAAGGCTGCAACCAAACTATAGAGGGTAGAAGGGAGACCCACACACAAACGGATGCCAAGTTTGCTTGCCCACCCACACAGAAATTTTTGTCGGTTATTAAAGAAAACAACCGTTCCATACATTTTGACCGTGTAGGTATTGCACTTTTGTAGGAGACAGGAGATTTTTATTTAAATAATTAAGAAAAAATGTCTATATATTTTTTTTTTTTGTGGCCTCTCATAATGATGTACTGAATACGTGGTTACCGTTTTCGCATCGGTGTCCCTTCCACCGTGTATACAACATTATTTTTAGTATATGCGAAACCTGAATATAGTTTGTTCAGAATAAGTAACTGAATCGATTCCAATTTTTTTTAAACCATGTTATATTTTGTCCCAAAAATATTTAAAAAAAGTTACAAGTTGAACACCGAGCGACATTAAGTACCTGTCGCAATGATTTAGGTACCTACTGCCAAATTATGTTTATCAATGAGCTCAAGACAACGTTGGAGGTCCGCGCGCTGCGTAGTGACCACGATTTTGTGTGGAAAACTAGGTAACAGAACAAGCTTATAACTTTGTGATTTTTCATGATACAGTTTTGAAATTTTGTACATCCTTACATAAAAATATTCGACACGTGTTTCAGGTTTCGCATATATTAAAACTCATGTATAAAATTGGCATGTCTGATTTTATAAGTTACATGACATAAGTATATAATATACATTTGCTATAGGTACCCAGAATATTGTCGCTGTTGTGTATATTTATCTCCCTAATTCTTTAACTTAAATATCGCTCTGCTTCTATTCATGTCCATTATTTTTTATCAAGCAATCCTGAAAACATTTTTTTATCGAAACTAGCTCACAGAAACACATGAAAACTGCCTTTTCTGTAGTGCCAATTTCAAGAAATAACTACTGATTTACATATTTACTACATTAAAGGAATGCGAATCCATAATACAATTTCTCTAGTTTATTCTGTTATATTTTAGCAACAAGTTTTTACTACTAAATAAAACAGTAAATATTTTTTTATGAAAATTGCAAAGATAAAAGATATCTACAAAAGTAAGACAATGGTAGGGGTGGTCCGCCCACAACAGTAAAAAGAACAAGGGGAGCTAATCTCGAACAAAGAGAGTAATGGCCAATTATTCACGTTGCCGTACTACAACTCAATTAGGTATGGTGGCGTTTACCTTTATAATTCACTAGCTTTTTCTTGAGGCTTCGCTCTTGTTACGGAAATTACCCACGGTACCATTCTAAATATAGCTTGTAACACTCCGGGATAATGTAACTACCCGTTAGTGAACGAATTTTCGGAATCCGATCAGTAGTTCCGAAGATAAGTTTGTAAGTTTGTATGTAGGGGTACATACAAACTAACAAATAAATACCTCTTTATAATATTAGTATAGATTACTACACGTTATTATATTTTTTTAAACGTTGCCTCACACTAGGTATTTCTCCTGTATCGCATTTAAACTCACATACACAAACAGCCAGACCCGGAACAACTACCTGTAGGCCATACAAATATTTGTTCCGTGCGGGAATCGCACCTGCGACACGCAGCTTAGTAGCCAATCGCTCAGCCCCTTTTTTTTTTTTTTTTTAGGATGGGAAATCATCAAATGACCCCCCCCGCTCTGGGCGGAGCGGAAGGGAGTGTCAGACTTGTACTGACTAAAACCCATCCATGTTCCTTCTTTGCCCTTTGTGTTCAAGGGCCGCGGTATCTCTTTCGAACAGTCCCGCAGCCCTGGCAGGCATCGGCCCGTGCGGACCCCTACGTGGTTGCTGACATCTCTTTGAGGCGCGCGTGGAACACGAACGCGCCGTCGACACGGCCTGTCGTCATAAGACGGCCAGACGGCGAGCTAGCCCATAACTCGCCGATCGCTCAGCCCCTGCGCCAACCGTGTCTTCAATTTCGGAAACTAACAAAAAGAAAAATATAACCGATTGAACCTAATGCTTTAGCGATAAAGTTGAAAATCTATTAAAGAAATTTGGCTGATTGTTGTAGCCCGCTGTGGTGACGTCTGTACCAAGGAGTGTCTTTGAATAGGCGTTTAAAACGCAATAAACTACCCGCTGGCCATATTTTACTTTGACGTTTAAATGCGAGATACGGCTCAAGACGTTAGTAATGTCTTCCTCACTGTTATTTTCCAGAAGAAATACCTTCAATGAAAAATAAATTTAAAAATAGCGAATGGATAGACATGTGTCGTGTGCATTCTGGCTATGAATACCACTCCCTCTCTTTGCGTGGGTGACGCTAAATGTAACGCTGAGATGATGTCAAGAACATGGGCAGTGGATACAAATATACGTCATTGATTGTTGTTTGTTATTTCATATACAATGTATTTACTAAGAGAAATGACTGATTTTTGTCAATTTAAAATCACCACTGACGGTACTGTAAGAAGTTCAATTTTGGAAAGTGAACTTAATTAAGAAAAGTCTGTATGATTCCACAGCTGCAGGTCTCAACCATAACACATACACTGTATACGATGAAACTAATATAAAAGTGTATTTCAAATACGACAAACCACGGAGTTTATTCTTCTGATTCATTAAAGTTATCTGAAGATTGAAACATCGACACTTAATAGATAAGATTGATTGGGAAAATTTGACAGTTTCGGGTAGCTTGATGTGCTGTGGCTGTACTTACTCTGGGGCACCTGAAAATAATTGTGGCTTCATTTACTGCGTCATTTTGCGCAACTTTGAAGAGGAGTAAATGTTTTTTCTCTAACATTTATTCCTGGATATTGCTGCTCATAACATAATATGACATCACGCCTGTAATCCCCGAAGGGTTAGGCAGGGGTGTACCTAATATTACACCCACATTTCGCCAGTTATGTTTAAGTCCCATGTAATAGGGGGCGAGATCAACCGGACACAAATCCAGACTCCGTGGCTGCCGTGCTGAGAAATTCCCACCACACTAAACACTTTGCATGACCCGGGAATCGAATTCAGGTACGTAGATTTCTCTTTGCTGCTCATCATCATCATCATCATTTCAGCCGAAAGACGTCCACTGCTGGACATAGGCCTCCCCCAAGTGTCGCCACATTGACCGGTCCCGTGCGACTCGCATCCAGCGGATCCCTGCAACCTTCACCAGGTCATCGGTCCACCTAGTGGGAGGCCTTCCAACTCAACGTCTTCCGGTTCGCGGTCGCCACTCCAGAACTTTTCGGCCCCATCGGCCATCCGTTCTGCGAGCAATGTGCCCTGCCCACTGCCACTTAAGTTTGGCTATTCTTCGGGGTACGTCGGTTACCTTGGTTCTCTTGCGGATTCTTTGCTGCTCCTTTACCATATAATTGAATGGGTTGTTTTTTTCCGGTACAGCAGGGAGCAGACAACGTGGCAATGGCTTTGAAAGCCTTTCAAAGCTTACTTTTTTAGAGTTCCGTCCCCGAAGAACAATGCGACCCTATTACTAAACCTCTGTCGTCCGTCCGTCTGTCTGTCAGCGGGCTGTATCTCATGATCCGTGGAAATTTTCACATAATGTGTATTTCTTTTGCAGCTATAAAGAAATAAATTATAATTAAAGCGCGACACGGACTCACACTTGCCCGGTTTTTTTATACTAAATACGCTTGCATTTTGCCCGCAACTTGCCTGATGTGAAGCGATGATGCGGCCTAAGGTGGAGCACGCTTGCATAGAAGAAACCGATTCACTCGAACTTTGAAGACATCTAGACTATAATGATCGGGAAACAGAGAAGCCGGCCGTGAATTCCACAGGCTGGCGGTTCGCGCAATAAATGTGGAAGCATAGCGCTTCGTACGGGTTCGTGGAACTTCAACCATTTAACGGTGACGCTTCGCCGTGTCTCTGCTTTCGACAGCTTGTGTCAATTCAGGGGGTCTAAAATGGCCCCTTTAGCAGAATAATAATATGAAAAATTCATAAAATCGTCACAGACGCAGTTAATATTATAAATTGTCACTTTGTGACGATTTTACGGATAGTAACGTAACTCATATTATTATCCTATTATGATTCTGCTGGAGCGGCCATTTTAGGCTCCCTGTTCATTTTTCACCCGTTTATCATCGATTTTCCTGATGTTACTTTATCTAGGCTGTTAGAGGCAGTCATTCAATAGTATTAAGTACTTTATTTTTTCATCATCATCATCATCCTCTTACCTTTGTCCCAATTCATTTGTGGTCGGCGCAGCATGTCTTCTTATACCATACTTCTATATTACTCGTCATCTCCTCAACACCACCTCCTTTCGTGCCATATCATTCTTCACACAGTCCATCCATCGTTTCTTTGGTCTTCCTCTACTCTTATACCCATCCCCATTCATACTCAAAACTTTCCTCACGACATTTTCCTCACCATTTTCTCAAGACTTTTCCGAAAACGTTATAAATGTCCAAACATCACGTAATTTATGGTAGAACCTAACACCATACAAATACACCAACTTTGTAACATAGACTTACGTTCAGCTTAGACTCATCAATTTTCCTTCGGTCAACAACCTTTGTCTTTCCCAAAGAATATGGCGAGACATAAACTTTGTCATGTCATAAATTTAGCGTTCACATATTTACTTAGGTGTACCTAAGTGCTTGAAATATTGTGATCGTATCTTCTAATTTCTAAATATGTTTTATGCTATCGAAAACATGTCGAAACTAGAACTGTATGCATTTATAATTTTATTGCTTTCTGTTGGTTTCGCACGCCCTTGCAGTTTATATATTTTTTAGATGGAATTTCTCGTAGATTTCTGAAGTCGTACTAAATTCGAGAACTCGTGACATCGCCCTTACTTGTAAACGTTGCTAACTTGTAAAGATAAAGGTATGAATGGTTATTAGGGGCGTTTTGGGAGACCGTCTCATGCAATTTTGACATTCAAAAAGTGCTGATATCGGCTTAATTTAAATAAATGACTTTTGATATGACATTAATCACCACGAACATGAACGGGAAAATGACAGATAAAGTAGCTCGCGAAATTTAATCTTTCTTCCGGATTTTTGTTTTTACGAAAAAAAAAACCTGGTGCGCGGCGTGCGGCGCCAAGTAACAACGGCAGGAAGATCATGTTATTTTTTGCATTTTGCAGGTCAGTATCAGATTGTTTGTTAAACAAAATTTGATTTGCGACCCTAGAAATAATGTATGTACATAATCTATGGCAATGCCTTGTCACTGTGTAGTAAGAATGTTGGAGTTCGCTCACAATTGAATCGTCAGTGAAATTGGACTCACTTTGACATCCGACGCGTTCAATTGACATTTGGGTCCGACGCGGTGAAGTGGTAGGACTGAATTGAAATGAACATTTTGTCAGCCATATCGTGAATTTAAAAGAGCTCTGAGTAAAATATGGTCAAGGTAGAAATCTGTGACACGTACAGTTTTTAATAATCAGCTAACTAAAAGTCGATTGTGATAACTTGTTAAACATGTGATGTCAATTTTCGTGATGATGTTAATTTTATTTGTTTGTAACTTTCGTAGCTGTAGTATTAACAGTTGGTTGTTTCATATTTTGCCAACATTATTATACTTCATCAAGTATCTTACTACTATTAGACATAGAATCAAAAGTTTGTGAGGATAGATGGGTGTTTGTTACTCTCTCACGCAAACACTACTAAACGAATTTGAACAGATAGTTTATAACCTAGAATAACATAAGGGATAATACATATCCCGGTAGTACGATCCCGTGAGACAATAATCGAGCTCCACGTGGGCGAAGTCGCGAGCATAAGCTAAGCTAGTCGTCAGTAAAATTATAACAAAATTCGTCATCATAACATGGATGATGATTATTCGTCTGCTTATCATGATCATCCCTCTGCGAATAACCCGCTTCATTAAAATAATAACAAAAATTAATGACAAGAACACTGTGTCTCAATTTTGGCTCTTGTGATACATGGAATCCTAGTACAAGAGCCATTATCCGTTAGTTTTGGATATTTTCGGTTACGGATATTAGACTGATTGAAGTAAAAACTAACTAGTTATGAAAGAGGTTATGTTATGACTAGAAATAACAAACAAACTGCAAGATTCACGTGGCGCGCGAGCGGTGAAACAAAAACCTGTCGAAACATGTCGTTTTATTTAGGCTTCGCCGTTATACAAAATATCCGAAGCTTGTGAAACGGATACGGTTACGGTTACGGATATATTTTTATTTCGGATATCCGATAGTTTCGGTTACGGAGCTCCATAACATCCCTGATTTCAATGATTATGTTATAACAAAAAAAAAACCAAACATTCTCAGTAACCATTTGTTAAAACGATCACGAGAAGGTCAGGTGTTAAATAATACTTAATTATCATCGACAATAACGCCAATAGTCGTAATTGGTGGTCTGTCATCGCTCACCTTGGCACACGCGAAACAGTCTCGTTGGAAACAATCAATTTTATATCGAGCATTACCGACCGGACGACTGGGTGAATCGTAAAAATGTTTTTATCATAAAATAAATGAGTTAAGGCCATAATGGTCGGTAAAAGTTTTATCAAGGTAGATATTTTTGTCCCATTTTAAGACTTAAGGCCTGTATCTTGTTGTAGATAAAGGTTTTTCGAATAGTTTCGGTCAAAATACAATACATACGTACAGGGTGTAAGGGACAGCCCTCCGCAAACTAACGGGGTACATTCAGCTCCTTATTTTGTATCATATTCTTCCGGATTTTTTCTCAGTTACTATTCCTTTATTTCAATGTAAAATTACATTCTCTGTACGCAGCACTCCATTTATACGGCTAAAATAAAAAACAACAATGGATGTTGAAATACTCTAATGAACAACGCGTGAAATCGGCTGTACTGTGCACTAGGAAGTGAACAGCCGATTTCACGCGTTGTTAGGCAGGAGCCTAGCTACAGTGTTCATCGAACTCGTCGTCGCGCTTGCCGTTCGCTACGTGCATTTTGCCACGGTAACGATACATTGCGCTTGAGGAAATTACCAGTCATCTTTGTATGGCATATTGAATTGACTCCATCAGTCTGCGGAGGGCTGTCACTTACGCCCTGTATATTAACTCACGTTTTTTCCCATGGGGGGGGGGCCAAAAAAAACCTACAGAACGCACAAGCAATGACACTTCCATACTAATTTTGCTACGTCCACGTTCATACATCTGGCCATACTCGCACGCCGCCGGAAAAGGAAGAGTTTACCTAGAAATATCGAAGCCTTTTTAAAGGTGCTGAAGACAGCTCTAACAGTCATCAAAGTAAACAGTTTACGAAGAATTCTAGATCTTGTTGATAGCCGTGGTGACGCACAAGACTCGTCAATTCATTCAGTAGTGAGAATTACTATCAATGAACAATTATGAGTAAAGCGACTGAACCACGCAAAGCAATTATTATCATCTGCCTTTTCTCAACTAGGTTAGGGTCGGCTTCCAGTCTAACCGGATGCAGCTGGTATTTTAAAAGGAGCGACTGCCTATCTGCTCTCCAAAATACTGGGTACTACGACACCCCTAATAGCAGTGACAGCCTAGTGGTGTGACCGTCGATCTGCCAAGTCATAGGTATGGAGTTCGAACCCAAGACATGCACCTCTGATTTTTCGGATTCATGTGCGTATTGTATAATTATGACTTGCTTCGGTGAAGGAAAACATCGTGAGGAAACCTGCATACCTGAGATACATTTCTCGACGGCATGTAAAGCCAAGTCAGAGGCCCATGGACGGCATAAAAACTCTGACCTTTGTAAGACTGGTTGTAAGACTTTCAGGCCACTGACTACGTGTGAAGACTCAAAGATCAATACAAATAACAGCCAGGACCAACGACTTAACGTGCTTTCCGAGGCACGCAAACCAGTGATTAATTAAACAGAAATACGCTCTTCACCTTAATTAAAACCGCAGAATCTTTTAATTATCTTTCGCGTTCAACGCTCGCCGAGCGGTGAACCGTTCGAGGTCTTTTTATTCGATTTTCGAATGGACAGCTGCTATCCGGATTTTTTCTCGAACTGGAATTCTTTCAGCAATGTTTTACTGATATTCTCGATACAGTACCGAGGCACTAGCTCAGCAATCGTGGAAAACTAGATATAAATTGGGGACGTTGGTAAAATGTCGAAAGACCCGGACAAAATCTAAGTTTCTATTTTGTAGATCTGCGTTTTGAAATAAGCGAGTTGTGTTTATTTTTCTACTCTTTTTATATTCTTTAAATTAAGCACTTTTTTCATTCAAATTGGCTGAATAAACTTCGCCCTTAACCAAAGAAAAACAAAATGTTTTTGTTTTCAGCCCTCGTTTTTAAAGACAAAAGACATGACGTCTTTTGTCTAGTCAACTTTTTCTTTATGTAACACTTCTAAATTAGCTTGTCACAGCCTAAAAATACTCATTTAACTTTGGATAAATATGGCCACAGAGTACAAACAAAAGAAAAGACTTTTCCAGTAATAATTCTCCCATGTAAGGTGATGAATGCCCTCAGTCTCATCGCGTGTTAGTGCTCAGGGGAAATTTTTCTCACCTTTATTTACTTTCACATACATAATAAAGCAGTCAGTCACGTTGCGTATATGATGTTTTTACAGAGATAAGACTATTAATCTATTATCCTTATAGTCATTGTTTAAAATGGGTTTTTCTTTTCAGTTAATCATACATCATAAGTGTCTGTTTATAATTAGAAAGTAACAGCTTTTTACAGAATGCATTTGAATATATAAGGTCTAACTATTCATACACGAAATATTTTCAGGGAATCATCTAACGGCTATAACGAAGCCATTTCATGAGATTATTTTTTTTTTATCAGTATATTTTATAAAAAATAAATAATTTAAAATTACTTGACCCACAAAATAAATACTAGCTCCTTATTTTTGAACATCTATTACGCTAGTGTACTACGTCGTATTTACCTAGTGTCATTGTTAGAATATGGGAGTAAAGATTTTATGCAAAAAGTTTCAAAATTTTTTAGAATTATAATAATTTCGTAAAAAAAAACTCGGTTAATTTTTTTTTTCGTTGCTATGGCGACTTTACGACTTATAGAAGTTTCTCTTAAAATATTTCGTGTATGAATAGTTAGACCTTATAAACGGTACTTATAACAAAAATGGTGTTATGTGCTGCATATGTAAAGGTATACAAACCTTTTAAGAGCCAAGAAACCTCCGAGAATTTTATTCTAAGTCTAGGTGTTATTTATTTATTGTTTTACGCTAACCATTTGGCGCAGTCAAACGCTTACCCGAGTCCAATTTATTTGGCATTCGGCTTAGAAATGTAGAATGTGTGAATGTGTTTAGTGGTTCGTTTTATTTCTAAAGCAATGAGACTTTTTTTGTAAAAATTCTATTTGGATTCAGGACCAATTTTAACATTTTCTTACTGTAATTTATGGATGGCCCGTATTTATTGCAACGATTTATATTACACTTAAACTAGTACAAAAGGCAGAACTTCATTTGGGTTGGCATAGAACTGCATAGCATTGAATGATTGTGCAGAATGCAATGGTCTCCCCGCACCCCAGCCTGAAGTGACGAGGAGGAGCACCGTGTGGTTTTAGTCAGTAGGAGTCTTACAGACCCCTCCGGCCCCATGGCGGAGTACATTCATTGAAAACTGCTAAACGTAAAAAAAGAACTACATTGTTATGGTTGTCAGTGAAATCTACCATAAAGTCATGAATTTATTTAAACATTCATCAAAAATCATAAAAATATGTCAAATATAGGTAAACAGCTAATTATTCTACCATCTTCTATTTTTAAAAACATTACAAAAAAAAAAAATTATCAATGGTCGTGCCCTGCCTTTATAGAAGAGGCATTTGTAGCCTTCAGTAATGTCTTACTGATTAGCAGCCATTTGCGACAGTCATCATGAACTACCTACCCTTGTCCCATTCTACATGGGGTCGGCGCCAGACGTTTTCACCTTCCATTCTTCCCTGTCAGACGTCACGGCATCATTTACTCCTTTCTCTTTCATATCATTCCTCCATCCGTCTTTTCTTTGGCCTTCCTCTGCCTCTCCATCCAACACAAATTATTATTATAAACAATATTTATGTTTTATGTTTATTAATCGTACATAATTCACTCCATTCAGCCTTTTACGACAGTAAAGAAAAAAAAGAATCACCATGACTATATAACTGAATACCGCAAAGAGACGCTCGATATCTAAGATGGCGCCGCGTCATGTTTACTTCGCGTACTTGCGTCTTGTTTACGAACGTCACTCGCTATCATAGGGGGTCACGCGACGCCTGCGCATCGTTAGATCAACGCGTCATGCAGATCGGTTACTGACCGCCTGTACGACAATTAGATGCAGAAATGAGAATAGAATGCAATTGTAATGAATATTGCCTGATTTGGATAACTACTTGGCAAAATACGCCTGCATAATTTATGTATTCGCGTGCATGAGGGGCACCAAATGAATAATAGTACCAGCATCCTACATGCAGTACCTAGATGTTAGCAGTACAAATTAAAGGCTTTCATAAATTCCACAGTACCCTAAATTACATAAAGGTTTTCTTGCACAAATGCAATCTAGTCCTGCTTTTAGTAATTTCAGGTTACATTAACAATATTTATATTTCTTACTGACATTAGGCATACGTATTCCCATTCATGCCAATATGGCGTTATTTGGAATTCACATGCAATTGCAACTGTGTTACATTCTAACTTAATTAAAGTTAGTGCAGTTTCAGGGCCAGTACCTACCTACAACTGTCAAACATTTATTAACAAACATACATAAACTCACGCCTGTTTCCCATGGGGGTAGAAAAAAACTAAAGAACATCATCATTCTCCTCCCCTTATCCCAGCTTATTTAGGGTCGGCGCAGCATGTCTTCTTCTTCCATACTTCTCTATTACTCGTCATCTCTGTAGTCACCTCCTTTCTAGCCATATCATCCTTCACTCAGTCCATCTATCGTTTCTTTGGTCTTCCTCTACTCCTACAGCCATCTACATTCATACTCAACGTTTTCTTCACTACATTTGCCTCATTCCTCCGCATCACATGTCCATACCACGATAACCGATTACCACACAAACTACAGAACGCCACCTGCAATCCTTACATACTCCTTTCGCCTTGTCCACGTTCATACATCTTGTCGTACACGCACGCTGGTTGCGAGTACAAAGCACCTGACCCTTCTGAAGAACCTCACCAATAAGGTCAGTTTATATCCTACCATTGAATAATACGTGCCATAATAAGGAGGCGTAACTTCACCAATAATCTACCACAAAACACACGTTATTTAAGTAAACACAGAGTATCATTTACGCTTTATACCTCAGTAGGTAAGCAGGGCAGTGAGCGGTACAAGGAGGCGTGTTACTCAGCTGACCTTATCGTTCACGACAATTGATAAGCGCATGATGTATGTTTTGCTAGCATAATTAGATCGTATCAACTTGGCAACGGATTATTATCATATGCCTTCTTCTCTCATGTCGGCAGGAATTGGAGATTATCTCATGCGGTGGCAGATGGCAACGGGGCTAGCTGTGCAGTTGGAATATTGTGGAGCATGATCAGCCTGTAATGCTCCCACTGATGCAGACTCTACAGGCCACCTCTTTGTAAGGGTCGCAATCCATGATGCAGGCCCATTGCCCGTTGGTGCTGGTCACATGTCTTCGAAATTTTTGGTTCCAAGACATGCAAGACAAGTGGCGCCAAAATAGCAGGAAACTGGTGTCCTGACACTGTGAGGCGGGGTCGCAGCAGGCCACGAAGGAGATGGCGGGAGGAACTGTACAGGTTCCGTCGGAACTGAAAGCAGGACGCGCAGGTTCACAAGAAATGGAAAGAGTGGAAGGAGGCCTTTGCCCAGGAGTGCTTCTTATTTGACAAGCATTTATTTTTGTCTCTCATATCTGCGTCAAAATAGACAGTCACTCCATGTAAAATACTTGTATTAAGCTGAATCCGGTAATACTAGAAGCCGATCCCAGCATAGTTGGAAAAAGGCTAAGCAGATGGTGATGGTGATATCTGGATTATGAAATTCATGTTTTTGTGAAAAGATTTGCCAATCAAGAAGTGGTGTTACTAAAATAATGCCAAAGTCCATTTTCCAGTTTATTATGTTCTTGTACTATGTTCAAACAACATAACTGTGAATCTATTCTATGATTTTCACTTCGCTTCGAAATTATTTGACTGAAAAAATTGTGATAAAAATTTTCTACTTTTCACTTCAGATACTAAATAAATAGGTACTTTCTATTGTTAATCAATAGGTAGTAACGATAAGATACTGGTTTCTTTCCTGTTCAGAGCATTTCGGGTTTTTTTCTGGATTTCGTAATTATGGTGCAATGTTGTTATTAGGCACGACATGAGTATATCTCTCTTATCAGATTACCCAATCTCCACGTCTTGAAAGAGTGTGTTAACAAAACAATTACAAAAATACAATGTCATTCTAATTTTTCCAGTGACCTTTTAAGTTCAATATTGCAAAACAGAATTTTGCTTAAGATTCTGTTGAATTTAGTCATCCTCATATTTGTTATCATCATAATAATCAATGGAATTGGAGATGAGAATGTTGAGATGGATGTGTGGAGTGACAAGAATGGATAAAGTAAGGAATGAGTATATTAGAAGAAGTTTGAAAGTGGTGCCAGTTACAGAAAAAATGAAAGGAAGTCGTTTGTTTTGGTATGGACATGTCATGAGGAGGGATGAAACGCATGTGACTAAAAGAGTAATGGACATGAATGTTGATGGATGGAGAGGGAGAGGAAGGCCAAAGAAAAGATGGATGGATTGTGTGAAGACTGATATGAAAGAGAAAGGAGTAAATGATGCCGTGACGTCTGACAGGGGAGAATGGAACAAGAAAACGTGTTGCGCAGACCCCAATAGAATGCGACAAGGGCAGGAAGATGATAAATCAATGGAAGTCGGTTAAAAAGAAAACATACTCAGCATCGACTTGAAAACCATGTTTGTTTCTTTTTTTATCTCGTATGCACTTACTCTACTAAGATTAGACTATGCCGTGTCAAAAATATTAAACGCCAGTATCAAGTTGACTGGCCAAAATGTACTTACATGACTTATCAGATAACATAATCAACCATTCAAGTATAGGAAGTACTTTCTTTGCATATCTGCATACCTGTCAATCGAAGATTGTATGATAAAATGTATGTAAGAAATGTTTTTTATTGTGAAATTAAATACCTACTGCCTTTTATATGTTCGGGAGAGAGGGGGAATATTGGCAGACTCGTTGGTTTAGTGCTCGCAAGCGCGACTGCTGAGCATGAGGTCTTGCGTTCGATTCCCAGGTCGGGCAAAGTGTTATTGGATTTTTCCATCAAGGATATGTCAGTAGCAGCCACGCAGTCTGGATTTGTGCCCGGGTGATTGCAAAAGGATCGTTCCCTATATCATGGAACTTTTAAAACATAATAGCACGCGTAGCATTACCACAGTAGAAACAGGTTTTGTCGACGGAAAAATCGACAAAATTATAGATTACTCTTTTTGATCTGTCATTTTATCGATTCTTCCGTCGACAAAACTCGTTTCTACGGTGGTCATGCTACACGTGCTGGCGAAATGTGAGTCTAGTAATAGGTGCACCTCTGCCATACCCATTGGGGATCACAGGCGTGATGATATAGGAAATAGAAAGACATGGAAATAGAATAGAAAAATTATAGAAGGGAAGAAGAGAGGAATTATACTTTTAATCCAATATTTACCTACCGTCAGCTAAAAACAATAAAATAACTAGGCCCCATGATCACAAAACATACATACATTAACCACGACCACGGCATACCCGTGAAATCTTTGATTATCCCACAATGGCCGGCCCTCTTGATTTCAAAGAGAGAACATAAACGCTCCGAACTTATTTGCATACATTACAACAATATTATAATACTGGCAACATTACCGTGCAAATTGGAGAACGTATGTGTTTAAAACTAAGGAGGTTTACGCACCAACGAGTTGCACGATGGACATCAGACAAAAAGATTGCGTGTAGTGGAGATGAGAATGTGGAGATGGATGTGTGAAGTGACAAGAATAGAAGTAAATATTATATACATTAATAAATTAAAATATATTAACCAATTAACTTAAAAATAAACTTCAAGAAATTGTTATTTGAAAATATCAGATAATCCTTGACGCTCAAAATATTAAAATAACATCCTGAAACAAGTAAGACATGTCGAAACGTGTGACTTTAACACTTTAATTTGTTGTCAATAAAATAAATAATCTTTTTTTTTTCTTACTTCTTAGTGACAAGAATGGATAAAGTCAGGGCTGCGGGACTGTTCGAAAGAGATACCGCGGCCCTGGAACATAAAGGGAGAAGAAAGAACATGGATGGGTTTTAGTCAGTACAAGTCTGACACGCTGTTTCCCATCATAAAAAAAAAGAATGGATAAACTAAGATACTAAGGAAGTTTGAAAGTGGCGCCTGTCACATAACATCATCACGCTTTGTAATCCCCAGAGAGGCAGAGGTCTACCTCCAGAACATCCACAATTCGCCAGTTATATTAAGGTCCTATGTAATAGAGAGCCTATAGCCATTAAACCTGGCACAAATCCAGAAAAAAATAAAAGGAATAAATAAGAATTGTCTGGTTTGGCAAGGACATGTGATGAGGTGGGGTAAAACGCATGTAACTAAAAGAGTGTGTTTGAATGTTGAAACATATTATGCATATTCATTTTATTTTGCGTTCCTTTTAAAAAGGTGTAACAAAAGGCTTACAGCTAAAAACAATTATGGACCCTATTAGGGCACAGCAATATACAATAATAAAATAAAATTTTCAGTAGTTAATAATAAACAACCATTTCTATTTATTATTCATAATTTACATGGAGATAGTAAGGAAAGCTGAAGAAAAGATGTATGGATTATGTGAGGAATGATATGAAAGAAAAACAGCAAATGAGAACGTGACGGCTCACAGGGAGAAATAGAAAAAAAAGTGTTACGCTAAACCCAAGTAGTATAGGACAAGGGCAGGAAGATGTTGATGTCATCGGGCAAACATTTTGAATTTTACACGACACCTTATTTGCCCGGTGTCGTGCAATCCGATCATTTTACACGACGCACGTGCATATCGGATATGGATGCTTGTGTGCAAGCCGATATGAAGTTATCTTGGAGAAGAAAGGAGTTTTGTAATCTATGGATGGATTTAAGTAATCTTACAAGATTAGTTATTTTATTTACAACAAATTAAAGTGTTACAAGTCACACGTTTCGACATGTCTTACTTGTTTCAGGATGTTATTTTAATATTTTAAGCGTCAAGGATTATCCGATATTATGGTATCTTTGTAAATAACAATGTCTTTATGTTGTTTACCTTTTGTAGGATTCCCCCGAAAATATAGCAGCTAAACAAAAAGTAAAAATTTCCGGCACAACATTTATTTATTTATTTTTAACAGCTTAGACTATCATTACAGAGTTACCCTAATGCGACAGTAAAGAACTTAAACTAATATACTAAACTATATACTTACAATAAAAAAGTACAAAAATTAAAACCAACAACATTAAAAAAAATTACACCATTAAATCACAAAACAGCATAACATAATTATTTATATAAACATAATACAAAACCTAAACACAAACATATACTTTAAAAAATAAAATAAAAATTAAGATACTAACATACTATTCTTCTCGCAGAAGAAGCTACAAAGCGCTCACGAAGCCTTCTAGATATAAAAAATTTCAGTGGAAACTATGGAGGATTCTAGATATACCTAATTTCAATGGAAACTATGCACAAATAAAATATTGACGTCAAATCTACCGCTGAAATAATCTCTGAATTAATCTAATGAAGCTCCTGAAACTTCCACGCAGAACTGGACATAAAACCAAAACATTACAAAAATAAACAGTTGACGATATTGAATATAACAGAAATATGATTATCTAAACGACTCAACACGCGTAGATCACCAAAACTACGTAAATATTTTCATTTTACATAAATAATTCCAACCGGAATTAATTTAAAAATCTAGTAGACATATATACTGCTTTATTTATTTAGACGAATTAAATACATTTTGATTTACTGTTTCCTCAGATTTTTTCCTATTTTTTGGCTCAGCTGGTAGTCTTGCTAAATTGGTTATTCTGAACGAATTCACTTTTATAGTATCCATAATGATAGCATAATCAGCATATAACGTTTTCACCGCTGGGACACAGCTGTTGGTCCCGGCTGTCATTTGTAGATCTTTGACAGTCGTTACAGGTAGTCAGTGGCCCGAAAGTGTGACAACCAGTCTTACGAAGGGGTGTCGTATTTCTACTAACTGGGTTGTGGAGGTCAGATAGGCAATCACTCCATGTAAAATATTGGTATTCAGCTGAATCTGGTATGACTGGAAACCGACCCCAACATAGTTGGGAAAAGGCTAAGCAGATAGCGGATAGATATTTGTAGTATTTACGCGAAATAACATTTGTCACATTTATTATCGTTCTGGGAGAAAGCCGACCCGAAGTAAGCATTTATTCGGTTTTCATTCGGAACTCCGTTCGGCATCAACCATCTCTTAATCATGTTCAGGTTGAGTAGACAACAGAGATGTTATGGAGCTCCGTAACCGTAACCGAAACTATCGGATATCCGAAATAAAAATATATCCGTAACCGTATCCGTTTCACAAGTTTCGGATAGTTTTGTATAAGGGCGGAGTCTACATAAAACGACATGTTTCGACAGGTTTTTGTTTCAACGCTCGCGCGCCACGTGAATCTTACAGTTTGTTTGTTATTTTTGATTATTATACCAAATGATAACCTAGACTAGATAAAATCTACCAAATTATTACATACTATTTGTGTTTATATTTTACTTCAATCTAATATCCGTAACCGAAACTATCCGAAACTAACGGAAAATCCGAAATAATTACATATCCGTAACCGTGTCCGGATTTCATTCCTATATTCATATACGTATCTAGATCCGAAATATCATATCCATAACATCTCTGGTAGACAAGCTAAGTCGAGCGACTATTTCGCGAAAGGATTTCCACGAACATTCAATGTTTTTTCGCCCAACTGTGCTGATACGAACATATTGTGTGGAACACCCCTTATAAACTGGTACAAAATGTCCAAGGAATCCAGCATTCTGCCAAAGTCATTACGAATGCAAATAGATCGCAACTCAGGAGGTCGGATGGCATCAATCTTAATGCAAGGTCAATAAAGGGCATCTAATATTAGATTGTTTATTATATTAGTTATTTAATCATTAGCAATAAGTAGTAATTATAAAATAAAGTAAAAGGAGGGTATTGTGACTAACTAATAACAGCCGCACGCATATCCAAGGTTAAGCAACACTTGCCGAGGTCAGTCCATAGATGGGTGACCATCTATTACATCCGAGACCTCTCTTTGCCTCAGAAAGCACGTAACGACGGTTCTTCATATAGACTTTTGACAGCCGTTTGTACGGTCCACCTGCCCCGTAGCATGACCACCGTAGACAAGGATTTCTTTGACGGAAGAATCGACAAAATGACAGATAGTGCAAAGAAATCTGTCATTGTGTCGACACAATCTGTCATTTTATCGATTCTTCCGTCAAAGAAATCCTTGTCTTCGGGGGCAGAAGCTTGAAAATCTGACAACTGTCGGCAGTTACCAATAAACTGAGTTGAAGAAGTCTGATAGGCAGTTGCTTCATGTAGCATACTGATAAGCAGCTGCACCCTATTAGACTGAATGTCGATCCCAACACAATTGGGAAAAGACAAGGCAGTTTGTATGTAGGAATAAAGTCGGAAATACTGATCCGATTTCGAAAATTCTTCCACTAACGGAAAGCTCCATTATCCCCGAGTGTTAAAGGCTACATTTAAAACTACCCCGTGGGTCAATTACCGTTCATAAAAGGAGTGAAGCCGCGAGCAAAAACCCGTAATTAATAAAGTGATATTCATTGAATGATGCAACCAATCGTAATATCTACTAGTTAAACAGAAAGCACTAATATGTCAAATTCATCTAGCTTAATTAATAATTTTCATTAATCGTTTGCCTATTACCAAAATGGTTTCATTTAATCGTAGGGCTAATTTGTGTTCGTTCAACACTTAGGTATAAAGACAGGGTAATCTAAATATCAATTGGTTAACCTTGGGTGTCCGATGGCCGTTAAAATGAAAGATTTTATGAGGCCACCACGGTTGATTTGCGACGCACGATTGGCAGAAGGCAGACTTAACTACCCTATTCCTAACACTGTTTTAAGCTTTCACGGTTTACAACTAAACTTGTACTGACACTTACAGGGTATCTTCCGTGATTGTTCATTATTTTGAGCTCCCGATAAATCGGCGCTGTTGCAAGCGCCATGATCGCGGGTTGACTGGAGAATGCGGGTGGATGGAAAATAAATTGTAAAGAGCAGACAAATCTACCTACCCTCTTCCTTTGTCTTTTGCTACGCGCACTACTGGAACTCGACACAAAGTCACGGCAAAACACACTCACAGTATCAACAGCTTTTGTGGAGTCCTTATTACGATGCCGGCTGCTACTTTTGAGCTTACTCAAAACTGGATTCCACGAACTTGACAATTTGAAGCCATCCTCTCGATTGAAATTTTTGTGTTTTCTTATTTCAATTGCTCCTCTTGTCAGCCTTGGTAAGTAATGTTTGTCCGTTGACAAAATACGTGGCTTGTGAAATTCGATCCAGTGATTGGGCCCTGACTGTAATAGGTGTTCAGCTATGCCAGATTTTTGCTCATCGTTGTTTTTCACAGCCTTTATGTGCTCTTTGATGCGGCATGAGACAGTTCACGGAAGATATCCCGTAAGTACAAGTTTACCCTATTCCTTACCAAGAAAGATACTTCTAGTAATCCTTCTATCTCTCTCTATATCCCTTCTAATGCCCATTCCAGTTGTCACTATACGTAAATAAATACCTACATTCTCGTTGTAGGATCATTTGTAGATCTTTGACAGTCGATACAGGTATTCATTTTGACGGCACGGTTGGAGCAGTGGCTGAGCGATTGGGTGCTGCGCTACGTGTGGCGAGTTTCAGTTCCCGCACGGAACAAATATTTGTATGGCCTACAAGTAGTAGTTCCGGGTCTAGCTGTTTGTGTATGTAAGTTTAAATGTTTGTAAACGCTTTGACGATACAGGAAAAAATCCTAGTATAAGGCGAGGTTTTTTTTAAACAAAAAAACAAATCAGTGAGCCGGAATTCTGACAACCAGTCTTACAAAGCGGTTTCGTATTACCCAGTTCTAACTGGGTTGTAAAGGTCAGATAGGCAGTCGCTCCATTTAAAATACTGATATTCAGCTGCATCAGGTTAGACTGGAAGCTGACCCCCAACATATATATAGTTGGGAAAAGGCCAGGCAAATGATGATGCGCGTTGTAGAATTTTCAACGCAGCCGTGAATTGAAAATCCAACAGTGTAATAATTTCTCAGTTATAACCGATAACCAAGTTAAACCAACCCACTATCAATCGGATAACTTTAGCCGTTTACATTTATGGGACTATCAATTTTCTTTATATACTAGGTATAGTTTATAGAAAGGATAATGTTTCGATATAGGAAACTCTGGCCATTTGGGAAACATTCAGGAAGTCAGTCTAATGGAGCTTGGTCCGATGTCTATGGTGAATTATTGAGTACCTTGTTTTGTGACTAGTGATGTGATGTATAAGTATATTGTCCATCGTGAGCCATTGTGTATAGCCTCTAAAGCCAGCTCCGAATCTTGCCGAAATACTCGTTCCTTCTGATACACGGAATGTGTAAATTAAAAAGTTACGAGGTAATCAGCAGGCATTTTCAGAAAACAAAGTTGCACATAGCCTCACCAAATTTTTTTTACGATGTATATTTTTCAGAAATCCTTTTCCTAGTACTCCTAGTAGCTACCTTTCCGGAAAATATCATAAAAATCTGACTCGGCAAATAAGCTAAAGCAAATCGAATAAACATACAAACAGAAACGCCAACGCATAATAAGTTTAACAAGCACAAATCATTATCAAGCACAAAGCCTACAACATTATTTTGTTTATATCTCAAAAGATAATACAGACTCCTAACATCTACAAACACCCACGGATCCCTGATTTTATCACAGCAATAGACAATAATAAACTTCGTAGTCGAGCAAAAGTTTCTCAGCCAACTCTCTGAGACCATAGATCTTTTTTAACATAGAAATATCTTGGCGTGAATAAACTTTCGAGTAGGGAAACTCATTATACTGTCTGGAAGAATTTTTTTAGCGAACCTCTGCTGAATTTTGAAGGTTTTACAGATACTTGAGAAAGGTCTAGGATAAAAAATTGCGCCTGAGATGATTTTAGCAAATATGGGTCTTAATGTGATCTGCTGAAAGACTAGTCTTCTAGTAAGGAAAAGAATAAGTTCCAAACTTGCGATACCGACCAAAGTGGATTTTTCGATACCTACCTATCATCATCTGTCTAGCCTTTTCCCAACTATGTTGGGGTCGGCATTCAGTCTAACCGGATGCAGCTGAATACCGGTATTTTATATGGAGAGGCTGCCTATCTGACTTCCTCAACCCAGTTAGTACTGGGTAATACGATACCCCTTAGTGAGACTGGTTGTCAGACTTTCGGTCCGCTGACTACCTGTAAAGGCTCAAACATTTACAAATAACAACCGGGTCCAACGGGCTTAACGTGTTTTCCAAAGCACGGAGGAAACTCCAATAGTAATATCGATAATAGAATACAATACTTACCAGTAGCGAAGGGCCAATTTTTGGAAGAGGTAAGCCGGAGTACATATCTTTAATGTGATTACCACATTGTACACTTAGACTTTGATTATATTATTTGTCTATAGAATACTACTGACTGTGATATTTTTCAAAGGGAATCCGGTAGGAATCGAGTTGAAATGGAACCTTCGCCACTGATATTTACCTATTATTCAAGTTAATCAAGCTACATAATAGTATGTTGAAAAGGTGGCGTCGTCGGAAAACGTTCGTGAAACTGTTTCAAAAATTAAACTGAAAAAAACAAGATGGCGATGTTACTTCCGATTTAAAAGGTCTTGTTCAATTGTTTTTGATAAAATAACGTTCACAAACTAAACAAAAACACATCAAAATGAACTCAAAGAAAACCTGAACAATTTTCTCCTGAAATAATTAACAAATTCTTGAAATTATTACTACTATTACCTAATAGAAACTCGGCTCTCTAACCACAACATTCCCTTAGTTAATTTAAAACATCATGCTCACATTGTTTAGTTTTAATTGAAATGTAACTGTATACATATCTACGGTTAATTAATTGTATATGTATCTACTCAAACTAGAACAAGGTATATTGATAGATAACACTAAAGGACGGGCGACTATGTATATTGCAAAACCCGATCCAGTTTTCAACGACTGTAATAACAATTAATTTATGCGTACACTACAACTACTTTGTATAATGAAATTACTAGTTTTCACCAGTATAGAACTCCGTCCTGTATACGGTATTGTGGAATTGTCGATAGAAAGAAAGAAAGAAAGAAAATACATTTATTTGGCACATGCCACAAGTGCACACAGTATAAAAAAATAACAAATAAAAAACAAAAAAATTAAAAAACTTAAATCAAAAACAATAATATATATAGAATAGTGCGACACTAGTGGGATCCGCTGGATGCGAGTCGCACGGGACCGGTCAATGTGGCGACACATGGGGGAGGCCTATGTCCAGCAGTGGACGTCTTTCGGCTGAAATGATGATGATGATGATGATGATGATGATGATGATGAGTGCGACACTGTGTGCCTCACGGCTGAGCCAAATAGGCCCAGTTCAGCAAAATGCCGGACAACTAGTGCCCGACGCTGGTTTTCAACTGGACCTGACATCGATCGTGTTTTGTTTTCAAAAATTCTCTATCTGGGTCCCTACATGGCAGGTCGCATTCGGCTCAACTCGGTAGCAGAATCGAACAATGCCGATACACGATCGGCTTTGCTGTTACACGAATACTGCCGAATCAAGTTTCCCAATCCAAATGAGTGGCTAGCACCCACAGTATTAACGGTCTGTTCAGAAGCTTTTGTAGATGTGATCTTCTATTCAATTCTCGAAACGTTAACCTTGCAAGTCTCCAAAAAAAGAAACGAGTAAGATATTCTCACATTTAATGAGAAAGCCTGCAGCAATTCATCAAAAGATAACGTTTGTTTGAGCCGTTTGGGGTTAAAACATTATTGGGCCATGGGGTCCGAGTGCCCCTAGTAGTTCGGAATATTGCCAAGCAGTTGTTTGACCGCGGTTGCCAAAGAATCAGCATTGACCTCCAACGTGGCAATGCTGCCAGCCTTCTGAACACTTTTTCTATTGACAACGATGTGGACGAATTTTTTGACGCCCTGTTTAATTCTTGTCTCATTTTGATACTTGTACATATTTTTATTTTAGATTTACTATTTGTAGTTTGTAATTATGCACTGAAACACAACCTGAAAAAAAAAACTAAAAGAGCAATATTAGATTTTTCCACCTTTTTACCTCACATTTTATGAGAAGAAGTCCAGCTGACATAGCCTTCGCTTGCAACAATAAGTTCAGTAGCCATTATGCAGCAGAATCACTAATGAACGCTGGAAACTAGAGCAAGGCGAATAATTTAGCACTAAATAGCAGCGCCATCTTGGATTCTAGGTACAATAGTAGACAGTGCCGTATTACATGCGAGGGATTTCTTGGAATTAGAAATGATCTGGCAGATGTTGTTACGCCTAAGATTGAATTTCTGTGATGGTATTTAAAATACATTTTATTTCGGATACTATACAAATTTTGGTTCTAGGACATGCCGGTTTCCCCACGATGTTTTCCTTCATCGTTCGAAGACATGTGACATCTACCAACCCGCGTTGGGCCCGCGTGGTGGATTATAGCCCATTCCCTGTCATAGAGAGGAGGCCTGTGTGAACATTATAGGCTGATTATGCTATGCTTATGCTGTACAAATTTTGTAAAGAGGAAAGATTTGTATGTTTGTTACGAATAAACTCAAAAACTACTGGAACCATTTCAAAATTTCTGTCACCATTAGAATGCTTCATTATTCCTGAGTAACATAGGCGCCCGAGCAAAGCCGGGACTTGTCGCTAGCGTATCGAATACATGTTTTGTGATCATCGACCTAGCCTTTTCCCAACTATTTTGAAGTCGGCTTCCAGTCTTACCGGAAGCAGCTGAATACTGGTATTTTGCAAGGAGCGACTGCCTTTTATTAAATTAGATATTTTGTCATAAACGAAAAGAAATATGCGCCTGAAATACCTATAGACCTACAATGACGATTTATAATGCTTCTTACCAATTTTAACCATTTCATTTACACACTACTCTTCTTTAATCACTGCTTTCCTGGTAGTTTAAATTAGGAACTGGTGCTAAAAAAACAAAAAATATAGTATCGTCAAGTTTACACTGAAATAAATTAATCACTACAGAAAAATAAACAATTTTAATTCATCATCTGCCTAGCCTTTACGCAACTATGTTAGGGTCGGATGAAGCTGAATACCAGTACTTTACATGAAGCGACTGCCTATCTGACCTCCACAACCCAGTTAGTACTGGGTAATACGATACGCCTTACTGGTTGTCAGAATTTCGGGCCACTGACTACCTTTAACGACTGTCAAAGATCTGCAAATAACAGCAGGGACCAACGGCTTAAGGTGCTTTCCGAGGCACGAAGGAAACTCGGTGTAATGGGTGGTCACCCATCCGCGGACTGACCTAGGTAAGGGTGGCTTAACCTAAAGATCGACCCGAGCAGCTGTTATTATTTAGCCACGAGCTCCGCAAATAAACAAAAAATATATCCATGTTTAGTCACCTAAGTAAACAATATTAATTATGTAACTAAATATAAGGTCTAACTATTCATACACGAAATATTTTCAGAGAATCATCTAACGGCTATAACGAAGCCTTTTCAATGTTTTTTTTTTTATTTGAGTATATTTTTTTATAAAAATAAATAATTTAAAATTACTTAACCCACAAAATAAATACTGGCTCCTTATTTTTAAACATCCATACGCTAGTTTACTACGTCGTATTTACCTACTGTCATTGTTAGAATATGGGAGTAAAGGTTTTATGCAAAAAGTCTCAAACTCGACTTTACGACTTATAGAAGTTACTCTTAAAATATTTAGATATAGATCATGCAGTTTCTTGCCTACAATAGTTTTCCCCACAATTCAGCATCGTAATAGGCTACAGGAAAAAACAAAGTATTTATAATCAGCTGATGATTAATTATCATAGGATCTAAATGAGTCAGCTGAAACAATAGATATATCGTAGCATTGAACCTAAATCTAGCCGATATTAATGTAGGTACTTAATTGCTTATGCTACTATGTAATGTTTATGAATGAATCATGTACTTTACAGACGGTACATGTTCAATGCTAAACAAGGGCTTACAGATCTGTTTTTTTACGAGCTGGTGTTTAATCCGCTACAGGATAAAAATCTTCCTTAGATAAAAAAAACGTTTTTGATAAAAAAAACCGACTTCGAATCATTTTTACAAAAAATCATAAGGAAAATTATTCTTATTTACAATTGGTTTAAGTTTGACTCACGTCCATGTTTCGGGATTGCCCGAAACTAAGGTCAAAAGGTCGAGCTTGTTAATTCAAATCATGACCTTTATGCTTTATCAGTTCATGATTACGGCTTGTTCTGAGTTAACAACTTGAAAACGTGAGCAAAACTTACAATCTTGTGTACGCAATAAAATAAGACTGCCACACCGACTGCCTCGTTGGTGTAGTCGCAATCGCGACTGCTGAGCATGAGGTCCTGAGTTCGATTTCCGAGTAGGACAAATTGTTATTGGGTTTTTCCATCAGGAATTTCTCAGTAGCAGCCACGGAGTCTGGATTTGGGCCCGGTTGATGGCAATGGGACATGGGACTTAACATAACCGCGAAATGTGGGTGTAGGTACTATGAGGTAAACCTCTATCTAATCCTTCGGGGATTACAAGCGTGATGTTATGTAATAAAGTAAGCAATGAAAATGGCTCACGAAAGATAATGTTCCCACTGTTGCAGCTAAACTGCAATAGTGAGAACATTATCTTACTTATTATCAACTCTGTGAGAGGCAATCGGCGGGAATTCACAATGCGAACCGGGTGCGAGACCACCAGTTGATGGAAATTACAGATTCTAATAAAATTGTTCCTATCATTGCTCAAGTTTGTTGTCCTCCTTTGGCCAATGCGTCTGATATAGCCCTATCTCTTATTCGACACATAGTAAATGGTATTTGTTCAATTCCTTCTCCCATAATCAAGGAACAGATCACAAAATATTCAAAAAATAATCCCGTATTTATGAGGTACCTACTGGAACCGCTAAATCCTTAACAATGTTCATACAGCAAGAAAACTGTTTACCCAGAGCAAAAGAAACACAAAACATAAACACGAAACCGCTCAAAAGAAGTAAACTAACGAGCGTACTCGGCAATAATAACAGCGCTTCACAAAGACCCGAAAAGCGGTTCAATCCAGCTGAAACCGGCTCAAACCGGTTATGTTTTGAGTTTAAAACGAGCACTGCCACCGCAAACAGACTCCTTTTACGTCCATTCGCATGTCTAATGCGACGGATATGGTGGCTCTTGTTAAAATTTCATACGCGGAGTTATCCTTAGGGAGTTTCAGATGAGCAGAATATGTCGTTGCGAAGCGCTGGAAGCGCTAGATAAGACAGGGTTGCTCTTTGTTTTAGAAATGCTTTGTTCTAAAGAGTAATTGTGTGTGTTTTCGAAGACGTGTTAGATATTAATGGATATTGTAATCTCTCATATGGAATTTGATTGCCAATTTATAGACCGATTTAATAACAAGTAGTAGATTATTGTTTTATTTTATTTCATTGTCGATAATAAATATGCATTGTAGAAATGTAGATTAAACAAATGACTATCTGATATTGAAAACGGTACTTTATGTATCCTTGTTTTTATCATCTTTACAATTCAGGACATAAAAAGATACGAACTCTGAAAGCTACCGTTCACAAAAACGGTTTTTGTCGAAAACCAGTAAAAGCCATCGACGGCTAACTCGAAATCCCGAAAAATGCTTCGAAAATGCACCTCCTGAAATTGTATTACAGTCCCCTTTGAGTCTGTGAGGTAACAGGGATATAAAAGCAGTCTAGACAGGATGCGAAGCAAACGACTGACGTTTAAGCGCTTATGATTTCACAGAAAGCGTTTGCGAAAGTGTTATTCTTATGGACTGAATAATGTTTGTGTTAGCAGTTGGATATTTAGATCAAGGACTTGTAGAAATGGAACTGTGGAAATTGTTGGAACGGAAAAGGAAAAAATCTACACGTATATGGATGGCGTTTCCACTCACTTCTGTCTTGTGCCTTTTGTTAGTCGCCTTACACTTATCCACCGTACGCGTACGTTCCTATGGACGTAGATTTGCGAATATCAGCCCGTTATACTGGGTGTAACAGAAAGGGTATAGTCATATGAAAGGATATGCTGCAGACCATCAAACTGTACAACTTTCTCCTTGGGTCCAATATCGTAAATGCGATTAAAATTGCTGTCCCATACAAAAATTCAGTACCTACTCGACCCAAATGTATAGGACAGCTACAATATAAGGTCTAACTATTCATACACGAAATATTTTCAGGGAATCATCTAACGGCTATAACGAAGCCATTTCAAGGGATTTGTTTTTTTATCTGAGTATTTTTTATAAAAAATAAATAATTTAAATATAATAGACCCACAAAATAAATACTAGCTCCTTATTTTTGAACATCCATTACGCTAGTTTACTACGTCGTATTTACCTAGTGTCATTGTTAGAATATGGGAGTAAAGATTTTATGCAAAAAGTCTCAAAAATTTTTAGAATTATAATAATGTCTTTTTTTTTCGTTGCTATGGCGACTTTACGACTTATAGAAGTTACTCTTAAAATATTTCGTGTATGAATAGTTAGACATTATATACAATTCACTCATCCTATATACATGATCAAATCATTAAAACCAAACTATATTTAAAAGATCTATTATCCAAATTAATAAAAAAAGACTATCAACCAGCTCTGTATTGTTAAAAAACTAAATTGATGACTACGAAAATGTTGTTTTCCTAAAAAAGCGCGAATTTCTTCCACCCAAAATTCGATGAATCAAACGAACACCGATACCCAAACAAATAGATGAGTAAAAACGTACCTAAAATACTTTTTACTATCTTGAACGCTGATTTGTGGATTACAGGTATCGGAATGAATCATACCCTTTCAGTGATGACGTCACGTATCGGTCAACGTTGTTTAGGTGGCCAAGATATCTGGCCATTGGTTTCATTTCCTTTCCATTTTTAGAGTTTTAGAACCATCATGCATTTAGAGTTTTCTAAAATCGTCGAACAGAATTCTATTTTGGGTTGAGTCCATTTCCAGTATTATGTTGAAAGAAAGTATTTTAATCGGAGCTGACATAACATAACATCTCGCCTACACCGGACATACGATCACATTCTCAGGCTGTTACTAAAAAATTAATACCTATAGGTAAAACACCATCCCAGTTTGTTAAGGATTTCGTACTCATCACAAGCCCCACGACGCAGTCTTTATCATCATTAATCAATACACGGAGTTATTTATATCATTATCTGCGGAGCCTTTAATCAAGGGTCAGCTTCCAGTCTAACCGGATAGAGCTGAATACCAGTATTTTACATGGAGCGAATATCTATCTGATTCAGCAGTGAATGTTACTTCACGGTGAGACCTTACAGCTATTAAAAACAGGCCTACAGAAGTCCAAAAATCTTAGTCCTTATGTCAGCAGTAAATTGACCCAGTTTGTATACATTTGATGATGCTGATCCTAGGAAAATGGCCGAGGGATTCTGGGTGAGAAACACAAGACTTGATGTGAAGATTTCTAAAAGAGCCTTTAGTCAAGCATTAGACGTTTTTCGGCTGATACAATGATGATGATCTACTGCCTATCTCAGCTCCACTACCAGTTACTCTTTTATCTATACTCCAAAATCAAATTTCAAAGAGACACGTGTTGTACTGGTCAAAAATGTCTGGTTTCCATATTTAAAATCTTGCAGTTTTCAATATTGAAAAACAAAATCGCATCTGCGGCGGCCATCTTGTCTGTATAGCGTTTAATAATCGCGTATGTAAGCAGAATATGATTCAGCAGCGTCTGGTAATGTACCGTCTGCCGACTAGCAAGGTTCCCCGTTCTCGGGGCGTGGGTTTTATATGCGCCCATACAAGTACACACAGACTTTTTTCGCGTAATATAATAATAATGTACTATTAAATTTAGCAAAATATTGTACTCTCCACTAATACGTTCATTCACGTTACATTTCTAATCAAATTAACACCACAATTATAAACATCTGACATCCTTCCAACTATAACAACAGTACTATAGTTTTTTATTGTTACAACGCATCAGAACATTTGCTCAACAACGACAGTCAATGTTTGCCGACTCGTGATCTTGTGAAGATTTACTTTGTCGTATTGTAAATACAATAGAGAGTAACTGACTAGGTCGTTTAGAACTAGTGTTTTTGTTCTGCTGTGATTTCTGGTCATTGCTCTTATTATTATTGGACATTGTTTGTGTTATGTTTTAGTCCCACTTTTGAATTGTGGTCATGAAACTAACTAACTGACCATCAAGTGCTAACATCCGGTTGAAATGGCTTAATTATTTTAGCAGATGGCGAGTGTCAGTGTGTTCTTCGTATCTTCCTTATTGATATGTAAAAAACAGCTGTCTGAGTCACTGATTGAATGCTCCACTGAAGCGTAGATGTTTGTGTGTAATTTATAGTTTCATAGAGGACTTAAAGTTTTTTAAATTCAAATCAAACGAGGGATTGCAGTTTGTATGTAAACAGAATAGAGTCAGAATTTGCTTTGGGTAATATTAACCATTACAGTAATATTGCACAGTAATATGCATTCAATCTCTTACCGACTGGTCGACATTTCGCGTGACGTTCGCTGGTTCTTTCTTTGGCCAAAGATGACATCAATCGATAGGGTCAATCATATGGATCAAATCTCTCTAACAAACATGATAATTAAATGAAAGGAAAACCATGAAATCTTAATATATAAATTCAATGGGCAAAGGTCCATCCATTGTACGTATATGTAGGAACTAACTTTTAGTCTGAAATTTTTAATTACTATTTTATGTCTATTTATTAATCGATCGATTCGCAAAATCTGGTACCTATCTACCAGACAACCTATGAATTAATTAAAGAAAATACTGAGATTTGTCTAAAACAGACGAATAAAAGAATAGCCGAATATAATTTTATTGTACAGAACCAATAAATTGGCTTATCGTAAAAATATAAATAAAAACTCGAAATGAAATCTTTTCAACACAAACATCTTTTCATTTTGTTATTGTTTCATTTTGATTGAACAATGAACACAAAAACTGCGAATAAAATCAGTTTATCATATCGAGTCAGCGAAAATTCTGTAGGTAATTGGCGAGGTACGGCTCTAATTGTGTAAAATATTTCAGCAACAATAGCGCTCAAAATGATGTTCGCGATCAACTGTATTTTATTTCACAAATCTCCTTTTTCAGCAACGTCCACTGTAAATATTTTTCTGATTGTGAGTTTTTTTTGCGAATCGTCAATTTGGTCTATTAAATTTATGTGATTTATTTTATTCTCATGTCTAAAGAGCCTCATTGAAATAAAAATATTTGAGTTTGATTTTGAATTTAAATCAAATAATTTATTCTCATAATATGGGTAGATATATGGTACATAAACGTTACATTTAAAACAATAAGGATCCTCATATTAACCATTTCTGGAATACGAAACTTAAAATAACAATGAAACGAAATGTGTTTATACATTGATACTCTTTTTCATTTTCATTTTACACTACATACTAACTTAACTAGCTATTAATAGGAAAATAGTGAGGTGTTACAATAATTTTCTATTCTTCTTTTATTGTTTTTGATTTTTTTCAGTTTTGTTACTTGTGCATAAAGATTTAATAAATAAATAATTCAACCATGAAAACCAGTCGCAGTTCACTTCTGGATTTAGGCCCATCCAAAGCTGCACTACATCAACCTATCCTCCGGCTTCCACATCAGGCCACCCAGCCACCTTTTTAAAATCGTCGGTCCATTTAGATGGGATCGTCCCACGTTTCATTTGACGATACGCAGTTTTATTTTTTTAACTTCATGTACAAGAGTGGTACATGGGCGGAATTAATGCCCAGTTTTCGCTCCAGGACTCATTTTTCCCTTCTGTAGGTTGTCAAAACAGCAGTGTTTTTAGAAAACCTGATTGGTAAGAAAAAAAAGGTATTCAAATATTAACAGTTAAGGTATAGAGACTCATTTATATTGGGTAGTACGCTCAATTATTTAAACACGTTTAATGTTATCTGAATAAGTTTGCAGACAAATTATGACCGTTTTTGACAGAAAACGGTTTAATCTCAGAATATTTATCTATGTACGTGACACTAGTATGTAATATATGTACCAGGTACATATTATATTCATACACAAGCATTACACATCGCTTTTGCTTTTGGAAGCGATAAGATTTATCATTTCACAATTTTCAGTAACTGGCAAAAAGGAGGAGCCTATTTACAAGTTTTTTTTTTTTATTATTAGCCTTTAATGTCCCACTGCTAGCCAAAGTCTCCCCCATATCTTTCCATGTACTCTTTTCGTGCGCCACCTCGAACCAGCCATCGCAGTGCGCGTCCAGGTCATCTCGCCACCTCTTTCTGGGGTCGGCGGGGTCGTCCATCCTCATACACCTATTGCGTGCTATAGGATTGGTACCAAAAATTGTAAGATCTTAAAAATATAAGATACAACGAGAACGGTAATATTTTTCCTTGGCTCCAACTAACAAATTATCTAACCAAATTGTGATATACTAAATGTAAAGTAAAAGGAGTATCCATGGAGTTTCTCGCTCGTTCTTCTCCATAGAGATCCGTTTTAGAACGAGCAATTAGCTTCGTAACTTTTTTCTAACTGATCGACTCTTTGACCATAGACCAAAGCGTGCAAATAGCTTCATTGATTCATTATATAGAAAATATGTTACTATGCTGACGACCGTCGGACTACCAATAAGTCATAGGTCTCGAATTCGAACCCAAGCACGCACATCTGATTTTTCGGATTCAAGTGCGTATTGTACAATTATCACTTGCTTCGGTCAAGAAAAACATCGTGAGGAAACCAAACCAGCATGCCTGAGAAATATTTCTCGACGGCATGTAAAGCCGCCCAAGAGCGACATAAAAACTGACACCAGGTTAGGCACAAACCACACGAAAAACAAGAAGAACAAAATAGTTTACACAGAAAACAATTTACACAATTTTATTTCTCTGCCTATATTTATTTCATCTCTTAGAGCTTTACCGTCATAGCCCCAAAAGCTAAAAGATTGATATCTTGGCTTCCAACCAAATGTACGTAATGTAATTCTGATCCCGTTTACAACTATACAATATGTTAATGGATGTCAAATATTTATGGCTTGATCTGGAAGAGTATTGAAAGGGCAGTAAACATCCACTCAAATAATAATACGAGATGTCTGTTTGTATGTTTGCATAAGTAATCTATCCAATCAACCAATGATCTATTTGTTGGCAGGAGAGAATTTGGAATATATCTCGTAGGGTCTACTCAGACGACCGCGCCCGTGTCATCATCATCATCATTTCAGACGAAAGACGTCCACTGCTGGACATAGGCCTCCCCCAAGTGTCGCCACGTTGACCGGTCCCGTGCGACTCGCATCCAGCGGATCCCTGCAACCTTCACCAGGTCATCGGTCCACCTAGTGGGAGGCCTTGCCCGTGTAATTAATGATTAAAATAGTAGTTCTGATTCTGTCTCAAGTTTGAAGATGATTGAGACAGAATTAAGTTTTAAATATTTTTAACTCTAAACGCATTAAGTGATTTGTAACACTAAGAAAATCATCTTCTATCTTATATATATAAAATGGTAAACTGACTGACTGACTGGGTGATACATGAACACACAGCCCAAACCGCTGGTCCTAGATACATGAAACTTGGTCTTTGTGAAGAGTAAGTATCCACTATTCCACCGCTAAAGGGGTAAAATAGGGGATGGAAGTTTATATGAAAGTCCGTCAGTTTTGAAGTTAGGATCTTTATGTATTTATTTATTTATCATTACCTTCAAATTTTGTATTTAGGCTGACGATTGAAAATTAATTTATACGTGTCAGCGTTACAGCGTTTTTGATAACTCTACCCCCGAAGGGTTAAAGGGGATGAAGGTAAGTAATCGGATTTTTTTTGACATCCACGCGGGCTATTTTTAAGAAATAAATCTGCAAAACGTTTTAAATTTTATAAAACTTTTTTGCTTCTACAGGGCTGTCTAATTTTCTCGAGTTGGAGACCTAAGCCTAAGACTAACTAACTCATTACATTTCTTCTTAATAAAAATGAACCTTAGTATTAGTAAATTAGCTCTCCAATTTATTAAAATACCTAAGTATTTGATTTCAGCAAAACCTTAGATTTCGTAGAATTATCAAAACCGTCTAAAATTTTGCGTAGCTTTGCCGAAGTGTTAGGAATCTGTAATCACTTTTATTTCTTTTCATAATATTAAACCACACTCTGCCTTTCTCCTTTCTAGTCTCAGCATCGTCTGCCTAGCCTTTTTCTAACTATGTTACGGTCGGCTTCCAGTTTAACCGGATGCAGCTGAATGCCAGTATTTTACATGGAGCGACTGCCTATCTGACCTCCACAACCCAGTTAGTACTGGGTAATACGATACCCAGGGTCCTTAAGACTGGTTATCAGACTTTCGGGACTTCCTGTAACGACTGTGAAAGAACCACAAATGACAGCGGGGACCAACGGCTTAATGTACTTTCCGAGGCACGGTTTCACCTTTCTAGTCTCTCCACTGAAAATCAAATCCGTAGCCCTAATATACTGACTATCTAGTTTGGAGCTCACTATTAACTAATACTAACTGTGTGACCTAGCTGTAGGTAATATTTTAAGGCACATAATTGGTGTGAAAGTACCCATAACGAAGCCGAAAGAAAGGCAATTGTTCCCCCGTCAATGCGCTCATTTCTTTGTTCTAGACCATACCTCGGAACCTTCCAGTTACGGAGGTATTTTGGATCAAAGTGGCAACTTTTTCGCAATTTTATTTAAATACAAGTTTTTTATGTAACAACTTTAAATACCTCCACGACCCCCGTACTAGTCAGTGCATCCATCTGCACAATGTTTTGGAGTGACATTGAATCCTACCGTAAAACGTGATTTTTCACCCCAAAAAAACGACTTTCCCAGCAATATTTTTTGCGTAGATGAACAGAATGCTTGGTTGACGGCTTCGTGAAGAGTCTGTTTACATGCTCTATGTGTTTCACCAGTAACGTTCTTAAATTACCTAGAAAATAAGCATTTTTAATTCTAACAAAATTCTTGTAGGTACCCAAATGAGTGCATTAACGAATACAGTCGTTTGCACAGCAGCTTATAATTCATTATGCATTCAACGCCTCCACCAACTGCATATTTTTCGTACCACAAAGGAATGCTTAGCTAGATGGAGCGGGACTCAGATGGAAATTACAGCGCCAGAGAAGTGTCCTTAAAATTCTATTGTGCCCAGAATTTACTCTTTAATCTATTTCTGTGGAAGTTTTCTGTAGATATATTATAGAATATTGCCAAAGAAAACTACGCTAGTATTTAAGCTAATATTTTTTCCTAATAGTTAACTTATTAAACGGTTCATTTCGCAATCGAAGTCTTAAAGAAACTGGTATCTTTCTGTACACAATCTGAAATACCTAAGTCCCACGCCTGCCCTCGTAGCATGACCACCGTAGACAAGGATTTCTTTGACGGATGAATCGACAAAATGACAGATAGTGCAAAGAAATCTGTCATTGTGTCGACACAATCTGTCATTTTGTCGATTCTTCCGTCAAAGAAATCCTTGTCTATGGTGGTCATGCTACGGGGGCTGTACAAATGCCTCCCTCCACACCTTCCATTGTAAATCTTTAGTTGTCTAACCCATGATCAGAATCCCTGAAACTTTGAAGTAATTGAATAAGGGTCAATTGTGGCTCGTTTTATTTATCTCTGTCATTAAAAAAAACAGACAAGTTCATAATGTCTTCCGATTTTTCAAGAAAAAACTAAATTGAAATTCAACGACAATACATTGTGTCTGACGTCTGATTCTATTGATTTGAATAGATATAAGGTCCTTCTTTATTAATTCTACCACAAGACGTCCTTTGAAACTTCTTCCGAAATAATCACCTGAACATTAAACACCAGTAACGGCCAGTATTATGTTCAACTGGATCCAACTACACATAATTAGTTGTTTACGCCTCTTACAAACAGACAACACACACCAAAACTTGCTAATTATATCCAAGTTTAATTTTTGGAAACCAAAATGGCGGAGCTGTCGTACCCCGCCTTTGTTTCAAATTCGCAGCGCTTGGGGCCATATTCACCGCACATACACAAATGAACATAAAACAAGCAGAACTTAGTTTATTTGTTGATATTTTCGTATATTTCTTTGCTCCTTTGTTTTTTTATTGAGATCAAAAACATCGCTTTTGTTAATGATAAAAAGGTAATTTTGCGAAAAGGTTGTTTCGCAGAAATGTGAACGAAAAATGAAACTGGCACACATTACAAATTTATTTGATGTTTTGTAGGAAAAATATTGTGGTTTGAAAAAGGAACGAAACGATGCTACATTCTGGGATCAATTCATTTTATAACCTGGATGTGAGTAGCGGAAGATATCAAGATCCGAGTTGTAGTTAGGTAATATGGCTTGCGATTGGACAGGCCTATAACCAGCAAAGGTGCCGTAGATGTAACGGCCGCTGAGTCGTCGTGGTCGTCGAGAGTTGAAACACTGGCAGGTACTTAATTTGTGTAAATTATTTCAATTATTTATTGCCCTTTTGTAATTTGTTATTAGTTTATTTATTTTAGGATATTTAATAGTTTCTAATGAATAATGTATACATATAGTTAGTTTAGTCTACTTAATTAAATACAATTATTTCATCGTCACTGCTCGCAAACATGGATACTGACTTATCCTAGAACCAAAAAATCGAAAACTGACAGTGAACTCTCCGCACTTGGCCAACGTTGTGGATTAGGGCCCACTACTTATTGCACAGAATTTGTAAAAAGCAACAGGCATTTGGAAAATCTACGCTAAGCCAACAACAAAATTAGTAACTTATTACGAGTTCGACCTTAGTCCGTAATAATATAGTATAGTACAGTCCCTCACCACTCACTTCCTTATTCAGTATTAAACGCCTGGGAAACGAAGCATCTGCGGAGTATAATTTTTTTTAATTTCCTATGTATTTGTCCACTTAGCTTTTATTTAAAAGTAAATTTGAATACATATGTGACACGTCATCATCATTTTAATACCCTTCATCATCATCATTTCAGCCGAAAGACGTCCACTGCTGGACATAGGCCTCCCCCAAGTGTCGCCACATTGACCGGTCCCGTGCGACTCGCATCCAGCGGATCCCTGCAACCTTCACCAGGTCATCGGTACACCTAGTGGGAGGCCTTCCAACGCAGCGTCTTCCGGTTCGCGGTCGCCACTCCAGAACTTTTTGGCCCCAACGGCCATCCGTTCTGCGAGCAATGTGCCCTGCCCACTGCCACTTCAGTTTGGCTATTCTTCGGGCTACGTCGGTTACCTTGGTTCTCTTGCGGATGTCCTCATTTCTGATTCGATCACGTAAGGAAACTCCGAGCATAGCCCTCTCCATTGCCCTTTGGGTGACTTTAAGCCTTCTGATAAGGCCCATTGTGAGCGACCACGTTTCGGTCCCGTATGTAATCACTGGCAATACACACTGGTCATAGACCTTCGTCTTGAGACACTGCGGTAAGTTGGACGAGAAGATACCCCGCAACTTCCCGAACGCTGCCCAGCCGAGTCGGATTCGACGATTGACCTCTTTCTCGAAGTTAGACCTACCTAACTGGATCGTTTGTCCAAGGTAGACATAATCGTCTACAACTTCGAGTGTAGAGTCTCCGATCTTGATAGGAGTGGGTGTTACATGGGTATTCAACATGATTTTGGTTTTGTCCATGTTCATTTTAAGACCCACTTTTTCGGAAGCTCTACTAAGGTCATCGAGCATTGTACTTAGGTCCTCCATGGTCTCAGCCATGACCACTATATCGTCGGCAAACCGAAGGTGAGAGATGTACTCGCCATTGACGTTGATGCCTAGCCCTCTCCAGTCCAGAACCTTGAAGATATCCTCCAGTGCAGCGGTGAACAGTTTCGGAGATATGACGTCTCCCTGTCTTACACCTCGCTGCAGAAGGATAGGTTCTGAGGTCTGGTCCTGAAGTCGGACTGACATGGTGGCGTTTTTGTACAAACACTTCAACACCTCGATGTACCGATAGTCGATTTGGCACCGTTGGAGAGACTGCAGTACAGCCCAAGTCTCGATCGAATCGAAGGCTTTCTCGTAGTCCACAAACGCCAAGCAGAGAGGCAGGTTATACTCTTCGGTCTTTTGTATAACCTGCCGCAGCGTATGTATGTGGTCTACGGTGCTAAAGCCTTTTCGGAATCCGGCTTGTTTGGGAGGCTGAAAATCGTCAAACCTGCGCGCGAGACGATTCGTGATGACTCTTGAGAACAACTTGTAGATGGCTTAGAAGTGAGATGGGCCTGTAGTTCTTCAGCCGGGCATTGTCGCCCTTTTTGAAGAAGAGTACCACCACACCCCTGCACCATGCCTGCGGCGTTTTCCCCTCGAGTATGACGGAATCAAACAGCTTCTGAAGGGCCTTAAGTACCGGTTTTCCACCCGCCTTCAGGAGTTCGGCCGTAATTCCGTCATCACCCGGTGTCTTGTTGTTTTTAAGCTGTTTAAGAGCCATCCTAATCTCGTACAGGCTGACATCCGGAATGTCTTCGGTATAGTGTCGGGTCAGTCTAGCTCTTGGGTCGTTAGCTAGAGTTGCAACAGGATTTCTAGTTGAAGTGTACAACTGCCCATAGAAACTCTCGATCTCCCTCAGCAGCTCCGGCTTGGCGGATACGATCCTGCCATCGTCGGTCTTCAGTTTCGTTAGCTGGCTCTGCCCAATAGCCAGATCTCTTGAAAACACCTTGGAGCCTTTATTCCGCTCAATAGCGTCTTTAATACGCTCGGTATTAAAGCGGCGGAGGTCGCTCTTCAAGGATTTAGAGATCCGTCTATTGAGCTGCCGGTATTTCCACACCTCATCTGAAGACTGCAGGATCATCTCACGCCGCTCCTTCATGAGCTCGAGAGTATGATCAGAGAGTTTTTTGTTGTGTGCACGACGTGTCTTGAAAAACTTAGACCCAGTCGTGTGGACAGTTTCCACGAACCCATCGTTGTATTCGTCCACTGAGCTTCCTAGGCACTCGAAACGATTCTGGAGTTCAAGCTGAAAGCTCTCGGGGTTTTGGATCTGGATCTGTGCTGGACGGAGCGTAGACTTCATCAGTCGAGACCTTTCAAGCTTTATATTGATGTTCAATGTGTGTCTTACCATGCGGTGATCGCTCCCGGTTTTCACCGAATTGATCACTGAGACATCATTGAACATTTGCTTCTTAATACCCTTATCTCAATCTATTTGGGGTGGGCGCAGCATGTCTTCATCTTTCATACTTCTCTGTTATTCATCATCTCAGCAGTCACCTCCTTTCGTGCCATATCATCCTTCAAACGGTCCATCCATCGTTTCGTCTTCCCCTGCTCTTACAGCCACATATGCAAGACGGAAAACCGCGGTCTAAGACATTTAAATATACTTAAGTACGATAGACGGTACAACGCAAGCAAAATCATAATATACTTGAGAGAGCAAACTGGATTCTGTCTGTATAAGTATTAAGTGTAATGTCAAACATGGCAGTTATGTCATTTTGCTTTAAAATGTCACTGAGACAGATCACATAAAGTTCGAGTGAATCGGTTTCTTCCAGGCAAGCGTGCTCCAGCCTAGGCCGCGTCATCGCTTCACATCAGGCGAGTTGCGGGCAAACACAAGCCTATTAAATGAAAATACAAAAAAGATATGATAGTTATTTCTTGTGTTATCCTCCCGAATTATAGTATCCTTATTATAAATGCGAAAGTAAGTTTGTTTGTTACCTTTCACGCCTAAACCACTGAACTGATCATCCTGAAATTTTGCATATACGTTGTCAGGTGTACCGAAACGGACATAGGGTACCTTCCATCCCATAAAAAAATACTGTCCCCGAGGAAAACAACACTAACGTTCTTATGATTATAGATGGCGCCAAGTGTCTTTCGAATCATGATTAAAATATATTGTTATAGAAACTTCAGTGGTGTGTTAAGAGATTTTTTTTTTGACGCGAGCTAGTCCTAAATATTTTACTCCGCGGTATTCTTTACCAGGCAGCCTTTATTTTTGGACCATGTAGGTTGGTCGTGCTGCATTTAGTAGACAGACAGCCTGAAAGCCTGATTATGTACAAAGTCGAATAAGAACGTCCTAACATTAACATTCTAACCGACCTCAACAATTAACAGTCTCTAAGGGAATACGGCCACAACGACTTTGCTTGAAAAAGATTCACGTGAAAAACATTGCTTGGTCAGATTCATTGAACCCATGGGCTATCCCATGGGTTCAATGAATCTCATCACGAGTGTGGTCTTTCTTGTGTTTTTATTCCAATTCATTTTTCTTCTACTTTGCTACCAAGTGCATTTTTCTGCTGTTTTTCTTTCAGTTGAGTAATGGCAAAGTCAAATGTAAAGTCATGATACACATGTTCTAGAAGAAAAAAATGGTATTCATTTAAAATTATTGCAGTCTCATGCTATGTGGCCACATTAGCCCTGAATCGTAGCAACTGGAAGTCACGAAGAGAGGCCTTTGCCCAGCAGTGGGATGACGCAGGCTAACAGTATCAGTATCATGCTATGTTGATGTTAATGGCCTTTTACATCTAAATGTTAAAAATTACTTATAAAGTGTTAAGAGTATTGCACACATTATCACTCATCTTCTGAAAAGGTAGGGTTCTCTGTAGCAGCTAAGGAGTCTGGATTTGTGTCCGTTTGATGGCAATAGGCTTGCCCTCTATTACATGGACTTTAAATATAAAATGTGGGTGTACTATTAGGTACACCTCTGCCTAACCCTTCGTGGATTACAGGCGTGATATTGTTTATGTAATGGCCTGTTGCCATCAACCGGGCAGAGATCCAGAGTACGGGATGTTATTGAAAAAATCCAGATGGAAACCCACAATTACTGTTTTTAATCATGTTTAGGTTTGTTCTTCGTAAATATGTGATCATTGGCCATTGTACACTACGCATGACATGCTGGTGTCAACTTAACCATAGTTTCGCTGAATCAGTAGAAACTGCACATAATATACTTCAGGAAATTGGATCAATGGCGTCTGATGGCAACACTTTCTCGGTTTAAAGTGCTATTGTGTTCTGCAGACGTATCAAGTAGCTACCAAGAGCTATTTCACGATTCGTTGAAAAAAAAAACTGACAACCAAAGAGGTTTTAATACTTAAGGCCTGCCTGCACCACAAATCACTAAAATTATGTCTCTGTTAATATTTAAATGACTTATGGAAATAGAACAATGTTTTAAATCGAAACGGTTACTGCTAAACGCGTTTAGTTATTAGCGTCAGTTCACACGGAGACGTGACGCGGCGTGCACTGTCAAGCCCTTTTATACTTTATCTCCATTAGAAAATGCATAGTATCGTTTGAAAGACTCGAGCCGCGGGACGTCTTTCACGTCTCGGTGTGAACTGACGCTTAGTTGCAAGTAGGTCTTAAAGTTTTAAAACCTCTTTGGTTTTCAATAATTAGTCACAGAGCAACTTCCTTATAATATTATTGTGGTAACTTGTAAATGAGAATACACGAAATTAGACATTTTCCTGTATATGATAGCGTTATTTAAACATTAATTAGTTTTATCCATAATATTTACGCGCACTCATAGTTTGTGGTTGACCACACCCTCTTTCGGCAACTTATGTGTGTAAACTAACGCATGCTCCAGCTATGCATGTCCGTTTCCATCTAATGATGACAATGACAAATAAAGATGCTTAGTCATGTGAGGAAAAAAACTTTTTTTAATTGCTCTAATTATCCAAGTGCTTACTGACGTCCATTCCAAGTCTCGTATGTCGTCTGAAGGCATCAAAACACGCTTTACAATGCATATATACCAAATATTGCTGCATAAAAGTAAACAGTCTTGTTAGCGTGTCGATGGCAAATTTTCATTCAATATTTTTGGCCTGAATTAAGCTATGCGAACTCCGCTCGCTGATGCAGAAGGTGGGTCATTGTCTGTGGAGACATGCCGCATAATAACACACTTGAGATCTGAGCTGTCCATGAAACCCCATTTGAAGAGATTTTGTTTGCTACGGCCGACTTGGGTTCGAAGTCTGTTTAAATATTTCCCAGTCGGCCACGGCAAAACAGGCCCAATATAACTACGGTTACATACCTACCTAATCAGTTTTCATCTTCCACGTTCAAGCATCTCGTTAAAATATAAAAAAGAATATATGAAATATAAATTCTACTATTCTTTCCAATATTTCCAACTCCCATTTCAAGTATTTGTCGCCTCACAACAACAGACCACAATAACGGGATAGCTGCAAAACAAAAACGACTGGAGAGCTCATTAAAACACCCCATTATGCACAACTACAGTACGACCACTTTAAGTTTGCAGTTCAAGGTGGCGCTGCTCTGCAAGAAAAAATGCATCAACATGTCAACCTTGGTACATCTATTTTAGTTATGTGTTTTCCCGCCTGCAAAGATAAGTTGGTCGAAGTGTACATATCTGAGACGTAAACAAAAATATATTATTTACCTCTGCCAAAGTTATGAGTGACGTAAATTGGAGCCATTGAACTCAAAAAGTGTTGTGACTGGACATGTACAAGTGAGAAAAATGTTAAAGAAGGTTTACTTTGAAAATGAGCTGACGGCACTCGCCCGTTGTCTATTCCCGTCGTATTAGTCGCAGACACTTCATTTGGAATTCTGGATGAAAAGGAAGTTCCAAGGTATGTCTTACCCTAACCAATAATAATCTCATGATATTCCTGTTCCTCCTGCTACCACGAGTGGGGCTGCGGGATAAAGTTACTTACACATCCACAGAGCCTTGTCGTAGTCCACTTCATCATCAGCCTACGGTAGTCCGCTACTTTACACAGACTTCTCTTATCGCACGCCATTCATCTCGACAACTCAATTTCAGTTGCACCAGCCATCTTGCGAAGATCTTCGCTCTATTCAGCCTGCGGCGTTCTACTTTTACCAGTGTCCTGCCTGCTCTGGAAAAGGATGGTAATTGTTTAGTGTATCCCCCATCCTGGAGACAAGATCTGATGTGGAGAGAGACACTTAATAAGGTGGTCTTATACCTTCTATTTCGACAAATCGCGTTCTAGTCACGTGATAACTTTCTTAGTTTCCCATGATCGAAGCCGAGTCGAGCCTCCTAGTGTTGTGCAAATCATTGATATTTATGTTCTATTTGCACAATTTATCAGCATATTGGTCGATGGATCTTCGGCAAACATATCTGTTTTGTGTCACAAATTAGCGAGGATTACAGAATTGAGGTATGTGCGCAATAAATAACAACAAATGTAGCGTTAGAGCCAACAAAATTTTGGCAGTCATCAATGTACAAACTTTAAACTCGAAGAAATATATTTTTATAGTTTTTGGCTCCTTTTTTGTTAATTTTCGCAAAGGAATGTTTGTTGATGTACAGAAATGAGGTGCCAATACGTAATATTACAAAAGAAGCAGCAGGTCATTTTCTCTTAGTTTCATAAGCCTCGTGAAGCTATTTATACAAGATGTAACAGAATAAACGCAATACCTTTTAGGTGGGAATTCAGACCATCAACCTGAGCAACTTTGCCTAAGCAGAAAGGGTCGAAAAATTAAATATTAATTTATTCAGCCTTCCCAAAAAAAATTTAGCATCGGCTGACGCAATTAGTATGAAGGGAACGTAATTTTTTTTAAATAAACTGAATAAGAACCTTTGTAGTACCCCTGTAGTTGGTTCCTTGTGGTCCTTCCTTGTAGTTTATCTTAGTTCTCAATTAATATTATTTTCAGATATACACTTACCACTGCTTGTCACTGCATCACCCAAACGTTGACTGGTAGAAAATGCCTGTGGCATTAAGTCCGCCTCTGTACTTTGTGCTTGAAATAAATACATAAGACAGAGACTTAATATTAAACTAATATTTCAATCACAAGGAAGTTTAAATTTTTTATTTTTTATTCTGTCTTTATATTTTTATCGACAGTTCCCATCTCTGTCTGACAAGCGGATGAAGGAATCCACTTTCCTCGCTAATACTACGTAAAAAGCGGATAAGGATTAGTATGTGTGTCTGTGTGTATAGAGTTCTTAGTGATATCGACGACAAATCCGTAAGAACGTATATACACTGTGCTTGTCTATAACTATGTATGATAACAATATAACCAACCTATAAAATAGAATAGAATAGAAAAAAAAACTGACCGGACTCCACCGGTCCGTCCCGTTAGTAGCCACTGCTGGGACACAGGCCTCCTCTCGTTTGAAGGGGAGTGGGACGGAATCTAACACGAAGGCCTAATGTGGATTGGTAGATGTTTGCCTCATAAAAACAATAAAAAAACCACGAAAATCAATAAACAAACAATCAAAAAACTATGTTAACTTAGAAATTTAAAAAAAAAATATCCATAATTAATGTACATTGTAGGTTTAGGGTGAGCTTCTAAATAATTTAAAATGTTGTCGACCTCTGGCTCTTTAATAATAAAACAGTTGTTTTATGTGTTTAACATGACGCAAATTATATGTTACAAGTAACCTATTCATTATAAAAGTATGTCTAATATAAAAACTGCCTACGCATATTAATATTTACATAGAAATAAAGATAATTTCAAAAGGATTCAGAGAAACCATCAGATTATTTCAGTAGGCAAAGGCATTACAACATTCTGCCAACTGTCTAGTGAGTTGTGGGCGAAGTTCGTAACCTTTATGTTATTTGCCAAACAAGCATAAATATATAATCAGGATACTTATGTACAAGTTATTTTTTCTGCGAATAATAACTCAGAAAGGTCAAGCTTGCAGTGGCGAAGGTTCCATAAAACTCGATTCCTACCGGATTCCCTTTGAAAATTGGCACAGTCAGTTTTCTTCAGACAAATATTATAATCACATTAAGGTGGAAGCGTGAGGGTAGCCCGCAAGTAACACGTATGTAGTTACAGAACAATAATCATTAAAATCATTAATACAACCCTCTAAGTTCATGTAACCCTATTCCGTAACTATTTCATAAAAAAATCATTAAATGGGGTTAAATGAACTTAGAGGGTTGTATTGATGATTTTTATGATTATAATTCTGTAACTACATACATGTTACTAGCGCGACTCATTTTTCGTCAACATACAACCTGACACTGACCTGGAAATTGAAAAAAACGATAGAAAATTTGAATTTTGTGGGCTACCCTGACGCTTCCACCCTAAGATATGTACTCTGGCTTACTTCTTACAAAAATTGACCCTTCGCTACTGCAAGCTTGCAATTAAATACAAAATAACAGCGGTTTGTATAACTACCTAGCCTCAATCAAAACTGAAGGAAATCACCATGATGGGAACCAGCATGTTCTAGAACTAAAAATTCGAATACTTCTCCAACTGACTTGACTGCTTTGTTAGTCTAGTGGTTGCAAGCGCGACTGATGAGGTGAGGTCCTGGGTTCCCAGGTCGGGCAAAGTGTTATGTTTTTCCGTCAGGAATTACTCAGTAGCAGCCACGGAGTCTAGATTTGTGCCCGGTTGAAGGCTATGGGCTCGCCCTCTTCAGGACTTTGACGAGCTTCATTGTCTCTGCGCTTTTCTGGTGATCGCCGCTGTTGAATCTGGCTTTTAGGAGTTGCAGTGGTATGGGAATAGTGTGGCAGGCTTGTCTAAAAAAAGGCTCGCCCCCTATTACATGGGACTTAAACATAACTGGCCAAATGTGTACATGATGTTATGTACAGTCACGAGCATGAATATGTAAACACTATCCTAAATTTATAAGCAATTTTCGGGAGAAATAACGATTGTAACTTGGAGATAGGATCTTTTTCATAAAAATAGGAGTTCCAGATTACTATGTTCGTAACAACATGAAATATTAATCAGAACAGTAGGAGAAAAACACTTTTGAAAGTTATTAAGTGTAAGCACCATAGGTGCTCGTGGCTGTACTCCGGTTGTTCAACCAACCCGCGTAGTTCTCTCCCTCGCACAGAGAGGAGATATGTTTCCCAGCGGTGGGGACATTCCTGGCGCATGCTCACGCTTATAAATAACCTAGAAAGGTCAAACGTGTAATTAAAGACAAAAGACTAGCCACCTTGTGTATCTAGCCTTAATAAAACTGTTAATAAGTACAGACGCCTGCATATCAAACTACCACAATCTGTCAAATTTCTATAATAGATTTTCAACTTTATTGCTAAAGCATTAAGTTCAAGGTTGATTGGGAACATTTGACAGTTTCGGGTAGCTTGCTGTGCTGGCGTCTGTACATTATGGTTATTTAAGGTTCATCAAACAACCTTATTGCCCTAAACCCTGAGGTGATAATGTCAACCATTATTGATTTATAACTTAAAATATCTGTCTTGTCTTTTCGTTTATTTTAGTCACCGCCAATTTATAGGTCAGCGTGAAAATGACCACTGTTTGACCTCTAAGAATATGGCAGTTATTAACTGTCCCAGGACAGGGCAAAGGCCTCTCAAAATTGACATTTAAAGATTCAGTATGAAAGTTCACAAGCCGGTCTTTTCGATTTTCACCTTACTATCTTCACGATGTTATTCGGATTCGGTACATTCTGTACATCAACTACGCAACAAATATTGCTGGAAAAACCTTTTTTTTTTGGATGAAAAATCACGTTTTACGGTAGGACTCAATGTGACGCACTCAAAACATTGTGCAGCCTGAATCTGACTGCTGGCGCCATTGTCCTCCCCTTTTTTCAGTCACACTTCCCGGTTCTGTACGTAACATTAAAGACTTGTATTAAAAAAAAAACTTATGAAAAAAATTGGAACTTTAACCCCCAATCTCTCCGTAACTAGAAGGTTCCCAGATATGTTTCAGAACAAAAAATGATCGCAATGACGGGAAGAACAAGTGACTTTCGGTTTTCTTAAGGGTATTTTACGGGAGTCTTAGGATAAAATGCTAATGCTGCCAAGTCCAATGTAATATAACCAATGTAACCGTACATAGTTGACCTTAAGAATTTCCAAACTTGACAGCGTGCAAATTGCTTGAAGAACGGAAGGCCGATTGTCCCGAAAGACTCTGGCGACCATGCTGCTACCGAAAGGGCGCCATGGGTAAACCTCTCCACAAGGAAGATACATCTGCGATCGATCTGCGGCTCATCAGCTGGTGGTGGTCGTGGCAATCCGCTGCTTAGTTTCTATGCAACTGGTACAGGCCTGGTAGATATGGCAACGTCTGGAGAAGGTATAATTATGTCAAATAATGGACGTCTTTCTGCTGAAATGATGATAAAAACCTGAATATCAACTAAATCTTTTTGCTTAATAAATTAGTCAGCACCGAAATTAAGATAATTATCGCGCTTACCTTTATAAAACGCTTACAAAAATTATGTTTCTTCAAATATTTGTGCACATTATAATTATATTACATGTAGGCAAATGCCGAGACAGTTTGCTTTCGGCGATCCTCCGTTATCAGAGATCTGAGTTGACGAGATAACCCTGAAAGTATCCGAGAGTGCCGCGCGCTGAATTAAGTGCTACGTAATACTGATAAATCTCATTTGGAGCTGATTATGAAATAGAAAGTCTTGCTAGTTTTAGATAATCATTTTAGGGTACATATACAGGGTGTAAACAGACCCTTGACGAAGCCGTCAACCAAGCATTATGTATATCAAACTAAGTAACTTCACGTAAAAAACTTTTTTTTTTTTGGGTGAATAATCACGTTTTGCGGTAGGACTCAATCCAACGCACTTAAAACATTGTGCTGGATGGGTGGATTGAATAGTGTGGCTATGAGGCTTGCTTCTGCTTAACTGGACTATCCTGTGGATGCCTTGCGAGTAAGGTGTACAGCCAGGGGCTTAAAACGTATAGAGTAAGCTAAAAAAACCCTGTTTTTACCTGTGTTTCTACCCAAGATTCTGTAGGCAGTTTTTCAAGTATTTATCCCAAATTAGGTACTTATATCATTTTTAGGAAGGCGCGTCGAAACCCTTACTCCTCAGTTTCGCAGGCAAAGAAGTCGACAGAATGGAGAGTTATATCCTTTCTTCCCAGACAAAGGGCATCTATAACGATTTCCACCCAAAAAAGGCAGTAAGTCCGCCTATGTACAATATTTGTTTACTTGCGTATAAGGCTAACACAACAAAAACTTTGTTACATAAACCAAATAAAACTGACGTCTATTTACTAGTTACTAGCCACGATTTTATCAATACCCTACATCATGGTGTAATGCGAGTAGAACATAGCGGTAATCGGAGATTAACCGATAGCACCGATAACGAGTGATCAAATCTTTACTGACGTTAACTGACTACGTGATACTCAAATGAAACGTACGTATGTGTTAATAACCTAAGTTGACGTCACAATGTCATAGTACAGAAATGAGATAATACAGGTACCAGTGAAGCTTTAGAGATAGGCGTAATATTGTGATAGGTAACTTTTATCATGGTGAAATCCTCGATTTGCTCTCGGCCTGCTGTGTTCCTTAACATACATACTTTGGCCCAGCTTTATTCCCGAAACTGTTGTGTGACCATTATTAATCTACAGTGGGAGATAGAAACAGGAACATGTAACTAGCTACGTATGGGCTAAGTAACTTTTATAGATCTCGGCGTCAGGCTAGGTAGAGTATAAAGGGTGTAAATAGACCCTTAGCATAGCCGAAAGGCACTTGTTCTCCCCATCTTTGCGATATTTTTTTTGTTCTAGACCATACCTGGGAAACTTCTAGTTACGGAGATATTGAGGGTCAAAGTTCCAACTTTTTCACAATTTCTTTTTTTAAATTCTTTTTTAATGTAAGATTTTTACTTTACGCCCCGGTACTATTCAATCCATCCATCAGCACAATGCTTTGAGTGCTATCCACCGAGTCCTACCGTAAAACGTGATTTTTCACCCCAAAAAAAAAGTCATTTCCCAGCAATAATTTTTGCGTAAAGTTACTTAGTTTGATGTACAGAATGCTTGGTTGACGGCTATGTGAAGGGTCTGTTTACACCCTGTATATTCGCTGGGTGATAAGTAGCAGTGGGATAACAGAAGATCAATTCTGGATCAGCAGCTGACTACTATAGGCTGATGATGAGTCTCCGCCTGGATTAAATGGCAGACTTAGTCAGGCAACTGCATAGATTCTTTTAGATTAAAACGCCGCGATGACTGGACAACCGACACTGAGTCTGCGTGGTGGATTGTGTATCATCAACCACAGCCCGAATTGACCCGCTGCTGGGTATAGCCTCTTTTTTTTGTGCCAATCTCTACGTTCCTGTACCAGCCTCATCCGGACGATCCACATTTCTTTTACGACTTTCAGTGACAGTCTTCGTCCACCTGTCATCACTGATTTTGTACAGTCAGTCACTTTCCCTGAAACAGGCTCATTAAGATGGTGACTGACCTGAAGCAGGACGGGTGCCCTCTTGTCCGGGTGGCTCTTTCGTGGAATGCGTTGGTTACCTATGCCACGTCATTTGCAAGGGAATATCACAGCTTCTTTCTTTTTCGTGTGGTTAGTACCTAACCTGGTGTCAGAGTTATTATACCGCCGTTGACTTGGCTTCACATGTCGTCGGGAAATATATCTCACGTCCCAGCCGCCGCGGGAGACGCCCTGGGCGTCGGGGGTCACGTGGTGGCTCCCGGCCACCGTAGGCGCGGGCCTGTGGACGGCGAGTTATGGGCTATCTCGCCGTCCGGCCGTCTTATGACGACAGGCCGTGTCGACGGCGCGTTCGTGTTCCACGCGCTCCTCAAAGAGATGTCAGCAACCACGTAGCACCTGGCAGGCGTCGGCAAGAGGTACCGTGGCCCTGGAACACAAAGGGCAAAGAAGGAACATGGATGGGTTTTAGTCAGTACAAGTCTGACAATCCCTTCCGGTCCGCCAAGAGCGGGAGGGGGTCATTTGATGACTCCCATCCTAAAAAAAAAAAAAAAAAGGCATGCTGATTTGGTTTCCTCGCTATAGTTTCCTTCACCGAAGCAAGTGATAATTATACAATACGCACTTGAATCTGAAAAATCAAAGCTACATTTGCAGTAATAATTATTCATCAGAATTTTTTATTTTTTATTCGATTTTAACTTGCATAATAGTCAGTTGCACAGGTCATTCTACGCACACATATACGTACATTTTTTCTATAAATAAAAGCAAACGCCGCATTACACCATTATGTAGATTACATGGATGAAATAAAGTTAAATAAACCCATTCCTGTTGTCTGATTTACGTCACGTGCATATTTAGCGGTACCCTAGCTGTTTTTATTAAATTCAATGACGCACTATTTCTCTCAGATAGTTTGCTCCATAAAAAATACTTGTATACAGTTGCATCCGGTTAGACTGGGAGACGGGCACATCATTGGAAAAAAGGGAGGCAGATAATGGCTCATCTGGTTAGACTGGGAGACGGTCACATTATTGGGAAAATGCAGGCAGATAATGATAATTGATGCACTCTTTCTGTCAGATGGGTATTTTGCTCCATGTAAAATACTGAAATTCAGACTAGTCGGTCAGACTGGGAGCCGACCAGATCATAGGGAAAAGGCAGGCAGATCATTGACGCATTCTTTCACTCAGATGGGCAGCTAGTTTGCTCTAAAATATTGGTCTGCGTAAAATATTGGTATTCAGCTGTATCCGATCAGACTGAAAGCCGACCCCTACATAGTTGGGAATAAGTTACCTAGGCAGATGATGCTGTCTTGAAAAATAAAATGGCGGCTTTAGTTTGATGTTGGCCACGTACGCAACAAAAAATCCATCCCTACTGTGGTCTTACTTCCTCTTATTTAAATTCAGGCTTCCGTGATCATTATAAATTATTGACATATCGATCCTATTAATGAATACTAATTAAAAGAGCACTTGTTGGCTAATTAACACGTAGATGGAGCGATAAAGATTTCTGCGGGTGAGTGCCCTTTTGACTTTGGTAGTTTGACATTAGGTACGCAATTGTAATCAGCGGTCATTTAATGCGAAATTAATGTGTATAAAAGTATTATTTTCATTAAATATTGATATAATACCAATGAAAATTTAATCACAAGCATCATTAACTTCATTTTAGTTCTGGTTTCGATAAGATAACAATTCTATGAAAGTAGTAATTAAATGTAAATTAAACCGTTGTTGCGGTAACTGTATCGAGGCCGTATCTGTAATTAATTTCATTTTCTGTAATTATTTCATTCGCTCACTCACTCGTTCGTAATTCATTCGATTGTTCGCTGCCTGTTAGTTGTTTCCGTTCATCAATTTATTTACGGTTGAAAACGTTTACTATCTCATTTATTTCATATGGATCTACCAACTCTATTCAGATTCAGTTAAACCGGTACGGACAGCATGCAAACCGTCTGGGAACCGGACTCTGACAAATACTTCAGTAAATTTATCTGTCACGAGTCCGGTATCTGCAGCAGGTCCGTGATCTGTCCGTATTGGTTTGAGTGTATCTGCTACACTATATTATCTTTACTATACTACATAGATTATAATATAATAAATGCGGAAGTTTGAATGGATGTTTGTTACTCAATCACGCCAGAACAGCTGAACGGATCTGGATGATATTTGGGACAGAAATAGGTTTCTAGTCTGGACTAGCACATAGGCTACTTTTTTCTCAAACATACACTTCAAAATTTCCACGCAAATGAAATCGCTAGTAATTATGTTATCAAAAAAAAATATGCAACCATCAGAAAAAAATGTTGGATGGTAGAGGTGACTATTATATTTACAAACAATAGAATAATTTTGAATTTAAATGAGTCTAGATTCTTTTTTACCAGCCAGACTTATTACTATAACCAGATTTACAAAAAAAAAATATGGTATGATAATGCAAAAAGTTGCGAACACTATATTCTTTGTATTCATTTTAATATTGTAGTTACAAAACAAATATTGCGAGGCCAGATAGGTAAACAAATCAAAACGAATAAATAAGTTTCGTGTTTTATTCACAACGTAAATATGACTCGTATTTTATATTGGCATAATCGATATGCATATGAAACCCGAACAGTCTATTCACATGCAATCGAGTCTATCATGATACCGATTCCGATATCGAATCGCCATTTTATTTCAAAACTGTTTTGTATTTCGAATGAAAATGAATAAAAGCGCTTTAAAAATAGAACGTGAACGTTATTTTTTGTTTTGTGGTTCTCTTGAACTGTTATTTTACGTGAAACCTGTATTTCTGATCAGAAATGAAATAGATGCTTTGTATTTTCAATATTTTACTTTGCTTTAGTGTTATTTATTGAACTATCATTTGAAAAGCGGTTTGTAAAAAGCAACGAAAACTTGCTTATTTGATGGTTAAATTTAAAGCAACACTGTCCTCACTAAAAACACCTGAAAGTCAAAACTAAACTAAACCAATGGCTACTTTAACCATTTTGTCCTATTTTAACCGAGTTTTTCAAAAAGTTCTCTTTGGTCCAGTGGTGCTCAGAAGCGCGCTTAGTCCTGGATTCGGTCCCGAGGTCGGCCAAAGTGTTATTCAGTTTTTCCATCAGTAATTTCTCAGTAACAACCACGGAGTCTGAATTTGTGTTACATGGGACTTAAACATAACTGATGAAATAGGGTTGTACTGTAGGAATACCTCTGCCTAACCCTGTGGGGATTATTAGAGTGATTTTATGTTATGTTACTTACTCTTCGTCATCATCATCAGCTGCCTAGGCTTTACCCAACTATGTTGGGGTCCGATTCCATTCAAACCGGGTGTAGCTGAATACCAGTATTTTACATGGAGCGACTATCTGACTTCCATAACTAACTTAATACTGGGTAATAAGTTACGTTACTTACGCTTATCCGTCCGATTTTATTTGTTTAAAAAATTCGTCCGTCATTTCGTCCATTTATACATCTCACACGCACATACTTTCCCGCGCGACTATTTTGACAATTAGAACAATCGTCGCGTGCCGAGGCCATTAGTTGGATTTTCCTAGATATATCATTGTCACAATGAATCCGCATAGCTCGGTATTTAGACGACAAACATTGTTTGGTACGAAACGAACAACAAATTGTCGGATTATCTCGAACATGATTGTAAATAATTGCTACGATTGTGCGTGTATGACTCGATGTATGAACGTGGACGTAGCAAAAGGAGTATGCAGGAACAGAATAGATTTTTATTTTGTAAATAGTTTTGGGTATCTATTACATAATAGTTGTTATGATACAGTTAAGTTCAGCAATATTCCGTGCGGGGATCGAACCCGCGACAAGCAGCGCAGCAGTAAATCGCTGAGTCATACAACAAACTATAAAAGGGCATCAAAAAACTCCTCCTCAACGGTGTCAGCTGGTAATGTGCCCAAGAGACTGGCGGCGTTGCCACGTTGTATGGCAACACTTAGCCTCTGGTCACGGGAAGCGTCAACTAGGCGTTTCGACATTTCGTTAAACAGGCTATGAGCACTCGGACCCCACGACCCCAGAGTTTCAACCCCCAATAGTTTTAAATTAATAATGTATAAGGGGTGGAAGGGACACGTATAGTTAGTTTACTCTACTTAATAAAATAATATTAATCGTCACATAAATACCGGTGATACGAAGTTACAAACGATGATATTTTGCACATAAAGCTGCAAACACAAGAGACTTTTCAGCTTTTTCTCCGTAGGTTTCAATACAATGGCGTCTTTGGCCTAAGTAACCCTTGATGGTAGTGGTAAAAGTAAAGTAGGGAAAGGAGAGGTTTCCACACCGTCACACAACAGTGACCCTGACTGACCTTTTTTTATAGGTAAGGTTCAAAAAAGGTTAGGTCCCAGTCAGTCGTGTGTGCCAGACCTAAAAGTATTTAACAATGCGAACTTAGACGCGAGATTTAGAGAAAATATTCATTTTACGGTCTGTTTATAACAATGACATTACATAAGAAAGAATTATAGCATAATTTTCTATGAATTATTACAATTTTCTACTTATTATTCACGCAAATTATTAAGACTAATTGCCCTGAACTGTGAATACTTGAAATTTTTTCACGTTTAATTAATTAACGACTTATATTTTCAGCGCTGAGTAAAGGCCACGCCTTACTTCTGGTTATAAATATTTGAAATAATAAAATAATAACAATGGTGGGTCAGTTTCTTAGAAACTTGCGTTTACCAAATGACTCAGTTGATAATTATAGTGTTCAAATACAGTTGCTGATCGTTTTATAATGGGTTGAATTGGGAGACGATGGTCCAGGGGCCCTAAAATGGCCGTTTTAGCAGAATCATATCATCATTCTCCTGCCCTTATCTCAACTTATTTGGAGTCGGCGCAGCATGTCTTCTTCTTCCATACTTCTCTATTACTCGTCATCTCAGCAGTCACAGGCTTCCTAGCCATATCATCCTTCACACAGCCCATCCATCGTTTCTTTGGTCTTCCTTTATTCTTATAGCCATCTACATTCATACTCAACATTTTCCTCATGCCTCCGCATCACATGTCCATACCACAATAACCGATTACCACACAACTTTTCAGTCAGCCTTTAGCAGTATCGTAATAGGATAATAATATGAATTACGTTACAATTCGTAAAAAGACTGTGTGAACTGTGTTAAAACCTAAAAGGGATGATGACTAATATGATGAGGAGGGTGATGAGGAGTATGAAAGAAAAAGACATGCTGTGCCGACTCCAAAAAAATTATGATATGGACAAGAGCATGATGATTCTGACACTGGATTTGTATTCTGAGACAAACAAAAAGAATAATCCATTCTTCTTTATCGGTGTCAGAGTATTTATGCCGCCTATGGGCCTCTGGCTTGGATTTACATGCCATCAAGAGATATCTCTCAGGCATGCTGGTTTCCTCATGATGCACGATGTTTTCTTTCACCAAAGCAAGTTATACAATACGCATATGAATCCGAAAAATCAGAGCTGCGTGTCTTGGGTTCGAATTCGGGACCTAACTGGCAGTCCGACGGTGACACCACTAGACTATCACTGCTTATCCATGAGACTAGATTATTGTAAGTAATCATTCGTAGTCCCATAGCTTGGCTAATTGTCTACAACGAATACAATGAATGTGTTATTTTTATGCTAAAAGCACTCGTTGTCTGCCCTACCCTTCTATTTTAAGCATCTCCACCACTGTCTACCCCTTCAATTAAAGGTTTCACATTTTTATCCCAGACTTCGTCATCTAAAAATACATCCACAATCCGGATACATAGTCCAGACATCCATGTGTCTAAATGCGTTCATTTCAAAGGTACAGTTATTTACGGACACACGGACGGACAGATGTCGCGTTGGATACATGAAGATTAATTAATTTATAGTAGGAAGCGGTTTAGTTGAGTTAATAGATGTTGTGGAAATGATGCGGAGTCGATCGAGGAACCTTCACTTGCTTACACTTCATTTCCTGCGACTTGTTTACAGTTCTTGGGCCTAATATGTGGCCATGTTAAGGTGGAAGCTCCAGGGTAGCCCGCTTACTTTTTTCTAATTTGCAGGTCAGTGTCAGGTTGTACGTTGAATGTCTTTTTCATGAAATAGTTATTGAATGGGTTTAAATGAACTTAGAGGGTTGTATTGATGATTTTAATGATTATAATTCTGTAACTACATACCTGTTACTTGCGCGACTCATTTTTCATCCATCTTAATAGTGGCTTCTCAGGAATCTAAATAAGTACATATTACCAATAGCCAAGAGCCTATTATGGTTTTGGGGGTTTTCTTTCTAAGTTTAGGAGCTTTTTTTTATATTTCAGTTTGACTGACCGATGTTTGTAGTAAGTAATTTCATCTTCAGTCTGTAATGCACCTGCTGCTTGGAATCCACCCACCACACACAAGGGTGCAGTGCGGGTTGTCATGTGTCTGACCATTTTTGGTTCTACGTTTCCTCACGACCACGATGTTTTCGTTTACTGTTTTGAGAGCAGTGATGACGCAATAAATTACACACAGTGCCTTACTAGGGTCAAACCACACGAAAATTTGAGACTCTGCTTTTTGTATGGACACTGCTACAGCATTTCTGACACTGAAGATAGGTCTGCAACGTTCCTTGGATCACCGTGGCTCTTTTTATTCAAATTTCTGCTCAACTATAAAAATAAATAGGAGAATAAAAATGATTTAAAATAAAATCAGTAAATAAAACGTCAGACGTTACAAGCGTATAAATTTCGTACAATTTACAACATCACGCTACGGAAAACATCAATCTATTCATCACTATATGCCAAAATATACGATAAATTACGATTTTTATACGTCATTGAATAAAGGAGTTCACAGCTAAATAAAAATCGACCGATCTACAAGGTTAAGCTGACCTTACTGCGGTCAGTCATTGGATGGGTGACACATTGAGCTTAAAATCTCATTCCAGTTCGCGTTTTGGAAAGCAAGTGGTCGGTCGGTCAAGGTAATCGAATATCTCCATGAATTGGAAGCCCGATTTTATTTATAACAAGATTATAGTAAAAAAAACCTTTTTTTACACAAGCATTTAAATATAGATGTGACGTCATTTTTTTCATATTATTCTCAGTAAAGCCTTCTAATTGAGACCCGTATTATGAGGGTGCATTGAAAGTAACTAGTCCGCCATCTTTGGCAGTCCACCATATTGGATTTAGAATGACGTCACGCTAACCATGCATTGTCATCCAAACTAAACGTGTATGCAAAAATTCAGCTCAATCGGTTGGACACAGCTGTTTTAAAATTCAGTTGTAAGATTTGACCGCAAGAAACATAAAAACATTGCAGCTAAATAAAATCTTGTAAAAATATCAGTTTTGCCCGGTAGCTTCCTGAATTGCGGATGTTAAATGTCAACCATTCAATAATTCATCACTGGTAATAGAAATAGGGTGACCTATACTGTTTGAGCCGCTGACCTCGAATAATTCACATTAAAATTTAGTTATTTCGGATACGAACGAAATTAAAATAATTGTGACTAAAGAACCATCAGCAAAACATCTTATATTGGTAAATTTTTCATCAGTTAGAAAGCCCACTCCTCCCAGAAAATGAACTACAAAATCAGGTATTCAACTAATAAGTTAAGCTACCATTCATTAATTAAGTGTAAAAGGATTCTAGGTTTAGATCTACATCGGCACTAACCCGAGATAGATCGCTAGCTGTTTGCTAAACCCGATGCCAGGCTCTTGGGCTGCTAAGTTAATTAATTACTACTTGTAAGCTATGAAAAAAGCTTGCTAATCAATGTGATAGCCTGTTTTTTTATAAGCAACGAAAGTTATTTAGTTTGTTTCAGGCACTGGCAGCAGATTTGTATTCTCATCATTTCAGGCAGGTTATGATCGTTATTTGTCGTCTCCGGTTACCAGAGAGCCCTCAAATCAACAAAGTCAATGCAGCCTACCACAGTTTGCCCGCTGGACTTGCTTCTTCCAAGATACGCTTTCCGTATCCAGTCTGTACCGGTCACCAGAGAGCCTTAACGTCATGACACTATTGACGTTGAAATCATGATAAATCAGTGTGTAGGTACTTTCAACCAAAAGTTTTATAGAGGTGATAATATTACTATCTAAAGCGAACAAAAGTTGTATATGAAAACATTTTGAAGACTTCGCTTCAATAAAATTATGAAATGGTTTTCGCTTAAAACTTTTTCGAGCTCCGATACTTTAAATGTCCAATCGCAGAAAACTTAGATGAAAATACAAGAAAAGCTATCAAACTAAACAATACTTACATGCCAAATGGCAAACACTTGAAAACAAGTGAAATGAAGGATAAAATATAATGGTAGAATCGTATCCAGGAAGAATTTAATACTCAGACAAGCGATTGATCTTGAAGAAGTTTTTCAATTATGACTAGTGCAACTTGCTTGTGATTCTATTTTCCTCACCATTATAAACCTTGATTCTTTCTTTTACAGGTTCCCATAAAGTTGAAGAAAAATATCTCGAAGAAATCATGATGTCCCAGAACCAAATATTCGAAGACATATCTACCTATTTGCCGCCCATTTGGGCCTATTGGCGCAGTCGTGAGAGTCGGACACACAATATCATCTTTTTTGTTAAGATTAGAAGTTTTTTTTTTTTTTTTTGGTGCGTACACTTGTGACATGTGCCAAATAAACTTGTCTTTCTTTCTTTTACCGATCGGCACTGGTCCCGCATTGTTGTAGATTACAGTCAGCTCCATCTCACAGAGAGGTGACCTGTCTCCCACTCCCAGCAATGGGAACATTAAAGACTAATTATGGTAATACATTTAGATTAGTCATATTGATGAGTAATTATCATTTTTATTCCCTTTTCAGTCCTCTTCTATCATGATTCGGTAAAACAAAAAGTGCCAGAAAAATATTTGCCCAAAAAGAACACTCGGCGAAAAATCACCACAGTTACGCAAACCGTTAATTAATAGCACAACATTAATTTCCATTCCACCCATTCCCCCTTGGCCAGGACCTCCAAGTTTAAGAGATACGCGAAAATAAATGAATGATAAATATTGGTCAGAGCACGCCGTCACGTCAATTTGCGGTCAAACCGAGCGAACTGGACACCGAACTAAACTGTGGACACCAGACTTTATCACTTATAATACTGAACTATCTGTCAAAGCCCAATGTCCGTCAGTCCCCTTTCCGTTTGTCGTTTGATTGCATCTTGACTGTGACACGACTTGCGGAGTGAAGGTAGGTATACACGGCGACACATAAAGCTATGCATATCCAGTATAACCTGACCTCACTTTGAGCTTCCCTTACAGTGAGAGATCAGCTCAATTTGGTCATGCATAGCTTGATTGGTCGTGGTGTGTACTCACGCGAAGAACAAAGACCCGAGCGCATTTCGTTTCACACAAATCGCATCACTCGAAGCTGTGAATCTATCGTGTTCTACTCATTAACACAAAGAAAAACAGCACAACACAATCCAGAAATACGACCAAACAATCAGCGACAACAGGACCCCACCAGAATCTGGAGCGAACAAATTAGATTATATTAGATTAGATGTGACTATCACGCTATGCTGACAGGATCGTTACAGCATCCTCAAAGAATCTAGGTCGCACGTAGGCTCCGCAAATATTGTTTTGATATTAATAGAATGGGAAGAGAAAACATACGTGCTGTACAAGGGAAGAAAAGCAATATATTTGAAGTAGCTCGTGCGAAGAAAATTGCATTTTGACGAGAAAATGATAGAGAAGGTACTAACCCGTTGCGGCGGAATGTCAACGGATTGGAGTTTAGTTTTTTGGAAGCCACAAGAAGAATAGTATTGGATACATAATATCTGTGGTAGCAATTTAGTTGTCTGCATCCGTCAAGGACGTGATTCTACCGTTCAGTCTCTACGTCATAAAGTCATACGTCGTAACTTACGCAAAGAAGCTCATTTATCTGATTAAAAAAAAAACGTTTAAGTTTTTAAACTGCCATGGTCACTAATATTCAACACTAGAAACGGAATATTTACCATGCTTACTGTTTGTTTTGAGTTCCCGATATTTCGAGCTGTTGCAAGCACCATGATCACGGATAAACTGAACTTCAGGTTATCCGGTAAATATCCCGTTTCTAGTGTTAATGATACAAAAACTTTTTTACAAGCAGCACCGAAATAATCTGTCTATTTGTCCCGAATCTGACATGAGTTTCATAGTTTAGAGTAGAGTAGAGGTAGAAGACGCGCGCCGTTGACCGATGGTGGTGGTTAATCTCCGCCCTGTATAATGGATGGCAAATATTGGCGTAGAAAAAGCCTTCACGTGTTGTTAATTTCAATGTATTTAGCGAACCCTCTATGCTAGGCATCCAACTTGCAGATGTTCTATTATTTTTACTACAAATGAGCTAGGCTATTTTGAGTTTACACAAAATAGACATCATGATATATATAAGCTTATTTAATCTAATCCATACAATGTTTCTGCACGAGAATTTATTTAGATAGCATTTACTTATAATTTCTACGTTCCATCGCTTTTTGGCATACGTTGAGTTTGGAATTCTAAGCTTCAGTCAAAGTCCAAATCTGAGCGCCATTGGTTAAGATAAGCAGGATACACCATGTCGACGAGCTTACGCTTCAGTGAGATAAGAAGGTCTCCCTTCATAAATGCCTTCATGGACCAGTAACTCCTCCAGGTATTTTCGACTCTACGGTCGATCTCTTTGTCCTGTCTGTTGCTGAAGGAAACTAGCTGACCAACGTAACATCGCGCCTGTAATCTCCAAAGGGTTAGGCAGAGATGTACCTAATAGTACACCCACATTTGACCAGTTATGTTTAACTCCCATGTTATAGGGGGCGAGCCTATTGCCATCAACCGGGCGCAAATCCAGAATCCGTGGCTGCTACTGAGAAATTCCTGATGGAAAAACCCAATGATACTTTTCCCGACCCGGGAATCGAATCCAGGACCTCAAGCTCAGCACGGGCTTGCGATCAGTAGACCGACAAGCAACTAGCTGACTAATACAGCAAAAAAAATTGTATCCATAAGATTTTAAGTAACGTTGCTATTACAAATCACATAACACGTATCTCAAAAGAGATTTCCATTTATGTTCTAACGTCACTCCCTAATCCCTGAGCTCATTTATAACCTTCAACGTAAAAAGTTGGACATGTTGCTTCGAAAATGGTGGGAAACACTGCTAATGCATCTGGTATTGATTTCGTTTCACACCGCAAGTGCTCGCGAGATGCTGCGATCTCTGAGTGAGGAGTGTGTGAGAGCTGAATCCACGGCTGGAAAACTGCCGACTGTGAATTTTAAAATGTTAGACTATGGAACTTTAAAACTCCTGGAAGTAGTTTAAGTTAGTATACAGGGTGACTAGTAATTAGTGACCGATATTTAAACACTGGATTGTAGTCATGATAACAAACAACTTTCCCAAAGAAAATTTTTTTTTATACACAGGCTTTTATCACAATAACACAACAGCCGTATAAATTCGCACGAGCGTGTCTGTGACCTATCAGCTGTTAGCCGTTTAAAAAAAATGTTTCTTTGGGAAAATTGTTTGTTATCATAAGTACAATCACGTGTTTAAGTATTGGTCACTAATTACCAGTCACTCTATATATTACTTGAAGTTTTGCTTCTACGATCTGATCATGTTTGCGGGGCGCACATGGCCAAAGATCGCACAGGATAGAGACGTATGGATGGAGAAAGGGGACACGATGCAGGCAATTAAAAAAACTATATATCTGCGTAAAAATGATATCCATATGGGTTATCTAACAAAACCTTGCAAACTAAAGCGGATATTGATGAATGAGAGGGATGTAGATGAGGTCAGCGTATCCTATCCATTTACTCTCTAAAAAAATCGTATTAAATATCACTTTTCTTACACGAGCTGCCCATAAATGCATAATCGTAACTTTAAAGGAATCCATTGTTCCCTATTTCCATCAGTTGACTTTTACGACTTCTCACAAGATGATTAAATCTTTCTTCATGTGCAGATAAGCTAGAACAAATACTCGCTAAGTCTTAAAACATTAACTCGTGGTGGTCTGAAATAGATGCATTTTGTATTGTGGACCTTGTAATTTACCACCGTAAGGTTGAATGTCATTTGCACGTCTTGAAATGTTAAAAGTGCAAAAATATCGAGGTCGACTGTAACGACGAACGGAGACAACTCATTGTAAGGTTCCACTCTTCGATGCCTGGGATCCTGTGAAAATTCTATTGACTATTATTACACGTTGATCGAGTGGTCGCAAGACTGCTGAGCATGAGGCCCTGGGTTCGATTCCTGGGGCGGGCAAATTGTTATTAGGTTTTTCATATTAGAAATTTCTCAGTACCAGCCTTGAAGTCCAGATTTGTGCCTGGTTGGTGGCATTAGACTCGCTCCCTATCACTTTTGTTTTCAAGGTGCGAAATGTACTCATAAAAGTAGTGGATCTCTTGCCCATCTACCTCAACCCTACTTTTTTACTTGCCTTCTATATTTATGTAACAATTTTGTAGTGGCAGGCGACAAGTTTCATTATGCTGAAACCAAAAAAAATGTTCGAAAACGAGTGACCATGAATTTCAAAATACCTATTAAATTTTTTTTTTTTATTACGTCTTGTATAATGGTTCCTAGAAACAATAATAAGTATAAGCGTCGAATTCTTTTCTTTCTTTATTTTCTTTTCTTTTTTTTAGAATCGTTGCCCCACACTAGGAAGTTCTCCTGTATCGTGGGTGCGTTTATAAACATTAAAACTCACATACACAAACAGCCAGACCCGGAACAACTACCTGTAGATCGTACAAATATTTGTTCCGTGCGGGGATCGAACCCACGACACGCAGCGCAGAAGCCGATCGCTCAGCCACTGCGCCAACCGTGCCGACAAATTAATTGATAACCTCCTTTTTCGGTTAATATGTAGGTAGAGCAGCTTTAGCATGAACTGAATTAATTTAACTACGACTACGTGTCAAAGGGGGAGGGGTCCCCGCACACACGATGTGTTTTTGTTTTTGCTGTGAATTTCTGAGTTTTGCACGACAAAACTGGCAAAATGTGGACATCTGTCTCAACCGTCGGGAAATACAGTCGTGATGTTATGTTAAGTTCAATTTGGTTTTTGTGTCGATGAAACTATAATTACGTAGTATAATAGGATATACATTTTTCTCTTACATTAAATAGGTACTCAGACAATCTGAAATAAATCTCTCTAGTCTGTTTCTGAAACCTGTCTTGTCAGATACCCTTTATTTTACGTAAGAAAGTAACAGCTACTCTCGTTTCTATTCCCTGAAGCTGAAGGCTTTTAGAGTGAAAACATGTAGCATCAGTTTACAAATTAGATATATAAGGTCTAACTATTCATACACGAAATATTTTCAGGGAATCATCTAACGGCTATAACGAAGCCATTTCAAGGGATTATTTTTTTTTATCTGAGTATATTTTTATAAAAAATAAATAATTTAAAATTACTTGACCCACAAAATAAATACTAGCTCCTTATTTTTGAACATCCATTACGCTAGTTTACTACGTCGTATTAACGTCGTTTTAAGTATTAGGTTTTATACAAAAAGTCTCAAAAAATTATAGAATTATAATAATTTCGTAAAAAAAAAACACTCCGATATTTTTTTTTTTCGTTGCTTTGGCGACTTTACGACTTATAGAAGTTACTCTTAAAATATTTCGTGTATGAAAAGATAGACCTTATATAATATGAAGCAAATATATCGGGTGCGCCAAAGTTCACCTAAATTTTCAACTCCGATAATTGGAAATCCGAAAATGTTCTTCCTAACATTTTTCATCCTAACAATCACAATTCCTAACTACTCTGTCTCTAATGTTCATAATTCCGAAGCATTCAACTTCATAATGTCAGTAGCAATAAACATCTATTATACTTTTATTTGTTTTCCTATATTTTCTCAACATAACCATCTTTTACACTATTATTCTATGTCATATCTTTTTTGTTTAGATTTCCTTTTATTCATAATAATCAGTATTATATACATTAATTTTGCGTAACTTTATTTTCCAAAAAGTGTTATTTTTGCAAATCGTTTATTTTCTCGATTCTATCGTATAAAACACCTAAATATAAGGCTAAAAGTGTCTTGGTGTTTTTGTCTCCGACTAACCGTTTGTCGTAAAAACGATGTGGAAGGGATCTATAGGTTAGGTTAGGTTAGAACTGTGACCAACTACGCGCGAGCCGAGCGAGCGAAGCGAGCGGTGCCGCGGCAGCGGCCGGCGAGCGCTACCTCGAAATTGGTCGCGAAATGTTTCTAATTATTTTTTTCATAGTGCCCCAAAGACGACACTCTGACCTGAATTTCATTCATTTAGGACAAAAATCAGTGAAACGACCTTTAATCATTCTAAACTAAAATATTATGGTAATTATGTTTAGGGATAAAAGCGTTATGATAAAAAACAGTAGGAGTTTAAATATATTTACATTAATGATATTATTAATTACAATTTTCGGAAACATGAGTGTTATGAACATCGCCGGTAGTACTACAAATAGTATGAATGAAAACTTTAGGATGAAAAGTTTTAGGAAGAGTGATCATTCGGATTACAAATCATTAGGAAGAACAATTTCGGGTAATGAACTTTAGGTGAGCCAATATGGACCCAAATATATCAGATATCTTGATAGAAACAAGAATTTGTGTAGTTTTGCCTCTAAAAAACCCGACTACTGAAAAATCACGCTCTAAATAAATTCGAGGTTTATAAGGTAAAATCGACTCCTACTATTGTTGAAGTCGGTTGAAATGTAGCCTATGTTATCCGGGCCATAATAACGAATCGATTGTCACCTTATTCATTAAAATCGGATGAATAGTTTAGGCACTACGCAGGAACATACATAAAAGTCATACATAGACTGCTAAAATCATAACCCTTCCTTTTGGCTTCACCGTAGTCGGGTAAAAAGGCCATGAAACATGTACTTTTTTCTCAACTAGCTTTACACCGCGGCCTCGCTCTCGCGGATGTCGGAAATTGTCCCACGGGAATGTACTACCGAGATAAAAAGTATATCTGTAACCTAGTGACCTAAATAAGGACATGGAATGTAGTAATATCACATGTCATTCAAGTCATGGGCTATCCAAATTTCATATTATTCTGTTAAGCCGTCTAGGCGTGAAACGGTAACAGACAGACAGAAACACTGGAAGATAGGCGGAGTTACTAATCATAATGTTAATATGAATTTTTAAGATATAGAGAAAGACTTAGCCCCCTTAGACAATTCAAATTTTCGTAGGTTTTTTGAAATTTGCAGGTCAGTTTCAGGCTATATGAGAATTTCGTGACCGTAACAACGTATGTGGTTACAGAATTATTATTCCTTTATTTATTTTCTATACATATAATTTACATTTTTAAATATTTCTATACAAAGTAATATAAAAAACATTTAAAAATATAAAAAAATAGTAGCCCACCGGCATCGGGAACAGGATCCGAGCTACCGGTGGTCAGGGCTCTTGAGAGAGGAACCTCCTAACGATACGCGCCGTGTCCAGAAGTACTGCTTTCTGAATCAAGCCCTTGATCCAGCTACCAAAAGAGAGCCTCCTCAGATATTGGTAGAGGCTATTGGCTATTAAGCCATTGGCCGACACGACTATCGGCACAATGACTGCTGTACTCACGTCCCACATGTCGACAACTTCGCGAGCCAGATATTTAAATTGTTTAACAGAATAATAATCATTAAAATCATCAATAAAACTCTCTAAGTTGATTTATCTAATTTTTGAATAATTTTTTTTTTCTTTATTTATTATTATTTTATCCCATTTAATGGCTGTTTTATGAAAAAAGCATTCAATGGGATTATATGAACGTAGAGGGTTGTATTGATGAGTTTAATGAATATAACTCTGTAAAGCCATTTTTGCTACGGTCGCGAATCATATTTATTTATTTACATTAATCAACATACAACCTGAAACTGACCAGTAAATTGCATAAAACGTGAAAAAAATTAAATTTCGCGGGCTACCCTGGCGCCCCCACCTTAATACTCTATACGGAGTGGAAGGGACACCGACACACAAGTGGTTACCACGTATTCAGTACATCATTCTGAACCACGCAGAAATTTTGCATCGG